>RJWH01000217.1:0-698964 GCA_004363575.1 Solenodon paradoxus | reverse complement strand
GTGTTTCTGGAAAACTCTTCAATGCTCCTTCAGTTCTAAGTGACAACATAGCTGGATAGAGTATTCTTGGTTGGAAGCCCTTTTTAAGCACTTCGAGTATATCATGCCATCCTCTCCTGACTTGTAAATTTCTACTGAGAAATCTTAAGGAGGTTCCTTGTATGTGACTCATTTTTCTCTAGCTGCTTTTATAAATTTGTAAAGGGAATAATGAAAGCAAGCAGAGGCAGGCAAGCAGGAAGAGAGAGGAAGAAGAACACTATATTTATTTTATTTAGTTCTTCATCTTGGTTGTTTTCCCCAGCCTCAGGACACCAACCCTGAGCCTGGGAATATATGCGAACTGCTCCAGGTGAAGACAGCTGGCCAAACCACTACTCCACCAGGGTGTGACAAGATTTCGTATCTTTAATTTTTATTATGTTAATGATAGAGTTTCTTGGCATATATCTTCTTGGGTTTATTTTGTTTGGAATTCTTTAAGCTTCCTGGATCTGGATATCTATGTTTCTTTCCCCTAGTTAGGGAAGTTCTCAGCTATTATTTCTTTTCTTTCTTTCCTTTTTTTCTTTTCTTTTTTTTTTTTTAAGGAAAGATGCAGGCAGGAATAAAGGCAAGTAGACAGGCAGGAAGGAAAAGAGAAGAGGAAGAAACATTTTATTAATTTTACTTAGTTGTTCTTCTTTATTGTTCACCTCAGCCCCGGGTCTCAAACCTGGGTCTTTGGAATGTATGTGGACAACATCCAGTGGCCTTATGCACTAGACCACAAGAGCGCACCTCAGCTATTATTTCTTATATTAAAGTTTCTGCTTCTTTCTCTCTTTCTTCTCCTTTTTGGAACCCTTATGATGCAAATGTACCTCTTGGTGTTATCCACAAGTCTCTCTCCTTTTTTTGGGAGAGGAGCAATTTTATTTTCATTTTGGTAGTTTACACTGGTTGTTTCCTCCTGGATCAGGGACTTGAACCCAAGTATATGTGGCCTTTGTCCTTCAGAGGTGATTGACCTAAGTGCTACATCTCCAGGATACACCATCCGTAAGTCTCTTATGCTATCTTTGTTTCTTTTCATTCTTTCTTCACATTGCTCATCTGCCTGGGTGTGTTCCACTTCCCTATCTCTACCTCATCATTTTGATCAGAAGCTCCTTCCAGTCTTCTGCTGAGTCCCTCTATTGTGTTTTTAGTCCAGCTATTATGTTCTTTGACTATGGTTTCTGTCTGACACTTTCTCATAATTTCTCATAATTTCTCATAATCGTTGTTCATCCATTGTTCTCCTAACTTGAGCAAACATCATTAAAGATGTTGCTTTGAAAACATCTTCAGGTAGTTTGCTTAATTCTCTTGCATTAGGAGTTTGTCTTGGGTTTTGTTTTATCATTTGGAGTAAATTTCTCTGCCTCTTCATTCTGTTTGTTACTCTGTATTTGTTTCTATGGATTGGAATAAATGGTTTTCTTTCCCTGTCTTGATAACACTGCCCACGTGTTAGAATTTTAGGTTACAAGAGTTTAGGCCTGAGGAAAGAAGTTTCAGTTGCTGGGGCCTGAGGAAGTTAGGCTGCAAGCAGGCAAGTGGACCCAGGTAGGGGAATGATAGTTGTTTTTCAAACATCTGGATACTCTTTCGCTTTCCACTTTAAGAGAGCTACTGCAATATTTTACTCCCAGAAAGCTCAAAAAACTTGCTTTGCAGGAAAACACGCAAGGACCCATGCCATGGTTGCAGGCTCTAGCTTCTTGCTGTAAACCTAGGTGATTGTTTTTCTGGTAGCCCTGAGAACTGTAACCATGAGAATGAACTTGTGAAGAATGGCATAGGGAAAAAGGGTCCACTTGTTAATAAAGAAGCAGAATTTCAGATGTAAAAGCCATCAGCAGATTAACTAACCCAACTTAGCTGCAGGCAGACCAAAGTTAAACCAGTATTGTCCAAAATAAGTTAGTATCACCAAATAAGCTAGTATCACCTAGTCTAAGCCTCCAGGCTTTGCTTTGCTTTTTGAGGAAAGGTTTATGCAGGAATGAAGGTGAGCAGGCAAGCAGGAGGAGAAAGGAAAAAGAAGCACCTTATTTATTTATTTTTTAGTTGTACATCTTAGTTATTCTCTCTATTCAGGTAGGTGACCCCAGATCCTTAGTGTGTATGTGGGCTGTGATTAGCCCAGAGGCAACTGACCAAACCACTACTTCACCCGTAACAACACTTAAATCCCATTTCCTATTCCCAGCTATATAAGGCCCAAATTATAGCTTGTTCCTTTTTTGTAGGTTTATTACCCACAGAGAGATTCTGTCTGTATCTCTGTGCTTCTGATAAACTTGCTGTGTTCTGTTATCAGCTTGTCTTCTTGAATTCTTTCTTGGATTGACTCTGCACCTCAGGACACACCGGTGCCCTGAGCCTACTTAAAGCAAGTTGTTCCATGACAGAAAGCTCCTCTGGTGGCAGAGGAGCAGCTATCACGACCTCTGATCCTGTTTCACTATGGTGTCCACCAGTTTCAATATGGTGTCCACAAGCTCCAAAGACAAAAGAAAGCCTGAGAACACCCAGCAGCATCTCTGCTCACTAGAAGACTAGCCCTCTTTTTATTCCTTCTGCTGAAATTTTGGCTCAACAAATTGAGATCTTTCAGTTAGTTCTGTGCATTTCAACTGTCAGCTCCCCCTGCCCTCTGTCCTGCATTCCCTTCTCCCTAGAGTATCATTGTTCTCCATACCAGCATGCATGCTCTCCCATCTTGGGAGCAATTCTGAGGTGCTAGGGTTCCTGGTGTGGGAGTAAACAAACACTTTCAGCCCCTGGGAAGAGGCTCTGAATCACTGATGTCTCTCCCCAGCTTAGGTCACTGTGCCTGAAAAGCATTCCTAGTGAAACAGTATCTTGGTTCTTCCTACTCTTTCAGACATTTTCTATCACTTTTCCTTGTGGAGATGTCCATCCTTCAGTCCTCGGTTTTTTGAAGGCCATAATTTGTATCTAGATGTGGTTTTGTTGTATCTGTGGGGAGGAGGTGAACTCACGATCTTGCTAGGCAATCATCTTGGATCTATAACTCTCTCTACACTTTTATAAATCCTCTCCTTAACTAGAGGCACAAAATGGAGTTGCTTATACTAAGCTCCAATCAGCAAACTGAGACTTAAGCAGAGTTCTAGAAATTGCCTGATCAGCACTAGTTAGGTTATCTGCCTGATAAAACCCTTCCATCCATTAAAGGAAAGAAACTTTAGAATATAATCCACTTATTTGCCTAGTATAAATTGCTTGTTCTTGCTCTTTTCTGCCTATAAACATCTTTCCTAGCTAAAAAGTGTGTGAAATGGAGCACACTCTTGTGGGTCAAGTGGCTGACACTGTGTTATGCAGACCACATACAGACCAAGGACCAGAGTTCGATAACTGGGGCTGGGGTGAAAAAACCAAAATGAACAACAAAACAAATAAAGATGTTTCTCCTCTTCCTTCATTACTTAAATACTTCTTGCTCCTCTCCCTTCCTTCCTCTCTTTAAAAAACAAAGTGTGTGAAATGCCCACTGACTCTGGTGTGAATTCAAGAGACTAAAAAGCATATAGTAATGTAAACAAAAGAAATAATAAAACAATAAAAAAGGAATACATAAAAATCCTTCCTTTCGTATCTCCTCAGCGTTCCTTTCTATCTACTAGATTGGGTGCTGCCTGATTCATAAATCATTAAATAAAGCCAGCATGATCTTTACATTTTACTCAGTTGAAAATATTTATTGATACTTAACTTGTCAGAGCTTTGAAGCATGTATCAAACAAATGTGAAAAGTATAATGATAAACAGTTGGGGGAAGAATGTTTCAACTCAGAGAAGGCCAATCACCTTATTGACGCTGAAAAAGCAGGCTGCATAGTTATCTCTTAAACCTGCAGCTGAGGTTCTGCTCAATTAGCATTTGCTGACCTGAATTGGCTTTCTCCCCGAGCCAGCACTTTGTACTGCCTCTCACCTGGACGTTTCCTCTTGTCTCTCCACTTGCTGCAGCCAGAGAGCACTTCTGCACTCCTGTGCCCCTTTACTTCAAGCTCCTTGAGTAATTGTCGCACTGATTTCAGTTCAAGTTATGATAAGCATCATGTCCAAAGCTAGTTGGTCACATAATTTTTGGTTCAGAAAAACAAGATATGAACTCTAATTTTTTCTAACAAAAATTGAATAGTTTTAAATAACACTGGCTACTCTCAGGGAGTATTGTTAAGTCAGAAAATCATAATTGCTTAAAACTCTTCCAGTTGATGAAAAAACTCATGTTACTTGGGTGAAACGAAGATTTATTAGCTTTGACAGTTGGTCTTGATCAATAATTCTTATGGGATACTATTCTCAAGCTACAAAATCAAACTTGGCTTCAAATATTTCATATTTCACATCACGAAGTAATTTTTCTGCATCTCAAACTCAAATAAATACATAAAATACCTTTTTATAAAATACTTGCTCCTCTCTCTTCCTGCCTGCTTGTTTCTGCTTGTCTTCATTCCTGTCTGCACCTTTGCTTTTTTTAAAAAAAAAGGCACTAATGAGATAATGGTGAAAGTAATCAAAAGATTATTTATTGAGCATTTAGTATGACCAAAGTGAGGTTCCCCAGAAGGGAGTTTCTTGGTTCAGAAAGTGTGGAGTGATCTAGAAATACTTTGAATACCCAAAAGGATTTTGTTGGAGCGGCAAAGTAGGATAACACACTAAAGAAATGCCCTAGCCCTGGGGCTATGGTTTTTTTTATAGTGGGGTGTGGGTAGCTGTAGACCTACAGCAATGTAAAAGGTAAGGGTGGGCTTTCAGATTCAGGGCCTGGTGCTGCAGCAATTAACTCAAGAGTCCCAAGAAGCTGTCTGTGACTGTTGAGACAGATTCTGTTAATTCCATTAAAATGTTAATACAACTAGGGTGAAGTGATCAATGACTTTGTCATGCTGAAAGGCTGTGCGGTGGGGACCCAGAAGTGAGAGCTCACCCTCTGAAATTCCTCGCTGGTGCAGACCAAGCGGCGGGTCCTGGAGAAGACTGATCTTAAGTTCAACACCACTTTCAAGTTTGGCCATGGCCACTTCCAGGTGGTGGAGGAGAAGGCTTACTTGGGACCACTTAAAAAAGACCGACTTGAAAAGGAAGAAGACGCTTAATGTTAAGACTGCAGCTGGTTGGGATGTCAACAAAAATTATTTTCCAGTGGGGGAAAAAAATGTTAATGCAAGATATTAGTAAAAACAATTTGAGGATCATTATCAGAAAAGACTAAGAAAAGGGCCTAGGGTCAAAAGACCTTATCAGGCAACACTGAGACAAAGGCCTGCTGAGAAATCCTTTCAAATGTTAAGTAACAAAGCCCTGAGATAGGGTTCTTTACAAAATGGGCGTTATTCATTCCTTTCCAGGAGCCTTTGTCCCATGTACTCAAAAAAAAAAAAAAAATAGCACCTCTCTTTTTCTTCAAGTATTTGGAGAATTAGATAGAAATTTATAATAAAACTATAATATGATTCCTGTCTCCTAATCGAATCAACAGAATAAGTGTCTGTCACTGAACCCTCTTGGACAAATGCTATATATTTTTAATAATGATGAAACTTCACTTAATAAAGTATTTGATCAGAATGTCAGAATGTCTGATTCTAGTCTTTGGTTGTTTTTGGGTTTTTTTTTTTAGGGAAAGGTTTAAGCAAGAATGAAGGTGCGTATGCAGGCAGGAAGAGAGAGGCATAAGAAGCAGTATTTTATTTATTGTTCGCATTAGTTGTTCCCCTGACCCCAGGTCCTGAATGCAGGACATTCAGATGTATGTGGACGGTGCTCGGGGCGTACTAGATCACTAGGCCACAGGACAAGACTAATCTCCACTACTGGAGCTGGTGCTATTGAGGATCAGGGACTTTGTTTTAGACTTTAGATTGGGGTTCTTTTATTTTGCTTCATTTTATGGTGCTTCCATTATTTCTCTTAAATTAAATTCATTTCATAAACATCAAGGAGTATCTTTTTTTAATTCTAGCTAGCCATGATTTGGTAAACAGTCCTCCATTCATTCTGTCTTATGTATTGTAGTTTTATAAGTGCTTTTATTTATTATCCTATCCATTCAACCAACTGTATTCAACCTCCACACTTGGCCCAGGATCTCTGTTTCAGTTGGGACTCTGCCCTCACTAAACTTGGAGTCTAGTGGCACCTTAAACTACCATCTTAGTATCTATGCCCCACACTAAGATGAGCACTTAAACATTTTTGGCTGAAGTAGTGCAACTTTTTTGTTTTTCTCTCTCAGAATTTGCAAATTAAAAAGCTCCTGCTGTTTTGTTTTTGTTTTTTGTTTTTTTAAAGGGAATGCGCAGGCAAGAATGAAGATGAGCAGAATGAAAGAGGAAGAAAAAGCATTTTATTTAGTTGTTCATCTTGGTTGTACTGCCAGTCCTGCCTTGGGTCATGCGTGAACCAGTATCTTGCTGTGTATGTGAACTACACCAGTCAGAGGCAAAAGACTTATCCACTAGCAGGGGTGGCCCTGCTGCTTCTTGAGTTACTGAATGGCTCAGGTTAACTTTGAGATAAATGGGGCTTCAGTTACCACCATAAACAAATGACTAACAGAATATTACTTTATGCTTTACACTGAATATTTATAATAAATATCAGAAGTGGAAATGTCACCAAGCTCCACTTTTCTATAATTCAAGACTTAAAAACTAATGATCTCAAAATATAATGGGTTTCATATTTCTGACAAAGGCTGAATACCTAAAATATACAAAGAACTCATAAAATTATGTAACAGAAAAACAGGCAATCCAATCAAAAAATGGGAAGAGGAACTGGAGAGACATTATTCTGAAGAGGATGTACAGATGGCCAACAGGCACATGAAAATATGTTCCTAGTCACTGCCTATTAGGATATGCCAATCAAAACAACAATGAGATATTACCTTATGCCTGAGAGATTGGCTATTAACCAAAAGTCTGGAAACAACAAATGTTGGCGAGGACATGGAGAAACAGGAATACTTTTACAGTGCTGGTGGGAGTGCAAATTGATGCCACTCCTCTGGAAAACAATTTGGAGATTCCTCAAAAAATTGAAGATGAAAATCCCTTATTTACCCCAAAGACACACACTCATTCACAGAGATTATACACCCCCATTTACTGCAGTCCTATTCACAGCAGCTAAAAACTGGAAATTACCTAAGTGCCCAATGTCATATGAATGGATAAAGCAGATGTGGTACATATACATAATGGAATACTACACAGCCCTAGAAGAGAAGAAATCCTGTTATTTGAATCAACATGAGTGGATCTAAAGGGGATTATACTAAGTGAAAAAATCAAAAGAAGTAAGTTAGATACCAGATGACCTCACTGATAGATGGAATGTAAACAGACAAAACAAAGGAACAGATGAAACAAAACCAACCCTTGGACACTGGCAACAGGGCTGAGGTTACCAATAGGGGATTCAAACGGTGGTGGAGCCCACTGGACAATAGTGAAGACCACTTGGTGATTTGGTGGAGGGCAGGGTGTGTTGACATATAATTGAGGAATGGAGAACCTATACATATGAGATTATTTTAATGTGTAGAATAAGTTATCACAATAAAAAATATATATTGTAAACCGTTTTGACCAGAGGAGGCAGAGACAAAGGAGCCAAAAGGCTCTAAATGAGACTTTATTGTCCCAAGTGCAGGCCAGGAAAGCTCCTTTCTGAGAAGAGACAGAAGGAGCAATCCAACAGAAGCTGTGAGAGAGGTTTTTAAGGAGAAGTCTCTGATAAGCACAGTAGGGTCGTTGGAATCCTGATAAGGCCACCTGGCATGCTGTTGATTTAGGGGAAGGGAGTCGGGATGTCTTATCAGGATGAGCTGGAATGTTAGGTGAGTATGGAGAGATTGGGGTGGATTCCTTGATCAGTAAACGGGAGGCACTGAACATCTGGTCTTGCTTCAGACTGCAAAACGTTCCGTTTTTCATGTTTGGCTGGAAAGTAACAACTTTCAGTTTTTCATTTTCTTTTGTCTCCTGTCTCATTTATTATATAAAAGAATGTAATGGGACCTGTTTCGTTGATATAATATGGAGGAAAGAACATCTACTGTAGAATTAGAAGGTTTATTTTCAGAAAAGGACTGCCAGTTGTTCACTATGTAACCTCATGCAGGCCAATTCTCTGATCTTCGGTGTTTTTATATGAATAATTAGACTAAAGCTACACTTATGAAAATGTGATTGTAAGGATTAATATGACTATCCAATATCTAGCACACACTCAACAAAAGTATTACCATTATTACCTATTTATTAACACTGACTCTATCAAGTAGGTGAGTTTGTTTGATTTTTTTTCTATACAACAAACACACAAAGACATTTTGAACAGAAAAACTGTACGGTTATATTGTTCCACCCCCACCTCTCATCCCTTATAATGTTGCAATCCAAGTTCAGAGCATGGTGTTTCTGTTTGGTATACTGTGCCAGGGTTACAGAGGGATCTGTCCTCTCCCCACCCCGTTGCTCTGGGCCCCCCTGGGGTGCAGAGGCTATGTCAGAGCCATTTCCGTTTTCACCATCCCAGAACAAGCTTACAAGGAAAGGAGGTAGTACAGGGAGCAGGCACTGACTCCAGGGAACTCACAGTCAAATTGATGCATCATCATTCATCAGTTAAATGCCCTTGGGCAAGTGACTCAACCTCTCCAAGCTTCGGTTTTCTCATCTGTAAAGTGCAGAGAACGATGGACCCCCCTGCAGAGGATCTAAGGCTCTTAACTCTTTATATGTGATGGACACATTGGGCAGTCCAAGTAAGACTGTGGATTCCTTCTCAGAACAATGGGTTTTATTTTAATTTTTTTCAAGGAGAGGTTCAGGCAGAAGTGAAGATCTCAATAGACATTTCTCCAAAGAAGACATACAGATGACCAGCAGGCACATGAAAGAATGTTCTTCCTCTCTCGTTATTAGGGAAATGCAAATAAAAACAATATTGAGGTATCACCTCACGCCTATTATCCAAAAGACTAGAAATCACAAATGTTGGTGAGAATGGGGAGTATTCCCTTTTCTCTATATCCTCACCAACATTTGTTTCTAGACTTTTAGATTTTAGCCAGTCTCTCAGGTATAAAGTGATATCTCCTTGTTGTTTTGATTTGCGTTTCCCTGTTAGCCTGGGAGCAGAAACATCTTTTCATTGCCCAGTTAGCCATCTGTGTATTCTCTTCAGAAAAAATGTCTCTCCAATTCCTCTTCCCATTTTTTTGATTGAATTGACTGTTTTTCTGCCTGTTAAAACGGTGAAAACTTTTAACTCTTGGTGGGAGTGAAGTTGATGCAAACTTTATAGAAAGCAGTATGGAGTTTCCACAAAGAATTGAGAATGGAAATTTCATATGATCCCTTCATCCCACTTTTGGTTATTTACAAAAAAAACCACAAAAACATTAATTCACAGAGATATATGCACCTTCAAGTTTATTGCAGCATTATTTACAATAGCCAATAATTGGAAACTACCTAAGTGCCTATCATCAGATGAATGGATAAAGAAGTGTGATACATAAATGTATATATTTATGCATATATAATGAAATAATATATATCCCTGAAAAAGAGGATATCCTATCATTTGTGACAACATGAATGGAACTAAAGGGGACTATGCTAAGTAAAGTAAATCAGAAGGAGAAAAACAAATACCAGACAATCTCACTCATAGGTGGACTATAAAGAACCAAAACAAGCAAACAGATTAAAACCAACCCTTAGACATTGACACTAGAACGAATATTTCCAAGAGATAAGTGGGGTGGGAGGCAAAATCAAGTGGTGGAAGGGCCCAATAGCATAACTAATGCCATAGACAAGTTTTATTTTGTTTCAGTGAGAAATTTGACAAAATCTCTGCTGGAGTATTGTACAAAATATATGTGCTGATCGGGTCCCAACTGACCTCTACAAAATAGCAGATTCCTTTGTAAATCAGTCATCATTGAGGTGCTGACCTTCAGCCTGGTCATCTCAGAAGCAATCTCTACATGCTTGAAAGATCCATAAGACACAAATTATTAAACTAGACACCTAAACCTATTAGAACACTGTATTAAAATGTATTTTACATATAGAAAAAGCACATATCTTCAATGTACATCTTAATAAATTTAGACATATATATATACACTGATGTAACCATCAATCAGATTAACTACAAGTTATTTCCATCATCTCAGAACGTCTCTGTGTTCCTTTCCAGTCAATACCTCTACCTCCAGAAGCAACTGCTTATACTGATTTCTACCACCATAGATTAGATTAACCTATTACCAAACTTTACAGAAATGGGATTATACAGTTTTCTTTTGGATCTGACTTCTTAAAACTCTACATTATGCTTTAAATTTGTATTGTTGCACAAATCAACAAGTTTGGGTTTTTTTTTTTACTGCTAAGTAATAATTCATTACATGAATATAGTTTATATTATCAGCTGATGGACACATACGCTGTTGAAACATATATGGGTACAGATTTCATTGCAACAGACACCATTTTATTAATTTTCAATTACATATGTAACAGTTTGATGATGCAGACAATGGGATTAACCTGACCAGCATTTTCTTTCTCTGTTTATTATATGGAAACTGATTTCCAAAAAGTATCTGCATGAGCCTGAAATCATAACCACAGGAGTTTGTGAGATGCTCAAACATCCCACACTCAGCAGGGATATTCTGTCAAGAGGTATGAGTAGGTCTACATGAGTAAAGCCACTATTTGTCTCAGGGATTCTCCCTTAGTTTCTCCCTTATGATTGACATACCCGCTCTTTAGTCATATTAATTTAAAGTTAGGCAGTTCCTCTTTTAAGAATACGCTTTGAATATCTCAGTTGATTTTCAGTTGAGTTGTCTGAAGCCCCCTCTTCCTTCCACATGCCCAGTTCTTACACAGAGGACTTCATGATTACCCAAACAGCTCACCTACAGCATTTATGCCACAAATGTAGAGATTGTGGCCCCCCCAGTTACCTGAGAAGTGGGGTCAGTACCCCATGTCCTGACTTACTCTGAAAGCTTTGAAAGGAGACATTAAAGGTTGTCTAATTTTGAGATGGCCAGGATAACTGACATGGGAGCTAATAGAACCAAAATGCAAAATAATTTAAACAGATTAAAGCACAAACCCAAACCAACAATATAAACACAGAATTAGATATGAGTTCAAAAAACATCAACCACAAGTACAGCTTTGGAGAAATCCGATTGGCGAAAATTTTCATTTGAATACAGAATTTTACAAAAACTACAGTTGTTTTCATTGCAGCATTGTTTTCTTTTACTCTGCACTGGTTCAGACTAGCTAAGGAATAATTTTCATTCTAATCACCACAATTAAAGAAATCCTACTTCCAATAGAATTCAGAGAGGGACGACCAGCACTGAATTAGTCGTTCAGTAAATATTTACGCCTTTATTGTACACCAGCACTGTCATATTGTTAGGGGTACAGCAGAGAAGAAAACAACTAAGACTTTGCCTTGTGGTGCTTACATTCTAGAAGGAAGATTTTTTAAAAAGCAAATTTATTTAAATGACAAATAAAAATATACATTGGATCTGGAGACATTTAACAATGAAAATAAAGTTAAAAGCATGAGAAAGCAGCACAGCAGTGTTCTATCAAAGGAGACCTCTTCAAAGAAGTGAGGTTTGAACAGAGACTTGAGTGATATAAAGCAAACAATGGCCTATGGGCCAAATTTGACTGGGGACCTATCTTTGTACAATTTGAAAGCTAAGGATGTCTTTTACATTAGTAAATGGTTTTCACAGATTTAAGGAAGAGATACAGTCTGCTGGAGTCAAGGTTGAGCACAGTTTGCATACATCCCAAAATCCCTAGTTCTAGTTCCAGGACCAGTGGGAAAAACCAAGATAAACTGAAATAAAGTGAATAAAGTCTTTCTTTCTCCTCTCTCTTCCTGCCTGCCTGCCTCTGCTCCCCTTCATTCTTGTCTGCACCTTTCCTTAAAAATTAAAAAATAAATAAAATAAATTCAAGGAAGAATAATATTTTGTGCGGTGAAAATTATTTGCAATTCAAATCTCAGTGTCCCCAAGTAAAGTTCTATTGGACCACACCCAAACCCATTCATACATGTACTGTCTATGGCAACTTCTGCGCTGTCTCAGTAGAGTCGGATAGTTGCAACAGAGATCGTAAAATCCGAAAAGTCTAAATATTTACTATCTGGCCCTTTATGGGAAATGTTTATTGACCCCCTAATATAAAGGAGCAAGTCCCAGCCAATATCTGCACAAAGAATGTTTTAGCATAAAGACTGACAAGGGCAAAGGCCAGAGCTGTACTTGGCTTGTATCCAGAGAACTGCACAGAAAGCAGTGAGGCTGGAGGGCAGCCAGCAAGAGGATACTGGAAGGAAGTGGTAGGAAATTAGATCAGCCAGAGAACGATGGGTCAGAGTTCATTCGGGTGGAAAGCCATTTGCTTTAAAAAGGGAATTGCCTGATCTCACTGCTGGCTGGATACTAGATTGGAGGTCGAAGTTTGGGTGTCTTGTTGTTGTTTTTGATTTGTCTATTTACAGTCTAATTTTTTGGCTTTTATTTTAAAAGGCAAGGTTCAAGCAAGTATAAAAGTGAGCAGAGGCATGCAGGAAAGAGAGGAGGAAGGAGCATTTTATTTATTTTATTTAGTTGTTCATATTGGTTGATACTCCCAGGCCCTGGATGTGAACCCAGGACCTTGGGATGTATGTGGACTATTCCCATCCACTACTCCACCAGGGTGCACCTCTTTTGTTTTGTTTTGTTAATGGAAGGAATATAGCATTATAATATTATACAGGTCTAATGTGTATAGATCAACATTTTTATATAATACATTAAGTTGACCACCAAGAGTCCAATTCTATCCTTCACCATCTGATTGACCCCTTCTACTCAATTTCCCCTCTCCCCACAAGGGTAAGGTTCTTTTCCACTCTCCCCCTGGGTCCTTGCACTTTACATGGCTGCGCCTGAGCCACAGGGGTGCATCAGAAGGGCAGGGTTCCTGACCTGTATCTCCTGGATAAGGAAAAAAAGTGTCTTTATTTTCTCTAGTAATTCTAGTAATACTTTATAATCTGAATTTTCCTTAAAATATATTATAATATCATTTCTACACGTTTTAGTATTACTTTACTGATCAAAGAGTAGTTGATTATAAAGATGTATCATTATCTTAAATTAATTCTCAATCATTGGATATTTACATTCTTTTTTTTTTGTTGTGGAAAAATGATAAACACCAACTTTTTCGTTGCATATCCATGATTATTTCCTTAGGATAGTTTCCAAAATTGGTATCAGCATGCATTCCGCAGTGTGCTAGGTGTATAGTTCAGTCTCTTAAAGACTGATACTTCAGTGTCCCTCCAAGTTGGTATTTCCTCTTTCTCCTTGGCTCACACAAACATAAGCAACATCTGAGTTACCCCTCCCTGTTCAACCCGGCCTCCCAGTTTCCTCAGTCATACACACCCTCAGTCTGTTCTGTTCTGGTTTTCTGTTTAAAAGTAAATTACAGGAAGGCTCTGTTTAAATGTTGGCTCAAAATGAAATTCTTATCATCCACCTGGTGGCAGTGTTTCCTAAATATTGGGTAGAATACCCCGGCGAAACTAAGTACCTTCTGCTATTTCAAGAGCCCTTTCCAAGCAAACCCAATCTTATAAAGTGACATCCAATGTTACCTGAATGGAAAAAAGGCTGGATCGTTTTGGCAAATATTACTGGGTCAGTACTACTGTACAGTAATTCTAGAAGTTTTCTGTGAGGGTGGTTTCAATAAACAGGTTTGTTAAAGCTTATGTTTCTTTTTCTCATTAAAATGTCAAATTTCAGAAATTTTTTGAACAAAAATTAGATGTATTTTTACTAACATAACTTGTTAGTATATTATCTTCCTTTCTAGTTCATTTTTTTCCTCAAATGCATTCTTATAGTTGCAAATTAAACTGTACATAAAATTGACTTTTACTTTCCTCTCAACATTAATCACATTGAAAATCAACATGTGAAATAAAAGTATTAAATTGTTAATGATACTTATTTCTAGGACAGGTGATTATATTATTATTTGCATTTTTTAATGTTCTCCTTTTTAAAAAAACCATATTGAAGGGACATCACATCATAACATTACGTAGGTTTAAGTCGTGTATCATTGTACATTGGCCTCTGTGTGTAATACATTAAACTCACCACCAACAGTCAAACTCTATCCTTCACCATATAATTGACCCTTTTACCCAATTTGTCCACCCCTCACCCCCATGTTTCTACTTCTAAAATCAGGAAACATTTAATCCTAAAAATTCTATTTAGTTTTATTTTCATCTTATATTTTAACCCTAGTGTATCTGCAATAGAAAGGCATATAAATATACTTCAAAAGGCATGAGTTAACTGTTTATAGCAACATCGCTTCATCTTTCAGCTAAACCACCTTGCTTTCTATTCACTATAAAGACTTAAATAATCACTAGAGAGCTTCCACCAGCAAGCTACCACCTCCCCTCTACCGGCCCCTCAATCTTCCTCCTGTGCCTATAGATGAAGAGATCCAGCCTGTCTGTCTGTGCTCCAGATCTTGACCCTTTGATCTATTCAAATGCATGGCTCCAGCAACTCTTCCCTCTCTGACATCAATATTTGCTTACTAGTGGATTGTTTTCATCAATATACAAATATAAAGGCAACATTTCTCCCATCTTAAAAACCCTCTCTTTATCCCTAAATTTTTTCTTAGCTGCTACTCCTTTCCTTCTTTTCCTTTACAAGAAAGCTCAGTAGAAGGTGTGTTTATGCTCTTTGTTTCCAATTTCTCTCCTCCCATTTCCTCTTGAACTGTAGTGTCAGGTTTCATTCCAGCAGCTTACTGAGACTGTTATCAAGGTCATCAAAGCCCTTCATGATCCTAAGTGAATTTCTCTGACCTCATCTTATTTGACCTATTAACATTTTTCTTAGTTAATCACTCTCTCATTCTTGGAATACTTTCTTCACTTGGTTTCCAGGACCTCCACATACCCACTTGCTGAGCTTTATTCCTATCTCTGGTTGTTCCTTCTGAATCTCTTTTTCTGCCTCTTCCTTACCTCGCTTCCAAGTCTTTGAGGATCCCAGAGTTGAAGTTGGGGACTCTTCTCTTTTCAATCTACAGTCACTGAAAGAGTGATTTTATTCAATTTCAAAGCTTTAAATATTTTCTGTACACAATCAATTTCCAAATTCACATCTTCAAGGGTTTCCCCTGAACTCAAGTCTCATATATCCAAATATTTGGAGAGCATCTCCATTTAGATATCTCAGGTATATAATTGTTATGATTGTAAAGAAATACAATAGAATTTTAACTACTGACCTTGTATGTTACAGGTCATTAGTTTCATTACACTTAGTTTAATTAAACTTCACTTATTAATTCCATTAAACTTCACTTATTAATTCCATTAAACTTCACTTATTAATTCCATTAAAAAAAATAGATCCCAGAGCGCTCTGATGGTTTAGTGGTTAAGTCATTGTCTTTAACCAGTGCAGTTCACACACATCCAAAGGACTCAGGTTCACAACCCAGGTCTGGTGCAACAACCAAGATGAAAACCTAAATAAAATAAATAATAAAGCTCCTCTTCTTCCTCTCTCTTCCTGCATCCTTCATTCCCATCAACTTACCATCATCCTGTCTGTACCTTTCCTTAAAAGAAAAATAAATTAGAACCCACAATTTTCATCTAAATCTTGGTTTCTGATATCATTCTACATGTACACTAATGCTATTTATGAATAATATAATTTTATTTCCTTTCCTTTTAATTTGAAATTTTAGCCTACATTTTTTTCTATGTCAATACAATGTGCAATTTTCAGGTTGTTTAAAACAAACACTTTAGAAAGAATTTGACAATATAAACAAAAGCCATAAAACTGTTCATACTCTTTAAGTTAGTATATTTTCTCCTAGAAGCCTACCAAGGAAACTAACCCTAAGAAAAGAATACATCCACTCAAAATCTTCTCAATTAGTAGACATTCAAATTTAGATTATAAAAACGTATTGAGATGTTTTCAGATAAATGTATCGATACACCATCTAAACATGATTTAAATTTTGAAGCATTTTTTCAAAAAATAAAAAGACCAGAAACAAGGCAATTCTACACTTACTAAACCTTCTTTTTCTAAATGAGTGGGTGATTTTTATGTAGCTTGAACTTTGAGAAACATTGTAGCCTTTGTCTTGAGTCACATTAGCTTGATGTGAAATAACAAAATTCCAACCAACTTCATTTTAAAGATCTAATTGATTTGATTAGATTATTCATAAATTGGGTTGTATCCCAACTAGGAAGTAGAAAATTTCTCAAAAAAATCCATACAAAATGGAAAGTTTTTATAGGTAGAATGAGAGCAAGATACGGAAAAAGGAAATTATTTCAG
Organism: Solenodon paradoxus; assembly: GCA_004363575.1. Lineage (NCBI taxonomy): Eukaryota > Metazoa > Chordata > Mammalia > Eulipotyphla > Solenodontidae > Solenodon > Solenodon paradoxus. The sequence goes on along the minus strand of RJWH01000217.1, from coordinate 682,409 downwards.
GCTTAGGTAACCTCCCTATGGGAAATGGATAAAGGTTTTGTGCTAGATTAGCTCATCTTCTTGGGAAAATGGAAAATACTGATGGTGCTGGCCAGAAAATTCCCGGCTGACCAGTTAAGGCTGCATTCCTGGGGGAGACTGAAACACAGTTAGGAAAGTAGTAAGTCTTGGTGGGGTTAGCACAAGCAACTACATTTTAAGATTATAATTTTTATTTCAACACTGGGTAGTTATCAGGAATAGAATAACCAGTGGTTTTCAATTCTGACTGCACATTAAAGTCACCTGGGGAAATCTTTGCCAAATGCTAAGATTTTCTCCTGGAAAATTTTTTTTTTTGTAGTTTTAGCTTTTACATTTAGGTCTGTGATCTATTTTGTGCTCTTTTTGTAAATGGCATGAGGTTCAAGCTTTCTTTTTTTGCCTGTGGCTGTCTAAATACAATAAATGCAAAAATCACAAACTATAAAATAAACAAAGACATAAACTGGACTGCATCAAAATGCAAATATTTTGCTTTTCAAGACACACTGTTAAGAGAGTGAAAAGGTAAACCACCAAGTGGGAAAAAATAGTGAGAAAATAATCAAAAAGGGGGTAATTTTATAAGACAGTTAGGCTGTTTTCTTTACAAGTCAATGGCAATAAAAAGAAAAGGAACAGGAGGTTGTTCTAGAATATAAGAGTTTTAAAAGACATAATAATCACACAATGTGAGCAAACCACCATAAAAGACATAAGGGGGAAAATTGGGAAATTTAAAATATGGTTTGGGTATTATTAGATCTGTGTTCCTTCAAGTGTGGTAAAGAAGTTTTTTTTTGCCCAATTTATTACAGACCATTACAATTATAAAATAAAATAAATAAAAATTAAATTGCTAGAAAAATGAAATAAAAGAAATAAGCACAACAAACAAGGTCTATGATTTTTACTATTATTATAATCAGTAGACAATTTGTCCTTTGAAATTATTTTACCTACTTATAGTTTCTTACTCCCAATTTCTTTACTCATTCTCTCACATACAGGTAAGTTTATAAACCAGCACCTCACTCCATGGATCATATTTAATGTAACTCTATATTAGATGATATTAAGGAATTACCATTAATTATATCAGGCATGATAATGGCATAGAGAATAGAAAATTTCCACCATCCTAGGAAAAGACTGATGGTATGGAAATTATTGGAACAAATAACTGGTTTTAAAGCTGCTGAATCAATCCATTATATTTTTATAACCATGCTAACAAATAACCACCAAAACTACAGCAGACATTTGAACAACATGGGGGTTAGGGATACCAAACCCCTCACAATGGAAACTCCCCATATAACTGATGTTACCTCTACATAGTGTGGTTGGGATTCTTGGATTCAACCAACCAGCTTCCCTAGTGACCCGCCCTTGGAGGTTGGTTGAATCCTTGAATGCAGATTCGGAGTGTAGAAAAAAATCCACATGTAAGTGAGTCCATAAAGTTCAAACCTATGCTATTCAAGCATCAACTGTAGTTTTAAATCCATTTAACTCATCAATGACCACTTGCTTCTAATTCATCGGTGACAGTCCTTGCTTCTATTTAACTTAAAAGTGTTGTAAACCTCCTCAGACTTCTTAGACTAAAATATAAATTCCTTGCTGTGGCCTGCAACGTCTTGAATAATCTGATCCCTGCCAACATCTTCAACCCCTTTTGGCACTTCATCATGTTCACTCTATTCCAACCACACTGGCCTCCTTTCTCCTCATTAAACTCACCAAGATCCTTCCTGCCTCAGGAGCCCTTTGTTCTTGCTCATCCTTCTGACTGGAACTTTCTTTAATAGGCTCTTGGCCTCCCTGGTTTCTCTACCATCAGGTCTCCACTGAATGCTACCTCTAAAAGAGGCCTTCCCTGATCCCACCTACCTAAAGTTGGTTTTTCCTACTCTTTCTCTCATCACTCATAGCAATCCACAGTTATCGCACTTATATATTTGCTTATTGTCTTAGCGCCAGTTCTTGGAAAATAGACTCTGAGTGCAGAGTTGTATGCAGCAGGCTCACTGGGTCTGAGAAGAGAAGACAGCAGGCAGCAATCACAGAGGGAGAAGCTCTGCAGGACAGCTGCTACTGAGAAGTCAGCTGAGCCTGTCAGAGCAGGGATGGAGCTGGAGAGTTGTCTCACATTGAGAGAGGGGGTCCAGGCCTTTTTAGGTCCACAAGAGCTAGTCACTGGCCATGGACCACCCTCTGGGAGGGGGGGTGTACCCCTGGTAGTTCCCTGAAGATTTGGGACCTGGGAAGAGCACCAGTCTCTTCTATAGTTACTTGCTTGTGTCACTTCTAAAATGGCAGTATCATTCAAGCAGAAGCCTTGCTTATTTTGTTTGGTGTATTTCCAGCATTTTCTCATTAATTATAAATATAAATACAAATATAAATCTTTGTCAGAATTTTGAATGAACGGAGGCAGAGAGAGTTTGAGGCATTTGTCAATGGTCTCCCAGCTAGTGAGTTATGGTCTCCACATGTCTCACTCCAGTGCTCATGCTTCTAATCTAACCAAACACAGGGGCTCCTGTTGACATTTTTCTTTAAAGAGCAGAAAGAAGGCAGGTGGGAAGGAAGAGAGAAAGGAGGAAGAAGCATTCGTTTGTTTCATTCTGGTTTTTCGCCCTTGCACAGTAGCAACCCTGGATCATTGGGCTTCGCATGGTACCCATGCCAGAATCTCAGTCTCCTGAACCACGAGAGCATGTCTCCCATTTTCATTTAGAACTTTCAGAAAGAACAAAGGCCTCTAAAAAGAAGAAACAGAATTTGTTTGCTCTGGTGGCTCAGGAGGCTGAAACGTTGGTGTGTGGACCACAAACAGCCCAAGGGTCTGGGGTTAAGATCTAGGGTTGGGGCAAAAAACCACAGTGAACAACTAAATAAAGATGTTTCTTCCTCTTCTTCCTACCTTACTTGCTGGAAATCTTCCTCAAAACCTTCCTCATTCCTTTCTCTCCTTAAAATAAATAGAAATAAACACAAATGAGAGATTACCAGAAAAAATCTGAAATAAAAAGGACAGAGTTGGGCCTACTCAGTCCATTCAACTATCCTCTACTTCCAACCTGCAGCTTTTCCTTCTGATGCTCCACTCTAGGGGGGGAATGGGCGGGGGGGGGGGGGGTCTGAGTTTCATTTAAAAGGGAAGCATTTTCATGGTTTTTCTGCTTCCAAAATTGTCACACTTTTTAAAAAGTGAAAATCTGAAACCAACTTCAGGCCAGTGAGAGACAGGTAACAGGAATTCCCTCAATTTTATACTCATTCTGAGGATGAATGCAGAGACAAACATTTGCAGCACCGTTGTTACTATTCATGGTTTGTCCTCAAGTTTGATGAATGCAATATAATGAGAATTCTAGGAAGAGTCTCAGAGCATGTCTTCAACAATTCTGTGCCAAGAATTTCGTATTGGAAAGTCCACAGGAAAGACTGAATATTTCTCAGAAGAGATGGGTCAGAGACCGAGCATCAGTTTTGCTGAGCTCAGTGCTCAGAATGATGTGGCCTATTCAACTGTGAAAGCTGTTTAATTACAATTTAAATAAAACAAATGATCTGAATTGCCTCATTTATTATCTATGGGCTATTGATGAGAATATGGGCAGGAAAGGAGCCAGTTTGGGGATGATCTTAAGCTTACAAAAATTTTGACATACTCTTTTAAAAGGGGAATCGGCATGCCCTGGTGGAGTAGCAGTCTGGTCCACTGCCTTTCACAAGCTTAGTCCACATGTAGCCCAAAGACCTGGGTTCTTGTCCCAGGGCCAGGAGAACCAAGGTCAACAACTAAATAAAATAAGCAAACAAACATGCTTCTTTCTCTCTTTTCCTGCCTGTCTACCTGCCTTCCCTTTTGCCTGCACCTTTCTTAAAAAAAAAAAAAGAAAGAAAAAAAAAAAAAAAAGGAATAACAATACCAAATTAGAAACAGAGGTGAATAATATTTGGAAAAAAAAGGCATGACGAATTACAAATTTTGAAAAGCTGACAAATACAAAAATAACACAAAATTTTAAAAAACAATACTTTTATTAACTGCCTGACATATCTATCATCCTTTCTCATATCTTTGGTTGCAATTTTTTATATTACATTGATCTTATAGTATCAATTTCTACAGAAAGAATAGAAGGAAAATTCAGTCTTTCTTACTGAATGTTGATAAAAATTTGTTTTTACATTCTTAATAGTTGGGATATTTAAAACATACTATTTAGAACACAAACACACACATACTCCCTACTATAGTATTGTTACACATTTATGCCCTACAAACGCAAAAATCTGATAAAATCTACTGTGTGAGATTCTTATAAAAAAAAAAGTATGTATTTAGAACAGTTTAGACCACATTATTAAGTGTATTCCTGAAAGTAGGAAACTTCATTTTGACTAGACATGCAGAACTGAATCTTCCATTTACAATTTTACATGTTTGATGTTTAGAAGAATTTTTCACATGCCAGCTCTGGCTCAGTATGGTTCTTTTTAATTTCAACCATTTTATGTCTTTATATTTGAAGTATATATCATGTGAATGGCATTTAGCTGACTTTTTTTTTTTTTTTACCCAGTTTGATCACCTTTGTCTTTCAATCAAAATATTTAGTCCATTTATGCTCTTCAGGTTATTCTCTGAAGCAGGCTGATGATTCCCAAGTTACATCATCATTCCCTTTACTTTGTTTCTTACCCACTATAGACATACACTGGGAACAGTAGCTGTAGAACACATTAAAATGGTGGCGGGACCTCTAACCTTGCCCCTAATGTCAGGAAGTCAGTGAGCTGGCGCAGAAGGCAGGAGGTATGTTCTTAGAACCACTTCCGATGTGGGGCAGACTGGCAATAACAACACTGCGCAGAAGTAATTATGAACCATTTCAATGATCACACCGAACCCAGTGCATCTCCAACTCAATTTCCCTTTTTCTGACTCACAGAAAAGTCATGACCATTGATTAAATATCCAACATGAGTTTGGTGGGAAGTTGAGTACAAAGACAAAGGCCTTAACTAATTGTGTTTTAAAGACTTAAAATTTTGCAGGTTATTTGGCTACATGAACAATAGCTGGGCCATGTCTCTGGATCTTGGAAGGGACTTGTATAAGCTTAAGCACACTTTCCTAGTTTCATGGTTAATCTGTTTGTGAGCATAGCTAACAGTGACTTGAACAGATGCAGGGCAAAATTGTTAATTGCTTATGACTTGCCACTAAGTCTGTTGAGAAAATCTGACTCTACTAGTTTCCCCAGATGATCTGAATGATAAGAAATAGCAGAAAAACTTATACCTGAATGTTCACAGCAGCATTATTAGCCAAAAGGTGGAAGCAACTCACATGTTCATCAACTGATGAGTGGATGAACAAAATGTGATATACTCAGACAACGGACTATGATTTGGTCATAAAAAAGAATTAAAGACGGCTATATGCCAGGACATAGCTGAACCTAGAAAGCACTACACTAAGCAAAATAAGCAAGATGCACAAAACCATTTATTGTATGATTCCACTTGTCAAGAATAAGAAATCTATAGAGAAAGAAAATAAACTGCTTTTAACTTAGGGCTTGTGGAGCTAGGAAAAAAAATTCATCTGAAAATTCCAAGGTTTATCTCTGAGATGATACAAATATTCTAAAATTGACTGTGGTCACATTTGCACCTATCTTTGAATATACTAAATCCATGGAATTCCACAGTGAGATGTATGCTATGTAAATTATACCTCAAGAAAGTTATTTTTTAAAAAAGAAGAAAAGCTAAGAAATTTCTGGAAAGTGAAAATAACAAAGTTGAATTAGCTCTGATTTTTTTTTTTTTTTTTTTTGAGAAGAGGAAGAACTTAATTTATTTTTATTTAGTTGCTCATTTCAGTTGTTCCTCCTGACCCCAGGACATGAACCCAGATCCTTAGAATACATGTGAACTGCACTTGGCTGGAGGAGGCAGACCTAACCACTATTACACCAGTGCACAGCTATAACAGATTTTTTAATGTATTATAAAAGCACTATGACCCAGGTGACAATATTGCAGTAGTAAGCAGGTAAGAAACAGACAAGATGGCACACCCTGGCGGAGTAAGGATTGGACGCAGTTTGCATACATCCAAAGGTCCTGGGACTGTCAGAAACAACCCAAGATAAACCACTAAAAAAGAAAAAAGCTTCTCCTCTCTCTTCCTTATTGCCTGCCTCTTTGCTCATCTTCAATACTGCCTACACCTTTGCTTTGAAAAAAAAAGAAAAGAAACAGACAAGAAAGTCAGGAACGGGCCCAACTACATATAGAAATTTGACAAATGACAAAATGACATTTTAAATTAGTTGGGAGAAATGCAAATTACTTGAAAAATATCACTTGGGACATCTATCTTTCAGGAAGAAGCTAAAGTTATACCTCAGCACGATTATACAAAATTAATTCCAGATAGAATATATTTTACAAAAATACCTGAAATGAGATACAGATTTTTGAAGGGAGGGCAAGATAAGTAACGGGACTATGGAGCACTGGATCTCCTCTTGGGCAAGAAGAAGGAAGCTGAGATAGTGATGACAACAGAGTTAAACTAGGACTGACTTAACCATTTTGAATATCTGGATACTGTCTGAGAAACACAGGATACTGAACCACATTATTTGTTTCTTGCAGTAACTATTTATGTGTCAGGCACTATTACAGGCACTCAAGATAAACATAAATTTTAGCAAGAGATAAGTGGCAAGAACTAATGAAGAACTAGAGCAAGGTGATAGGGTTGGAAATACAGGGGTAGCAGAAATGGATGCAATTATAAATGTTCCATGATAAGGTGACATTTGAATTCGGGCTTGGAGAAAATAAGGGAAGGAGATATGTGGGGCCTAAAACCGGCAGAAGAAGAGGTCACTGTAAAGGCATGTCTGGTTGCCAGGAGTGGCAAAGGTCATTGTGGCTGGTGCTCAGGAGTCTGGGCAAGTAGAAGGAAATGAGGTCAGAGAGGTCATAGGAACCATAGCATGAGGAAACTTTCTTGGGAATTTGTTTGGAGTAAAGGTGTCAGAGAAGAGGGAACTGCTTCCTTGCAGGAGTCAACTTGCCCTCCACTCTGGGGAAAGAAGAGTAATCTCTCAGTGATTGATGGGAAGGGAAATCCAGCAATTACTCTTAGTTTCTCAGAATGTATTAGTCTTGTCTAATTGTATCTATCAAGTGTGTAGCAAGCATTCTGCCTAATTCTCCATATATAATCTGTGAAATGTTGGTATCCTAGGGAAAAAGAAAAGCTGAATTGGCACCACTAACCCTTCACGACCTGGGCAGCTAAGTCACTTGGGGTCCCCATAGCAGCAACATGCTCTTAGGGAAAGCTGGAGAATGGGCTTTGGAGCACCAGAGCAAACTACTGGTTTTCTGTTCCATTGAGGAAGATGTTTAATTACATTTTCAGAATACCTTGGGGGAAGAGAAGAGGAAAGAAAAAATGGTATCCCTTACTAGTCTCTGCTGGTGAGCAGTAAATTTAAAACAAACCTTTTCTGAGCTTTTTATTAGAAAACAAAATTAGGGTGAATCATATATTGAACCTCTTTATACTCTTTATACTCATTATCTAGATTGAATAGATTGAATAATTAAAAACAGGACAACTAAAGATGGACCCAAGGCAAGGAGCAAACAGAACTGACTGGGCCTATCTTAATCTTATCCTCTACCTGACCCCAGATGCCCAAAAAAGATTCCCTCAGGGTTTCCAGACACTGTAAAAAGGGCTGAGAAATGAAAGATGTGAATGATCTTTCCCTTGAGAAACTCACCTTTTAATGGGATAAACAGCTAGATATGTAAGCAGATAATTACATGATAGGACGCAATTTGATAATGCATGTATAAATATTTTCTTAGATGACACGTACCAAAAAGACATATACCAAATTTTAGTTATCTCTATCAGATGATTTTTTTCCCTTTTTGTTCACCTCTATTTTTGAAATTTTTCCTTTAGTGCGTATCTATTATTTTTGAAATAAGGAGAAAAGAAGCATCTACAAAAACTACCACAATGAAGCACTATACTACTAGTATGCTAAACTGTGAGTACACACAGTGTACTGAAGAAGTAATTAACTTGTCTAGGGAGGTATGAGAAAACTGTAATACCTTCGTTTCCAGTCTTAGATTAATATGTGACTCTCACATGCCAATGAAATGCAATGCATGGTTATTTGAATCCCAGCCAATCAAACCAACTGTCCAAATATTTATAAGATAAGAGGGGAAATTTGAACTCTGACCAGGCGTTTGATGATACTAAAGTATCATTAATATTATGAGGTATAATAAAGATATTACAATAATGTTGGGGAAAAAGAATCCTTATCTTTTGGGTAAACATACTGACATGTTTATGGATAAAATGAAGTATGAAGTCTGAGATTTTTATGGGTGAATAATCCATTGGGGTAAAAAGTGGTTAGGAATATAAACTAAAAAGAGTAGTTACGTGTTAATGATTATTGAAGTTGGATAGTGAATTCATGGGAGTTCATCTCAATATTTTCTATACTTTTGCTTGAATTTTTCTATAATTAAATATGCAATAAGAATGCAATATTTTCTATAATAAATAAAAATGTCCTTCAAATATCTCTATACTTGAGACTTAGCTCACAAGTTTTCTTCCCCCACAGTAAATGAGCACATGAACATGAATCCAATGTGTGCTGCCACATATGTCAGCAACACTGAAAAACTCACTGTGCATTGTATGTTGCCTAGTTCATGATCATCTATGCCAATGACACTTGTCTTGTAATTTCAACATGTGTTGTTATAACATTTGCGGTTTAAAGAAAAGAGACACTATTATTTAGAAAGAGACACTCTCTTTAGTGCCTTTCCTAACCATTCATTCCATAATTTGCATCCCACCTGAACATCGCACATACCATAATGGGTCCATAACACAGTATTGTGCTTTTTTTTTGCTTATATTTAAATGAATTCAGAGAGTAGCACATGAAGCTTCTTCTGTAAGTAGTTGTGGTTATTGTTGTTATAGTCACAGTCCTTTACATTAGGCTATAATACAAGCAGTGACTGTATCTTACTTGTCTTTGTATACACAATAATTATATCAATACCTGATATATTTTAAGTGTTTAATAAACATCTGTCGAATGAATGAATGAAATTTAGGATTACTCCATTCATAGACATACTAAGTTCAGTAAAAATATCCATAAGATTTAGGAATACAAATTAATTCATGTTTTACATTTTACTCAGTGCTCACAGCTCATTTGATCAGAAACATAACACGCAGGTGTACGCTGGTGGAGCAGCAGTTTGGTAAGCTGCCTTCAACTGAAAGCACAGGCCACACACATCCCAACGACTGGGGTTCAGGACCCTGGTTCAAGACACGGAGCCAGGGTGAAAACCAAGAAAACAACTAAATAAAATAAATAAAGTGCTTCTTCCTCCTTGCTCGTCCTGCCTTCCTGTCTACTCACTTTCATTCCTGCCTGCACCTTTCCTTTAAAAAACAAAAATTCTTGGAATCAAAATGACTTGATCAAAACATGTACCCATTTGATCTCCACAATAACAGTGTGAGGTAAACTGCCACCTGCTTTAAAGAAGAGGAAACTAAGGAAATTGACCCTTCACTCAGCTGGGCCTTTTAATGTTACCTTTTTTTTTTTTTTTTTTTTAAGGAAAGGTGCAGGTAGGAATGAAAGGGAGCAGACAGGCAGACATGCAGTCATCTTGGTTGCACCAGGTCTCTGACCCAAGTCCTTGGGATGTATGTGGACTACAACCAGTGGTCTTATCCACTAGGCCACCAGGGCAAGCCTTGACTTAATTTTTTATGAGGATAATAATACTGTTATCACTGCAAGAAACAGCTATTTACTTTAAAGTAATGTGGATTAAAAGCGCTCTTTGTATTCTTACAGGAAGTATTTGAGTGGCTCTCCAACACGGTTCCCCCTTCAACAAACAATAACCACCACCACCACAGAATGAGAGAGATTTGCTTGTTAGTTTGTTTGTTTTTGGTACTTGAATGACTAGCATGCTCTTTGAAAAGAAAGGGTGCAGAAATCAAAGGCCCGATTATGCTGAATCCTTCTCTTTTGTCATTATTCAGATGGATTCCCAGCATGCTGCAGTCCAAAGGAAAGGGTCCAAGCTCTGTTTAAAAATCAGAGACTAAAGAGCTTACTCAGCACTCTGCTCACATTAGTATTGCTTGTATTCATCATTTAAAAGTCTTTTGATGGCTCCTTTTATGCGATAATCTTAGGCATCTGGGAATATTCTCAGAACATAGGAAACACCTCCCTGACCTAGTTATGATGAAAAATGCTTTTTAATGGCTATCCCCTTTTGAAGGACTCCTGGAACAGGAAGGTTGTTAGCCATAATTGAATCCTGAGAAAGAATTTTATAGAAATGCAGCTTTTCTTTTCTTTCTCTCTGTGTGTATGTGTGGTGATGGTGGGTAAGGGGGCACATGCTTCTTGGCAGGGATGGGGGAGTTTTAGAATGAAATTGGCTCTTGCTGCCCACTTACCCAGGACTGATGAGGACATTTATTATTCAGTGAACCGGCAATGATTTTTCACTTCTGTTTAAGCATCTAGGAGACTGTGCTGCAGCAATCTATTTGAAACAATGTTCTTTGAATTTCCCAGTTCAAAAGACTTTACAGAGCTGAGACAAATAAAGCACCAAGGAAGGTTAACCCAAATCACAAAAGGCAGGGCTTTTGTAAGGATAGAATTATATCTACCTTTAGGGTTCAGAGGTGGAATGAAAGGAAGGGATTCTGGAGCAGATATCCCAGAAGAATAATCCCACAGCAGAACCCTTCTCACAAGGTTATCTAGCTCTCCTTGGCAGTTGCACGGACAGAGAAGGCATTGGTCCTTGAGGTAACTTTTACACGGGATGTTACGACAAAGACCAGGTGACTGAGCGCAAAGCACCCCTAGGACTGCGGCACAGAAAACCCGTCAGCAGGCTTTTCGCCCCTCCCTCTGCCATTCCCGGGGGATTGGAGTAGAGTAGGCGTCGCTGACGCCATCGGGCTAGCAGGGAGCATGCGCTTCCTTCCTCACTTCCCCTACAGGAGGGAGATTACGGCTACGCCCTAGCCCACCCGCGGCCGGCTCCGCAGTACAGGAACTTCAGCACCCGCGAAGCGGACAGCGCTCTCTTCCACCTGAAGACCTGACTCCAGAGCATCCTGAGCCTCTTGAATTGCTCCCCTCCGGGGCAGCGCAGAGCTCCAAAAGGCCGCCTTGGCCCCGCCACTCTTCCTCCCCCAGCCCGCCCTCCTAGCTCTTCCTGTTTTTACTCCTCCTTTTCATTCATAACAAAAGCTACAGCTCCGGGAACTCGGCGCCCGACTGTTTCTGAGCCAAGAGGGGAAGAATGGGGTTCCTTTGGACTGGTACTTGGATTCTGGTCTTGGTGCTTCACAGCAGCCCAATTCAAGCTTTCCCCAAACCGGGAGGCAGCCAAGGTACGCGGACACTTTTCTTCACCTTTGTCTTTTATTTTGCCACGAAAAAGTATAGCTTGGTGTAATCTAGGAGCTGTATATCAGTCATAACACCTTGTCTCATTTTCTGATCAAATAATACAGAAAAAGAAATCTATGAATTTAAAGACAAAAGGCAGATTTTCCTCCTTAACTGTTTAAATGATACAGCAATAATATTGGTTGTTATGAAAGATCTTATTTGAAAAAAAGAGGAGTGGCTTTTTCACCTCATAAAGTAGCTTGTTTGTTTCCCCTAGTTGTTTTTACAACCCTTCTCAGATATTTTGTTCGTAACGTGTGCAGTGTATGATGAAAGAACTTTTAATGTACCAATAATGCGCTATCTAGTTGAAAGTAGATGGTAAGTCAAGTGTTAGAACTATATGTTAGATTCTGGTCAGAAAAAAGTGTAATTGTATTGACTCACAAAATACACCAGAAGAATAAGTAAGGCAAGGTTAATTATTGTTATTGTATAATTTTAATTATCTTTTTAATACATAGTTTGTTTCATAATCATCAAAAATATTTATCCTAATGTTTTTCTTGTTTTGCAAATTTTATTGAATAAAAGATACTGTGTCTTTCCAAGCTCAATTAAATTTATATTTGTGTGATTATTCTAGACAAACCTCTGCATAATAGAGAATTAAGTGCAGAAAGACCTTTGAATGAACAGGTAAGTCAAGTAAAATTATAAATGCTATTTCATTTTACTGTAATTTTTGATAATTTAATGTAATTGTGCTGTCCTAAGGCATTTTAGCTATCTTGAATTCATTAACTTTTGAAGCTTAATAATAAATTGACAGATATTAGGACAGGAAAAGTTTTGGTAATTTCTGTATCCTTGCATTTATAAATTTCTATATACTGTATAGAGTTGATGGCATAATAACCCAGAAAGATCAACAGTACATCCACTCTATTGTAAGATTGCTTCATTTACCAGAGATTTCTCTTTCACCAATATGTTAGAAGGGAATGAATATTTTAGAGTTTTCCTCTTTATTTTATCTCATTTAACCAATATAATACTTTGAGACAAAAGTGTTCTACATTTAACAAACAAGAGAACTAAATCCCATAGGAATTTAAATCATTTAGTTGTCATATTTGATAAGTAGTAGAGAAATGTTTTAAAACTAGGCCTCTCTCCTATTTGTTTCACAGATTGCTGAAGCAGAAGCAGACAAGATTAAAAAAACATACCCACCAGGTAAAAAGACATTCTAATGATGTCAATTTAAATAATATAGATGATGAGAATATTAACTAAAATGGATTGTTGGGCTTGGGGGCTTTTCTTTCAGAAAATAAACCAGCTGAAGGCAATTATTCCTTTGTTGATAACTTGAACTTACTAAAGGCAATAACAGAAAAGGAAAAAATAGAGAAAGAAAGACAATCCATAAGAAGCTCCCCATATGATAATAAATTGAATGTGGAAGATGTTGATTCAACCAAAAATAGAAGACCAATTGATGATTATGATTCTACCAAGAGTGGACTGGATCATAAATTTCAAGGTAAGTGAGGAGAAAAACCTCTTACTATTTATTTTTTCTCATTTGGAGCTTCCTACTATGGATTAAGAGAAAATCCTATGTTTCAAAAATCTCTTCTATATTCATAATCCTTTATTAGTCAGGTACAAAATTAAGATAAAGCCCAAATTTACCAATGAAGTGCAAAGTTCCAGCTCCACAGAAGCCCCAAATTTATTTTCTTTAAAGCTTCCCTTACTGATGCTTTGAAAAAATGTTTAATCTGCTATCTATATGTTATTGAATTCATTTTAACATTCCATTTTATTTTAGCTGTTAATGCCAATCGAATATCATAATTATTAAATTATTGGATCAATAAAAATATATCCTTTCCCAAAAGGTGAAATATATTTATTACTTCATTTTCAGTGTTATCTCCCTAGTCTGTGCTTTTTCATGGGTCACTCTAACTTTTCATGGCTTCAATTACCCATATCTTAATGTCTCATATCACTGCCCCAGCCTTCCTTAAGTTATTTACACACACACACACATACACACACACACACACACACACACACAGAGCTATAAAGACATATATGTGTGTGTGTGTGTGTATGTATAGAGAGAGAGATCAACATAAAGATATAGAGATGTGTATGTCTACCTAATTAATGTCTTCTTCTCTGGGAAATCTCATAAGCACCTCAAACTTAACATTAAACTCATAATCTCTGTCCACTTTATAACTTAATTCTCCTATAATGTTCTTTTTGTAGCAAAGGCACTACTACAACACATATAATTTTTTAAGACAGAAATCTAGAAATCAAACTATTTCTCTTTTCCCCCACCTCTCAAATTCTAATCAGTGTTCTCAATATTACTTCCTATGTATCTCTCAATTTTTTTCTCTATCCCCAATCACCACTCTCCTTTTCCAAGCTTCGATTATGGCTCACTTGAACTACAGAGAAACCTTACAATGGATCTTCCAGCATCCATTCTGCCCTTCTCTAATTAGCTGATTCTTTGTGTAACAGCCAGAGTGATCTTTTCAACACATAAATATAAATATGTCATTTGCATAAAACCTGTTAACAGATTCTCATTTCTTCTCAGGAGAAAATCATAAATCCTTTATGTGGCTTCCATGGACTAGTTCTTGTCTGCATTTCTGTTTTCATCCAGCATACATGATGTGATTAAAAACCTTGTTCCTTTCCTTCATGGTTCTTAATGACATTTGTAATTTCAAATTCCCAGGTATAACTATTCAGGATTTCTGTCTTTCCCCTAAACTGAGAACTTCATGAGAACAGACATCACAGCACCTTATATGGATACTTAGAACTTACTGCATGAATTGATAAAAACTGAGTGAAGAACGAATAAAAGAATACACATGAAATTAAATGAATATTGTACATAGACATTAAAGTAATCATGTTTTCCAGCCTAAGGACCAGTGCTTAGGAGTGATTAAAGATTTTCTTATACTGTGTCATAGCCACAAGAGAATCATGCTGATTATCTCTGCCAGAAAACAACTACCAATTAAAATTGACTTTCATAGACTATCAGAGCCTGGAGAGGATTCAGAAGTGGATTACGTATGTGTTGAATGGAGGAGATGGTTTCTATTCTGACACATTTCACATTGCATATTAAGGAAAATTTTGTTTTTTTCTTGAATTCTTTCTGAGATATTTTTAAAATATTTGGACTAAAATGAATAGACATTGGGCATAACTACATACAAAACAGATTCAGCCACAGACTACACTATTTGATTTAATAAAATTTAAAAATTAAAAAAAGCCTAGGCACACCCATATGACTCAGGCACCTGAGGTAACTAAGGTGCAGACTATATAAAACCCAAGGACCCAGGTTCTTAACTAGGTGCCAGGAAAAACCAAAAATAGACAATTAAATAAATAATGTTTCTTCCTCCTCTTCTTTCATCTCTATAACTCAGTGAATTAATTAGAATCATAAAAATAGTCTAATATTTGACTAAAATTTTTGATCAAACTGGTTGTACACGCAGCAGAACCATAGATCTGTGATCTGACCACTAACTTGAGCACCTTATATTTTTAATTATTAACAATTTTATTACCCTCTCCATTGGGTTCAGAACTACTAAGTACTTGTCCTTATGACTCCAGGTTTACTCTAGAAGTCATTTTAAGTTCACTTGACATGACAAAGAAAGTTCTTAGGGAGAATGATTTATGAGTGAATTAATGGCCTTCTCACATACCCAAAGGTCTCCTCACATACCTAGAACCTCAGAGATATGTGGACATAAATCCCCAAAGGGAGTATGAGGGAGCCTAGCCTCTGCAGGGTGCTTTCCCAGACCAAATTATCGTCTTAGGAATCCACCAAATGGGCTTTGCTATAGGACCCATCGATTTTCCTTTCTGGTGTTTCCCACAACATGGTGTGATTCAGAACTTTTCCAAGTGTCTCTTATGAAGTAGTACTGTGGGGTTCCTGTGTGCATTTAGCAAATTTTTATTGAGCATTCACTATGTGCCAGACAATGAACTGGACAATAAGCTCTGTGCAGCTAGGGACTATGCCTAAACTATTCATCACTCTATTTTCAGTTCTGGCCTAACTTAAGACTTCAATAGAAATGTATTACACAATTAAATATCAAATGCTATATTAGGTGACAGGGATTCAACATATAACTGGGCAGATGATGACTTGGGAAATGACCCTTTTACATTGACTTATAATGTTGTAGCTGCTTTTAAAAGTTATAAATGTTGAACCCAAGTTTGACTTCCCTGTGAGGGTCTATATAAGAGTGTGAAATACCTTTTCATGAGCAGTGGAGAAGTCATTCGGAGTCATTCTCCATTTTAGAGGGGAGACCAGTGGAAGGTAAGAAGTAACACTCAAATACTTACCCGCACCTACCAAAGCTCTACTAGTTCCCCACTCGAGAGAATATATTAGTGCAGCAGAGGAAGAGGGCTGTTTTTCACCAGTGCTAAACGTTTTCCCTGTTGTGAAGTAATTGAACTGAAAATAGTCAGCTCAGTTATTTTCCAGCTCCTGCAGACAACCAATATTCTTCCCTTTTCATGTCCTAAGGGGTAAGTGGGAAAAGAAATTCTTTCACCTCTTCCTAGATCCAGGCAGTTTTTGTTCCACATATCCCCAAGAGTCTGACTTGCAACCCACAAGTGAAAAAATCAGACCCAAATGATAATGAATCTTTGTTTCTGTGAAAAATGGATAATGAACCCAATTTTCAGTCAGCCAGGAAAGAAACTGATTTTATTGATTTTTTTCTTAGGGCCCTTTCTGCTCACTTCAGTTACATACCGCTCAAAAGTCTCGCAACTCATGGGCTGGCTGACAGCTTAGCAGTAATATACTCTCAGATATAATCTATCACCCTATTCATTTTCCTGATTCTTTCCAAATAATAAGAAGTCTGCATGCTCTTCCATCTTCACAGAATGTGGGGGAAAAAGGTCATGGAAGGAATTCCTTGTTTGAATGCTTGAAAGCCATAGAAGAAAAGGGCAGAATCAGAAAAGAAATATTAGGTCTTCTTTCTCTGAGTGAATATGATCAGAATTATTTAGGTAGAATTTGACCAAGGATTCAATGTTTATTTTTTCTAGAAGTTAATTATATTTATTTCAGGTACAAATTTACTGTCCATAATAATTGTATCATATTAATTTTCATATAGTACTTTCAATTTTAAAGGTGATTTTAGATCTTATTTCATCTGCTCATCATAATCACATGAAATACTCTTTTTATCTTTCTGTAGAGTAGTCTAAGGATGTGTAGATAACAAAAGGTATCACTAAGGTCAAAATTCTGATCGTTCCAATCTTCCTAAAGCTGACCATAAGAGCTAAGTGTCTTATAAATATGTACATATGAATATACTACTCAATGTGATATAGATGGTAAAAATTGATTTTTGGTAGTTCTCTGTGGACATTGTGCAATGCTTCTTTGCCACGAAACCCACCATATCCTCCTATTCCTTCAAGATGGGCCCTTGCTTTAGTTTGAAGTAGTTCTGCCAAATGTGTTCCCGAGAGAGTCAAGGATACATATTTGTAAGCTTCTCTGCAAATATTTACATATTGTCTTGTGCAAATCTGAGGTCATATTTTAAATGTTTAAAATTCCAGGTACGTAAAACAAGTTCTATATTCTCTGGAGAAAGGGGCTTGTCACATTAAAGGGTCTTATATAAAGATACTCTGATACATGTTCAGTTAGAGGTAAAATATTTATCTCAGGAGATGAATATTACCAATCCACTTCTTGTGTGGAAATGGAAAATCAAATAATAGAATACATACAAGGGTGTTTGGAACAAAATTACAAACTGCAAATAAAAAGGATAATATTATTTATATTATTAGTAGTAACTCGTGAGTTGTCTTTAGTGCTTCCTGCCTCTGAAAACCTCTTAAGAAGCTTTCAGAATTCCCATTATCGTCCTAGGTTCTTAACTTGAAGTCAAATTTTGTTTCAAATCAAGAGTTTATGTGGATCACATGCCACCACAAATATATTCCAAACATATCTCAGTGTACAAGAGCAGGGAAAAACTATAAAGACAATGTGACCCATGAAATAGATCTGTGGTCCCCG
Source organism: Solenodon paradoxus (assembly GCA_004363575.1). NCBI lineage: Eukaryota > Metazoa > Chordata > Mammalia > Eulipotyphla > Solenodontidae > Solenodon > Solenodon paradoxus. The sequence goes on along the minus strand of RJWH01000217.1, from coordinate 664,670 downwards.
TGTTGTGAAATTATGATTGCTTTGTCTAGATGACCCTGATGGCCTTCATCAACTAGATGGAACCCCTTTAACTGCTGAAGACATTGTCCAGAAAATTGCTACCAGGATTTATGAGGAAAATGACAGAGGAGTGTTTGACAAGATCGTTTCTAAACTGCTGAATCTTGGCCTAGTAAGTCGTATGCATGAGAATAAATCAAATTCTTAGTACAGTATGGAATATACTAAGAAGCCAAGCTACTTGATTCAAGGAGTCAAATGTTTACCACGCATTTATTTGGTACATGAAAAGGTATCTTTGGTTTCAAGGAAAAATAAGCTACCATTCTTTCTTAGGAACATATCAGAAAAACTACACAAATACACATATACCCATAGTGCAAGATGATTAAGAACCATAAGAGCAGGAGCGTCCTAGTGGAGTAGTTAGGTCAATTGCCTCCAAAGTAGCTCAGACCACATACCTCCTGGGTTTGAGTTCTGAATCCAGTGGGAAACAATGTGTGAACAGCTAAATAAAAATAAAATGAAATGCTTCTTCCTTCACTCTCTTCTTTCCTTCCTGCCTACTCACCTTCATTCCTGCCTGCACCTTTTCTTTAAAAGAAGAAAGAAAGAAACATAAGAGTGGTTGAGAGTGCCAGAGGATGGATTATATCTGGTTGGGAAGTAAGGAAAAACTTCAGAGGAGGAGGCATTTGAAGTGAACTTAGGAGGATTGCTAGAATTTAACCAGCAGAAGTAAAAGACTTGAACAAAGATATGCAATATTTGGCAAGCTCTGGGCAATCCACTTGAGGCTGCCCCAATTTGGCTCTCTAGTCTTAACACAGCCCTGGCAGGCTTTAGTAGAGTATTAAATTTGCAAAGATTCAAATGTTACCTGACCATGACCTGTAGCTGAGGGTTGAGAAACAACCTGCAAAGTGTTTCTCAGAGTATTCCATGGGTTCCAACAGATAGGACCAACCCCTTGCATCAAAGACCAAAGATACTTCTTCCCAGCACTGCTGGGTTATCACAATGATGGTCAGCATGTAATAGAGGCATAAACAAATGTCCAGAAACAGGGACCAGAAGATTCTCTTCTAATAATGCTTTCAACTACAGAGTTTAGTCTAGGTTTTTAATCACAAAAATGGAAAGAACAGTTATATGTTTTGACATTTTATAATAATAGATCACAGAAAGCCAGGCACAGACACTGGAAGATGAAGTAGCAGAGGTTTTACAAAAATTGATCTCAAAGGAAGCCAATAACTATGAGGAGGAACCCAATAAACCTACAAGCAGGACTGAGAGTCAAGCTGGAAAAATACCAGAGAAAGTGGTAGGTATATGTGAATGTACAGATAGATGTGTGTATGCATGTGCAAGAATGTGTGTTTATGTGCTTGTATTGGTATATAATTAATACAGTCTCTAGAATTAATATCTCATTTGATGCCCAAGAAGCTTTGGAGTGGTATTTTTAGCCCACTTAAAATATAAATTCATGAAATACCAAAAGTTAGAAGATGCAAGAAATATAAATTCATGAAATAACAAAAGTTAGAAGATGTAAGTGAACTGTATTTGAAAAGAATTTAAAGATACATTTTCTATTCTATTACATAGTAAAGGGTAAAGCTTTTACTCCATGGAAAAGAACACATTATATTATATGAAATGATTACATAATAACTATTTGTAGAACCCCTGTGTACTGGAACCAAGTATTTCACAAATATTTTTGTTTCATAAATATATCCAGTTTCTAGTCACAGTGGATATCATCATTTGCCCCTAAAATGCCCCCAAAAGAAACTTGGGTTGATTTGATGCTTTGGCTCATCTCCCCTTTTATTACCAGAGCTGGTTGCCTGATGCTGCCTCTCTGTTCCACCAAGTGTTCGTCCATCTGCTTCTCCCTTTTCTCATTGGTTCACAAGCTTGTCAGTATTTACTTAGACTAGTTATTCATCCTTCCTTCCCTTTGCTGGGTTCCATGCCTCCTCATCTTTTTTTTGACATCATCCAAGCTATTGATCTCTCTCTTCCTTCCTTGAATTCTCTTTAAAAGTCTAGATGAGGCTGCCCATTGGAGTAAATTAAACTCCTCACCTCTTCTTTGATTTTCTCCACCAAAGCACCCAGACCCATTGACTCCCCATCCCCTCCAACACCCTATTCCAAATGTAAGAAAAAAAAGAGTACATATGCTACGGTCCTGATTTCAAGGAGGCCGGAAGATAGAAATTGGATCTGGTTTTGTTTGTTTGTTTTACTAGATAGACTAATAGTTCTCCTTTGCTTTTCCTACTTCCAATCCCCTCCAACTGCCATTTTTCAAGCCACTTTTGAAGATTCACACAGTCTGAAAAAATCTTTCTTGATTCATGAAAGTTAGGGATTTTTGCTCAAGCTTATGAGACTGAACTGAAACTAGCGTAGTTATTTTCATGATCCTCCACTCCCATTATGTGCTCCTTGTTTTCCCACCTTTCAGATGTCCAGATGTTCACTCATGTTATCTAAATGTAAATATGCAAATGAAATACTCTTTCGATAAATGTTTATGCACCAAGCACTGGGGATACAATGCTCACTTAAAATATTCTCTTTCTTAGGAACGTATAGTCTATCAGAAGTTTAAGTTTTAATGGAAGACATAGAGGGTCTTCAAATAGTCATGCATTCTAATTATAACTGTGTTAAGGACTCTGAGAAGGAAACATGGGTCTATGAGATATCAAAAAACAAACAAACACAAAGGACCTGTTTGGGGCTGAGTAGAAATGCACTTGTGATCATGAGAGGCAGCATGCAGAGAAGGCTGTGTGGAGTATCTAAGCAACTGAAAGCAGGATGGTGTGACTGACACACAGCCTTCAGTTGAGACTGGGAAAGTGGACTCAGGCCAGTCCAGGCAGGGCCGTATGAACCATATGTAGATTCTCATCTTCACTTTAAGAGCAGTGGGAAAACACTGAAGAATTTTAAGCAAAGGCGTTTGCATTATCAGTGTTTTATAGTGTAGAAAGTGTAGTATTAGGAATAGATTGCAAGTGGGTAGTATACCAGTTTGAGGGTGAGAAATGAAGACAGCTGGACTAGAAGAAAGAGAAATACACAAATTCAGGACAATTTTCAATTAAGGTCAACAAGGCTACTAATGGATTAGATGGGGGAAAATTAAAAGGAATATTCAAGAAAGGTTCATAGATTTCTGTCTAGTCCATTGGTTTGACAATGGACCATTAACTAAAATGGGGAACAATGGACACAGGTCAGATCAGGAAGAAAGTCTTATGTAACCTTTCAGACAGCCCTTAAAATATCCCCTAGAAGCCTCCAAGGTGTGGCTGTTTTGCTAGGGTTAGACACTGACAGGCTTTCCTGTCCCCTCTTGGTTTCCTACCTATCTTGGTGAATTCTGTGAGCTCTAAGCTCTCTACCTCACTTAGAGGCAACTTTACAGACACTTATTGAGAACTTTTGGAGGTGTATTTGGCCAGAGAAGGAAGCTAGAAATTCTCTATTCTCCCCTGCGCAGGAAACAGGGTCTTCAGTTGAAGTACCTGTCTCTAAGCGCTAATGACTTTCTATGTGACTGGATGCCCACATCTAGGGTTTACTCCTGCAAGAACTTGCAAAGGAAGAGGTATTCTTGCACTTTGAATTCAAGGACTCTAAATAGGGGAGAATTAAGCTAGAATGTCATTAGTTCTAATAAAATGTTTCTTTTCTAATTGATTTTTCCCCACTGGAGACTCCAGTGGCGGCAATTCAAGATGGTTTTACTAATGGAGACAATGATGAAACTGTATCCAACACCTTAACCTTGACCAATGGCTTAGAAAGGAGGACAAAAACCTACAATGAAGACAACTTTGAGGAACTCCAATATTTTCCAAATTTCTATGCGCTATTGAAAAGCATTGATTCAGGTAAACAGTTTTCTGACGCTTGGGGAGCAGAAATAGTAATTCCAGGAAATGTGGGGGTGAGTTGTTTTGGGTTTTTATTCTTCCTGTTTTTAGTTTCCAATTGCAATCCTCAATGACATAAATTGTGTACTCGGGGAAAATAGTTCGCATGGATTTTTTCAAAAGAAGTGACTTAGTCATGGAAATATTTAGTAAAGGATAATCAGGAAAGGTGGGGTTTCTGGATAATTTAATCTTCTTGTTACCAGAGGGTTCATATATTTGTTCAGCAAACAGCTATTGAACATGTGATGTGTTCAAAGTATTGGAGCAAACCTTGGACAAATGTGAGATGAGTCAGCCAGGTCTCTGGCCTGACCCAGTTCAGCCTGGATGCTTATTGAAAGCCTGGCTTTCAAAAGGCTTTCTTCGTTTTCCTCTATTCTGGAGAACAGTCTGTAGAACATAATTTATCATTTTTAAATGAGTTTTTCTTTTTAGACATTTTCAGCTTAAGTCTTCAACAGAGTTAAAGTGAACTAAATATTGAGCTAAGAGGTCAGGAGCCCAAAACATACTTAGGAAATGATTTTTTTTAAGCTCTTTTCTCTTGTGTATGTACCAAAAAATTAACTGAAGAGTTCAGCTTATTTTTATTTCTGGTTTATCTGTAAAGAGTATTGGGCACATTTTTTGTTGTTATTGTTCAGAAAGATGCCCTATGCTTGCTTTAATGGCCTTCTTTTTCTTTTCCTGTGCAAAGATTCACCCCTGGATTAAACATTTGCAATAGCAATTTCTATAAATGTACCTTATTTCCCCAAGAAGTGACCTTAGAGTGAGCTTTCATTTCTGGAGAACACCATTTGTCCTTGAATTTCAGACACTGGCCAGATGGCACCAGCCTCTGCTGGTGTCTGCAGGCTGGTACAGCTTGAGGGGCCATTCTGAGCCATCTTGCCCCATTGGTTGGCAAATGCCCAGCTCAGAACCTCTGTCGTCCTCGTGAGTCACTTCTTGTCAGTAAAGAGCATCAATATGATAGCAAACACCATATAGCTATGACCTTGAGCAAATCATGTGGTGGTTGAAAGTTTTATTGACCAGTCCCTCTCCATACCTTTTCTTTCCATCTCTTCTGTTCCCAATTTTGTGATTTTTGTGGTATTTTTAAGACTCCATTTCATTTATCTTTCAGTTTCCTTCACTTATTCCTTATTACTTATATTTTTATAAAATTTTAATTAAAATAATAATATCGAAGTATTTGATAGTACCCACCTATTTCACTGAAGGTCTGAGCCAATTGAGAAATAATAAACCACATAGAAAACCAAATATCTCTGATACTGATAACGACTGGGTCGTTACAGAATGTGACATGTTGTGAGCGCCAAAAATAGGCTTGCTTACTCCCTTCTCCACAGTCTGGCTCTCAGAACAGCCAAACCTGGGGCTAGAGCAGACACTTTGCTCAGATCCCTATCTTCCCCTGCTCTAGGGCAGCAGCAGAAGAATGATTCCAAATCCCCATCCATAAGAAATGTAGATTGGTGGGCATTGCCTACCAACTTAATTTGTAGGGAAGATGAAAAGATAGGGTGAAAGACTAGATATATTCAGGGAAAATTATTCATTGCAGCAAAAATAATATGGAAATGGGCTCTCTTTCAGGATCTTAGTTTTTCTTTTCTTCAAAAATGGACATTGATTTTTTTTCTGACTTTAGAATTAATACATCTACTGAACTACTATGGAATCATCAGCCACCTTGTTCCATTAAGATGCAGAAGAATACATCAAATATGAAGAGTTCCCAATAAATTGCTAATAATGGTTACCTATACAGAATAAGGAGTTGCGGGGAAGAAGAGAATGTTGCTTTTAATGTTGTCTGTTTCTATACTGTTGGAATATTTTGCTATATTTTTTTCAAGTCAAAGTGTAGAAAGCAATATGTACTATTTTTTGTTTCTGCTTTTTTAAAGGAAAGGTGCAGGAATGAAGGTGAGTAGGCAGGCAGGCAGGCAAGAAGAAAGAGGAAGAGGAAGCACCTTTATTTTATTCTTATTTAGTTGATCACATTGATTGTTTCTCCTGAGACCCATGAAACCTGGGACTCAAGCCCAGGGTATGTGGTCTCTTCCTTCGGAGGTGATTGACTCAACTGCTGCTCCATCAGGGTGTGCCTACTATTGTTTTTTAAAATCAAACTCTAAAGATACATATGTGTTCTTACTAAGCTTTATTAATGAAAACAGGTCATCTTGCCCTCAAAAACAAGAATAAAGTGTGCGAGTAAAGTATTTGGATGACCAATCTCATAACTCCCCTTTTTTTAAATTTATTTTTATTGTAGTAATTATTCTACACATTAAAATAATTTCCTATGTATAGTTTCCCCATTTCTTAGATATATTTCAGCACACTATGCCCTCCACCAAATTACCAAGTGTTCTTCCATAACTTTCTTTTTGAGTTCACATTATCTCAGGTTGCAAACTGCCTCTTTATCACTGCTCTATTAATAAAATATTTGAGATACAAGTAAATATTTCTTGGAAAAGTTATAATTGTCCACTTCTGAAGAAGTTCAACATACCTGCATATTGCTATATATTCCCAGTCAAGTCTCAGGCTTTCTATAAATTAAGTATATGTAGTTTTAGCTATCAATGGTGGGTGATATATTTAAATAGGATGCTGTACTTCATAAATGGACATTGTGAGATGAATGTATTCTCCACTAGTTTTTAAATTTATGTTTGTCCTTTTATATAGAAAAAGAAGCAAAAGAGAAAGAAACATTGATTACTATCATGAAAACATTGATTGACTTTGTGAAGATGATGGTCAAGTATGGCACGATATCTCCAGAAGAAGGTGTTTCCTACCTTGGTGAGAATCCTGTTTTGCTTTTATGATGGTGGTTTTCACTGTCCAAAGTGATTAAGGATTTGGCAAGACCTACTTCACTAATTTGATAATTTATACCAAAATAGCATGACTCACCTGGGTATCCAGAATTGATAATGCATGCAAGCAAAATTAACCAGAAGTTCTCACTCTTTAGAGATCCAGATTTCACATTTATTATATTTTATCTTTTAACATTTTCTAATACACTCCATGAAGACAATTTAATTAATATTTTACTTTTTTCTCCAATTGTGCTTGGATGGTCAGGACTAAATGAATGAGGTCTGTGAGGTCAGAAGGAAAGAACACTAGATGGGGCCTCAGAAGGTGCTGCTCTATCATGTGGGGAAGGCGCTGCGTCTGTAAAATACTCAATTACTTTGTTCTCTATGACAGGGGCCAGAAACTTACCACCCATGGACCAAATCTGGTCCACTGTCTATTTTTGTATAACATTCAAACTAAGAATGGCCTTTACATATTTAATTTTTTTTAAATCAAGAGAATAATAGTATGTTGTGACAAGAAAATACTACAAAATTCAAATTTTAGTATTCATAAATGAGATTTTATTGGAATACAGTCATGATCATTTGTCTTAGTAGTATTTATAGCTGCTTTAATACTGTAATGGCAGAGTTGCATAGTTGCAACAAAGATCATATAACCTGCAAAGCCAAGCAGTGCATATGCTATCTGGTCTTTTACAGAAAAAGTGTGCCATTCCCTGGTCCCTTAAACTTTATACACAAGCTTGAACATTCTTTGATTTTTGTGCATAGGCTGTTTAGAAAAAAGAAAAGCAGGTGTTTTGTTTCCCTGCTTGGTTTAGTTAATCAATAAATACCACTCATCTCCATGACTTTTGTATAAGATGACTTCATGACCTCTAAACTCTGATCTTTGATGAAGGAAGAATTAAACTGAAGACAAAATCTCATATCACAGAGCAATACAGAATTATTCTACATGAACTCCATTTTTTACATGAAAATAGCTTTACTGTTTTTTCTGATGACAAAAAATCATATTTATTTTTAAAAATCAATGCAAAAGATAGTAAAAACTCACCCGTAAAATCACCCATAGTGCCAGCATTCAGATAACATTTGGTTTAGATCTTTCTAGATATTTTCTGTATATGTATGCATGCACACACACATACACACATGTATACCTGCGTCACTTCTTTCTTTTATCTTATGCAATAAAACATAGGCTCATGTTGCATATAGCACTTTATGGCCTATTTTATTCACTTAACAGTTGATCAAAAACATTTTTCAGATCCATCACTGTTTGATATCAATACCCTCTGACTTAGGATGGTTCAAAATACACAAATCTATAAACTGTGTTTACTGATGTAGTAACATGGTAAATGTTCATGATTTACTATCAAATGCTTAAAGTGATTTAGAATATTACTTCAATTCTTGTGTTAAAAATTAAAATGAATACAGCATTGTGAACAAAATAAATAACACATATATTTTAAATGATATATGTATAGATGGAAAGTTGGAGGGAAATATGCCAAATCATCATCAGGATGTGTTATTTTTCCTTTGTAATTTTCTGTTTTCTTCATTTTCTCATGTATAACTTTTATAGTGAGAAAATTTGTTATATTTTAAATAATTTTTCTATATAAGCACTTCGGCTTTTGACTTCTGCTGCCATGGATGTCTGCCTTCAGACTCTGAGGGCTTAGGGGCAGCATAAGTACAAGAGAGAGAATTGCCAGCCTCCTCTCCTCCCTTCTCAGCAAGATCACTGTAGACCAGACCAGTCATCTACAGTGTGTGGCAGCTACAAAGGTTGCCAGCTATGGTTTCTGTTTCAAAGACGAAAACAGAATGCATCACATAATAGAATATACTGATTTTCTTTTCAAAAGAGAGGTGGGGTAGAGTAGAAGGAGTTTACTTTGTATTAACACAAAGCAATAAAGGAAGCTTTATTGATGAATTGCAAATATATGACTATTTGCAAGTAGCAAAGAGTCTTCTGTCTTAATGAGATATTTGGCTGGTTGAATAACCAAATATAAAGAGTGTGGATTCTAATTAATTGTCTACTTTGGGGTGCTGGTAGCACAGTCAGTCAAGACTCCTATCTTGTAATACCTGTATGATGCTACTCCAAAGATTGGAATTATAGCAAAGACAAGGATATCAATTTGAGCATAATATGAGTAGGGAAATTCTCACCCTTAAGACCACCTCGCATGTTGGAGGTGTTAACTAATGCTACAGTGCTAATCATTTTATAGGTAACAAAAATATCAACATATTTTACACCCTAAATTTGCACAGTATAATATTAATTTTAAAGATTAAGGTTAACAATAACACTGACTGCCTCATGAATTAATGAGTATCTTATAAGACAGAACTCCAACTGTTTGGCTTAAGCAAAAAGGGAACTATATCCTCATGTTACAGGAAAGTCTGGGAGTGGGGGTAGTCACTTTGGCTTCAGGCTTATAAAGTCCAACAGTATTAGGAATCTATCCCTTCCATCTCACAATTCTGACTTTCTGTCTGTTGATTCATTCCAGACAGTCTGCTCCCTTACAAGAACAAGATAGAGGAGCAGCCCGAATCTCATATCCTCAGTGTAGCGCCATCTAACAGGAAGGGAGTCTCTTTGTCCCAGTGAATGTCATTGGCCTAGCTTGAATCATGTGCTCTTCCCTGAACCAATCATGATAACGAGTGCTGCCTTCGCCAAAGGAAAATCAAAGTTCAGGTACCAGGAGGTGTTGAATTAGCCAAAACCACAGTTGTCAATTCTAGGCCTTACCCCTGGTTGTGTTCTAACAGTGGCCACAGAGATGTGGAAGGAAACTGAACTTGAGGATTTCAAATACTATACCTTTTCATCTGGGAGTCCATGATTCCTAGAAATAAAAACCATGTATAAGCATTTTATTAGCAGTGTCAATATTGTAGAATTACTATTGTAATATCTCTGGTAAAAGTAAACATTTTTAGTAAAAGTTTGATATCATCTTTCAGGAAATAAAAGTATGTTCTTTTTCTCCCTCCAGAAAACTTAGATGAAACAATTGCTCTTCAGACCAAGAACAAGCTAGAAAAAAACATTACTGACTATAAAAGTAAGCTTTTCCCAGGTATGATTTATTTAACTATTTTTCTAGCTTTTAACACTATAACCTTTTTGAGTGGTAAATGATGAAGTTTAGTAAACATTAATCATTACAGATTTCAAAAAGTTAAAAAATTTGAAGCCAACCATAGGACTAAGTAGCTAGAACTACTTGGTGACTAGTCTCAGCACAGAAGCATTGCTTCTAAGAAGCATGAAAAAAAAATCTTTAGTGAAGTTTCTTAGGAGTGGCTGGTGGCAGAGAAGACTACATTGCAAAACTGAGCAATCCTTTCTAAAATTCTCCTTTAGGTATTATTTTCTCCTCCCAGATCACTGCTTTTCCAACCCATTGTCCCTGGTCATCAGTCCACTCTCTGCTGCCCCCTCATTTACTACCCTCTCCCAGGTCTTCTCTCTCCTCTGGGCCAGTCTGTGCCCTGATGAAGTGTGATTCACCCCCTTCTTCTTCATGTCTTCATCTTCACCCATCACTGTGCTCAGCACCGTGAACAGCACAGAGCCAATGTACACAGAGGTGCCTCCTTTCAGAGGGGGAAGAACAAGAGGAAAAAAATCACGAATTCTTATTACTTAACTTTGTTTCCCTACTACCAAAGTGATGAATATTGGGTGGCATAATATATTAGCTTTTGAAATGACATTTTCAAGCAGCTTTTAAAAACCTGAAAACATCCTTTGATAATGATACTAATAACAAAAGCAAAGAATAAAATTATACAACTAAAAATGCATAAAATTATATATATAATATGTATCTACAGCACTAGTAGTGAATGTTTTATATAATGAGACAATAACTGGTATCTGTCTTCTTTCTTATTTTTTCCTGTAATAATAAACCTTTTATTTCAAGGGTTTGCCCATTTCAAGGTTTATGATTTTTGAGTTCAATATAGGATTGCTAGAAGGTAAAATGGTTATTTTAAAATGAAAAGTGAGCAAGGGTTATCCTTTCTTGATATCAAGAGTCCAATTTTCTTCTTTGCTTTGGGATAACCAGGAGTAAGGAGCATGAAGACAGAGGCAGGAGAAAAGTCCTACCATAGCTCAAAATCTTAGGTGCTACTTTAATAGATTGTTCTTCAGAAACATAACAATAAGGAGAATACAGAGTTATTTTCATTTGGAATCAAGGTTCAAGTTTACTTTGAGCTCTTACATGTCTGACTTGATTGCTTATATTGATTAAAGTAAGAAAACTAATTGATGCTGTAATGACACAGGGGACAGAAGGGAAAGAATACCAACTCAGAATCCAGGAAGTGAATTTAGTCATTCTGTTAACTCAGTGGGTGACTCCCACTAAGACACATCTCTCCGCTCTTTAGCCCTCAGTTTCCTTTTCTGTGAACTGAGGGTTGGCAGTTGGAATGGTCATTAAGCTCTCTTTCAGCTCAAAAAATGATCTGACCTCAAATAGTACTTTTCAATCAAGTCTATTTCTACATTAGGAATCAACAGATAAGAAATAGGGTTATTAACAGTGCACAGTCTGATTACAGCACCTTCAGAGAAGAGTCATGAAGAGACAGACAGTACCAAGGAAGAAGCAGCTAAGATGGAAAAGGAATATGGAACCTTGAAGGATTCCACAAAAGATGAGAATGCCAACCCAAGGGCAAAGACAGATGAGCCAAAAGGTAAGGAACTGACAGTCTAGATTGGCAGTGAAAACAAAGACTTTCACCAGGCCTGGAAGGGTAATCCAAAAAGCAAGTCATCCAAAGCTGAGAAATTGACACCCATCTGTATAGAAAAAATACAGCACATGGTACCATTATCTGAATAGTAATTTACTCTATGATCTTAAGTCTCCTGGGATGACAAATTAGTTTCACCTTTTGATGGTCTTTTGTGTTCAGTAGGCTTTTGTGCTTAGGGAAGAATACTGTGGCCATAATTGCATTGTTTAATGTCTAATTTATGATTTTGTGAACTTATTAAGCAACATTTCTTTAAATGAAATTAGCATTCTCTAAATAGTCACACTGCTTTGGTGGAGGGCAGGGTGTATTGACATATACATGAGGAATGGGGAACTGTTACATGTGAGTTTATTTTAATGTGTAAAAATAAAAGTAATTAACAAAAAAAGAATATACATAAATAGTCACATATTACTCCACAAAGTCATTAAAATGGATTAAGTTAACACATCTTTTTAATTGTTTACAGTGATTGGAAACTAACTCCTTTAGAACTTGATTGAAAATCATAAATCCAAGATATCAAACTTCTAAAAATAACATAAATACCTTAAAAAACAAAAAGAACAAAAAGCCACCCATTAAACAGGTCCTATAATTATGAAATTTATGTTCTTCGTCTTTCTCCTTATACATTCCTTGGGACCAGTATTTACTCTGCCCTATAAATCTGCATGATATAGTTTAAACAAATTTTTAAAGTGGGAGAGGAGGAAGAAACATTTTTTAAGAAAGCAAGGAAGGATGAGGAGAAGGAAGCACTTTTATTTATTTATTTTTTTGATCTTTTGATTGTTCCCCTAGTCCCAGTCATGAATCTGGGTCCCTATACTTTACATAGTTCACGCCCAGTTTGCCAGCTTAGTGTCTGAGCCACCAAGCCATGCAGATACAAAATTTCTGTCTTCCTAGGATTTTTAAAACTTTACTAGACTTTCAAATTACATTTGCAAATTTTAAGCTGTGACACCTTTGATTTTGGGACAAGATGTGGATCTACTTGTACAGCCCACAAGCCCTTTTCACTGGGCTTATTACGTCATGGTAAATTCATAGCCCTTGCTCAGCTTTTGTTTTCAGAAACTTGGTGTCTTTACCAGAAATTATGAACAGATGGCTTAAACTTAACTACCTTATTTTTTCTGTCACTGTGATATATTGACCCCTTTAGTATAAGTGGAACCTTACTTATGTCTTACCAGCCTCTCACCAGTAGAGTTATCTAGAGGTTTTATTCCCTGGAAGCCAAGGAAGTAGGTCAAGTGCTCTCTCTTTGAGGAGGAAACAGGTGTTACATTCATCTGTTTTATTATCTAAAGACAAACCCGTGTGTTCTCTTTTCATTATTTATTATGTATAATCATGAATGGCAATGAACTGTTGGAGTTTGCTCCTTCCTTGCTATAATGATATGAGACCACAAAAGCTGATCATGTTCATGGTATAATTCTTGAAGGGACTTCTTGGGCCACCTCTGAATTCTCAATCTCTCCCGCTCATATAGAAAGAAACAAACTCACATTTAGAGTAAATAATGAACCATGCTTAGCAGTGTCTGTGTGTTAAGAAAAGAAACTAGCTATGTATTTAGTAACTTGCAACTTATTAACAACATTACAAACCATGTCTCTTTTATACTAGTACTACCTTTGCTAACATTTGGCATTAATTTTCCATTTCTGCAAGTTGTTCCAGTTGATGACAATGATGGTAGTGATGTTTTGCTGAAATTAGTCTTGGGCAGTAGAAGCTTCAGTCTTTCTCCTTTGTGTAGCACTGCACCCAGTGGGGTTTTTTTTTAAGGAAAAGTGCAGGCAGGAATGAAGTAGAGCAGGCAGGCAGAGAGAGGAGGAAGAAGCAGTCATTTGTTTCTATTTAGTTATTCATCTTGGTTGCTCCCCCAACCCTGGGACAAGACCAGGTCCCTGAGATACATGTCAAGTGCACTGTCAGAGGCAGTGAACCTAAACACTAAGCCACCATGCCTATGCTTTTAAAATCATCTTGGCTTTCTGTAAACAGCAGGATATTGTACAGTCACTCTGAATTTCCCTGAGACTTAAAATCAGCACCCCTTTAAAGGAATTCTAATTCCTTTTTGTAGAAAATATGAAAAACTGAACCTGGGCTATATAGATTCAAATAACTGGTAATGGTGATCAAAGTAACTGCTTCTATTTCAATTATTGGGACTTTTTTTTAAAGACAGGCTGAAAAATATATTCTTAATATGTTAAGTTCGTGTTGGTGTTTCCCTGTCTTATGACCCCTTTTCACTTGCATGGATTTTGCAGACCATCACATTTTTCCCTGCATTGATATTGACTATCAACTTTAAATGATTAACGTTCGTCATAGACATGGTAATGAGGAATTAGTAGTATACCTACTATATTTGCTGATTCTGCAGGCCAATCATGCTGCCTTGATAGTTCCACTCAATTCTAGGTCTCCTTTGGATGAGTGGTTAACTTTAAAAAAATATTTTTAATGGGAGTCAAATACACAGAACATAAAATTTACCACCTTCACCATTTTAACTGTATAGTTCAGTGGATTAAGTACATTCATGTCACCGTGCTACCATCAGCACCATTCATTTCCAGAACTCATTCCATCTGGCTAAACTGAAGCTCTGTATGCATTAAGTAATAACCCCCCATTCCCCCTTCTAGCTGCCAGCAACCACCATTATGCTTTCTGTTTCTATGAATTGAAATACGCTGTCTTCTAGGAACCTCACATAAGCAGAATCGTATAGCATTTTCCTTTTGTGATGGACTTACTTCACTTGTTTCATCTATGCTATAGTATCAGGATGTCAGAATTTCCTCCCTTTTAAAGGCTGAGTAATACAGCTTTCTCTATATATACCACATTTTATCTCCTTTTTTCTATGGACACTTGAGTTACTGCTACCATTTGGTGTCTATCAGTAATGTTGCTATGGACATGAGAGTACAAACATTTCCTCAAGATTCTGCATTCATTTGTTTACACTATACCTAAAAATAGAATTGCTGGATCATGTGATGATTCTATTTTTAAGTGTTTAAGGAAACATCATGCTTTTTCCCATGGCAGCCACACCCCAAGAGTTTTTATTTTTTATTTTTTTATTTTTTTACCCATACTTTTGAATTTCTGGCCTTTTTTTTAAATGGTAACCAATCTAATGAATGTGAAGTAGAATTTGAGTGATAAACTTTTTAAAAATCACTAATAAGGAAAAGATTAGTCCTGTGGTCTGAGATAGCTAGGAACTGGGTGATCAGAGCACTACAATTCACCCAACAAAAAGCTGGTGTGCCTGACCCATCTCTTTTCAGAGCAACCCATGTCTAAAGATCGTATTTCCCTAGAACACAGCAAGCTGTCGCTACATCCTTTAACCTGCTGAGGCAGCGTGCTCAGTGCTTCAGAAAACATCTATCTCTGTGCAAATATCCCCACAAACAGGTGCTGGCAGTTCTCTTTGAATGTTTCAGGAAAACATTCTATCAAAAAAGAGTATGATGGAGGGGGCTCTTGCTCACCCACTCTTGCCTATGTAGGATCTAGTGCTAGGAGAGTAGTGATGAGGTTTGATTTCTTCTCATTAGGATTTCCATCAGATAATAATAGGGATAAAGGAGATTCAAACTCTATCCATTTAGCATTACTCTTTGTAATGGCTCTATTGAAACATTAAGAAGAGAGTAGGGATGTGGAGCTAAAAATAGTGCCTGCCCCCATTGTTTAGAGATCTAATTTATTCATGGCATCCCTAACTCCCATTACTCTGGGATAAAGAAAACAGATTCTAGTACAGTTTAAAAACACCAAGACTGAGCTTAAGTCAAGGGCCAACATTACCTTTTTTTTTAAAATGTAATTAATCCCCAAAATGACATATTAGGGCATACTCCTTTGTATTTATAGTTGCCTTATGTGCACAGTTTTTCAAAAGCTATTTTGCTTTCTGTAAGAAAACCCACCAAGAACCTGTTGTCTCTAGGCATAAAAATAAAAATAAAAGCATCCATGTGGGTGAGGGCAGAATTGACAGGGCTTCTGAGGCATTTATTCAGTAATAAATAAACATTTATTCTGAGGGCATGCCTGGCACTGCGCTTGGGAAGCAGAGCTAAGAAGGAAGATGAGAACAATGCCTGCCTTTGAGGACTTGAACAAGCTTTGAAGTGACCTGAAAAGAGTGCTGAACCCATCTGTGATCACGGGCCACACAAGCCAGATAAACATGCCATTTCTCCATGACTGAGGAGTCAAAAGTATGTGGAACTGGTTCCCTTCAAGGAGATCAAACTTGGAGAACCTTGCACAGACAAAGGAATGAGGTTATGGTCCAGCTAAAGCCACTTGGAAGATAATTATAAGCAAGATACATGGGTTGGAGAATATGTAGGGAGTCTGTTTGGGTCTTTCAGTGTGAGGTAATGGTCCCACCTAATCATAGCAAACATGTACCTATCAACCATGCACAGCATATAGTGGGTCCTGTGAGGAATATAAACAGGAAAATCATTAAGAACACTAATAAATAATTTCTTATATTGATATCACTTGTATTCCTAAATTTAGACATAGGACAATGAAATCGTGTTTGTCATCATTTTAACTATATCTAAAAAGTTGCTTAATTTTTCAAGTAAATTGCTCTCTGGAGACCAAATGAAAGTATTTTCAAATTTATTCCATGATCTAAGTGGGCTCTTTTTTGCCAGTTTGATGTTTACTCATTCACTGCTACTTGATGAGTCACTGAAAACCTTTTAAAAAAAATCATCCAAGGGATGAGATAAGCATTATAATACCCATAAACTCTTCCCGAAGCTATCATTTGTCAAGTTTATGGCCAGATCATGGAATTAGGTTGACAGGGGTGACCTCTAAGATACCCTTCACTTAAGTATCCTATGATTCGCATATCTTCTTTATGAAAGCTAGAAAAGAGAAGGTATCCTATTTAATAAATTGATTGGATTAACTCATGTGGATGCTTTTATTTGAAAAGCAACATAAAAGGAGAAACTGCATGCCTTCATTCAGGCCTGAAGGCATTCTGCTCAATATGTCTAGTCTTCATTGTGAGTCAGCATGTCTGCCAGGAGTTAAGTGCAGGCACAGGAGATCTACCAACACAGGATTTTCAAGGACAGGAAAGAAAAACGAGCGCACGCGCGCGCACACACATGCACACACACACACACACACACACACGATGAATCTTCTTTTTAGAATTCACTTGTTAATTCATAAGTAAGATAAAGTGATTCACCTAAGACTCGTAGCCAAAGATTGGCAGAGCTGGGCTTTGAACGCTGGTCTCAGTATTCCTTGCTGCACTTTGTAGGCATGTATAATGTGCAATTGTGCAGAAATTCTTGACTGGAATGACTCTGTGGCCCATGTTGGCATCTACAATACCAGTATCAATTGCTTTTCTTCATGCAGTTTGAATCTATAATCAAATCATCTTTATTATACAAAACTTTTAAAGATTGTATCACGCCAAATTTTTTTTTTTTACTTACTTTTTTTTGTTTTTTTCCCCAATCCTGGGTCTCCAACCTGCACCTTAGCCACCTGAGTTACTGGGGCAGGGTCGGGGTATGCTCCAAACTTAATTTTTATAAACACTTTTTTAGATGATCTCATGTCTTCAGTAAATCCGATATTCAATAGACTATTGATTTCTGCAGTTTCGTTAAGGGTCAGGATAACATAACAGGGTTAGGACAAGTCATGTATGAAAAAGGCTGTTTCTTACAGTGCTAAAAACCAGAACAGCCAGAGAAGCAGCTCAGCATCTTGACTCTGGCCTTCTTCCCGTCTGCGTTAGCATATGTTGTTAAGGCTTGTGCCACATTACCTCAGCCATGAGCTATGTTTTTCCCCAAAGGAAGCTGAAATAGATTTGAAAAAAATAGTTCAGCTTTCCAAAAGGAACTCTCATGGGTTTTCATGTATACTGTAAAGGAAAGGTTGGCTTTACAGCTTCAGAGAAGAGAAGCTGTAAATAGGAACCAACTGCTTCTCTCCCAGGGCACAGGAGCACCTGATCTTGTTCCCATTGTGTCCAGTGTGCCAGGAAATGGGTGGAGGTTCCAATGCTGGTGGCAGTGGCTCCCAGCTTTCCTGAACATGGGCATTACCTCAAGGTCATTTAAAAACGAAAATGATGCTTGGCCTCTATGTCCAGATATTCTGATTTATTGATACGAGGAGTGCACATTAGGATTTTTTTAAGCTCCCCTAAGAGATTCTAATGTGCAGCCAAATTTGAGAGTCACTGCCTGTTAGGTCAGATTGGTAACAACAGAAGACCTAAATCACATGAGTCTAAAGGTGAATTTTACCCGGTTCCAGTCATTAGAAGCTTCAGATTTTTCTGTGTCAAGGCCAGGTTCTACCCCTTACTTAGCTCTGTCCCCTTTCTGAGTCTTAGTTTTCTTATGAGTAAAATCAGATCACAATACTTATTTCATAGAGATCTGTAAAGAGTAAATGATATATACATAGAATATGTCTAACACAATTGTGTTTTAAATGGTTTCTGATAAAACTATTACTTAAATTCAAAGTTCATTAAATTTCAAGTATTTCAAATCAGGAGTTCACTTTTTGTAAAATATAAATTAAAGACCTCTATACCATGTATGCTTTTTTAAAAATTAGCTTCCTAGCTTCGATTCTGTGCTCACTGAAAAATTTTCTGATTATGATTTGACTTCTAATAAGAAGTCTTGATCCATTTACTCATTTAACAAATATTTATTGAGAGCCAATTGAGAGCTTTATTCTGGGCATGGAGGTACATAAGCAAAAAAGAAATGTGTCTAAGGGAGGAAGGAAAACATTAAATGCAATACATAAAATATATGATAAAAAGTGATAAGTGCTATGAGTCAAAAATAAAACAGAAAAAAAGGGAATGGGAAGGATTGTGAAGGTCCTCTTTTAAGTTAGAGAAGCTGTCCTAATCATATATGTTCTGATCCACAGATTGCAGTCCAGTTTTCTTTAAACTACAATAATCTCATTCTCTGTTAAGAATAGATCAAAATAATGAATGAAATTCAAGATAATGATAATGTCAAATTAGGGAATAAAATTGCTTTTCATGCATTTCATGATTTTAAATTCAAAACCATTTGTATAGATAATTTGTTCTGAGTCAAAAATAACCTAACAGAGGCAGGCCCTGGAGGCCTAGTGGTCTAGTGTCCCCTGCGAGCAGTACCACATACACCCAAGGTCCTGGGTCCAAGACCGGAGTTGGGGAGTGCAACCAATGTGAACAACTTAAAAATAAATTGTTAAAAAAATATCCTAAGAAGATGATGCTGTGTTCCCTATTTTAAATTGCCTTAGGTTGAATTCTCTCTGAAGCAGACCCAAAAAGAAAGATTTAAGGTTGAGTAGTAAAATTGGGAGGTAGCCCTAGAAATCACCATGGGTGTAGGTACATAAGACAGGGAAGGGAAAGAAGGCAATACAATGTATATTACTGAGTGGATTCCAGCTGTGGGAAATTGGAACTCCACCCCACAGAAGCTATTTAGGGAACATATTTATTTTTCATTTATTTGTTGGTTTTTAATTTAATTTTATTATAGTAACGTTGTTTTACACATTAAAATAAATCCGTATGTGTAGGTTCTCCATATGTACAGTTTCCCCATTCCGAAGATATATGGCAACAGACTCTGCCCACCACTCACCAAGTGTTCTTCACCATCGTACAGTGGGTTCTGCCACCACTTGCCCCGCTTCCATTCCATTCCCTAATGGCAACCTCATTTCTATTGCATGTGTCCAAGGGTTGATTTTGTTTTATCTAGTCCTTTGTTTTGTCTTTTCGCATTCCACATATGAGCGAGGTCATCTGGTATCTAATTTTCTTCTTTTAACTTGTTTTACTTAGCATAATCTCCTCTATATCCGTCCATATTGATTCAAATGACAGGGTTTCATCTCTTCTAAGGGCTGTGTAGCATTCCGTTGTATGTATGTACCACATCTTCTTTATCCAGTCATCTGATGTTGGGCATTCGGTAGTTTCCAGTTCTTAGCTATTGTGAACAGGGCTGCACTAAACATGGGGGTGCACAAATCTTTGTGAATTTTATTTTTGTATCTTTTGGGAAAACACCCAAAAGTGAGATGGCAGGGTTATATGGGATTCCATATTCAACTTCTTGTGGAATTTCCGTACTGTTTTCCATAAGGGTTGCACCAATTTGCACTCCAACCATCAGTGTGAAAGTGTCCCCTTTTCTCCACATCCTCACCAGCATTTGTTGTTTCCAGACTTTTCAATAACAGTCAGTCTCTCAGGAGTAAAGTTATATATCACTGTTGTTTTGATTTGCATTTCCCTGATAGCCAGGGAGTAGGAACATCTTTTCATGTGCCTGTTGGCCATCTGTATATCTTCTTTGGGAAAATGTCTCTACAATTCCTCTTCCCATTTTTCAATTGGATTGTCTATTTTTCTGTTATTGAGTTTATGAGTTGTTTGTATAGTTTGGATATTAAGCCTTTGCCAGAAGTCTGAAATGCAAATATCTTCTTCTACTTTTAGGTTTGCTTTTTATTTTGGTTATTCCATCTAGCCCTGGGTCTTGAACTGGGGACTTTAGGATGTATATGGACTGTGCTCGAGGTGTACTAGACTGTCAGGGCACAACTATTTATTGCTCGCATTTAATTTTTAAATTCTGTTTAAATTTATTTACTTAAAATTTTTCAACTTTTGATACAATATTTAAACAGAAATTAACCTGTGGTTTTTCTTTGCTCAAGTAATCTCTCCGCATTATGACATGATATAGATAAAGTTGCTATAAGGATGCTTAAAAGCATTGAAAGAACAAGACTATTTTCCACACATTGTCAAAAGTTTCAGGCATGTCCTGGTGGAGTAGTGGTTAGGCCCACCACTTCAAGCTGAGCACAGTCCACATACATCCCAAGGACCCAGAGTCCTTGAGAGATCCAGGCCCACAGAGTACAAGCAAGATGTACAACTAAATAAAATAAATAAATGGTTCTTTCTCTTCAGCTTTCCTGCCTACTCACCTTTATGCCTGCCTGCACCTTTCCTTTAAAAAAAAAAAAAGTTTCAGAAGCCCTAAATGCCTAGTGTGCTCCTGACAAATCACTGTTATTTATTCATCAAGACAAACTCTATGATAAACACTAACGTGGTTTGGACCTTTTAAAAATAATAAGGTTCCATTCTCTAGGAATAGTCTACACTAAGATTTCATTTTTGTTCAAAAGTTCTTTCTAGCTGAATTAATTTGAAATAGAGAGCACTATTTTCATGTTACCAAAGCCAGTTGCACTTCTCAGCAAATGGGTAATAGACAATGAAAATCTCTATGTTCATTGTGCTCTGATGGTCTAACAGCAGCCAGTGGGACATAGATCTTTCACATGTTTCTTTCTCCTCTCTCTGCTCACTTGACTTCATTCCTGCCTATACATTTCCTTTATTTTTTTCAGGCAGGCAGGAAGAAGCACTTTATTTATTTTATTTCATTGTTTATCTCAGTTGTTTCCCCAGGTCCTAGGGTCTCGAACCTTGGGATGTATGTGGACTACATTTGGTATATTAAACCACTAACCACCAGGGTATGCCATACTTCTTTCCTTAGAGAGAGAGAGATTTTATGAATATTTGACATGGGTTCTCTTGCCTTTTCCAGGGAAAACAGAAACCTATTTGGAAGCTATCAGAAAAAATATTGAATGGTTAAAGAAACACAACAAAAAAGGAAATAAAGAAGGTAAGAATTTAATGTGCTTGTACATTGCAAACTTTATCCACTTTTCAGGGGTTCTTGTTATAAAAGATTCTCACAATCAAATCAGGCTAAAGTTTCTTCTCAGGGCCCAGAAAAACTACAGCTGCCTCTTAGATGCAGAATAGAACAGAGCTTCCCCTCCTCTTCTTTTTCAAATCAACCTTTCAAACAAGGGCTTTTTCATTTCATTATGAAAAATGCCAGACAAAAGTAGAGCAAGTGACATATTGAATCTCCATGTATTCATCACCCGCCTTGAATAATTATCAATGTTATATCAATCTTGTGTTGTCTACCTCCCTCCCCCTGTTCTTGGAGTATTTTAAGCAAAGGCATTTTCTGGGTACATACTAGGTGCACTCTGCAGTCACAAAGGTAACCACTCACTTAAAACACAGAACCACACTGTTCTGAGTGTCAAGAGATGTTACAGACAATAAAATGCAGCCTCCCACCTTTGCCAAGTTGCTCCCGGCATCCACAAAGCTCCAGCTGGCCCTGTGGGTGACATCATAGATGGGCACAGTGGTGCCAAGGAGGCCAGAGGAGGGTCATGTCTCCTTACAGGGACAGAGGTCACTGGGAGAAAGGGCTGCAAGTAACCTTCACTGGAAACATGAGGAGAGAAAAAGGCTGTGGAAACACTGGGTGCTGAGACATCAGGGGACAAGAGAGCGACACACTCCAGGAACTGGAGTTGTTCTATTGCCCAGGAACACTGGATATCTCTGGGGAGGACCCGCAGACAGGGGTGGGGTGGTATGTGGAAGCCAGGTCAAGAAGAGGCCTGTGCCTCCTGCAATGGAGCTTGGTCTCAGTAGAGGAGCCAAAATTAGGTTAAAAACTGGGAGATTTGTTTGGCAGCAGTGTGTTACAGAAGGGAAAAAGAAGATCACAGAAGGCTCGAGAGAGAAAGGAGGCAAGGATCTGGAGTAGAAATAGGCTTAAACCAAGGCAAGGCAGAAGAAATAAATAGGGAGGGACTAGAACAAGGGTTATGTGGAGAGGAAAATGTTTCTTCCTTCTCGTCCTGTCTTCCTGACTGCGCTTTCCTTTTATTTTATTTTATTTTGTTTTTTAAAGGAAAGCTAAGACAGGAATGAAGATAAATAAGTAGGCAGGCAGGAAGAGAGAGGAGGAAGAATTTTTATTCAGTTGTTGATTTTGGTTGTTTTCACCCAGCCCCAGGATGAGAACACAGGTCTGTGGGGTGTATGTGGACCGCACTTGGCAGGAGATAGTAGACCTAACTGCTACTCCACTGGGGCACACCAGCATTAGTGTTTTAAAACCCTTCATGATTCCACTGCACAGAATGCATTGAAAGAAAAAATAGTTTCATTTTATCAGCACCTTTTTAGCTGTGGTAAGTTAAGCAAGATGGAAATCGTTATCAGGCCTTCACACATACTTTATTTGGTTCAAAATGATGTGACTTTCCAGACTGTCAGTTCCATTAAAGTTTACATGAACCATATTTCATCAAATCTGTCATTGATTGGAAATGCATCATCATTTTATGTACTACTGAGGAAGAAAATTGCAAGCATGCCATCCATGACTGAGAAGACTTGAAAATAAAAAATGCAGCTAATATAATACAGTATGTACCAAAATACATTTCATGACTTGTGTAAATGGTATGGCCCAACCATTTAGAGTATTTATTCTATTTCTTTCACTGATCAACATGTGAATCAGACTCCTGGTCATAAACAGCAACTTCCTGCAATTCAGTCTTCTACTTTCTGAACCCACCAACCCAAGTGAAGCATGGAATTCGGGTGACTGCATATAAAAGGCTCTGTGAGCGAACTTCAGAATGACAGTGCTGGGTCTGGTGCTCCCTTCCATCTCCCAGAAGTGAGGTGGCATGTAGGACACCCTCCTGAAGGCGGAGACAGAGCTTTCTCCAGAGTTTCACACATGCTGTGTTTGACTTGGATCATCTCTCAAAGCCTGTGAGGGTCTAGGTCCTAGAGCTTTGCAGGGCTGCAGTATCAGTGGGAAGACTTACTATTAGTTCTGACCTCTGCTGATGCCCTTTGACATCACAGGACTGGGTGACCCAAATCCCCTTCCTGCTTCCAGGAGAGGGAGGCCCATGTGATGTGGTATTGAGAGAAGGATGATAAAATCTTTATGCAGTCTTTAAAAAAAAGTCTGTACTTTTAAAAAAGTGAATCACAGCCTTTATCTCTTTTGAGCCTTATGACCTTAGAACCTCTTTTCCAGTGAGCAAGGTAACTACTGACTGTGTACTCTTGATAGCCAGCTGGGGCAGGGTGGAGGTAGATGATGGATGCCAGTGGCCTTTCCTCTGCCAGCATGCTGGTTTTCCCATGGCACACAGTGAGAGCTATGTCATAAAGATACAACTTTTCCACTTCAAAAGACAGCAAAATGCTTTCCTGTTTGTCCATTCACATCACCTGAACCTCCTCACTTCTGTTCTTTGGAGTCTGTCTTGTGTCCCACTAAAGATGTCGGTCCTGCAACCCATTGTGGAGGATGAATGAATCAGGGTCCATTTGAGCCAGCGATGATCAAGAAGCACCTCTTTGCGAGTCAGTCAGCACACAACATGGAGAGTGAGCTTCATTCTTTAATTCATGCCTGAGAAAAAGGGAAACTGAAAAAAAAAAAATTCAAAAAACAAAACCATAAAAATACCCATGCACTTATTTGATGTTTGTTTGCAAATGTTAAATGTTTCAAATTCACTTCAAAACCTGAATGGTCAAAGCCGTGACAGACCAGGGCTCAGCCCTTGACTCAACCATGACTGGAGTAAGTGACTTACCTCCTTTGTCCTGTCTCTTCATCTCTGACATGAGGACATCAATGCTTGCCTTTTGGGATTCTGTGAGGAACAAGCAAACAAGATGATAACTGCAAGGTGCTCCATTCTGAGCTTTTCCGTTTATCCACAAAGCCAGTGCCCATATGGGAAGCAAATGCTCTCACTGGTGGCCAGGAAACAAGCTCTCTGTGAGCCTTAGCTCCCCTTGATCTGACAAGCGCCTGGTCCTTGTAACAATGCCCTTCTTGCTTAGTTTTTTTTCATACAGGACCTTGAAGATGCACAAGTGACCCAGTTCAGATGACATTCGGCAGACTGGCTAAACGTGGCCATGAAATGCTCTGAGCATTTGTACCCCGCTCTCTTTTTAACTTTATAAATGGGCAGAAGGCAGGGGGCCCCAGCAACCAAGAGGGATTGCACTGTGCTCAAGGAACTCAGCCTTAGGCAACTCACCATCTGGAGGGGCCTCCCCAAATACGGTGTGGTGTGCAAGACCTCTAAGTTCAGCCATGAAGGCTGTCTCATGAATTCATATCCATGAAGGACACATTGTATGTTGACATTGAAAATGGGGTCTCTAAAGAATATTCAGGATAATTGTGAAAAGTGAAATGAAAGGCGCTAGTAATGAGGTTATATATGCATTGTCATCTCAGGGCTGAGATAGATATAGTTGAAAAGCTGAAAGGAAATGGAACTAAATATCAACTGTGGTTATCTATGACTAATCAAATTCAGGTGATTCAGTTACATTCAGGTTTCTGCATTTTCCATGTTTTTAAACAATAGGCATGTAATAGAGAATCAAGGAAAGATGTGAGGCTTTATTTTTGTTTTTGCTTTAAACCTTAGAAAGATGCCACAGGCAGTCTCCTTTCTTAGGAATCTCTTTGTTCTTGGTGGGTAGTTGGAGGGTTTACCTCAATTTTTTTTTTTTAATGGAAAGATGCAGGCAGGAGTGAAGACAAGTAAGCAGGCAAGTAGGAAGAGCAAGGAGGAAGAAGCATTTTATTTTATTTTTTATTTTAGTTGTTCACACTGGTTGCTTCTCCCTGGACTCAGGATTGAACCCAGGTCCTTGGGATGTATGTGGACTATGCTACTTCAGAGGCAGTAACTTAACTACTACTACTACACCAGGGCACACCTATATAATTTTTTGTTTAAATGCAACACAAGAACTATAAAGAGGTTCTGATTTAGATTTTTCTCCATTCATATAATTCATCACGAAAATCATGGTAATTCTTAATTTGAAAAAAAAAACTGGATTATCATATCAACATTAACTTAAATGATATAAACAATTCAGGAAATCAAAATACTTTTTCTGATCATAACTTTTACAGCCCATGCGATCTTAAATCAGGCACTTAAGATTTGATGTCTGGCTACTCCCAAGTGTGATTCTCGGACCAGCAGCATCAGTATCTCCTGGGACCATGTTTCAAATGCGGGGTCTGGGTCTCAGACCTACTGAATGCAAATCTGCAACTTCCCAAGAGCCCCAGTGATTGGTACAACCATTAAAGTTTGCAAAGGTGGTAGGCCGTCATGGCTCAGGTGCTAAGCTGGTGTCTCAGGCATAAACCATATAATAAAGTATGTAATAAAAACCATGTAATAAACCCGGAAGCCCTGGGTTCATGACCTGGAGTTGGGGGAAGGACCAAAAATAAACAAATAAAAGTGCTTCTTCTTCCTCATCCTTCCTTCTTTCATTAAAAATGCTTCTTCCTCCTCTCCTTTAAAATTATTATTATTATTTTTTTTTTTGCAAAGGCCTGGTCTGCTAGCCTGTTCCTTCTGTGGTCAAATGAGAGTGGTACTCCCCACCTGAAGGACTCACAGGGTTGTGATGAAGAGCAAATGGGAGAATATAGTGCACAGAAACATGATCTGAAATTGTGAAATAATGCACAAACACGAAGAATTAAAATGCCTTCCCACATGAAAGATAGGGGATGGTAACTGTGTGTACAAATGCTTCTTAGCCCATCTTTGCTCATGATACTCTGATGATGTTTTCCAGATTATGACCTTTCAAAGATGAGGGACTTCATTAACCAACAAGCTGATGTCTATGTGGAGAAAGGCATCCTCGATAAAGAAGAAGCAGAGGCCATCAAGCGCATTTACAGCAGCCTGTAAAAATGGCAAAGGACACAGGAGTCTGTAACTGTTTCAGAAAACGTAACATAGCCTAAAACACTTCTGATTCTGTGATTAAAGTTACTTTGACCCAAGGATTACTAGAAAGTACTGAATGTACCGTAGCTAACCTTGTAGAAGTGGTTAAAATATAGCTTTCTTGCCATAAAAACTGAAAGTAAAGTTGTATGTAAGCTGAGGTTTTTGTATATGTAATCCTTATTTCCTCATAGATTCACACTTTATCATCGGAGATGTGCTCCTTTGCAAGAGCTTCTAATAGACTGCATTGAAAGCCGAAACGTCTTTCCACTATCACACAGAAGCAGCCCCTAAAGAATTGAGGGGCTTTGTTTTCAAGGTACCTGTGTACCAAAACACCTCACAGAACGCGCCTATTACAAGGTGCTGTTTCCACAACCGGTTCCCTTTTGGGAGTTGAAATGAATTCACATTTCCTCAGTCTCTGCAGCTTAAAGGCAAGCCATCTGCTTTCTTGGCTGCTCTTTTCAGTTAACTCTTTATCAGTCCCAATGGCCCCCCAAAAATTGGGTTATAGGAGTTGATGGATTGATTAAAATATTTCCACTTACTAAAATTAGTAAGTTTCCAGACATTGAGTTTATTAAGAGGGATGCCTGCATACTTGCCAAGAAGACAAATGGTATATAAATACTACATAAAGCAAGGTAAATAGTTATTCCAGATGTGAGTTATCAAAACAGTTTGATCCAAGCCTAGGCTTCTCAACAGAAAGCAAGAGGGCCAGGCAGAAGGGTAGAAATAGAGATAAAAATTCATTCCCTTCTGTGTGAACAAAGCTGATAGGTGAGCTTCTGCAAAGGGAAAGGTTAAACTTCAGGTCCCTGCAATTCTTTCTTCAGCCAGCACCACAAACAGCCTTGGAAACAACAGACAGTAGGTCAAACACCTCTGGAAATTTAATGGTCCATATTCCCAAACCAAAGAATCCTTTGAAAGTGTATTATCCAGTATAATTACATACATATTTTTCTATGCGTTTCAGTTGAAAATCATAAAAATATTAACTGTTGCAACTTCAAATGGCCTTCAGATGACTGTCTTGTTGCTTCTGCCTGATACTCTCTTTTTGGCAAGGACTGGGGAATTTAGAGGGAACTAAGAGGTCATTTCTCGTGAGTGGTAGATCCCTGCTGCTCCCTATCATTCCCCCCTTTTTATTTATTTATTTATATATTCCAAAGGAAAGGTGCAGGCAGGAATGAAAACAAGTAGGGAGACAGGCAGGAAGAGAGAAGTAGCATTTTACTTAGTTGTATATCTTGGTGTCTTCAGCCTGGAATGTCAACCTGGGTCCTTGGGATGTATGTGGCCTACGCTTCAGCTGGAAGTATTTGACTAAATCACTGCACTACCAGGACACACCGACTTCCCATTTTTTAAAAGTTCCTCATTCTCCACAGAGGCCTGGGTCTTTTCTTACATACACAACTATTTCCCTTCCCACTTTTCAGTTTTCTCCTCTCCCGATTAATGGTCCATAGTTCAAGTATTAGTGGAAAATAGCAAAACTTAATCAAGAGACAGCCGTATGTCAAAGACATGAGAAAAAAAAATGAGAAATGACATGAGCTATAATGATCATGAGAAAAATGACTAGAGAGACAAACAAAACACAAGGGATTATGTACGTTCTGAACAAGTAAGAAACTCAAAATAAGGGCAGACATCTACTATTTCCCATTCAGGCACATATAGTCAGTCACAAAGACTGAATCTGCACACTTCTGCTTCTGCAAGTGCTGCTGACTAAGGGCACTTGATTCCTGCTTTCTGGAAGAACTGAAGGAGCAAAATGGGAAGAGAAAATCAGGAAAGAGAAGAGGAGCAGAGAAGATGGGAAACAAAGGTCCTTTTTTGAACCATAGAAAATAGATGCCTTTGGGAATGTGGGGGAGAAAAATAAGTATGGGGAATTTTTGTGGAAGCTTAAAGATTTATTTAACCTGGTATTTGAATAGAATTGAGACCAAAAGGTAATAGTAAATCATCCTATAATTTGCTGTAATCTGTACATATAAGACATTATGTGAATAAAATTCTAACCCTCAATTCAAATGAGTAGAGTGATTACCAAATACTCTATAAAGTGACATATCTATGAAATCTAAATTAGAATTCATTTATGTGTTAGGTCGTGATATTATTTATTTCTTCTTTTAATCATATTCCCTGTTTTCACTGTATCTGAAACATACCATGTTGAATATTATGAGAATGCACAGGTTACCAGTAACATAATTGCTTTTCATTATTATTATCAAACTCTTTTTTTCAAAATTACTATAATAATAAAAACTACTAAGTGGAGAAGGTGTTGCCGTTTCAAATACGTAACTTAAAATTTTTATTTCCCCATACTGAAAAAATGGAAGACTCGAATATGAAAACATAGTTTATTCTATCATTCAGACTTCTGTTGTTTATTTTTACAAAATAGCAGACAAAATTTGGTTCTTCATAGTAACACAGAATATGTAATGCATATCGAAATATAGATTTATAGCATTAAGTTATAAACACATAGCAAAACAGCATCACTTAAACAGCAACCATGTTTTTCACATAAGTAGTATTTCTCAGGAGAGAGACAATTTTTTAGCTTGAATATGTAAGTCATCTTTGATGCTTTAGGTCAACTAGTATTTACAAAAGCAGTCTAAAAACTATTGCCACCTATAAAAGTGGTGAGCTTTCTGATACAATTTTGCTCTCATGCCATAACAAAGACTTGAAATTACAGAGAGTCAGAGGAAACTAATAACTTCGGTGCAGCTGCAGCAGGTGGGACTTCTTAACTGTGACTGTGAAATGTATGCTATGAGAATTTCAAAGGGATGCTTTTGAATCATCAGTTGTTGGTTTCTTTGCAATCTAATTGTCTCCTAATCCAGGTTAGACTGCCCCCATCTAACTGTGATAAAGGGAAGCTGCATAGGGACTTTCTTCATCTCTGAAAACAAAACAAAACAAAAGTTAGTATTTTTTTTAAACTTGAAGAAACTAACACATATACTTATTATACAATGTAATAGTCACTTGCAGAAAAAGGGCAGAGTCTGACTTATATAATATCTTGCACACCTTGAAAGCTTTATGAAATAAAACTACTCATTAGGTGTACTTTATTGTTTCCATTTACTTGGTGTCTCGGTTATCTGGATAAAGAATGGTATGTTATATATTTGCTGATACTACATTTAAAGAAAGTAAACTAAATTTACATTACAAATTGATTATACTCATATTTGTATTTGTGATAATCCACCTTTTCTCAAAAGGATTTGAGGTACCTATGACAAGGGGAATACATCTAATAAGATGAATAAAAAGAAATAAAAAATCAGGACCAAGGAAAGGATACAAATATATCATATGTAAAAAATAGTACAGTAGTTAACTCAGTATCAATTTTAGTTTTAAGCTTCCTAATAGCCAGAGCAAAAAGGAAACATAGTAGGTTGTGCGATTCTTAGAATCATAAAGAAGTCAATTCTATAGGAGAGAAAAAGGCTTGTGCTAAAATAATATCAAAACAAAACAACTCTGCATATACTGGATACTCAGATGTTAAGTGTGCGGCCCTGGTGCAGTCCCAACCCAGGGAGGAGTGGTGTGGGCGGACGACAACCCAATGAACAAACAAATAAATAAATGATGCTTCTTCCCTGTCTCTCTCCCCTCCTGTTTACCTTACTACTTGCCTTCATTCCTATCTGTCTCCTACCTCTTACGAAAAAAAAAGGTGTGCCATGGTGGCCTAGTGGATAAGACCACTGGACACAGTCCATGTACATCCCTAGGATCCAGGTTCAAGACCTGGGGCTGGAGGAACAGCCAAGATAAACAATTAAAATAAATAAATGTTTCTTCCTCTTCTCTCTTCCTGCCTGTCTACAGTTTACTCTCATTTCTACCTGCACCTTTTCTTAAAAAAAAAAAAAAAAAAAAAGAAAGAAAGAAAGAAAAGGAAAGAAAAAAGAAAGCAACTCACATGAAAGCTTATGTAAGAACTATCAGGTAAAAAATAATGAACAGGTGCACTCTGGTGGCTCAGTGATTAACTCTGCTAGATATAGTCCACATACATTGCAAAGACCCAAGTTTGTCATCCAGTATGGGAGGGTGGTGGGGAAGGGGCAGCCAAGATGAACAACTAAATAATATAAATGCTGCTTCTTTCACTCTCTTCCTGCCTGTCTGCCTGCTCTTCTTCATTCCTGCCTACACCTTTCGTTTAAAAAAACAAAATGTCTCTCTAGAATTAAAACACGGTTGTTTTCAGACTATTAGAAAACAATATTCAATTATCCATTAAAAGTCTATCATTATGACAGGACTTAATTCTCAGGTTCCCTTTAACAGAGGCCTCTTAAGATAATTTGAAGGCACACATACTTTTAAGTAGAATTTTTAAATAAATCACAATTATTATCAAAAGCTGACAGTTTAAGATTGTCCTTTTAGAAGATAAAAGAAATTAAGCTTGATTTTCCATAAAGTGTTTACTGACAATTAAACTTAAATTTTAAAAATCATGAAGTTTCTTTTCTTAGAGTCCTTTCTTACAAAGTCTCTATCTACATCATTCCTTTTCACCTTCCAATTTTGTCTTAAATATCTCTTTTGGTCTTATACCAAAAACAACCAGATTCACCTTAAGACGAAAACCTCTCTATAATAGTGTAAACAAAAATAAATGAAATTCGCTAAATCCAAAAATAAATAAATTTGCCAAGGCAATATGAAATGTGTTATGAATAAAAATAGCCACCTAGTTTTAAAAAACTACATAGTTTAAAAAAGAAACAACAAAAACTTCTCTTCCCCAAACAGCAAAAAAAAAAATACATCTCCATTCCATATACCTTTCCTTTTACTGAATATACATTTTATATTACATTGTATACATGTTTTCACTAGCTTTAATTTCAAAATAATTTTTAAAGAAAAAAATTTTACCAAGCAAAGACATCTTAAGAATAATTTATTCAGCTTCTGACATTTACCAGTGGTTTTTGTTTTTTGTTTTTACCTGCTCTCTTCTTTTAGTTTCTTGGCTGCCTGTGTGGATAACTTAATCTGCAAGTCCAGTCTCTGCAGGAAATCTCGGGCTGACACTTCCCCAGGCTGCACAGGCAGAGCATGGGATTCCTGAGGACTGGTAGGAGAGAGTTCTTCCCCACCTGCCACCAGCACTTCTTCATGAGAAAAACTACTGTCAACAGTTTCATTCTCTGGAGAATCGATTGAGTTAAGTCCATTAAACAATAAAGGCTTCTCTGATATAACTGGGATGTTCAGTGTTTTCTTCAGAAATATACAATCATTGGTAAACAGTTTATTTGCCCTTTTAATCTGTTCCATCTAAAATATAAAAAAGGAAACAGAGTTACATATAAAGAAATCAATGAGTAGGGTTTATCCCACACCAAAGAACTAAAACTATTCAAGAGCAGCCTGTATGCAATGTTTTCTCTGGATTCAAGATTCTTATTTGGGGTTTAGCCATTTCTTTAGATACCACCAAGTTATTTCAAGAAGCAGCAGAAAATTATACTTGCCTGTTTATTAAAAGTAAAGACTCGTTTTCCCCCACTATATTACAAGACAATTTTTATTACCATCAGGCTTAAATCCCTCAAGTTAAATACTCTAAGTTAAAAAAAAATTGTTAGCACTAATTTAATAAATTCCACTCTTATTTTAACACTTTTATTATGTGATTTTTAAAAACTTTAAGTGCTGTTCTTTTACATATGGAGTGCCTCCCGTGTCTCTAGATTTGTGTTGGTAATATAACGGATACAGGAGATGGTATGGATTAAGTACAAGAATTTGGAAGGATAGTTTGTGCTGCATTCATAAAGAAAGTCCTCACAGATAAGGTGGGATTTTGATCTCAATTCTTTTGACTTTAGATGGGCCTTGAAAAATGGGCAGAAGTGGGACAGGAAAGAAAGGGAGGTAGGAAGCACTTTACCTAAGTATCTCATGTTTTCCACCCAATAGTAGGTATTTGAAGATTCAAGAAACAAAACTCATAGAGATTATATAGGGAATCTTCATACAATGAGCAAATGAAGAAGCCAGAATTCAATACAGGTTTCTATGACTTCGAACTCTTAAACAATCTGTGGATGCCTCCCCCAAATCAGACATGGGGGGAGGTAATGGGAGTAAAAGAAGGAATGGAATTTGCAGAAGTTATTTCATTAATCTTCATAATGGTTCTGCAATCTAGATATAGCATCTCCTGTCTCCAAATGCAGAAGCAGAGACCAAAGTTAAGCAGCATGCCTAAGTCCACAATACTAATAAACGCAGACAAGATTCAAACCATGCTAGATCCAATCATGCAGAAGAAATGCCTACTCTTGGATTCATCACACCATATTATATGTAGTTGCAGACTTCTCCACCCAGTGGGCCTGGGAATTCACACCACCATAACTTCTTTACAAGGACCGTAGCATCACATTTTCACAACTCTTTCTTGTGAGGTCTGTAACCGAGATCATTTGGTACAATAGCTAAGCATACTAGCTTGGGAGCCTGACCGACCTGGTTTCAAATCCTAGTTAATAAACACAAACATAAGCTTGTTACTTGTCTCACTGAGCCTGTTTCTTCATGAGCAAACAAGTATTATCTAGCCTTCACAGGGTTGTTGGCAAGGATTAAATGAGAGTTTATACACATACTTGCATAGGATATATAGACTATATATGTGCGTGCATGTATGTGTAAATGTGTGTATACATACATATATGTGCATATATACATGTATGAGAGAGCATCTAGCAGTAGATGATACTTTTGACCCTCAGTTTTCCAATGAAGAAATTAAGGCACATAGATACAACTAATTTGACCAAATTAGTAGACAGTATATGGTATTAGTATATAGCTCTGTCTCTGAGATTTCTCTCTGATTCCAAAGTCCATACACTACCAGGATTAAAGTGCGTAACTAATGGGACCAAATTATGGAGGTCTTTTAATGTCAAATTGATTGAAAAAAATTAGATATCTTTAAAAAGCCTGTTAAAAACAATAAGTCAAATAAATGAACCCTCTTCTTGCTTTCCTACTATAAGCCGAATCCATGAAATAGTACATTTAAAGTTTTATTTTTCTCTTTTAAAGATAGAGCCATTTTGACATTTTGTCAATGACAGAACGAATATATAAGGGCGGTACTGAAAGCCAAGGTGTGCAGTTAGTAGACTATACCCTGCAGGTTTCAGTAAGTACCCTCGATGACGTTCACACAACGATGACAATACCACCACACCACGTATTTGTCAGAACATGTCCCTGACATTAAGTGATGCATGACTATACTATACTGAGGTATATTTATGTGTGTGGAAGGTAGGATGTTCTTTTGTGTTCTGGTTTCTAGTTAGAGAAAAGACGAGGGTGAGAAAGAATATGAACAGGCAAGTGCATTTTAGAGACAAACTTTAAATCTAGAAATCCTAAGTATCTTGGTTTCATTTAGGCTTAGATTTGAGAGTCAAATAACTTGAACACTTTATTCATAGCAGGTATGGTATATTCTACTTAGTCTTCAGTATTTCTTGTTTTTTATACTTAATAACCACCTTCTCTTTCTCTCTTAGTATCTGGGTTTCCGCTGACACTCTGGTCCCCTCTGGTCCTGAGGGGAGGGGAGCATATGACTTATTCCTGCCCTTTAGAGCCTCACAGGACGCTGTGAGGGTCTCAGTTCCATCTAACAGTTCAGAGGTACAAGGAGATTTCTAATGGGTCTGGGAGGAAAAGGTGCTCTAATTTTTCTACTGTAGATGGACCTAGAGCTGCTGACAGCCATCCTGCCACCTCACGGAACTTGACAATAAGGCCACCTTGGAGGAGAAAAACTAGACTTCTGAATCCAAGTCTGAAGTCAAACAGCCCTGGACCCTGCGGTTCCAAGAGTCAATAAAGTAAATTTTCAACCTTTTTTTGTTTAGGCCAATTTAAGTTTTCGGTCACTTGAAAATTAAAGCATCCTCATTAATAGTGTCCCTTGAAATGTTTATTGACAGTGGCCTACAATTGCTAATAGTCACTGCTTTGTGGTCCTAATGATGGACAGAAACAGATGGGAGCGCTAGAACCTGACTGCTGACGCAAGGCTGGCAATATCAAGAGCAAAATGAATTCCTTTGTGCGAGAACTGTTGTTATTCTATAGCTTCCTAGGGTCTAACGAAGATCTTATACACACTAGGTATTCTGGATGGATGGATGGATGGATGGATGGATGCATGGATGGATGGATGGATGGAAACAGGAGTGTGGAGGAAACTGAGACTGTAGATAATCCAAATAATGCTTTATTTGCTTTGAGAATGTTTTATACTTTTTTCCTGAACATAACTGGGTCTAATGTTCTGAGAATTTCACTTCACATAAAACTAAATACAAGATCCAATTCAAGGAAAGTCTAGAAAACACGACAGCTTTCCTACCTGCCCTCTGTTCAGCACTTCCTAATACCGAACTCATGTCAAGAACAGGAAGTGTGACCTTTTCAAAGTGACCCAGAACTGCCCTCTGTTCTTGAAGGTGGGTGAGTAGGAGGGAGGTACAGCAATCACATGCTTTCATTTCAAAAGTCTCTGCTAATCAGGATAGAATAGCATGACTCATGAGATTTACTATCGGGCTGGTAAGAAACAGAGAATAATGAAGTAAGAGCTAACAGGACGGTGACAAGGTCAAGTATGGTGAAAATGAGGCAGAATAAGTGCCATCAACAACTTAAAAATAACATATTTAAAATGACTGCCCTGTAAACATATTTTGGAAAGGTGAACTGGTTCTGGAGGGAACTCACAAACCTTCCCCAGAGAAGGAATCATCTCAGTGGCAGTTGCTAGGCCAGGCCGAGACTGTCCCCAGAAGCTACTCGAATCTGCTGCATCGGGCCACCCCCCTGACGGAATGCAGCATTCAAACTTTTTCTTTCTCTCTCCAGCCCTTCACCATAAACCCAACCAAAAATATTTCCGGGTACATAGTAACTAATATCAACACAGCACTGCATGGTTTACAGATATTTTAAGATACACAAACAACTTTATTTGATCATTATCATTTTATAGAGAACAGGCTGAAATGTTAAAGAATCCTCTCAAGATCAGTTTCCAGTGTTGGTGTCACCCCCCTACGCCCACCCCACCACACACACACGCGTACACACACGCACGCACGCACACACGCGCGCACACACGCACACCCCACTACCACTGCTGGTATTGGCTGCAGTTAGATGCCTCCATTTCCATGTGCTAATGGAGAAAAAGATTTATTTCTTCTCTATTCAATCAAAGAAGATAATATGAGATTCCATTTATATGGAACGCCCAGAGAAGCCAAATCTTTAGGTTAGGAAGCAGATTCATGGCTGCCTGGGGTCAGAAACAGGGACAGGGCGTCAGGGTAATGGGCACAGGGGTCTCTTCAGGTTGGTGAAGTGGTCCTAAAGTGGATTGTGGTGATGGCTGCACAGGTCTACAGATTTATTTAAAGGCCTTGAATGGACACTGAAAATGACTGAATACTGGAGTACGTAAATTGACCCTCGATAAAATTTTTTAAAGAAAGACTACATATGGCTCACCCTGGTGGCTCGGGGGTTAAGCCTGTACCTGGGTTGCAGTTCATACACAGCTCAAGAACCCGGGTTTCAGCCTGGGATGGGGACTGTGCGGGACAATTAAAATTTAACAAATAAGTAAAAAGCTTCTTCCTCCTCTTGTTTCCCATTCCTGCCTGTCTTCCTTCCTCTTTAAAGAATAAAACAAAGAATAAAGAAGTTGGAGTGTATATACTCAATGGAATCCTTTGCAGCTACTAGAGAAAATGAAACTGTGCCCTTTGCAACAAACAATCTGGATGGAAATGGAAGGGATCATGCTAAGTGAAATAAGTCAGAAAAAAAAAGAAACAGAAATACAGAATGGTTTCAGTCATATGTGGAAAAAAATGAAATGAGACAAATAAATAAATCCCAGCAAAAACTCTCAGGACACAAGATGATGACTGACAGGAGGATGGGAGGGGAGAGGGATGAGAAAAATAAAATAAAGAATACATGTGAATCTATTATTTGTTTATGGTTCTTTCCCCTTTGACCAGAAAGGGTCAACAATTCCCACCAATAGCAAGGTTTAAAGTTATAAACACGAAAGATTTACATACATTTACATTTATAACTTATAATGTTTATTCCCCTTAAAATGAAAATCATGTCCCCTTTTCTCAGCTAAGAGACTTCTGTTACAAGAAGTGTTAAGAAAGTAAGGGGCAGTGAGCCCTGATGGCTCAGACGTTAAGTCTGCAGCTCCAGTATAATCCATGTACATCCTAAGGACCCAGGTTTGTTACAGGGGGGATTGGGGGCAGGGATAGATGGGCAACCAAAATGAACAGCTAAATAGATAAATGTCTCTTCCTCCTCTCTTCCTGCCTGCCTACTTGCCTTCATTCCTGCCTGCTTCTTTCTGGTTAAAAGAAAAGTATTTAGCCGCTCCTTGGAAGAAAGAAAAGACCCAGGGAGCCAAGTGGACAGAAAATTACTGAGAGCACTGAGGGAACTGTTGCCTATGGACAGAGGAGGGAGGACAGAGAAGTCGCTAAGGGTGAGACAAAGAGATAAGAGGAACACAATGCAAATTGGTCCTCTGATGTCTCCTTTTTAACTTTCAGTTTCTATACTTTTTTATGAATTTTTTTTAGGGTCTTCAAACAGTAAGTTCATAATGGCTGCCTGGAGCTGGTCAATGTCTTCCAAAGGGTTGACTCTAACTGAGAAGAACTAGGATAATTGCAAAAGCAATAGTTAAATCTAGAATACTGGGTCAGGGAAGAGTCTTAATGTCTCTAATGAGATAAGCACAACCAGGGAAATTCCAGCCCAAGCAAGTTCATGTTTGAGATCTGAACTGCATTCTCAGCTCAGCCCAAATAGTTTCAGTTTCCCAGACCTACTTCCTCAAATGCCTCTTCCCCTGGTAGAGAGGCTCACATCTAAATCTATATTTAATTCAAGGTAAAGACCCACTGGTGAGGTGTGCCCTTATAGCGCAGGTGACTTTGAGATGCTGGTGCACAAACCATACACAGCCCAAGGTGTCGGGTTCAAGACCTGCAGCTGGGGTTACAACCCAAAATGAACAGCTAAATAAATACAGATGTTTCTGATACAGAGAGAACATGCATGCATATCTCTTTTTTCTTCAGTTGTTGCGGAAACTTGTGTGTCTGGAAAGATTTTTCCAGCACACAGACCAGATGATGCTTAAGAAGGAAGAGGACTTAAAGCAGAGGCATGAAGCAAAGAGGTTTTATTCAGAAAGAGGGGAAGAGAAGCTCCTAAAGACAGTGGGTCAACCAGAGGGGAAGCGACCCGCTGGGCGGGAGACCTCGGTTTTAAGGGGTCTAGCTGCTCACTTTCCATGCCCAACCTGTCTGAGGTGGAATAAATATTCTTACTGGCCCATTAATGGTCTCTTCTTGAATTGATTGGAGGGTTTCACATTGGCTCCGTTATGATTGATTTCCTTTTAGTAGCCCTGCGCCTTGGCACATAGGCTTGGAGTAGGCAGTTCACAAGTACTTTAAACTTCATTGTACTGACTTCCTGGCCTTTGGTATGTTAAACTGGGTTGGGACCACTATAGCTCAGTGCTGATGGCTGGGTTAAATCAGTCACACTGATCCATTATTTTCTGGCTCTGGATTTCATTTTTCCTGCACTCTACTCACATCTGGCTAGCTACCTGTAATTTCTTCCTCCTCTCTCCTCTTCCTTCCTTTCTTTCTTAAATGCTCTTCCTCCTCTCCCTTTCTTCCTTCCAAACTTGAAAAAAAAAAAAAAAAAAAAAAAAGAAGACCAACAGGTATAAGGAAAGAAAGCCAACCAAGTACCAGTAACAGCAGCAGTCTTCTTTCCGTAGGTTTGAGAGCTAGCCCCAAATAAAACTTTGCTTTTCAAGGCAAGCAGGTTGCACTCCCTCACTCAATACCTACCCTGGATCCTATCTTTCAGGTTATGCTCCATGCCAGGGACTACTGATTTCATACCAGTCAGATAGAAGTCCACAGTATGTGGAGGGCCCAGATTCAGGCTACAGAGATGAATCAGACAAGCTCTCTGGCTTCTCAAGTACCTACTAATGGGAAGCAGTCTCTGATGAATTCACTATGGACAAAAAGACAACATGTGTCATCTTCTAGCACCGGCATCCAGTACAGCGCCTCCCACAAACCAGACTCAATGAAAGTAGGTAAAAAAATGATTGCCAGTTATAAATAACTCTTAATGACTTCAAAGGAGATGGCTGGAAGGGTCATTAAGATATTTTCTAAGTCACTGGCAGAAGAACCGAGGTCCATGAGGTATCAGTCCTGGCCATGTTTTTGAACTTCCACAAATTTCTTTCCTATAGAGGATGTTCCTGAACTTCTCAGTTCATTTCAAGGGCAGAAATGCTCAAACTAAACAGGAAATAAGCAGGAAATGTACAGCCTATTAGAAAATCATCCAGAATCCAAACACTTCTCACCACTTCCTTTTCTGTTTTGATCCAAGATACTATTTTCTCTCACCTGCATTACTGCAAAATCCTCCATCCTATCTGATCTCCCCACCTTGGCCCTTGCCCTTCTATGGCCTATTCTCAATGCAGCAACTAGAGATCTTTTCAATGCCTAAGTCATATCATGTCACTCTTTGCTCAAACTCCTTCAGTGCTTCCAAATAACACTCAGAAAAAGCCCAAGTTCTTACAAATGCCTTCCAGGTCCTACGTGATCTGGTCCAAATGTACTCCACTGCATTCTAAGTACCAGTCATATTATTCTTGGAACTTATCAAGTAAGTATGTTCCCACCTCAGGGCCTTTGCACCACTCATTGCTCTTTCTACGTGGAATGTTCTTCATAGATATCTGCATGGCTCCATCTGTTATCTCCTTCTCAATGAGCTCTTCCATGGCCACACCATTTTAAATTTCAGCCACCTCCACCAGGCCTCCCTATCTCCTTCCCTGATTAATATTTTGTCATTTTGCTTATTAATATTTGTGATTTTTTGTTTATTTATAGTCTCCACTGACTAAAATATAATATCCATGATGGTATGTATTTTTATTTATTCATTAATGTATCACCGAAATGTAGAAACTAGAGAAAAAAAAAGAAAAAACATCGGATGAAAGATAAATACTGTTGAGAAAACAAGATACAAGACAGGAAAAGGAAGAGAGATAATAGTAACGCCGGGACAGCATAGCTTAAAATCTGTAAGACAGTATATAGCTGTATGAGCAGGAAATTAATTAGCTGGTAAAACCTGAAACTTCTAAGAGCAAGGACCCCCCCAAAGATCAAGGACCCCACCTTAGCAACTTGGGTCTAGGACACCCCTAGACACTTGCACCACCATTTGTTTATTTTATGCCAGTTAACTTGGACACACCCACAAAAGGAGAAACCCTCACCTCTCATACATATTCAAGGATCCATCTTGCCTGTGTTTGTGTGAGTGGGCAATACAATGGCACACACATATGTGCATTCCCTTGATGTAACTTTCCCTGCCTGTAGAGAGATCACACTCGCTGCTTCTGCTTTTAAAAAACTTGCTGTGTGGTCCTCACCAAATGGCACTCTCCACGAATTCTTTCTGGATGGACCCAGTGTCTCATCAGTGAGTCTCGGCTCCCCCTCCCCTGAATCAATAGCATAGAAAAGGGCTACAATTTGACACAGAGTGGTCAGCAAGGCCTCACCGATGAAAAATTTAGGCAAAGATGAAGGCAGGGAGGGAACAAGACACAGAGACAAGGTCAGCTACATAATATGCATAGTCTAGTGAAAAACAAAAATGTGGGACCCTTCTTCACTAATTATTAAAAATTTCATGACGCCAAAGTCAGCATAAAACCAAGTACAGGGCTTAGAGGGGCTTAAAGGTAAGCACAGACCCCACGAATCAAGTGGGTCCTACATGCAGTTACCAGGGAAAGAGTATTCCAGACAGATGAGCAGCAATGGCGGAGGGATCGGACCACGCCTCAGGAACAAGAAGAGAGGTCATGCTTGAGAAACAGATATATCCAGCCTTCTTTTCTGAATATTCTAATCCAATAGGTTCAAGGTCAGCAAGGATCCTTTATTGTTTAATCTGTCAAGAGAATTCTATCCAGGTAAGTGTGAGGAACACATCTATTCAGACATCTTGGGATGTACCCTGCTGTTAGCTGCTGAGCACCACTTCAGATAACAAGTTTCCAACCTGATGGCCTGGTAACCTAGGATTGGCAACCATCTTCACCCCTTCTCAGAGTCTCTGTTCTAGGAATCTCTTTGCATCTAAAATAATACTGACTTAGCCAGTCTCCCCCACCAATGAACTGAAGTCCTGCCAGGACTCCCAGCTGGGTGACTAAGGAGTTGTTATCAACAGACTTTCCTGACTATTTCTGCTCTTCTAACAGAAACTGCAGAGTTGAGCTCTGCTCTCACCAGACACGGGATGTTAAAGACCTCTGTTTGCCTGGATTGACTCTTAGTTTCCAGGTGCACTGCCTTGGGTCTCTAACTCTCCAACATCTCATCACCTATTTCTTTTAATAATAATTTAAATAAATTGGAGATGATCTGGACAGTCAGTATGGGACACTTAATGGACTCAACTTCTTTCTCTTCATTCAGGGAAAGAAAACTTTTTTGCCTTTTTACTCTCTACCTGAAACTTCATTTTACAATAAGTAAATCCAATTAATATCTGCAGGTATTAATTTGCTATAAGAATCATAACTTCACTGTTAGGGTAAGTATTGTCATTTTCACTGCTTCCATATAAACAGTTTAAGAATCTTAAAAAAATGTCATCAACTATACAGTTTAGGGGCGAAAGAAAATGATATATATGTAATAAACCAGTAGTATTTCATGATGAATGAGCTTCTTCCCCAGGTAGCATTTGGCAACATCTATATAGAGGTAGAGAGTTCTACTGGCATCTAGTGGGCAGAGGTCAGAGGTACTGCTAAGCATCCTATAATCACAGGATGATCACCCAGTCATCTGGTCCCTAATATCTGAGGTTAAGCAGCCCTGTTATAGACTACATGCAATTATCAATTCTGTTTGCAATTCATTATACTTGCACTTAACACTTTAAAATCAAGTCTTTCTAAAAGCAATGGAAATCCTGATTTATACTTTTATGAAAAGGGGTGCCATGCTTATAAGCAACATGATCTGTATTACAGAAAACAGAGATCAGAAATAATTTAATCAAAGGTAGAGAGCTGCGTGAATAGATATTCAGGAGCTATAAGCCGCTTAGGTGAAACCATGCAGGACCGTGGGCTGCAGAAACTGCTGTAGCGGGGGATGAGGGAAAGAACACTTCTCTGCATATCATAGATTCCTAGGTGCAGTCCCACTAGCCTAAAAGTTAAGATGCATAGAAATCAGACAGAAAAGACCTTCCTTTAGGAACCAAGATGTTAAGAGAGCTCTTGTTACGACTAGAACAACAACAAAAAAAGAAGGTAGGAATCAGAAGTCATATCTAGAGAAAGCAAATGCTTTGTCACTGTGCTAATTCAATGAAAAAGAATACTTGGAAAATATCCTTACCTTTCATTCGTCTTCCCATCTGTAAAAAGGAGATTAATTACACCTATCTGCAGGGCTTTTTCGGAAAATCAAATGGAATAAGAACAAGATGGAACAGGATAAATGTAATAATATCTGGCACACATGCAAGAGTTCAGTAGAAGGTAGCTATTGAGAGTTCTAAGTTTGCTTTACTCTAGTTTCTGACCCAAACCAGAACCCCATTTACATATATAAGAACTGTAATTGTGTTCACATTTAGAAACTCCCAAGAGGTGGACTAGGATTAGTCACGATCCAATGTCAGGACATGCCTACACATAAGATCCTTGCTCTCAAAATGTTTAAATGATAGAAGGATCTGCTAGGTAAACATATGCCAGCTCTACTGTGCAAAATAGATTACTCATTGTCATTTGCTTTAGAGCCAGAAAGTTTCACTTTAAGAGAAAGATATAGTTAAGATCACCTTTCTTTCCCTAACTGTCTAAGGTGCTTCAGGAAAGAACAATGAAAACTGATACAGAACACAAATGCAAAAAGGCCATCACACAGCTCAGAGTTAATTATAAGGAATTTTAATGAAACAATATGTTCCCTCAGGTTTCCATGTTCTTCCCAGAGGTGTAATGCAATATGCCCATGACACATACACTTATAAATTTATAATAAACACAGCTCTCCAGCTCACCTAGACCAGTTCTTGGCTGCTGCTTAGCAACAGGTGTCACATTCACAGTTGCCAGTGACCCCAGAGGTGTAATTTCACTTCTAAATAAAGAATCACCATCGATAGCACCAGACTCATCCAGCAGGAACAACTGTATCATTCCTGACTCAGGGCGGCTCTTGCTTACACAGAAAAC
Organism: Solenodon paradoxus; assembly: GCA_004363575.1. NCBI lineage: Eukaryota > Metazoa > Chordata > Mammalia > Eulipotyphla > Solenodontidae > Solenodon > Solenodon paradoxus. The sequence continues at coordinate 621,669 of RJWH01000217.1, read as the reverse complement.
AAGTCTCCGCCCAAATCAGAGTATCCAGTAGTAAGACGGGGACTAAAAATCGCGTGAACGCGACTCCGGCTGGTACCCAAGCACTTGTCCTTTTTGGCCTTCTCACGCTACAGACGTGGCCCGAGTCTGGGCAGGCCCGGGGAAAGCCAGCACCTGCCCAAGGAGGCCCGCCCCTCTGGCTGCAGGGTCAGCTCGGGCGCGCACTGCTGTCGCGGCAGCGCCGGCTCAGTGAGCTCGGGGCGCGCGGGAGAGGCCCGACGGCCGCCTCCTCGACCCTCTCCGCTCCCCCTCGTTTCTCCCGCCCCGCCCCAGCCCGACCGCTCCGGGGCCTCTGCCCCTCCGCCGGGGCGCGCCGGCTCACCGAGACGCCGTACTTGAGGGCGATGCCCTGCAGCGTGTCGCCGGCGCGGACCCGGTGCTCCACATGGCGCTCGATGACGCCGGCGCCCAGCGGCGCCCGCACGCTGGCCGTGCTGCCGTACGAGCGGGTCTTGGTGCGGGCCAGGCTCAGCGACAGCTCGGCCTCCTCGGACTCAGAGCCTGAGCGCGAGCGTGGCGGCGGCGAGGGCGCCGGGGGCCGGGACGCACGGGGGCCGCCTTCCCGCAGGGACAGCGCGGGAGAGGAATCCGCCATGGATCCTGCGGAGGCCGCCCGGTCGGGAAACTCGCCAAGGGGGCGGTGCCTCCGCCTCCGCCTCCGCCTCCGCCTCACTGGGGCTGCAGAGGGCCGTTCCGCGGGGGCGGCGGGCTGGAGGCTGCGGCGGGAAGCTGCGGACCCGGCATGGCGGCGCCTCCTGCCTCTGCGTCCCGCCTCCCGCGGCCGCACCTGCAACAGAAGGGAGAAACCAGCTCTTGCAGCTGCCGGGCCTACTGTGGGGGCTTCGCCCTGCCCGCCGGCATCTTCGAGGCCCTGAGAGACGTGGGGAAAGTGGGGGCGAGCTGAAGCCTGCGGCGTCGGAGCCCCATGGTACACTGCAGCATGCGAGCAGAACCTGGTTGGAGCCCGGCCCTGACACAGCACCACACCAAAGCTTTGCTCTGCCTTCTATTATTGATTGCCCAGCAGGCAGCTTGCTCAGTCCTTCAAGCCTTTCCGAGGCCGAGGACACTTCCCCCACCCATTTACCCCATGACCTTAAAGTCCACGCCGCAGAAAACATGGAGATCATTAAACACACACAGTCGCTCCACACCCATCCCAAGAGCTGGCGGTCTAGTCTGTCACCCTAACACTGGAGAACATAGTTTTTCTAAGGCCTGATGGGTGAACTCACACTAACCCTCTAGTTGAGTTTCATCACCCAATTTTAGTCTTGGGCCGTCCTGGAAGTCTGACTAGCACAATCAATTCTCCTGACTCACTACTTCAAATACACTACCCGCACCCATCTTTTTTCTTCATAACTTCCTAGAGAATTAATTATCATTGAATCCACCAATGACCTCGTACCGGCATTCTTCATCTAAAGACCCTCACCTCAATATTCTGACTTCCGGCAGTATTCTACAGAGTGGGTACAGTTTACCAAACTCTAGTGCCCAAGTTTCTATTATACTTTGGACAGCTCTCTTAGAGGAGGTACTTTATAGGCAGGTCAGACGAAGTTTGATTCATTGGCTGGAGTTCTACTATGTGACTGTGCTGGACAGAGGCTAAAGAACTAGACCTCAGGAGAGACAAAGTAGAGAAGATGAGCAATGACCTGGTATCACCCTACCACTCAAAAATTACCTTAATGCGCAGACAACAGCATCAACAACTCACACTGGCATTGGAGCTGTTATTTCCATTTTTGTTATACATATTTTGACCATACACCATCTACAACTCATCCCGTGCTCCTCACATGCGCCTGCCAATCACTTGAACTTTCCCTTTGTTCCTGCCTTCATGCCTTGCATTGCTCTATCTTCCACCTTAATGCTCTGTCTACATTTTGTTTTAATGTAAGGCCCATCTCAAATTATATATCATCCTTGAGGTCTTTCCTGATTCTTCCCAGGTGTCTTCTTTCCTCAACTGCCCAGTTGTCATTATTTCTCCATTGAACCCCAGGACAGTTTGTACCTCTTATTTAGCATTTGTGCTTTGTGTTGTGTAGTTATTTCATATGTGAGTGTGTGTTCCTAGAGGTATAGCTAGATCTTACTTACCTTTTTAGCTCCAGCAGTGAGTGCCTAGCTCAATACCTTGAAATAAATCATCAAAAGTAGTTGAATTGAGGCTTAGCAAAAAGATTCTGGAAGCTAAATTTGATTCGTTAGCAGGAACCCGCCATACAGAAACTCTTAGGAGGTAGCCAGTGTACCCATCCCAGGACCCAGTAGAAAGGCAGCACCTCAGAATCTCAATTTGTAGATGAGATTGAATAATACTTCAAGAAGACAGAAGAGTTTGCTCTCAAAGAGTTTATAACCTTGTATAATTCCTTTTTGTGATCTTCACTAGTTTCCTCTAGATCTCAAAAATTAATCAGCTTGAATTAATACTTGTGATATTTTATAGTAAGGTTCTTTGGTGGAAGTGTTATTCCCTAGATATTGGGAATATCTGGGCTATTCAGTCAGAATATCTGGGCTAATTGGTCTTATGTGTATCTACCTGCGATGCAGAGCAAACCTCACAATTAATGGTGAAACATTTGAAGCATTTCCTTTTAGATCAAGAATAAGAAAAAGAAGGCCTTTATAAGTGCTTCTATTTCATTTTGTTCTGGAGGCCCTAGCCAGTGCAGTAAGGGGGGAAAAAAAAAGGAGAAAAGGTAACAACGATTAGAAAGAAAGAAACTTTTGCTTACCTAGAGTAGATATTTTGAAGATGGTTACAGGTAACACAGATAATATCTATCATGGAACCATTCAAATTATTGAAACTGTCCAAACTTCAAAGTTATAAGATACAACTCAATATACAACTATCAATTGCATCAATCAGAAAATATTGTGGAAAAGATGGCATTCTAGATACAAAGAAGTATTTAGAAGTAAATGCAATGAAAGAGAAGCATGCTTTATATGGAAAAATTATAAAATTCTACTGACAGACATAAAAGAAGTTAAAAATAAAAGCAGAGTTATATCTTGTTTATGGTTGAAGAGATGCAAAATAAAGAAAATATTTCCTTCCAAAATGAATAGATAGACTTATTAAATTACAACCAAAGACATGCCCTGGTGGAGTAGCAGTTAGGTCTGCTGCCAACTGGCATAAGCCACATATAAGCCAAGGACCTGGGTTCACATCCCTAGCCTGTGGGGAACAAACAAAATGAACAACTAAATAAAAATAAAATAATGTTTCTTCCTCCTCTCTCTTCCTGCCTGTACTTTTCCTTAAAAAAAAATATTCCAACCGAAGTCCCTATAAGAGTCTTAAAAGGATATGACAGGCTTATCTTTATATGGAAGATAAAGGGCTGAGAAGAGCCAACACACTCCTAAAGAAGAATGAGTAGGGGTGACTTACCCTCATAGCCATCAAGACTCAGAGTAAGCATGCCCCGGTGGCTCAGGCATTATGTCTGCAAAGTAATCCGTATAAAGTCCAGGACCTGGCTTTGTGGCCAGGGCCAGGCCAGGGGAAAAAAACAAAAGTGAGCAAATAATTTTTTTTAAAAAATGCTTCTTCCACCTCTCTCCTCCTTCTTTTCTGCCTATTTGCCTTCATTCCTGCCTGCAAAAAGACATAGTAAAGCAATGAGAACCAAAACATATTGATGCTGGGATAGACAACAAAGACAGCCTAGAAACAGACTCATACTGGAGAATTAATGTATGACTGAAGTAGAATGACACTCAATAAACATTACTGAGACAATGACACTTTGTTATCCATGCCCACCGGTGGCAGTGAGATTTGAAGTTAGATCTCTACCTTATACTATATACCAAAGACAATTACAGGTTAATTAAAAATATAATTGGAAAAAAGCAAGCTTTAGTACTTTTAGAACAAAATCTTTACAACTTTGAAATTGCAAAGGATTTCTTTTTGTTTGTTTGATTTTCCAGGAAGGATTTCTTAAATCAGATACAAAACATAAAAATCACAAATGAAAAAGACTGATGAATTTTATATATTAAAAAATTCTGTGCCACAAGAGAGAGATAAAAATTTTGAACAGATGAGGCATAAAATGGGAAAATACATTTTTAAACATATAATTAACAATCTATTATATAAAGAATACATTTAAATGCCTACCAATTATGATACAATGTTCCTTTGATGAAAATCTTTAAATAAAAAAGCGTACAAGTTATTAAAAGACAAATTCCTACTAGAAAACAAAGTATATTTACAGGCTTTTTTACAAAGTCACTTTACAGAAAACAAAACTCAAGTGTCCAAATAACCTAAGGAAAGATGGTCAATCTCACCAATAAGCAGACAAATTTAAAACTACAATTTCACATGCATGAAATTACCAAAAAACTAAATACCTGAATAATTCTAAGTATTAGAAAGATTGTCTAACAACAGAAATTCTCAAATAGTCTTGGCGAATATAAACTGCTGCAACTACTTTGAAGATATTAACAATATCTAGTAAAATTGAAGAAGTACATATGTGGAGTTCTGTACAGGCAAACTAGAAGTCTAAATTAACATGAAAGTCTTCCTACTATCTGTATTTTTATTTTTAGATTATTTTTTAATGAATGTAATACTTAAACTGGAAAAACGTAAATGGACAGTCTTATGTATAAAAACAAGAAAAATTAGAAAGCTGGAGCCATAAACAATTTGCCTAAATGAATATATGAAGATGTAAAATTTCTGAATTAAAGATTAAACTATTTGGCATGCCCTGGTGGCTTAATAGCTAAGTTCACCAGATGTATGCTTCCCAAGGAGTTCACCGCATGTGGCTGGAGGAAGAACCAAGATGACCAAAGAAATATAAATTAAATAAAATGCTTATTCCTCCCCCTTCTTTCTGACTGCCTGTCTCTGCTGGCTTTCATTTGTGACTGCACCTTTCCTTTGAAAAAAAAAAAAAAAAAAAAAATCTGTTAAAGAAATTGAATCAGTACTAGAGTTCAAAATCTTGCTACCAAAAATATCAGTGTCAGAATATTTTGTTCAGATTCTATCAATTTTTCAAGGAACAGGTTAATCCAATCTTTTTTAAAATATATATTGAAGGAATATTGCATCTTAACATTGTTTAAGCTTAAGTTGTGTATCATTATAAATCAATATCGGTATATAATACAATAAACTTTCTACCAATAGTCCAATTCTATCCTTCACCATATAATTGACCCCTTTTACTGGACATCCCTTTCCTTCAGATAACCAGTAATTGGATTTTAGAGACTAAAAGTCTCTAAAATTGTGTTTGATTTGGTTCATTTTAAAAATATCTTTATACACCACATAGGAGTGAAATCATATGCCTGTCTTTTTCCTTCTGACTGGTCTCGCTAAGCATAATTCCCTCCAGGGAATTCCTTCTGCCAATGGCAACAACATCTTTGTTCATAGCTGAGTAGTATTCCATTGTGTATATATACCACATCTTTATCCATTCATCTGTCCATAGGCACTTAGGTTGCTTACAGCTAAAATTTTGAAAATAATGCTGAATAAGCAAGGGAGCGCATATGTCTTTGTGAATTAGTGTTTTTGTGTTCTTTGGGTAAGTACTCAAGTATAAGATTAACAGAATCATATAGAATTTCTGTTTTCAATTTTTTAAGCAATCTTTATATTGCTTTCCATAGGGCTGTACCAATTTTCACACCTGGCAATAGGAGTTCCCTTTTCTCAGTATCCTCACAAACACTTGTTTCCTGTCTTTTGGATAATAGCCATTTTCACAGATGTGAGGTGATATATTTTGTAATTTTTATTTGTGTTGCCCTAATACCAAGAGATGTTATGTAATCTTATGTAAAGTATTTCAGAGAACTGAAATAGAAAGGACAAATCTTCAACTCAGTCCAGAGTATAACAATATGCCCAACCCCATATTTATCATGGTATAACTATGACCAAAACAACTGCAGAAGATATGAAAAGGGAAATTTTGGACTAATCTCATTCATTAACATGGATAAAAGAATCTTAAAATATTATTAAACCACAGGCGACTGAGATATAGACATAAAGTTCAGACCAGGGTGAAAAGATAAAAGATACTTCTTTGCTTCCTTAAACTGCTTTTCCTCCTTTCCCTTCCTTCCTCTTAAAAAATATAGTTAAGCCAAATCTGATAGTGCATACGAAAGATAATTCATCCTGACTAAGATGACTTTATTCCAGAAATTCAAAGGTGTTTTAATACTAAACTACTAATAGCTTTAGTAACAAAATAGGCAGAACCAGACTTTAAGAAAGGCTGAGCATGACCTTTATGGAAAAAAAAAGTTTAACTTTATTAAAAGACATTAAAGAAAACAAATAAATGAAAAAGCTATGTCATGTTCATGAACATGAAGACTCAATATCATATCATTTAAAAATCTTAGTACTCTACATATTGATCTGTAGAGTTATGCACCAGCAATTAATATCACCATACAGGTTTTCAAGAAAGTTAGTTCTTAAATTGATAAGGAAAAACAAAGAGTGCAGACAACTAAGATGCTTTTGAAAAATAAGGAAAGGGAAGCTGTCCTACTAGATATCAAGAATTATTATGAAGCTATAATAGTTAGAACAGGATGGATGGCTGCTGAGAGCAGTGGAGAAGAACAGTGTACCAGAAACAGAATCACAAGTGTATGATCTCCAGGTGGCACTGCGGCTCACTGGGGAATGGTCTATGAAATATATGGCGTTAGTGTGGTTGGTTATCCATATAGTAGGATCTCTACTCACTACCACATGCAAAATTAAGTTTCAGATGGATTACAGACTTAAATATCAAAGAAAACACTTTAAAACTTTTAGGGGAATATGTGGGAAAATCCTTATGATTTTAGGATAAGGAAGAATTTCTTTCGTAAGACCAAAAAAGCATTATTCATTAAAGAGGATTGATAAGCATGACAACATTCAAAGTAAGAACTTCTGCTAACACAAAGACAGCTTAAAGAAAAACGAAAATCAACTTAGAAACGGTTAATACAGGTATACCAGGAACCAAAAAACGTTTTCATAAAATGTTTGCATTATCCCTCATTATCTAAGCTTAGTTCATTTTTATGAAAAACAGAACTGAGTAGATTCTGAAAATTAAGTATTGTTTATTATTTTAACTCTGGCTCTTTGAATACAAAAACATCATAAATTATGGTAGCAAGAATGTTTTATTCTTAATAAACACAACCAATAAATTATTAATATCTACAATATTTAAAGAGTAAATTCCTATATAAAAATAAGAAACAGATAACCCAAAGGCACAACTTAAATTTTATGGAAGAAAACATCCTAGTGGTGAATAAACATATGAAAATATAATTAAACTCATTAATAATCTGAAAAATTCACACTAAGACCACAAAGAATAACCATTTAACACTCACTGTATTGGAAAAAATTAAGAAGTTTGGCAAGACCAGTTATGGGTGAAGACAGAAATTCTGTGCATTTCTGGGAGATGTACAATTTGGTACAACCACTTTGAAAAACACTGCCATTATTTTGTAAAATTATACATGTACATTCCCTAAAATTCCAATATTCCAATACTAGATATTGCATATATCCTGTTGAAAATCTTGTACCTTTACACTAGAAGATGTGTGAGAAGTCCATAACAGCTTTGCTCAGAATAACAGAAAACTGGAAATAATCAACTATTCATCAATGGCAGACTAGGTAAGTAAATTATGCTATATTTTTATAATTGCATATTTTAACAGCTTTATTAAGAAATAACTCATGAACCATATTATCCATCCATTGAAAGTGTACAATTCGATGTTTCTGCATATGATTAGTCTTTTAATTATAGCAAAATAACCACTTTAACCATTTTTAAGTATACAATTTATTGGCATTAATTACAAAGTTGTTCACCACTATTTCACCACTATTATCATTCCAAACACAGCTATAACACTAAGTAATGACTTCCCGTTCCTGTCTCCCCCAGCTCCTGGCAACCTCTAATCTATTTTTTTCTTTCTATAAATCTACTTACTCAAGATATTTCATATAAGTACATGGCTTCCGTTTATAATACAGCATTTGTCCTTTTGTATCTGGCTTTTTTTACTTGGCATAACATCCTCAAAGGTCATTCATGTTGTAGCATGCCTTGGAATTTCATTCCTTTTCATGACTGAATAGTATTCTACTTTATGGACATAATATATCTTGTACACTTAAATTGTTTCTGTCTTTTGGCTACTGTAAATAATGCTTCAATAAACATTGGTGTAAAGGTATCTGCTCGAATCCTTGCTTATGATTACCTTGAGTAAATGCCTAGGAGTAGATTTGCTGGGTCATAATTCTATTTTTTGTTTTTTGAGAAATCACTATCCTATTTTCCATAGCAGCTACCCCATTTTACATTCTCACTGGAATTATGCGTGGTTTCCAATTTCTCTACATCTTTGCTAGCAAATACCTTTCCCCACTTTGTAGCTTGTGTTTTATTCTTTTAACAGTGTCTTTTAAAGTTCTTCCAACATAGCAGTTTTTTCTTTCATGGATCATGTTTTGGTGTTATTTCTAAAAAGTCATTGCCAAATCCAAAATCACCTAGTTTTTCTCCTATGTTATCTTCTAGAAGTTTCATCATTTTGTATTTTGCATTTGGGTCTATGATCCATTTTGACTTTCTTTTTATGAACAGTGAAAGTCTGTATTTAGATTATTTCTTTTTCACACAGTTATTCGTTGTTTCAGCACGTGTACTGAAGACTTTTCTTCAATGAATCCCCCTTGCTTCTTTGTTAAAGATAGCTGTACTTGTATGAGTCTGTTTCTGGCCTCGCTTTTATTCCATTGATCCATTTGCCTATATTTCAACAATACCACACTGTCTTCGTGACTATAACTTTATACCAAGTCTTGAAGTTGGGTCCTGTAAGTCCTCTGACTTTGTTCTTATATTTTTGTATTAGCTATTATGGATCTTTTGCTTTCCATATAAGCTTTGAAATCAGTTTGTTGATATCTACCAAATAGCTTGTCAGGATTTTGATTGAGATTGCAGTAAATCTAGATAAAATTGGGAAGAACTGACATCCTGACAATATTGAGTCTTCTTATCCACACTTATCCTCACTTATTTAGATCTTTCTTTCATCAGATATTATATTGTATCCCTCCTTTAAATGTTATACCAAGTATATTTCTTTGTGAAATTCTTTTCTTTCTTTCTTTTTCGTTGCTAAATAGATGATGCTGCCTTTTAAATTTCAAAGTCAGGTTATAGGAAAGCAATTAATTTTTGTATATTGACCTAGTTTCCTACAATCTTGCTTGTTAGTTCCAGAAGGTTTAGCGGTTGTTTTTTGTTGTTGGTGGTGTTGTTGTTTTCCATTTCCCCCGACCCCTCTAGTCCTGAGTCCTTGGTCTCTAAACTGGGTCTTGGGTTTTACATGGCCTGCACCTTAGCCGCTTTAGTGGCCTGAGCCACAGGATGTTCCCAGAGATTTGTTTATTAATTAATTAATTTGGTTTATTGATTGATGTTAGGAATATAGGCAGGCAGGAAGGAAGAGGCATTTTTCATTTATTTAGTTGTTTATTTCTGGTTGTTCCCCCATCCCTGAGTCATGAACCTGGGTCCCCAGGCTTTACATGGATGATGCTGGAGCTGCAGACTTAATGCCTGAGCCACCAGGGCACACCACCCCTACAAGATTTTTTTTAATGATTTGTTTCAATCTTCTGCATAGGCAATCATGTTATCTATGAAAAAAGATATCTTTATTTCTTCCTTCCCAATCTATATATAAATTACCCACTTCTTGACTTAACAAGGACTAGGAATGGTGAAGGGAGGCATCCTTACTGTTTTTCAATCTTGGAGGGAAAACTGCCAGTTTTTCACCATTAAGTATGACGTCAGCGGTAGCAGTCATCTACTGATGAATAAAGGGAATGTGATGGTGTCGCCTGGTGATTCAAGCAGCTGAGATGGTGGCCAAAGTATAGACTACATAAAGCCCAAGGACCCAGGTTTGAAACCTGGGACTGGAGGCAAACATAAAAAATAAAACCAACAAAGAAAGAAAGCCTCTTCCTCTTTTTTCTTTCCTGCCTGCCTTCCTCCTTCTCTTTAAACAAAAATGTGATATATCCATACAGTGGAATATTGTTTGGCCATGAAAATGAATGAAGTACTCAACCATACTACTGCCTAGACGAATCTTGAAAACATCATGTTAAGCAAAAGAAGGCAGTCAAAAAAGACCATGTGTTGTATGATTCCATGAAATGTCTGGAATAAGCAAATCCAGAGTAGACAGAAAATAGGTTAATGGTTGCCAGAATCTGAGAAGGAAGGGAGAAGAGGGAGTGGTTGCTAATCTATATGGGATTTCTTATGGGGGTTTTGAAAATGTTCTAAAATCAGATTAGGTGATAGTTACATAACTGTGAATATACTAAAAACCATTGAATTATATACTTTAAAGAAAGAGTGACTTTATCACAAGTGAAATATACCTCAATTAAACTAAAAAGAAAAAAGTGGAGAATGATTTAATAAAGCTCCGTCACTCAGCTGCCACCATTATCAACTCATGGTAAATCTTATTTCATTTACGTCACCACCCTGACACCCTATTACCACTCACACAGGATTATTTTTAAAGCAAATCCCAGATATTTCTTCTGTAAATATTAAGTATTTTTTTCAGTGCTCTAAAATATAAGGACTCTTTAAATTAAATACAAGATACCTTTATCACATTCAAACATTTAACTAATACCTTAAGATAACCAAGTATCCTGTGTTCACACTTACCCCAATTATCTCACAAATGTGATGGTTTCACAGATGCTTTGTTCAAATCAATATCTATACACCTGCTTATTTGATTCTTTATTTTCTATGTATCTATAAGTTCTTCCTCCACTCTTTATTTCCTTATAATTGTATTGAAAAACAGGATTGTTAGTCACAGTTTCCTACATTTTGGAAGTTGCTGATTGCATCACTGGGGTATCATTGAACATTATCATTATTATACAGAGTAATTAACTTTTAGATGTCCGTTACATATTACAGTAAATATATATACATGTGTGAGTATATCTCACATATGACCTAATTCATAACTCATCAAAATAGCCATCATTCCTTTAGTGCTTACTAGACACGATATCCATTATCCCATCTAGAGTTCACCTCTTCAGAAAATGAGGCTTAGAGAGGTTTAAGAAACTTGCGAAGAGTCAAGCAGGCAGTAAATATTTGGATTCAAACCCAGGTCTGTCTGATATAAAAATACACATTTCTATCTATATTACATGATAATCTCCCCATCCTTTGCCTCTGGGTTGTGGTGGTTGTTTTCATGAGCTCTGGGAAGCAGTCCTTCAGTCCATCCAAAGAACTTATTTTCTCATTTCATCTGTAACACTTAGGATGTTTTCAGCCTCAAGTAACAGAAAGCTCCCTCTCAAATTGACTCAACAGTGTGGATATTTATCATCTCCTATAACAAGAAGTCCAGAAGTAGGGCAGTACCAAGGCTGATTGATTTACTGACACAACAACAACATCACTGACCCAGGTTAATTCTATCTCTTGTTCAGCCATCATCATTGTGTTGGCTTTGTCCTAAGGCTGGATGCCCTGAATCTTCTAAGATGGCTCTTCCTGTTTCAGGTAACAAAGACAGAGGCAACAACATCCAGTGGAGACAGTGGCATGTTTCCATGTATATCTCTGTTTAAGAGCAAGACAGAAGGCCTTGCCCAGAAGGCCTTCAGCAGAACTTCACGTCTCACTGGCCGGATCCAGGTCAGGTGCCCATTCCTAAATTCTCACTGGCCAGTCAGAAGAATCCTATTCCCTTTGTCCATCATGGTTTCAGGAGTAGCTTATGAGGTGGTAATAGGGTCACCTTCCTAAGGAGTGAACAACTGTATAAGCTTCTATAAAGTAGGAAGAGGGTAGGGGATGTGGCCTGGTGGCTTAGAGCATAAATCTATAGCCACCATTGTCCACATACATCCAAAGGACCTGGGTTTGCAACCCGGGGCCAGGGAGAACAACCAAAATGAACAACTACATAAAGTAAAACAAATTCTTCTTTAACAAAAACAAGAAGGAAGAGGGTGGGATGGACGTTGTATAGACAAGTAACAGCATCTTTGTTTCTAATGAGGTTTGCTACATATTCCATTATGAATTCCTATTAACTTCTTTTTTAAGGACAGATGTAGGCAGAAATGGAGACAAGTTGGCTGGCAGGCAGGAAGAGAGAGGAGGAAGCATTTTATTTTATTTCTTATTTTGTCACACTGGTTGTTTTCCCCCAGGACTCAAACCCAGGGCTATGTGGCTTGCATTCCTTTGGAGGTGATAGACTTAACTACTGCTCCACCAGGGTGTGCCTAAGAGTTAATATTAAAAATAAAAAGGTTAAATATTCTACTTTCCTCACTCATCTGTTAATTCCTAATAATTTCTAGTACTCATGGTAGAGACTACTCATTTTCTTTAGCTTATTCATGGTTCTGGGACTGCTGGATAGCTCTTATATCTCTGCTTTGACTGCTAACTATGATTTTAACTTAAGTAATCATTTCTATGCCTGCTTTCGATTAGTCTTCATCTGAAGTAATGTTTTCTTCATTTCATTGTAAGCAGACATTTGCCTTTTGGGGAACCACAAGAAAAACAGAGAAAGAACACCACCAAGTACCAATTTTTTTGCTATATATCAGACTTTGGGACTCTTTTTTCCAATATGAATGGAATTGCTCTATTATTTCAGCGTATGCCTACCATCGGTTTTCTCTGGGCAAAGTAGGCTTGATCGATAAGTATCCCTGCTCTATTTAACAGGAGGCTATGATTTGTGACAAATGCACAATATAAAAAAATGAAAGTTATTGTGCCTGTTACACAGAAAATTTGGGATAATGAAAGGTAACAAAAAACTTGGGAACTTGATTTAAACTGGCTTGGCCACACCTCCATTTCATTTAACTCTTTCCAATTCAGATCTGTCATTCTAGAGAGGAGGCCCAGAATACAGCCAATTATCATAGCTGATAGTGGAAACAGCACTGATTTCAGTCACCAGCTGTTGTGTGCCATTGTTCACCACATTAGTTCCCAGCTCCCTGAAGAATTAAGTTGTTTCTGATTTAGCAGAGAAGGTATGGCCTGGCTTTGAAATATACAAAGGAAAGATAATGCCTCTTTGGGGAAGGCCCAGAATGCCCTGGGGTGGAAGGAGAGAAGATAGACTTAATGACAGCTGAATAACCTTGAATGAGTCATATCACCCCTGTGCAGAAAATTCTCACTTTGCATTTCACCAGGTTGTTGCACAAAAAATATTTTCACAAAGAGCACAGTTGTGTTATTATTTTCAAAGAGTATTTCCTCCGAGGCACTTCTTAGATTTTTGGTTACACGTTTACAGCACAGGTTATGCCATATTATGATGTTTCATCTCCATTCACCTTTTGCGGATTTCAGATTATGCCAGTAATGCCGCATCCATCCCTTTAGTTTATTTGCCTTCAATCACTTCTTTAAGGTGCAAATCTCACCATAATGTGCAACACTGCATAACAGCTACTTACAAAACTCCACATAAACTGTCAAGGGTGACACTGAAAGTACGCAGCTAGGGTTCAAAAAGGAGAGAGGATCATAACCAAGAAGAAAATGCTGCTGTAAGGTGACCTTGTGATGCCATATATTTTCATAATTTTGGCCTTTGGCCTAGGTCGCCCCACCCTACTTCCATGTTTCAGGGACATGACAGTATTTTCTCTATTCTGTAGCAGCCGAGAACTAGGCAGAGAGGACATCTCAGTACCTAATCGGGATTTAACATGTATTTACACAGCCCAAGTGAGCCCAGTCGTCTTTAGCTTAGTATTCTATGTAAAGCTTTCTGAGCAGAAAGTGTGCCTGGGAAGGTCCTGTCCTTGCAACTTCCATTGAGTGTGTCAGGCACAGGTGCTTTCACATATGCACCTAATAGGTCCTCACAACATGTCTTCAAGCTTTAAGCCTCTTTTCAGATGAGAATGCTAAGGCTCCGAGAGGCTGAGTTGTCCACTGTCACATCTAGTGAAGCCACTACGTGTGCTTAGGTTCTCAAATAGCCGCAACCCAAAACTTTGGATCAGTCTTGCTACCTTGCTCACCTGCCTGGCTCCCGGCCGCCTCCCCGCCTCGTACCCCGCCCCCTCCCCCAACCCCCATCTACCCCAGAGACTCCTCCCTCTTACGCGCCCGCCGCAGGCCCGCGTAAAGCCGGTGAAACCTAGGTCTCAACAAGGCTTCCACGTAAAGATGCTCACTCACCCAACTGCTCCTCACAAGCTTGCGAAGCCTTTGCCACCCACCCTATTCGCAGCCCCGAGCGTCTCAAAAGAGCCTGCACCGCTTTCCCCAAGGCTGAGATCCTCCTCGCCTGCAGAGCGGTCACGGGTCCGGATGTAGATTCCGGGAGAGACACCTGCAGGGCAGGGCAGGGCTGAGTCGGGGGGAAACCCCCGGCCGCGGCCTGGCCCGAGCGCCTGGGGGGTCCCGCCTCCGCGCTGCCGCGCCGCCCGGAACTACGCTTCCCAGCCTGCTCCGCTGCACCCGCGCGCCCCAGCGCCGCGCCCGGCCGGGAGCCGCCTGTTGATCGCGGTGCTCTCCTGGGCCACGCGCCGCCCCTGCCGTCCCGGCCCCGCTACCTCCGGGCGGACCGGCAGACGGCCCAACCGCCTGCTCCGGGATGGGCGCACGGACGGGTGAGCGCGCCAGGGGTGAGGAGATGGGGAGGCTGCCCGGGTGAGGCGCGGGCTGCAGCTTCGGCCCGCAGCGCGGGGGCGACCGCGCCCTCCCTGCCCGCGGGAGGATGCTCCGCGGCGTCGGCGCTCGGGCGGCTAGAGGTACGGAGCTGGGGCCGCCTCTGACTTCCGCGACCCGGCGGGCTGGGCGGCGCGGCCGAGCGCGGCGCGGGCCGGGAGCGCCGGCCGGTTACGGTCCCACGCCCTGCAATGCGGCTCCGCAGCCCCTGCAGCCCCTGCAGCCAGCCGGCCGCTGCAGTGAGGGCGCGGTCTGCTGCGCGCCCTGGGCTGCGGAGCTGGGTTTTTCCACGCTGGGCTTTGTTCCCCACTTTTCCCTCTCCAGTGAACGTTTGACAAGCTCCTAGGGCCCTTTTCCTCTCGGTGCGTCGTTAAAAGAGCCACGGGAAAGGGTGGACTCCGGCTGGCGTCTGTTCTGTAAGATTCCTGGAGCTGTCACCCGCTGGGCGTTTCGGCTTCCCGAGTAAGCAGCATTCGGAGAGCTTTCTGGTTTTCGCGACCCCTATATTTTTTTCCATATTAAATCATAGTAGCATGTGCTCTCTTGAGTCTACCTAAATTTTTCCCATTAACCCGCAGAAATGGACGTTGATTTAAAAGCAACAATAATAAAAGGCTCTTAATGGGAATTTTCGCTTCAAGTATTCAAAGGTGGGAAGGAGATGCCGACAATATGCAAATTAGCAGTGAAGGAGACAGTGAACGCTTCGGCTTCATCTTGCCCATTAAACATGAGTCCCGAGGCTCTTGGGAAGGGAATGAAAAGAGCATCGGAAGAGGTATTTGTTATACCAGGCTCCCATCTTAGCTCTACCATTAAGGAACTGAAAGGTCCCTGGGCAAGTCTCTTCACGTCTCTGAACCTCATAATCCATGTAAAATACGGTGTTTGAGCTAAGTGATTTTTTTAAACCTCTGTTCTTCCGACTGTCCTATCAGGAAATGATGAGGGTGCTTCTATTACAGAAGGCCTGATTGTGACAGAACCAGTGGATTTACCCTGGTAAGGAGGAAATATTTTCAGAACTCAGGCAATCTAATGAAAAACAACTGATTTCCTTGAAACCATTAAATTTTGCGTGCCAACCGTTTTGATTTTTGTAAATTACTATACATTGGTAAGTAACAACAGTGTTTTGTTGTTGTTGCTTGTTTTTAATTTGCTGATATGTTGGGATCAGCAAGTAAAGGGAGAAACATATGGCTTCCCAGGGCAGGGCAGAGTGGTCAGAAGTGGTCAGTACCAAGGTGGGGGAGGAAACCCCAGCAAGAAGCAACCAGAGTATTGCACCCAGGAAAGAGAGAATGAGACCTGATGGGTCATTGTTTGAAATAAATGCACAATAGAAGGAAGAAGAAAAAAGCAGAAAATCAGAGCTGTGCAAACCCTGATATAACTGATTCAAGCAAGTACTCATCCATGGACACAAAACCTTTTAAGTGGAAGGTTGTTAGAGAACAGGATTTTCACATTATTTAAGAGTATTTCAACAGGAATTACTTAGGTGAGGTATCCTTATGATGATTTTTATCCTGGATTTAAAAAAATAGCTCTAAAAGATGATTTGGGGAAATTTGAATATGGAGTATTAATATTATAGAAGCCCTGTCAATTTTTCTGGGTGCAGTAATGATACTGTTGTTATGTAGAATTCTGTTCTTTGCTTCTTAGAAATGTGGGCATTATAAGGGAAGTGTCATGACATCCTCAACTTTTAGCTGGTTCAGGGGAAAAAATTGTAAGGATCAGAGAGTAAATTCAGGAATGCAGCAAAATGACAGCTGGTAACTCAGAGATAATGGTACAGATGTTTAATGTACTCATCTATTCTGTAGATGTGAATTTTTTAAATAAAAAAATTGGGTGAGATGAGTAAAAACAAATAAGCAAATAAAGAGAAAGGATTGTAGAAGAATATACGGTTAGTGGCAGGGAGCTGGCATGAGTCTGTGATTTCAAGTTCCCGAGATTTGAGTCCTCCTGGAAATCTGAGTGGGCACAGGGGAAGTTCCCTTTTTAGGGTCCTCTTGGTTACTATCAATCATTTGTGCTTAAGGCATCCCATCCCCTAACTCCAACCTAGAAGTATTAGTAGTTTTCAGACCTTAAAAATTCTAACTCCATCCCAAGAGCCATCCTGAAAGTTCTGTCCCTCTCCTCTCTATGTTCTAAGATCCCTGTCAGTGCCGAAGGAAGGTAAGGTGATGATGGTTCCTCTTATCTGGGGTTAAGGGGTTGTTGGAGAAAGAAACAATCAAGCTTTTCAACAGAACAGATGTTGTGGTGTTTCCTCTCATTCCCTTTCTGTGTAAATCACATACAACCAAATGTTCTTATAGAATGTAAGTGATTGAAGAAAGTTTATAGGAGGCATGTGCAGAAGAGACATCCTGTTATCAGACCAAGAAAACCAATCAGCTCTTAAGATACAACACTTGGGCCACACCTTTGTGGCTCAGACACCTGAGACACTGACATGCAGACCATACCCAAGGACCCCATTTGCAACCTGGGGCTGGGGTAAAAAACTAAAATAAAAAAATAAAGATGTTTATTTCTTCCCTCCCTCCTCCCTTCCTTTTTATCCTTCCGGGGCTTTAAATATATGTGTGTATACACACACACACACACACACACACATACACACACACACATAAAATACTTATTTTTTATAGAAGCTTTTACTGCAAGGATTATTTTTTGCTATACCTGAAAAAATATGTATTTCTGTTTTCTGTTTTGCCCTTGTGTTTTGACATCAAAGCTATACCATCTCTTCCATAGGGGTTGCCGATACCCCTGGGTTCCCCCACTGACACCTGGGTGGAATGGGAATGACACAGCTCTTGGAATGTGAGTCACAGGGGCTAAACCTAGATACGAAAAGTAAGGAGCAAAGCAGCACCAGCCCTAAGAAAAAATTCAGAGGCCCTTGTCAGAGTAGTTGAAGGAGTCTAGAATCTAGTAAAGTGGACTGCCCCCGTTGTTGATAGCTGATGTAGATACTCTGATTGGGCACTGTCCGTTCCATACCCATTGCTAAATGATGTTTTATATATCATCTTGGTAATCAGTCATGAGTCTAAACATAATACATTCATGTCATAGCAAAATAGTGATCAAAAGCTAATTGGAATGTATGCCAGAGAAATAAACAAAATAGGTGGATCAAAGACCATGGAAACAGGCAGAAGGCAGGAAGACACAAGAATCAAAAGTCAAATAGTGGCACTGGTGAAGTAGTTGTTGTTCAGCTGCCTCCAGCCAAAGCACAGGCCACATACATCCCAAGGACCAAGGTTCTTGTCCTGAACTGGGGAAAACAACCAGGATGTGGGCCAACTAAATAAAATAAATAAAGTCCTTCTCATCCTCTCTCCTCCCGCCTGTCCATTCACCTTCATTCCTGACTGTACATACCCTTTTAAAAAAGTCAAAGATTGGGGAACCCATGGTGCTAGTCAGGAAGTCAGCAGGCCATAACTTCCCAAAGCAAAGATGATGCTATATGACTAGAACCAAAAGATAGATAAAATCTAAAGCTACAGATACTTAAGTCCAAGTTCAGGAGGTAGACAGAGGTCTAGAAACAGGAACTCTTCAGAAAGCAGCGAACAGGGCCAGACAGAGGGATAAGGCAGCGGCAGGAAGTAGGACCTGCCAAGAGAACTAGAAACCAGTTGGTGATCTGGGCGGACAATAAGACTTCCATGCAGTAGAGCTTCTGCCCCAGCTAGGATGCTTCTTGTCTACTTCCCGCCCAGGAAACTTATACTTGGGCCAGCCTGCTCATGGCAGCTTGCTATACCTGGCACCACTGGCCTGGGGCTCTTAAAGGACGCTGCCTCTCCATTCTCAACGTCTGACAAGGATAGCAGGTGGGAGGGGGAAAGCCCCTCTCCCCTCCCCAAAGATTATTCCCCGATGAAGGGTAAAAGGGAAATGGTTGTGATTGGTTTGTCTGTGGTAGGCACTGTGCCTAGTACACACGTTATCATGTTAACTGTCACCTCTACTTTATCTGAGATAAGCCTCCCTGCCTGTTTTACGGAGGGAAAAAATGGAGGCCTGGAGAGGCTGCACTTGCACATGGAACTATAATCGTCGACCAAGGGCTGCTTGACACCAACACTCATGCTTTTCATCTCTGCTTTTCATCTCTGCTCTTCTGAGCTTGGAGGGGGCTGGTCACTAGCGGGCCTATCAAACTAAAACTATTGTTTTAAAAGGGGTCCGTTTTCAAGCACAATTTGAACTCTGGCAACTTTTGTGTTGTGAGATTGGGAAATTGCAAACAAATGATCTCAGGCACAAACTTCATTCTGAGAAGGTCTGACCCTCATTCTTCCATTAGCTTGTCCCTTCCAATTGCTTTGCCATGTTTTGTTTGTTTGTTTCTCTGAAATGTCTCCGTTCTCTGTCCTTCATCTCCTGCAAGTATTTCCCAGAATATGACAAAAGCCATTTGATTGTATAAAGAAATAGAAACAGACTTGACTGGGCCATCTTCAGTGAGCCAGATTCCAAAACCCAGGCTATCGCTGTAATATCTTTGTATTTGTCTGCAGCTAGAAAGGACTTCAATATATAGGGTCAGCTCGTATTTTGTTGGAGGACATACCAGTATATTGATTGTGTTTCTGATTAACTAGTTTTAGAAAATGTATATCTGACTCTTGTATAAATTGGTTCACTAATTATTTTAAATTATTTTGAAACATTAAAAATTTATAATAAAGAAAAAAATAACTTCATTTACCAGCTTCCACTTGGGAACAGTTAATCATCACCAATAAAGCTGAAGCCCAAGGTCCCCTTCTCTAATCAGTCCCCCTCCTCCCAGAGTGGTGCCTGTCCTTTCCAGGAGCAGTCCCTTGTAGCTTTCATAGATAGATAGATAGATGGGTAGATAGATATGTGACAGATGTAGAGATACAGATACAGCTATAGATATATGGACTCTGAAGCAATTTATGGCACTGTTTTGCCTGTTTATAAAGTTTTTTCAGTAGTTTTACCCGAGTATTTGTCTTTAATCTTTTATACAAAGTAGTCTTTGGTTTGGGGTGCATTTAATACATAGGGCTGCTTTTTATTCTTTGGTATAAGTCTGTCTGTGTGTGCAGGGCCAAAAGCTGGCATTTATTGTTGTATTTGACTCTCCTTTTGCATACCATAGTTTTATATAAAAGGTAGTGAAAAGAGAAGAAGTGGGGGGGGGGAACTTTCCTAATATTCCTTCCCAGGACTCAGCCCTTTGGTACTAGGGAGAGTTAGTTGAGGACCCAGATCATCCTTCTCTATCTTTTTCTCCATCCTTTTCCGTCTTCCTCACTGGCTGGGTGTCTTTGCCCACCTGTGCTCCTGGAAGCCTGTGTGGCCCTCGCCTCATTCCAGCGTGTCCAGTGGTATCTTGTTGCATGTGGAGAGCTTGCCATGGGACAGACATGCTGGAGGCAAAGCAGCAGCAGTGCTTTGCAGTCTTTCCACTGTGGCCTCACCAGTGGACAGAGAGGGCAAAGGTGAGTCTTGGGGGTGGAGATGCTGAGGCAGGGCAGACATGAGGCAGGAATCTGCGATGTAACTTAAAAGCTATATGAATGCTGCATTCTTTGCCACAGTCTATATTTGTTATTGGAAGATAATATCTAGCTTCCCCTAAATCTTCATGTTGTGCTTCAGAAGTATGCGTCATTTTTTGTTGTTATCATTGTTTATTTTCCTCTGGCTTTGAGTCCCCCTGATACTTTGGCACAGCATACGCAACTTGTTTTAAAAGGCACTATTATGTAGTATTCATATATTATTGTTAACTGCGGAATTGATGTCTTTTCCTTCTAAACTGTAAACTCAGTTGGGGCCCATACTGTTTTGTTCTCTGCTCTTATCCCAGAAGTTTCTGGAAAAGGTAGGCTTTCAATAGACTTTTGTTCAATGAATATATTAACCTGAGCTTGAGGAGCCCAGGAATATAAAGAAAGAGGACATCCTCCCTCTCTTTGGAGTTTGTGGTGTAGTTGAGGGAGAGTCAGATGTCATACACAGGAAGAGAATTAGGGAGCAAAGGATGAACACCTAATTGGTAACATAGGCAATGCGAATCTAGGAGGAGGAGTGACTTCTGTGGGCTTAGGTGACCTCAGAAAGTTCCATGACTGAATGAGGAGGCAATGGATACAATGGAATGAACTCTGAATCAGTAAGGGTCACTTCACCTCTCTGAGCTCATATCCTTCATTTGACACTTGTTGTACAGTATTTGTTGGATGCTTACTCTGGGTCAAGACCTGTACTGGGAGTGAAGATAAAAACAGCGGCGACAACTACTGTGGTCCCTACACTCTCAGAGATTAGCAAGGGAGATAGAGAAACCAAGCAATCATAAGAGTTGTGCTCAAGGGGTGTGTGATGGGCCTGAGGAGTGACCCAGACTTTGTCTAGGGGTCTGAAAAAGTCTGCCCTGAGGAACCGAAGCTCATATTAAAGCCAGGAGATCAGTAGGATTGCTGTCAGCTAGAGGAGTGGGATACCAGTGCTTGGAGCAGAGGGAACAACATAAGGCATGATCCAGGAATTGGAAGTGATCCTAGAGATTGGAGCCAGGAGAAGATGGGGAGTACAGTGTAGAATGAGACTAATGAGAATGACAGAGTCCAGACTGTAAATTTGAACCTTCTCAGGGCAGTGGGAAGCCACTGGAGAATTCTGAGTAACTAGAGCACAGTTTAAAAAGCTCACCGGTTATTTGTATGAAGAATCGATCAAAAGGGAGTAAAACTGGCTGCAGGCAGTGTAGAACAGTGAAGTAGGTGAGTTCTCAACATGGTTAGGCAAGGCCGGGATATGGTCATTGATGAATGGAGAGGTGACAAGAAGAGAAGGTGTCAAGGATGATTCACAGGAGTCCTGGCCAACTTTCCAGGAATACAAGAGGAAAATTGCTGTTTGAAAGGAAAGATAATGAGAGTTCTGACATTTGAGGTGCCTGAGTTAACCAAGCCCAGAGTCAACAATTAGAAATATGTGGGTCTGGTCTTTAGAGAAAAAGCCTAGGACAAATACGTGGATTTGGGGGGTCTTCTGGATTTGGATTATAATTAAAACTTTGAGGGCACTGAGTACTTCCAGGGAGAATTATAGTTTGAGAAAAGAAGTTCTACAACAGAAACTTGAGACATGCCAGTATTTAAGGTGGAAAAAGAGAGTTGTCAACAGGGAATGAGAAGAAGGATCAGAGAAGTAGGAGGAAACGTATCTAGGTTGCTAGACTGGGTGATCTTGAGGGCTTTGCTCAACTCTGACATTCTGGGGTCCTGCAGAGCTGGGATCTGAGCCAGATCTCGAATGCAGAACACATTGGAGAAGCCATGAGAATAGAGAAGACCATTCCAAGTAATATTACTATGTCAGCCAAGGCCCCAACAAGAAACAGAGGACACACTCAAACTGAATAATTTGAGGGCATTTTAATAAAGAGGCTATTTACAAAGATGTAGGGGAGGATTAGGGAACCCAACAAGGCAGAAAGCTGTCACTAGCCATAAACAGGGACTTCACCACCCTAAGATCTGAAGTTGTCGAGGAGAGGACACTGTATGGACAGGCTGCCTCATTGGAGATACAGCTTTCAGGACCTCCTTCCCTCCCCGTGTCCTTCATTTTCCAGCTGGGGCCTCCTGTTGGCCAAACAGAAACAGAGGAACTCATAAATATAGTCTATGTAAATAGATTATCTTCCTGGGACACAGAGTAGGGTGGAGAGAGAAATAGAAAATAAAACAATAATCTTGGAAAATGAAAGTATATGGTAAGATAGCTTATTACAAATTCAGGAACTTAAAAAAACACAAATTTATTATCTTATAGTTTAGGAAGTTAGAAATCTGAAATGGGTTTCATTGGGCTAAAACAGGATGGCAGTAGGGCTACATTTCCTCCGGAGACTCGAGAAGATTCCATTATCTTGCCTTTTCCGGTTTCTAGAGGCCACGTACGTTTCTTGGCTCTTGGGCCTCCACCTCCATCTTCAAAGCCAGCGGTTGTATCAGTCTGACCCTCTGCTTGTGTTATCACATCTTGTTTTCTGACTCTTCTGCTTCTCTCATATTTTAAGAGCCCTTGTGACTACACTGCACCCCCTCAGACATTCCAGGATAATCTCCCCATAAAGATCCTTAATCACTTCCAGTCCCTATTGTCATGTAAAATGGCATATTCCCAGGTTCTGGGGATTAGCATTTGGACATCTTTAGGCAGCCCCATTATTCTACCTACTCCAGAGAGCAAATAAACCATTTTGGCTAGAGTGGAGGGTTCCCCAGGAAAGTAATGGGAAGAGAAATAAAAAAGTATAGACCAAAGCCAGATTATGGCAATTTGGGGTGACTGACCATCCGACTTTCATTCTGTAGATGAGGGGAGCCGTTGTAATCCTTAACCAGGGAAGTGTGTATTAGCAGTGTTAAGAAAGATGATCCGATGTTGTGCTCTGCATGGTTTAGAGGAAAGAACAGAAACCTTTCCAGATGCAACTAGAGTAGCCCAGGCCAGAACAAAGAGCAACAGGAACGGCTGGTGTGAAAAAATACTGTGTTAAGTATCCTTCAGAGGTGCAAACTGACAGAAATGGAAAGAATCTAAGGGTAGTCTGAGTTTCCAAATGACTGACTGGTAATTAATATGATCTAGAAAT
The DNA here is from genome assembly GCA_004363575.1 of Solenodon paradoxus. NCBI lineage: Eukaryota > Metazoa > Chordata > Mammalia > Eulipotyphla > Solenodontidae > Solenodon > Solenodon paradoxus. Next base: position 598,068 of record RJWH01000217.1, on the reverse strand, counting down.
GAAGAGAGCAAGCCTGTTTCAGGAGAAGAGGAGTTGGGTGTAATTGTAGAATCCTGGAATAGAAATACAAATATAATCTTACCACCTCTAAGATACCATGGATTATAAAATACACCGATATTTTATCTATCACTAAGGAAGAAAATGCTGCCAAATAAAATATGATACTTGACTTCTTAATTTTTTTCACTTTATTGAAAGAGCTTTTAGAATTACACAGATTTTTGAACTCATAATTGACACAATAAATTGCACATATTTAAAGTATACAGTTAGATAAGTTTTGACAAATGCCTATTACAGGTAGTGAGCATGTGCCTAAGCCTCCCAAAGTTTCCTCTTGCCCCGTCATAGACCTCCCTCTGCCCCTTCTTCCCTCTCTCTTATCCCTAAATCCTCTGCCATCGGCACCGGTTTACATTTTCTAGAATTTTAGATAAGTGAAATCACACTGTAAACATTCATTTTGTTCAGGCAATTCTTTCATTCAGTGTAATTATTGTGAGATTCATCCATGTAGTTTTTTGTATCAGTAATTCATCCCTTTTTATATCTAAGTAGATTCCATCATGTGAGTATACCAGCTTGTTTATCCTTTTGCCCACTGATGATCATTCAGATTGTTTCCAGTTTTTGTCTATTTCAAATAAATGTGTGTGTGTGTGTGTATATATATATGTATATGTAGTAGTTATGCAGAAGATATATAGATATTTAAAAATCGTGTGTCACCCCTGTGCATACAAAAGAGGGAAAATGCAAATGAAATGAATTGGTTAATATTGTTAAAGCTTCATGTGCACAGTCCAACTTTTTGAGTCACTTTTTGACTCATAGTCATCAACATCTGGTTTGTTGCACACAGTGTCTTTTCTGTGCCATCAAGGGTGGTAAATTTTTTTTTAATTTGTAAAGAACTAAAAGCCATTAATGTTTAAGCCCACTCTAATTATGTGGAACTGGCCTAATTTTGACCTTCCTTTGAGAGTGTTGCTAAGGACACCTGAATTGCCACCTCCCCCAGTCCCTCCGCACTCTCTTAGAGGAGTGTTCCAGTCTTTTTTAAAAAGTCCCTGAGCTTTTAACCCTGATAACTAATCTGCTAGTTTTGAAGCTGTGGCTTTTGATAATTAGTGCATATGTAGGCAGTGATAAGTATACCTTCATTATTGCCGAGCTGATAGTAATTGCAGACCATCACCTGTAAAATATGGCATTTTCAAAATGTTAGCTGTGGGTGCATCTTGAATTCACTAACTAGGGTAGCTCAACCAGTTTATTTGATGACCAGAGGCTTGGCAGACTGCAATCCTTGTCCAGGCATACAATAAATTAGTGGTAACCAGGGTCAGAACAAAATACATATGATCCTGTTGTTTTGTTTTTGCATTTGTGTTTTGCTTTTGTGGAATGGATTTTTGCTTTTGTTTCATTTTTGTTTTTAAAGAAAAGGCACAGGCATAAATGAAAGCCCATAGGCAGTCAGAAAGCGAGAGAGAGAGGAGAGGAAGAAGGATTTTATTTATTTTATTTAGTTGTTCATCTGGTTGTTATCTCCTGACCCTGGGTCCTTGGGATGTGTGTGGACTGTGCCAGCTTTAGACCTTGGACTTAACCTCCAACCCACCAGAGTGCCCCTTTTGCTTTTGTTTTCTACTTGAATATAGCAACTGAAGCCAAAAGAGGGTGGGTTGAGAAAAGGGAAATACTGATATTTGAACTTACCAGGAGGGGAGAGCAACGTTCCAATAGCCCTTAAATGACCTGCCTACACCCAGTCTTTCCAAGCCAATCCATACTTCATTCTTACCATTTGAAGTACCTTACTGAAAAAACAGGGCTTCTCGGATCATTCTGGTAATTTAAAATCTTGTGGTGGCAGCACATTCTCTTGGCTTAACTATTAAGTTCTCCAGTCACAGTCCACATACATCCCAAGGACCCAGGTTCATGACCCAGACGGAGGAGAACAACCAAGATGAACAACTAAATAAAATACATTTAAAAATGCTTCTTCCTCCTCTCCCTGCCTGCCCATCTCTGCTAGCCTTCATTCCTGTCTGCACCTTTCCTTTAAAACAAAACAAACCCAATCTATTGTGATGGCTCCCCATCTCCAACAAAATAAAGTGTGGGTTCCTTGACAGGCCATATTGGGAAGGCCCTTCACCAGTGTCCTTCCTTGTCTTTAGTTCTTCCTCAGCCTCACCGCAAAACCCAAACCCTCCTCTCTAGTGCCTGTACTTGTTTTTACGTTGTTCCTTTTTCCTGGAATGGTCCTTTCCCACCTTATGACCTACAACCTCTTTCAGTTTTCCCTCAAATCCTCTCATCCTGTGATTATTTTCTCATATATTTTTTAAGCCTATTTTTTATGTTACTGCCATTATAACACTTGTCAAGTCATATTATTTCTATTTGTATGACTAAGCTGTGATCTCCTTGGAAGAGGGATCATAGCTTATTTATATTCCTGTTTTCTAGGACTATGCCTAGCAAATAATAGTTATGCAGCAAATATTAATTACCCCAAAAGGTCTGATTGGTGTTAGTACATCCTAAGGAGAAATGCCATCAGTTAAGTACATTGATATTTCTTGAGTGCAGTGCTCTCTTTCTAGGAGTAATCTGTAAAACCCTCTGCAAAAAAGTGACTGAGTAAAAATTTCATTTTTCATGGAAGTTTAGGAGTGGAGGGGGTTGAAAGGGGAGGTTGAAAAGAGAAGAAACTAGGGGTATAAAAACATTTAAAGTATAGCTAAAGAAGCAAAAAGGAGGTACATCCAGGTGGCATAAGGGTTTGGTCAGTCGCTGGCGTAATCCACATACATCCCGAGGACCTGGGTTCACGTCTCGGGAGTGGGGAAAACAACTAAGATGTACAACTAAAATAAAATAAATAAAGTGCTTCTTCCTCCTGTCTCTTCCTGCCTTCTTGTCTATTCACCTGCATTCCTACCTGCACCTCTCCTTTAAAAGATAGAGAGAAAGAAAGAAAAAGAAAAGTGAAATGTATTGGAAAAAGAGGGAGGATGAGGTAAGAAGAAAAGAGAGAAGAAAAGTGGAGAGAGTGGTTATACACACAGGATTTTAGAATCTAATTTAGTTTCATTTCAGTGCAGTTACTGCACAATGTTTTCCCACATGGTCATTGCAAACTCTGTTTCCTGAATGAACCCTATTTTGTATTCTTCACATCACTCTCTCTCTGAAAAGACACAAGTATGCTTCTTACAACTGCCTCACAATCAGTATATTGTTCTGCACTATTTTCTATGGAAAGCTGGAGGAGGCAGAGTAGTGTGCTGGGAAAGCGCTCACTACACTGGGGACCAGAAAGCCTGGTACTTCCCAATGCTGGGCCCTCCCACAGGCACTTAGCCACCCAGCTTCACCTCAGTATCTTCACCTGTTCGATGGGATATGACTATCTGTCCAGGCTTCCTTCCCAGGTTGTTGTAAAGATCTAAGTAAGTGAAATAACATCTATTGTAGGCAGTTAGGTTGCTCTGCAATTTAATATGACCTTTTCATTAAATTATTTGTCTGTGAAGAGACTTTATTTACAGAGAGCATAGCCCTGACTCCTGTGAGGAAGCCCTGTTGATAGAAAGTAGATTAACAGTGTTTCTCTCTTCTTAGTTGTAGTCTGAAGCCTCAGGAAGCTGGCCCCTTTCAATGTTCACAGCCCATGAGAAAGGCATATAAGACACCATGGCACTTCCCTTTCAAAAGGAGCTGGAGAAATACAAGAACATCGATGAAGACGAGCTTCTTGGCAAACTCTCCGAGGAGGAACTGAAACACTTGGAAAATGTTCTCGATGACCTAGATCCTGAGGTGAGTGACCTGGAGCCGTGGCACTGCAGGAGAAAGTGCCGCCTGGCCCTTCAATGACAGTGTGGGAATCCTTAGCTCCAAATGCAAATTCCGTGTTCTTACCCCGAGTGGTTCTGGTTCACTCACTTTTCAAATCCAAGAACCCCACTAGCCACATCTATAATATGATGGTGGCAAATGTGGCTCTCAAAAAAAAAAAAGAAAAAACCAGTTTAAATGGGGAAGAATAGTTTCCATTGTTTGAAGACAGATGAGTCCAGCTTAGGGGAAAATGAAGGAAAGAGGGAGAGGGAACAGATCTTAGCAAATTCCTTCTGTAATGCATATACAGAAGCCCTTGGTGATCGCACGCCAATGGATAGATTAGAATAACTGGAATCATAATATCAAGTCAATTTAAATGGAGCTTCTAATATTTTTAATAACTTGACAAGCTACACAGCTTGTGATAGTGTTTGTTTAGTACAAACACTTCCTTCAGCCCTGATAGTTTTCTCTTACATTTAGAATCAGAGGTGTCCAAAACAGTGATTTTACTACAAATGTAAATGTCACTAGAAATTATTTATGTGATCTTAGGTATGCCAGATACTTTGAATATTGTATTCACCTTAAAAAATACAATTATTCTGTTTTTGTATTTTGAATATAGGAAGGACTCTTAAGCAGGTACCAACATTACCGTAATATTCACTTAACTGCTTGGCTGTTCCCCTAGGAGAGGGGTTAGAATTAAGATCATAGCCATAGACTCCTTGTTGGAGTCTCCATATGCCTGCCTGAAGGATGCTGGGTGTAAATCTCACCAAATCGAAGTGTTATCAGCTAGGAAAGAGGTTGTAGCCTTTGGCCACCACAGTCTAGAAGGCAGCTGCTGCAAAGTCAGGGGCTGCTCCAGCCATTCTTGTTCTGTCTGCTCTACTTGGGAGCGAGCCCTCCTCTCAGCCCCGGATGTTAGAGCAAGTAGGGCCTCAGAGCTATGCCAGAGACCCCAGCCCTTCGCTCACACTTGCATCTTTGCACAGGTATCCTTCTCTCTGCTCTCGGCCTGCCCCAGATATAGCCAAGGGTAGGGTGGCAAGAGAGTAACTCTCAGCCAGGCAGCCAGGCTTCCTCCTTCTGCTTACACCCCTCTCCCTCTCTCTGTCTCTCTCAGAGTGCATTGCTGCCAGCTGGATTCCGGCAGAAAGACCAGACACAGAAAGCAGCCACTGGCCCATTTGACCGCGAACACCTCCTCATGTACCTGGAGAAGGAAGCCTTGGAACAGAAAGACAGGGAAGACTTTGTGCCCTTCACTGGGGAAAAGAAAGGTAAGGACCGTAGGCAGTGTATCTCGGCCAACGACACTCCTCATGTATTGTCACGGGAGGTCTGCACAAGAGCAGTCCCCGAACTGGATTCAGAATTAAAAGAATCGTGTAGAAACGTGTAATATACTTGCCCAGACCTTTAACACATGTACTATCAAGCGTGAACCCTAACCTGAACTATGGCTGATAATGACACGTTGGTGTAGGTTCATCAGATGTGACAAATGTACCACTCTGCTTCGGGGTTGTCAGTGGGGGCGACTGTGAGTGTGAGGACTAGGAGTATATGAAAACTCTGGGAACCTAAAACTGCTTCCCCAAAAAAGTTTATTCTTTTTTTTTTTTTTGCACCATGGTAGAATATGTAGGTCATTAAATGAATGGAGTATGGGGGTACTTAAATTAGTTCTGTGAGAAAAATCTTATGCCCACTGAAAAAGTGTTTAAGTGTGATGTCGTGTCTTGCCCGAAAGAGGCTCCCACAGGTATTGCTGTGCTCCCTATTAGCCAGAGGCTTTCCTAACTGAAGTCTCCCCAGACTCCATGTCTGGATGGCTCTGGCACCAGACTCCTGACTTTAGATGCTACCATGAGAGGCCAGTGCAGTCAGTCGGCCACTCGTGCAGCGCTACCAAGCACCTCTGCAGAACCGCGCACGGTGCTGGGGCCACAGTAATAAGACACTGTCCATCCTAAGGAGCCGGTTGTCTAGTGAGGAAAACACAGGGACAGACCTCTGAAGGAGATGTTTCTCCATGTGAGGAGCAGGCTTAGCATCAAGGTAAGGAGACCCTTCTCCTTAGCTGCCAACCCTGAGCTCCCTTTGGAGGAAAAGTGAAGACCAATTGCCTGTCCAGCTTCCTCATCTACAGACAGTAGTTGCGTCCATGGATATTAATGGAATCATGGATAAGCTGATGGAAACTACAGTCTTTTTAAGACACAAATAAGATCTCATCTCATCACTTCCCTGATTAAAGTCCCAGCTCTGGGTGAGCTGACCTCGCCCCTCCTTTGTGCGTCTCTCCTTCCCTCTCTCAGCCCCACTGTTTTCATTCAGTTCCCCCACCTGCTGGGTTCTTTTCCCACCTCTGGGTCTTCTTCCCCTGAACTTTACCCTCTGACCCACATGCCCATTGTTCACATTCTAAAAAGTCTCAGCTTAAAAGTCAGGGCTCAGGCTTTCCCTGACCTCTGTCTAAAATAGATTTCTTTTTCCTGTTGTGACTCTCACTTACCACTTTCCCAGCACCGTGACAGCCTTCATAAATACATTTATTTACTTTGAATTTTATGTGTTTTCCACATTGAACTCTCTCCATGGTGGGACTGTCTTTCCTGCATCCTGGCACAAAAACTGCTCCAGGGAGCACTCCATTAATATGGGTAGAAGTGAATGCCATCTTCGTGTCTCTGTATGGAGCCACAGTGAGCCGGAGCACAGCCTGCCCCTCAGCTGGCATGAGTCAGCGCTGCTGCCTTCTCTTACACAATGTCCTGGCTCGCCTCGGAATTATGCACATTTGATGGCTTGTGCACCATTGATGTCATTTTATTAAGAAAATTAAGTGGAGCAGTAACATATGACAAATAACCAAAGAAGACTTAGAATATGGAACTGTTTCTATGGCAGCATAGTTGCTGTTGGACTAACTTAATTGTGAAAGAAAAATAAGAAGTGTCAAATCTTCAGTAAAGTCCCAATTAACATCAAGTATTATGATAGTGACATTAATAAGGGAAAAGCTAATGCCTTCTGTTCTTGCAGTAGAGATCTGGAATGAATTTGGTAAATTTATCTCTTGATGTGCATAGAGGAGTGAGGCGTGCAGAAGCTGTCTGAGTCAGAAATGGGGTTGCAGTTGCAGAGTGTCGCTGAGGAGAAGGTTGATCTAGGAGCAGTGGAGACTGTCGTGAAGTTGGGAGAGGGGCCACTGTACCACTTACTGACAGTTGCTGGCTGCCTCTGCCCTTGTGCTTAGAGAAATCACAGTGCCAGGAAGGAAGAGCTTAGAAATCCTTCTTTGGCTCTGGATCCAAGATCATCTGAGCCAGAAAGGAATTGCTTCAGGCTACAGATACTATGAAAATTAAGTCTGGAATGATCCTCAGTGATCGAGATATTATTAATTTGTTGATTTTTTTCCTTTGCATTTTCTCTTAGCCATTCTCCTATTTTATTTCCTAGTGTATTTTCCTTCTTCCTGGGTAATGTGGCTCCGTATGTGATGTGAGACAGGAAATAGGATGTATGTCTGTGCTGGAGGCCTTGTGGCCAGGATACCCAGACAGACCACAGCAGTGGTGCTGCTGCAGGGTCCCCAGCTCTGCCTGTCTCTGGTTATTTATGCAGCCGTTTGACGACCTGACAAGCCATCAGAAGTATGCAGTCCCGATAACCAGGGTCAGCCCCTGGAGTGTTGCCCTGAGGCAGAGTGACTGACTCAGGGTTTGACCCTAACCTGCCCGTGGGATGGGATTGGTCAGGCTAGCCAAGGAGACCTGGGAAGACCTTGGCCAACCCCATTGGCTGATTTGGAGCCAGCTGTCTGTCCTACCCAAAGTGGCAAAGAGGCAAAGGCAATAGAGGAGTGAGTCTGTAGAGAACTCCGAGGATTAAAGCAGATACCACTTTGAAAAGTCATGTCAAGAAGTGACAGCAGCAACAAGAAAGAGGGAAACCATGCCCCCGCACCCCCTCCGCCGCCCCACACTGCAGTCAGGCAGCTAAGGTATAGGCTGTGAAGGTCGTGGACTTGGTTTGAGATCCAGGATTGGGGGCTGGGGGAAGCAAAGCATGAAAATAAATGTAATAAAAGCACAAGAGTGTTTTTTAAAAAATGGCACACCCCTGTAACTCAGGTGGCTAAGGTATAGGCCATGTAAAAGTCCACAAACTGGGTTTGAGACCCAAGGCCCAAGGTTTAAAAATAAAGCCCCTCCGGGGAGAGCTGGAGCGAATGTGAATGGGTCTGGGGTATTGGTAGGCAGGCTCTGCAGTGTCCTGGGTGACCTGTGTGAGCTCGTGCATGTGGGATGTGGGTGTGCTGGCCTGGCTGGAAATTATCAGGTAACATGCCATCTTCCCCATCCTCTTAGCAATGTGATCACCAGTCCAGAGCTTTGGTCTGAAGGTAGGTCACAGATGTTGTATTTAAAGTGATTAGGGGGCAATATAATTGGAATCTGACTATCAGGACAAAATGGGGGTGATGGCAGGGAATGTATACATGGGAAGCACAGTGCCTTGTCCTCACAGACCTCCACAGTCGCTATGTTAGACACCCCAATTTCTCCTTTTAAATCAGGCCTACTTTGGTATGCTCTAGAGAAGTGACTGTTCCCAGGTCACTACACTAGTCTGAATGACCCCAGACATCGCATCCTAGCCATCTAGATTCTCATTTGAAAAGGAACAGCTCTAGGCATCACCCATTTGTCCTCAGGAACCTCTGGGGCTGTTAGGATGAATCTGTTCCCTATGTGCCATTTTTTTAAAATAAATATTTGAAAGCTAACAAACTGTTAAAATATGTTATCCTCCCACAACTATACCTAGAAGGCGAGTATTCTTACTCTTCCAAGAGTTACGTGAAAGGACATAGATCTATGTTGTACTCGTCGGGTCTCACATACATCCCAACCTACATCCGAGCTTTGTCCATGCTCACCCATGAGCAGCCTCCCCTTGGCCTGGGAGTGCGCATCCCAGCAGTGTTACTTGCCTTCAGGAGAACGGGGCGAGGCAACGGACTCACGCAGACCCTGGAGGCAGGCTCAGGTCTCTTTAGACAGGGATTGCTGGGTGGGGGGGTGTCCTGGGTGCCTGGGTTCTGGTTCAAGCAGGCAGCCTGTATTCTGGGTGGGGATGTCCCTATGGTTGCATGACTCCTCCCTCAGTTGAGGGGAAGGTGTAGTGCAGTAGAGGAGACTGGAGTTGGGCTCTCTGAAGTATGGGTCTCATAGCAGGGACCCTCTTGCCCAGGTCTGAGGGCATTGCTGCCAATGTCAGGGAGGTAAAAGCCACCATTCCCCTCTCTGTTTAAGGGCTCCAGTCTTCTTGGATCTCTGTGTTGCAGAGTGCAATGCAGGATTCCTCCTCTGACCTACCTTCTCTCTGATGGTGGATTCTGGACATTGGCACCCTCCCAGCAATTAAGGAATCCGGTTAGATGTGCAGTGGCTTCATGATGCAGCTCTTATGCAGAGCTGCAGTCTCTGACCAGTCCTCGTATCTAACAGTGAGGCAGCAGCACACAATGCTTTTCATTTTTCTTCTGATTTGAAGGGAGAGTCTTTATCCCCAAAGAAAAGCCCATAGAAAGAAAGCCCATGGAAGAAAAGGTGACCCTTGACCCCGAACTGGAAGAAGCTTTGGCCAGCGCCTCTGACACTGAGCTCTACGATCTCGCAGGTTAGTCCTCGCCCTGGGAAACGTTCTGTGTGGTTGTGACCTGTTGGCAGCGGCCTTTGAACTTCTCCCTAAATACTGATAATTATTGTAGTACCAGCTTGACTTTAGCCACTATGTAGCTGGAAGACTTGAGACAGGGGACTTACCCTCTCTCAGGAAATCCTATTTTGCTTTATGTCATTATAAATGTAAAATCCTCTCTTATCCATACAATACCCAGAAAATGCTCATCTACAAAACTCAAGAGTGACATGAGAAATCAAAGAGAATAAATATACAGGAGTGTTGAGAGCTTTAACAATAAAGTAACAGTCTTTATGCTTCCTAAGGAGCTTTCACATTTGGCGTTTTATCATCAGGGAAATTTCCATGACATTCTTGCTTTTTCCTCGCATTTACTGTTTCATTTGATTCCCACTCTGAGGTCTATAAGCCTAACAGTAGATCAGGAATAACATACTGTTACTCTTGTAAGGTTACTCAGTAAGGTCAAGCCATATTCTGCTCAGTCTTCCATTTTTTCCCTCATTTTCTTAGCAATAGTAACAACATAATTGTTATTTGAATTGGTTATGCATGCAGATTGAAAAAACCCAGATACTACAAAAGAATATATAATGAAAGTAAGTCTTTCCTCCCATCCTGATGGAGCAATGGTTAGATCAATTGCTTCCAAAGGAGCACAGGCCACATACTCCTGGGTTTGAATCCCACATCTGGGTTAAAACAACCAGTATGAACAACTAAATAAAAACAAAACAAAGTGCTTCTTCCTCCTCTCTCTCCCTGCCTGCCTACTCGCCATCACTCCTGCCTACACCTTTCCTTAAAAAAAATACATGCTTTGAGAAAGGTTCCGTACACATACCAGCATATTTTTGTACTATCAGGTGCATTGTTTTTTCCAGGTAAGATGGAAATTTAGGTTAGCAGGATCATTCAGTCAGGACAGAATAGAGATTCTTAAAAACAAAACAAAACAAAAATCCACAAGCTTTAGCAGGAATTACAATAGTTTCATCCATTAGGAGACATATATTTTAATAATTGCTCTCCTTCCTCTGAGGAGAATCAGCTATGCCTTGTTCTGATAGCATGCCAACCATCTCAGCTATATTGTCATTACTCTGTGATAAAATCAGTGGTTGATACTAAGTTTCCACATTTGAACCCCTCAGAAGTCACTGTAAGAGTTGAGGTTCTTGCGCCACACAGTTAAAATGGTGTTTTGTAGTGACCTGTCTTTTTAGCCCTTTATTTGCTCTAGAGGGATCCTGTTATGGTTACCGCCCCTCCCAGGGGTTGCCTCATGGTTTCTATTAGAATTACCCAAAGGGAGAACGCAGGGCTGAGCTTGAAATTCCTAGGAAATACCTAAGAAAAAAGAAAGAGAAAAAAAACACCAGTCATCTGGAAGATGCTAGCTGGTGCAATTCATACAATAAAACCGGGGGGGACAAGCCCAAGAGAAAGCTATCTTATTCATCTTTATTCAGCGTGCCTCCCCAGAACTCAGGAGGAAGCCTGCCTGGGGTGGGTATCACTGTCTTCTCTAGGACAGTTCTTTCTGGAAGATCAAGAGCAGCTTGATGAGTGAATGGGTTGATCACCATTGCAATTTAGAGAAGCAAGTGTCAATGCCCTGCCGGTGTTAAGGCAGAGCAGGACTCAAGGGGAACAGCAGTTGACCTCCAAGAGCTCCCCTAGTGGACGGATCTCAGTAAAGTCACCAGCCAGCGTCTGGTTCTCACCTTTGCTCATCTGGAGATTTGACCTTGTCATGCACACAGGGGTGTTCAGATAGACACTGGGCAGTGGTGCCTGATCCATTAGCCAGATTCACCAGAAATAGATAAAATAAAAATTAAAGTTTGGCAGTGAGAGCCAAATTATAGTTAGAAGTTGCCTGCTGAATATGAGGCCAAAGCCAGATATATTGGATGGTCTCAGTGGCCATAGTTATCAAATAGGTCATCTATTAAATGATTAAATAAGTCATTTAATCTTTGCAATATGTCATATATGACTATTGTCCCATTTTACAGATGAAGAAACTGAGGCTTGGGGGTGTTTGTTTAATAACATCCTAAGTCACACAAGCAGTCTGCGGCAGTCAGCATTCTAACTCTGGCTGACTGCTCCAAGTGCCACTCATAACCCCTAGTCTTCTGCTCTACACATTTGCCGTTTTATGAGCTGCCTGCCAGCCTCCTTCTGATATGTAGATAGCAGCACAGCTGAGGAACTCAGAGGTGCTCCTCTGCCTCCTGTTGACAGATTATCTGTTCTGGAGTCCTTTTCCCGGTAGCCAGTCTCACCAATAATTTCATTAGCAAAGGAAAGCTGGATGGACAGCTGCACAGCCTGCCTGCCTGCCCAGCTTTCCCTTAGGCGGTTCTCCTGTGCTGCTTCTTGCGCACTGTGCTGCCCCCTGGTGCAAGTCTCATGCCGTACAGGAGACGCAAACCCTCAGCACACTTCTCTGACCTCCTATTGCTGCTTGTGGCAACTAGCTCTCTCTTCTGTTCTTCTCCAACCTGGAATGCTCTTGACAGGTAAGAACAACTCCTTTTGGTACTGAGTGATGGAAAATGTAGGGAGGCTTTCAGTGAAAAGTCCTAGAACTCTGCTCTCTGCCTCTGGAAAATGACATGCCATAATCGATATAATGTTAGAGATTTAAATATCACCTTCAGTCCCCACCCCCCACACACATTTTTTCCAAGTGGTTCAGTCCAGCTTTCAGTAATTTGAGGATATAATTAGACCACTGTGCCGCCAACCTTAAATACTTACACGCACAGGTGTAGAAAGACAAGAAGACTGCCAGTGATCTTGCAAGGAGGGTGTTTTGAATATGCTGATTTGACACTAAATGTTCCTTGCACTCTGCAAGGAAAGGGTGGAGTCTGGGGTGTGTCTTTCTGATGAGAATTATTCTTCAAGGGGCCGATTAGTAGTGTAGACATCTTAACATGCTTTCCAAACTTAATGTTTTTTATTCACCGTTTAACTTTTTTTAGCTGTTCTTGGAGTACACAATATGCTCAACAACCCAAAGTTTGATGAAGAGACACCCAGCACTAAAGATGGCAAAGGTCCTGTAAGAAGTAAGTTGATGTGGAATCATGGTTTTGTGAAACTTCTGAGCTTCCAGGCATTGCTGGTAAGAGAGAGGCCTGTTGACCAGGCCTCCTGGTGAGTCCAGACTTCTGTCTTTTTGACGTTGAAGGTGGATTTTGTCAACTCACCAAGGACTATGGCACTCTGAGCAAGACCATCAAGATAGAGCAGCTGGTAATGGGAGCTCTGTTTGTGGACTAGTACCAATCAGTGCATTATAACCCTAAAACACTTTCTTAGTAGGTCCGTTAAGTCAAAAGATGAAACTGATGATAAAAAGGTTGTATAGTCAGCACAGAATGCAGACTGACTTTTATGTTCCCAACGATGTTTAATCAGTTATAGTATCTTAGATTAGTTCCCTTCTCTGAGTGCCTTTTTTGTCTCAATAATGAATGTATTAGAATTTGAATATCCACTTTCTCCAGAGACTGAAAAAACATGACCTTGTTGGCATAGAACGTTTCAGACTGCTATCCTATGTTAGTGTTGCCTGGAGAAGTGTGCAGTTTATAGATTCTGTCACTCATTCAGGTATCTACTCAATACCTACTATGTGTCAGTGATGTCTAGGCTTCAGTACAAAAATAAAAGATGGTCCCTGCTCAGAGGAACTTAGCTATTTGTGATAGGGATGAATCAATAGTTGCAAAGTTCAATACAGCAGTCCAGGTGCTATGAAAACTCACAGAAAATTATAGCTTTTCTTAATTATACTTTATTCTGGTTGATGGAGACTTGGGAGATGCTTTCTCATCTCAGCAGCATATACACTGTCATTTACAAAAGATAGTTTACTCAAGACAATAAGCAGTATTCCTTTTATTTTCTTTCCAGCTTTTAAGCATTCAGATGAAAAAAATTATCCTTTTTAACTTCAAAGGATGCCATTCTAGCAATATTTGCTATTAAGAGTTTGATGTATAACATCTGGGACTTTATATATAGATATATATATAGATAGATATAGATAGATAGATAGATAGATAGATAGATAGATATACAGCCAAACACCCCATTAGCTTTTGTAAAAAAAAATTTTTATAGTCGTAATTATTCTACACATTAAAATAATTTCCTATGTATAGGTTCCCCATTTCTTAGATATATGTCAACACACCATGCCCTCCACCAAATCACCAAGTGTTCTTCCCCCATTGTCCAGTGGACTCCACCACCATTTGCCCCCGCCCGCCCTATTCCCTTTTGGTCACCTCAGTTTTGTTGCAGATGTTTCAGGGTTGGTTATGTTTCATCTGTTCCTTTGTTTTGTCTGTTCACATTCCACCTATGAGTGTGGTCATCTGGTATCTATCTATCTTCTTTTGACTTGTTTCACTTAGCATAATCCCCTCTAGTTCCATCCATCTGATTCAAATGACAGGGTTTCATCTCTTCTAAGGGCTGTGTATTCCATTGTATATATGTACCACATCTTTATCCATTCATCTAATGTCGGGCACTTAGGTAATTTCCAGTTCTTAGCTGTTTTGAATAGGGCTGCAATAACATGAGAATATATACATCTCTACTGATGGGTGCTTTTGTATCTTTTGAATAGATACCCAGAAGTGGAATGATGGGCAAATATCCCATTAACTTTTTAAGACTATTTTTTTTAGAGTAGTTTGCCCACATAGCACCTGCCCCTCCACATGGACAGCCTCCCCCTGCACCAGAGTGGGACATATATTATACTTGATGAACCCACGGTGACACAGCCTCATCTTCCTAGGTCCTAGTTTGCACTAGGGTTCACTCTTGGTGGTGTACGTACTATAGGTTTGAGCAAACAGGGAATGAAAGGTGTCCACCATTATAGTATCATGCAGAGTCCTTTCACTGCCCTAAAATTCCTTTGTGCTCTGCCTATTTCTTATTCCTTCCTTTCTAACCCCTGACAATCACTGATATTTTTACTGTCTCTGTAGTTTTGCCTTTTCCAGAAAGTTATGTAGTAGGAATCATATAGTATGTAGCTTTTTCATATTGACTTATTTCATTTAGTAATACGCAATTAAGTTTCTTATCTTTTCATGACTTAATAGTGCATTACTTTTTAGCAATGAGTAATCCTCCATTTCTGGTTTACCACATCCATTTATCCATTTACCTACTGTAGCACACCTTGGTTGCTTCCAGGTTTTTGACAGTTATGAATAAAGTTGCTATAAACATCCAAGTAAAGGCTTTTGTGTGGACATAAGTTTCAACACCTTTCAGTAAATACTAGAGGAGCATGATTGTTGGATCTTATAGTAAGAATGTTTCGTTCTCTAAGAAATCATGAAACTGGTATGCCCTGGTAGAGTTGTGGTTGGGTGCAGTCCACATACATCCTTGTTTCCAGAATCATGTCCCAGGGCCTATGGAAACCAACAAGATGAACAACTAAATTACGTGAATAAAAATGCTTCTTCCTCCTCTCTCCTGCCTGACTCTGGTTGCCTTTATTCCTGCCTGCACCTTTCCTTTAAAAAAGGAAGACAGAAATCATGAAACTGTCTTCCGAAGTGACTGTACCATTAAGCATTCCCACCAGCAGTGAATCAGAATTCTCTTGCTTTATATCTTTCCTAGCATTTGGTTTTACCAATGTTCCGTATTTTAGTCATTCACTATGTAAGTCGTGGTAATTCGTTGTTTTAATTTGCCTTTCACTGGTGACATATGGTATGACTGCATATGCTTTTTGCTACCTGTATATGTTCTTTGATAAAATGTCTGTTAAGATCTTTGGTCCATTTTTAATCAGGTTGTGGTTTTTTTAAAAAAAAAGTTTCAGGCAAAAATGAAGGTCAGTGGGCAGGCAGGCAGGGAGAGAGTGGAGGAAGGAAGCATTTATTTGTTTTACTTAGTTGTTCATGTTGATTGTTTCTCCTGGTCCTGGGTTCCAAACCTAGGTCCTTAGGATGTATGTGAACTGCGTCAGCCAGTTGCAATGGACTTAACCACTAAGCCACCAGGGCATGCCAGGTTGTTTTCTTTTTGGTGAGTTTTAAGAGTTCTTTGTATAATTTCTGTAACAATCCTTTATCATGTGTGTCTTTTGCAGATATTTTCTCCAAATCTGTGGCTCCTCTCCTCATTCTCTTGACTATCTTTTTGCAGAGGACAAGATTTTAATTTTAGTAAAGTCCAACTTAACAATTCTTTCTTTCATGGGCCACGCCTTCGACATGGTATCTAAAATTTTATTGCCAAACCCATGTCATCTAGATTTTCTCCTATTTCATCTTCTGGGAGTTTTATGATTTTACATTTACATTTAGGTCGGTGGTCTGTTTTGAGTTAATTTTTGTGAAGGGTATCAGGACTGTGTAGATTTCCTTTCTGCATGTGGCTGCCCAGTTGTTCTAGCACCAGTTGTTGGAAAGGCTCTCTTTTCTCCATTGTCAAACATCAGCTGACTCTATTTATGTGAATCTATTTGTGGGCTCTCTATTCTGTTTCATTGATCTAATTGTCTGCTCTTTCACCAATATCATTGTCTTTCTTGTTTGTAGAAGCTTTACAGTAAATCTCGAAGTTGAGTAGTGTCAGTCCTCCAGCTCGTTCTTCTCTTTCAGTATTACGTCGGCTCTTCTTTCCGTATCAATTTTAGAATCCGTTTGCTGATGTCTATAAAATAACTTGCTAGGATTTCCATTGGGATTGCTTAACTCTATAAATCAAGTTGGAAAGAACTGGTGTCTTGATAATACTGAATTTTTCTATCTATGAATATAGAATATCTCTCCAATTAGGAGGCATGTGTCTTGCTCCTTTGGAGGCAGTTGATCCAACTGCTGCTCCACCAAGGCATGCCTCTTTTTTTTTTTAAAGGAAAGATGCAGGCAGATATAAAGGCAAGTAGGTAAGCAAGCAGGAAGGAAGAGAGAGGAGAAAGAAGCATTCTATTTCATTTTTATTTAGTTGTTGATCTTGGTTGTTATCCCAGCATCAGGTTGCAAACCCTGGTCCTTGGGATGTATTTTGACTGCGCCCAGTGGATTTGCCCACTAAGTCACCATGCTTTGATTACTTTTAATATAGTGTTGTCATTTTCCTTATATAGAGCTTATATATATGTGTATATATATATATATATATATATATATATATATACATATATATATTTGATTTGATTTATATCCACATTTTTTTTTAAGGAAAGATGCAGGCAGGAATGAAGATGAGCGGAGGCAGGCAGTCACGAAGAGAGAGGAGAAAGAAACTATTTATTTTATTTGGTTGTTCCCTCCAGCCCTTGATCATGAACTCAGGTCCTTGAGATGTATGTGAACTGTGCTCTCAGCCAAAGCTGGCTGACCAAACCACTACCCCACCAGGACATGCAGCCATTTTCTCACCATTACACATAGGTTGACTTCATTCTTTTAATGAATAGACAACATCTTATTAACACTTGATATAACCTATTTTAACTATTTGTACACTTTTAGACGTTTTGTTTATCATGTTTTGCTGTCACAAGTAATAAATACATCAGTGAAAACCCCTGAGGGTATATATATATATATATAATTTATGCTGTTTTATTCTGTAGATTAGACTTCTAGTTAAAGAATTGCTGGGTCATAGAATATCCACATTCTATATTTTGATAAATAATGCCAAACTACTCTCCCAAAAGGTTTGTACCAGTACATTTATCAACATCATATGAGGATAGTTTTTCTTCCACATTGTTGCCACCTCTAAATGTTATCTCTTCACATTTTCTTGCTAATCAAATGGCATCTCATTTTTATTTCAGAGTTTAACTGCTTTTTACATGTTATGTTGGGTGACAGGTTTTTCGCATCATATTATTTGCTCATTTTTAACTGGTTTGTCTTACTGATTTGTAGCAGCTCTATGTACATTGAGATATTAGCCCTTTGCATGTTATACACATTGCAAATATTTTCTGTTGACTGCTTCTGAGAATTCTTCCATTCTTCTTTTCCATCCTCTCTTCCCCCATACTCCTCAAAACCAAAGCCCCAAAATGAAAATCAGAGGAGAGCGGGGTATGATCAAGGGGCTACAGGAGTATTAAGGAGCGATACCAGCGTATTTTTGAAATCCGAGCACATGAAAGAAAGACTATTTGGGGAAAAGTGAATTCTGATTTTGACAGGGGAGTCCTTACATTTTCTCTTTAAAAACTAAACTTCTTTTTAAAATTAAACTTTTATTTTAGATGTAGTGAAAGGTGAAAAGGTCAAGCCAATATTTGAGGAGCCACCCAATCCCACAAATGTGGAACTAAGTCTGCAGCAGATGAAAGCCGATGACCCCAGCCTGCAAGAAGTCAACCTCAATAACATTAAGGTATTTCGTGATGATTTTGTCAGTTACTCAATTTATTTTGGGTTTCTTTATTTTATTTTATTTTTAAAGAAAGGTACAGGAAGGAAGGTAGGCAGGCAAGCAGGAAGAGAGAGGAGGAAAAAGCATCCTGGGTTCAAGACGTGGGGGAGCAACCAAAGTGAACAAGTAGATAAAATAAAGTGCAAAAACATAATAATAATGGCAAGTAGATCAGTATGGCTAGAATATAGAGAATGAAAGAAAACAAGAATAAAGTGTGTTAATTCTGTTACTAAAAACAGAGTTTGACATTTGGGGTGCGTCAGCCAAAAAAGAAAAAAACCCAAACAATGGTTGGAAGCAAAGACTTTTATTTATTTGCAGCAAATAAAGGAGACAGGGAGGTCTCTCTGAGAGTACTCTATTCCTTAGAATCAGCTTTATACTGTGTGATGGGAAAAGGAAGAAGGATTTGCTGGGTTGTTGCTTAGCTAGGCCGTGTTTCTTACGCAAAGCCCATTTGTCATTATACCTCTACCTGCTTCTACAGGAATCAAATTGCAGAAAATGAAAGAAACTCCCCCTTGGACAGAGAATTTAGTTTGCTAACAAGCTGTTGGTAGCTTCAGGTCGTCTTTTCAGTAAACTATGTGTGCTCCTTCTGCAGCACTTTAGTTAAAAAAAAAAAAAAAAAAAAAAAATCCTTCAATGCATTCTAGATAAATTGTTCTGAAACAAAGACATCTGTTAGTTACTGGGTTGCGTGAGAGTTCAGAAACAAACACATCTGTTCCCTGGTTGTACATGTGTGTGGGCTTTGAAAGTTCCCTGCTCAAGTCAGGGAAAGTCCTTCCTCCTTTATGGTTCTCACAGATCTCTTGGTCACCTTTCTTTGTCACCTTTCATGGTTAGAACACAAGAAAGGTGATGCCAGACTGTCATATTGTGTTCGGTTTCTTATTGGACACTAAGCGGTGCCTTTGGCTTGGGGTAGCTTGGTTGCTGGGGCCTCAATGATGAGTCTTTTAGGGGTTACCTGTATCTGCGAAGTATTGAAAAGCTGTGGGTCCAGAACTTGAGATGGGGGTGCTTCAGAATGTCTACTAATTATCCGTGTCTTCCCCACCTTAGAACATTCCAATTCCAACCCTGAAGGAATTTGCAAAGACTCTGGAGACCAACACTCACGTAAAGAAGTTCAGCCTGGCTGCAACTCGCAGCAATGACCCTGTGGCAATTGTGAGTAAGATTCTTAGAAATACAACCTGTAAGTATGTCATTCCTGATAAACAGTTTTTAATTTTGTTTTATCAACTAACAATATTTGGATCTGGTCAATTTGTTTTCTGTCCTAAAATTAGTGTTATAATAAGACAGTAAAACTGTCAGGTACTTTGTGTGAACTAATTTTGTTAACGCTGAACTATTAGGAGAAAGAAGCAAGATTAGATTAGGCATTTAGCTAAATAAACATTTAGATTTTGTTCTGAGCTTAAAGGAGTTTCCTGAAGCTTTTTTTTTTTTTGCCTCTACAGCAACATTGTCACAGTCAATGAATATTATAAGGCCCTTTAACTCCTACAGGAACCAGGAGGGCACATATGAAAAATGTTAAAGTATATTTCATTTTAATCTTTGAAATGGATTAATATGTTTCAAAAATACTTTAATAGGGAGCACCCTGTGACTCAGGTGGCTGAGAGAGCTGCTAAGTAGACCATGTCAAGCCAGAGGACCTGGGTTGGGTTCGTGACCTGGGCCAGGGTGAAAAACCAAAATTAATTAATTAAGTAAAATACTTTACTCCCTTTTTTTCCTTCCTCCCCTTTCCTCCCCTCCTTCGCTTCTTCTCTTAAAAAAAGTTTAGGTGCACCCTGGTTTTGTAGCGGTTAAGTCAGCCACCTCCAGACAAGTATAGTCTACATACATATCAAGGACCAAGGTTCTCATCCTGAGTCAGGGAGTAACAGCCACTGTGAACAACTAAATAAAAATAAAATAAGGCATGCCTTGGCAGCCTAGTGGATTAATCCGCATAGTCCACATATATCCCAAGGTCCCGGTTCAAGACCTGAGGCCAGGGGAGACAACTAAAATGAACAACTAAATGAAAAAGACTGTGTTTTCTTCTTCCTCTCTCTTCCTGCCTGCCTGTCTCTGCTCACCTTCATTCCTGCCTGTGCCTTTCTTTTAAAAATAAGTAAATAAAAAATAAAAATAAGATGCTTCTTCCTCTTCTCTCTTCCTGCCTGCCTACCTACTTGCCTTCATTCCGAGCTACACTTTTCTTTAAAATAATTTTTTTAATGAAATCATTTAAAAATAAGTATTTTAGTGATGAATAACTGTAACATTTTGTTTGATACTGTTAACCAATATATGAAAAACAACAACCAAAAGCCCTCTTCCCTCTCTGCGTTTTAGATTATTCAGATAAATAAGGAAGCCACTTTACCCAAGTTAATACCACCACCCTCATAGTGTTATTCCTCCTATTAAGAGCTAACATTTCTTGAGCAATGAATTAATGCCACCACTGGTCTCTGTGCATTACAACATGCCATCTCACCTAATCCTCACTATAATACCATGAGTTATGCACAATTATTAGTTCCCACTATAATGAAGGAATCACCCGAGGTTCACAGAGGTTAAGTGACTTTTCTAAGGTAAACTCAGCCAGTAAGTGACAGAGCCAGGATTTACCACCAGTATTTCTGGTTCCACAACCAGGATGCTTAACCATCAAGCCATGTGTATTTACATAACAATGCCTCAATGACCTACATTTGCTAAATAAAATATGTCCGTTGTGGGGACTCTGATATACTATGTAGAACCAGTGGTTTAATAGCACCTAATGCTCACTCCTTGAGTGAAGCTAGAAAAACAGCAGTTTTCTTGACTTCATGATTTGCTTTAAAGTAGCATGTCTTTGGAAGATCTAAAATAGCATTGAAATAGACAGCATAAAAGCAATGACTATTTCTCATGGTGCTGTCACAGGATAGATATTTGAAAAATAATTGTTAAATGAAAGAACAGTCCCTGAGCGACAGAAATGATCTCCATGATGACAACCGCAAACTTGAAATAAGCATTCCTGTAAATGAGGGACTGAGTTACAACTTTTATGTTTTCACCAGTAATTGTTACATATCTAAATTTGTATATTGAAAGCAGTTTTGAATTTGAAACCTATGAAGAGAGAGAGAAAAAAAAGAACTAGGTCATTGGTATGGTGAAATTAGCAATTCTGGTCTATAGATGATTTTGTGTAATTCTTTAGTGGGTTTGTTTTCAATAAATCTTCACAATACATACAAAATGGCATTTTGTATGTGAGTGATTAAAGGTATGAATAAAGAAATAATTTGTCACTCCTGTTTAATACATCATTTGCAGTTAAATGATGACATGGAAATCAATCCACTGTAAACAATACTAGTTAATAATCGAGCTTCTGTTCTAGATAATCTTCTAAGTGGAAATAAATTCCAGCTATGATCATCTCTTTGATACTATTTTAAATGCAACAGCTCTGTGTTGAATGCATATCAGGTGACAAGCACACATACAGTTGTGAGGATTAACAGCTGTTTTAATGGTAATGCAAAGAAAAACCTCATTCAACCTTGTGCCTAGATGGCTTCATATGATCCTGCCCTCCCTGGCTGCCCCTTCCAACCCTGACATAATTAGGGAAGAACCTTTCTATAGGTTGAAATTTGGTTAATTAGCCCACAGGCAACAGAGATCTTCAGATTGTGATTATGGCTGAAAGACTTATTGTTGAGAATTAAAAATCATCACTCAAGCAAAGAACCTCTAGTACTTTTCTATTTAATATTCAGAAACAGTTTCAATGAGGCACTTTTAGGATTATTGTGAATGCAGAGAGGTTATGTGTATGTGTATGTGAGATGGCATTATCTCCATTTTACAGATGAGGCATCTGAGGCTCAAAGAGGTTGAGTAATTTAACTAAGATTACTCAGCATCTGACCAAGCCAGGAAATGAATTTAAGTGACCTGTAATCAAGTTCAGCTCATCATGTCACAGGCACTTCTGTGTAACCACAGTCATCACAGGGAGTATTCATGGAACTTGCCCCACTGAATGCCAGTGTAGAGATATGCACAAATATGCTATTATTATTAACACTGATGTCACATAAAAGTCAAGTGTTTAGGATAGTCCTGTCCACTAGAAATAAAATGAGAGCCAGAAATGTCAGCCACTTAAGTAGCTTTAAATCTTCTAGTAGCCACACTTAAAAAAATAAAAGGTGAAGTTAATTATAATAGTGCATTTTATTTAAACTCATATATCTGAAATATTATCATTTCAGAATTTAACTCGAAAATGTCATAAGGTATTGTACATGATTTTTTTCATGCTACATCTTTGAAATCCAGTATGAGTTTTATATTTTTAGCATGTCTCGCTTCAGGCTATTTTCCAGGGCTAATAGCCACAGTTCTGGAAAATTCATTTCCATACAATCCTATAAAAAGAAAGTACAGATAGCAAAATCTTCTTTTTAAAGGTGTGTTTCCAGGTGTACCCTGGTAGAGTGGTGGTTAGGTCAGCTTCCTCCAAAGGAGCAGTGTCCATGTACATCCCAAGAACTCAAGCTCATGTTCAAGGTCCAGAGGGACCAACCAATGTGAGCAACTAAATTAAATAAGATACTACTACTTCCTCTCTTCCTGCCTGCCTGCCTCTACTCGCCTTCATTCCTGCCTGCACCCTTACTTTAAAAAAATGTATTTTCTACACTAATCATTTATGTTACATTTAAGAAATATAGTATTTGTTTTACCAATGTTATCCCCAGCATATGTAATAGATGCTCCAATATTTGCTAAACTGAAATGAACTTGGGCCTCCAGCCCATGGTTATATTTGGCCAATTTTCTGCTGTTTTGTTCAGCTGAGAAAAGTGTTTTCTCAAACTTTAAAAGATCTTGGCTTCTTGCCATGAGGTCCTGCAGCTTTTTTTATACAGGCCTAATTGCTCTGACATTTTGTTATTCTAATAATAAAAGTAAATCCCAAAGCTTGGAGCTTCCATCAAGAGAAGGCCTGATGCATCTCCTTCTGGTTCTCTAATTAAAATGTGTACATTTAATCCTAATTAAAGACCTATCACTGAATAAATGCACTTTAATTTACCTGCTGTATAAGAATGACAGTTCAAATCCTTCAGCCCTCTTTGTAGTTCAAACAACTGCTTGACTAATACACCAGATTATCCAGTGGTTCTCAACTCAGAGCAGTTTTTCCCTTCAGGGGACATTTGACAGTGACTACAGATACTTTAGGTTGTCTGGAAGGGGTCTCAGAAGCAAGGGATGCTGCTAAATGACTGACATTGCACAGGACAACCTCCCATAGCAAAGAATTGGCCAGCCTCAACGTCAGTCGTCAGTCGTATTGACAAAGAAATCTGTTCTTGTCTCACATTGAACTCCTCCACTTCCTACATCCTGTTTTGGGTTTGGGTTTTTTTTTGTTTGTCAGAAAAACAATTAAATTAGTTTAACAGTTCCTTGTTCTATTCCCCAAAGTGATCACTATTAGCAGTTTATTTTTCATCTTCTAGTTATTGACTTCATGACTTTAATTAAAGTGGCTGTCAGTCCTGTCCGTCATCTGGAGAGCTTTTCCGAAATGCTGCCCAGGTCATGGGAGTTTGGTTTAACTCATCTGGGGTGAAACCTATGCGTTGGGATATATTTTTAAAGCTTCCAGGTCATTCTAAGATGAAGCCGAAAGTAGAAAAGCCACTAATAGACTTACATTTTTATTTTTGATTCATCACCTTAGATAATTTTTTTGTTCTCCATTAGAAAATATGAAGGAAGATAAATGCCTTTGGCTCAGCAACTAAGGTACAGGTCATATAAAGCCCAAGGAACTGAATTCAAGACCCTGGGCCAAGAAGAGAAAACAAAAATGAAAAAAAGAAAATACAAAGGCAGTTCTGCTCTCCCTCCTTCCTTCCTCTTGTACCTCCGAGTCATAGTTATTCTAATATCTTCACACATTGGAGTTTTATATGTTTTAGGTCGTTCGATTCTCTTTTGTATATAGATCAATTCTAAGTAGAACTATTACCAGCATTTAAAATTATCTGGTTATATAAATATATAAATCTCTGTTCTCTTGGGACTTACAATCCAGCAACTAAGGCTGGTTTGATTCATTTTTTTCTCATTAGGAACTTTTAGTGCTCTCTATTTTCCTTTGGAGTTCTGAAATTTCACTTCTATGTGCCCTTTGGGAGTCTTCTTTCATTCTTTCTTCGAAGCATCCAATAGATTATTTCAAATAAACACAGTTTTGAATTCTGGATAATATTTCCCTATTATTTTATCATTTCCTCCTTTCTGTTGTTTGTCTTTCTGAAACTCTACTTGGATGAATGTTGAGCTTCAGTATCATTCCTTCCTATCTCTGAACACTTTTCTCATATTTTCTCTCCTTTTGTCTTTTTACTCTGCAGTCTTGGAACTGTCCTCTCAGCTTTAACTTTTAGCTCATCAACTTGGTCTTCAGTGATGTTCACTTTATAATTCTGAATGTCCATTACTTTTAAAAATTTCAGTATAATATTTTAATTTTTTTAATGTTTTCTTGTTCTTATACCTCTTTTCATATTAGTAATTTAGCGATATAATGTCTTTTCCTTTTTGGGGGGAGGCAGTGGGGAAGGAGAATAGCAACTCAAATGTTTACATTTGTTTCTGTTCCATGAATCTCTGTTTGTCTGTGCCATTTTGTCTTGTTGGGTCAATTTGACTTTTCTCTTTCATTATGTTGGTTTTCCCTAATATGTCTGGCAGTCATCGGATGCCCACCCATTTTCTGAATAGAAAACAAGTGTTGTGTAAATCAGGATCATCTCTTCTATACTTCTGTAGAAGTTTCACCAGCCTCTCCTAAAAAGGAAATCCCTATAGGTGCCCCCTGATGGAGTTAGGTCAGTTGCCTCCGAAGGAGCAAGCCA
Organism: Solenodon paradoxus; assembly: GCA_004363575.1. Lineage (NCBI taxonomy): Eukaryota > Metazoa > Chordata > Mammalia > Eulipotyphla > Solenodontidae > Solenodon > Solenodon paradoxus. The sequence continues at coordinate 573,064 of RJWH01000217.1, read as the reverse complement.
CATACCCCTGGGTGTGAGTGTGAACAGCTAAATAAAAATTAAATAAAGATGCTTCTTCCTCCTCTCTTCCTGCCTGCCTGCCTGCCTGCATGCCTCCATTCCTGCCTGTACCTTTCCTTTAAAACAAAAAAAGGCAACCCCTTTATATTTCTCCATTTGTCACCACCTGACAGGTTACATTTCATTTATTTATTATTGACTCAGACCTTCTCAAATATAAGCTCCTTAGGACAGGGATTTTTGTTTTCTCTACTGCTGGCAAACAGTAGAACCCAAAAAATAGTCATTTTTGAATGAGGGAAGGAAGGAATTGATGCTTTTGTGTGAATTGACTGGCAGCCCTCTCTGTAGTGTGTACTTACAGAGCTGACAGACAGCTGGAGCCCCCCAGCACTGCCTCAGTTAGAAGGGCTTCCCCCTGGAAGGGATAGTTTCAGTGTACAGTTGGCCCAACTGCCAGGTCCACTTACATGTGGATTTTTTCTCTCTGTTGATTCCGCATCTGAGGATGTAGAATCTGCAGGTACAGAGAGGAGACCATGAGGGACTTGGGCATTGAGGATTTATGGCTGGGAGGGGTATGGTTTCCCTGACTCCTGTCAACTGTATTTCATTTCTGGGCATAGATGCTTCTCCCTCTTTCCTCCACACTATGTTTATGGACGGTCTGGAGGGACCTCAGTGTCTCTCTGGGTCTTGCACCCTAACTAGAGACTCATCCTGGGTGTTTCTTGTTCATGTTTACCGGCAGTTGCTCTTTTCCAGGGAAGCCAAAGGGAGGGGTGGCATGCTAGCCCTCAGCTGCCATTGTCCCATCTATTCCTAAGGCAGTTCTTTAATGAAATGTCCCTGCTGGGATTCCCCCTGGCCTCACAGGCAACAGCTTTCTTTGTGCTAATTTTCCACCAATCTTGCGGTTTTCTGTGTTTTAGCAATCCTTCCAGATAATGTCCCTCTTTTTGTTGTTTTCTTGCACTGTGAGAGTTCCAGTCACTTAAAAATTACATCTGTTCTTCAAGTCAGTGGGAAACTGGGTGAGTATGGGGAGCAGGCAGGCCCGTGTGTGCAATCTGCTGTCTGAACTGGGAGCGCTAGTGGGTTTGCTACTCTGATGATTTTGTTCGCGTTATCTTTGAGGAATTCCGATTTATAGATGACTTGAAATAGTGTAATTAAATCAGTAGTGCCCAAAGGCTAATCAACAGAAATTTTTTTTAATCTGTTCATATAAAAGGGACAAAATGAAATAATTCTGAGACTGTTTGTTCTACATTTTTTCTGTTAAAATGCCTTTTCTCAAAAAAATTGACAATGATAACAGATGACAGTGTTTTTAAAAACACGTCCCCACTAAATATGAGTTTGCTAAAGTCTTTACACACACACACACACACACACACACACACACACACACACACACACACACACAAACACACATGCCATACAACCATTTTTTAAAAAAAGAGAAGAAAGAAGAGGAAGGAAAGAAGAAGAAGATGAAGAATTTTTATGTATTTGTTTATTTTGGTCTACCTTCCTCCTTACTCCCAGCCCTCAGGTTGAGAACCTAGGTCTTTGGACCTTACCTGGTTCACCCCCACAGTTTCGGCCACCCAAGACACCAGGGCACATCTCTTTCATTTTTTTCCTTAAATTTTGCAGGTATGTGAAATTCATAGGTCTGGACTGCTGAACTACTTTCATTGCAGTTTTTAAATGTCTTTGTTATTCGGAGATATGACTTAACTAAGGGTTTGTTTTTTTTTAAGTACTGTAAAATATGTATTTCATTTGATGGTGAAAGTTTAATAAATAAATCCCTAATGGTTATTTCATTTTACATAATAAGGCTTTTGCAGATATGTTGAAAGTAAACAAGAACTTGAAAAGTCTAAATATAGAATCCAACTTTATCACTGGAACTGGAATCCTGGCCCTGGTAGAGGCATTGAAAGAAAACGACACCTTGACAGAGATCAAGATTGACAACCAGGTAAGCTAGCATACAGGATACCAGAAAAAGGGGTGGGGGTGCCACAGTGTAGTGCATTCAAAGACAAAGTTCTCTGACTCAATGTGGTGTTCTGGCTTTCCTGTAAATTATAGTAGCGTCTGTGGAGTGTGTGTGGGAGAGCATGCTGATAATTAAACGATGCACAGACAGCAGCCTGAGACATAAAGAGCCCACTCTCCCCAGCCCTGGGCTAGTCAGTCACCAGACGGAAACAGGAGGTAGGGCCCGAGGTGTTGACAGATGCTTTGTTGGGCCATCATCCTCATTGCCTCTTAGCAGGAATGTCTGCCCATCCCTGTCCCAGCCATGCCACTGCCTCTCATGGGGACTAATCTACTAAAAGAAAACAGTGGCCATATCCAGAAACAGAGCGCTTATCCTTGGTTGGAAGTTGTCAGAGCCAAAAGAACCCACCGGCTCCTGCAGCCTGGGACTGGCCATGGAGCCTAGTTAATGGAATCAGCATTGTAGAAGATGATCTGGGTTCGAGTAGCTGGCCACACCCACAGTCTGATCACAGTCTCAGATCTGTTGCAGCATATTTTAGGTTTCTATCAACAGCCAAAGCAAGCTCTTTTCCCCTGAAGTCACCAGTTCCTGGACTCTACAACCTCTTTGTCCAGTAGCAGCTTGCAGTGCCTTCGGAGTTGCTCAGCTGCTGCCGTGGCTCCTGCCCTCAGGGAGCAGCTCTCACTTCTCAGCGTCATGCGGTGCTGTGCTCCTCTGGGTACAGGGAGGTGTCTGCAATGGGATTCAGTGAATCTCAAGGGGTCTAGACACTGGATCAGAGGAAGAGAGGGCCATGCAGTGGACTAGAAAGAGGAGAGAGCAAGGTTTCTTGTGCTGTGAGCATTCTCCTGTGGGATGTAGCAGAAGTGCCTGTTGAGAGTGCTTCCTCCATATCTAGGAAATTCTCTGGTCGCGACCCCTAAGATCTCATAGCCCAGGGTCCCACCCTGGACTTTTGCCTAAGCCTGAAGACCACCAACAGCTCCCATAAACTTCTCAGTCTCCTCTTGTGGTTATTGTTTTTATTAATCAGGAGAAGAGGGCTATTTCTTTTTTTCTGTGGTTTTGTTTTGTTTGTTTTTTTAAGGAGAGTTGCAGGCAGCGATGAAGGCAAGTAGGCAGCAGGCAGGAAGAGAGAGGAGGAAAATTTCTTTATTTTATTTAATTGTTCATCTTGGCTGTTCTCCCCAGCCCTTGGATGCAAACCTGGATCCTTGGGATGTGGTTTGTGCTGGTCACAAGCAGTAGACTTATCCACTAAACCACCAGGGTGCGTCAAGTGGACTATTTCAGTGCAGGTCTCTGCTCCTGGGCTCCTCCCGTTGCCTGTGGCCAGCATAGTAGGGCACCTATTGGAAGGCATTGTTCCTTCATGGCATCACCACACTAGTTTTCTCAAAAACAGATGTGTGGAGAGGATTATTGGGGAATGTGCTCCGTGGCCCTCACACTTGGGGAAGCCTGATGCTCTGTACCCTGGTATATGTCTAGCTCCTAGTAGATTAAGAGGTGCTGGAGAGTGGGCGGGTAGGATAACCAGCTAGAGAGAAATGTGAAAAAAGTGGAAGTTCAAGGATATTTATTGAATAGGCTAGTGTCAGGAAGGAGTTAAGTGAACTTTTGGTAAATATGTCTAGGAGTTCTCAGACAGAAACAGATGCCTGTTCCAAAGTATATTTGACTTTGTGTGTTCTTTAGGCCATTGTGAAATCCTGCATTTGAGATAATGTTCCAGATACTGTTCTTTGCAAGATGGCCCCTAGTTAGGGTTGCTGGATAAAATACAGTTAAGTGTGAATTTCAGATAAACAATAAATAATTTTGAGTACAAGTATGTCTCATGACATAGATGGGACATACTTATATTAGAAAATTATGTATTATTTATTGAAATTTAAATGTACCAATTATCTGTATTTTTATTTGCTAATCTGGTCATCTTACACCTAGTGAATGCGCTGGAATTCTGAAAATTTAGAATGAAACAGTTTTCAAAAAAAAAATTTTAAGGAAAGGTGCAGGCAAGAATGAAGGGGAGTAGGCAGGCTGATGGAGAGAGAGAAGGAAGAAGCACTTTATTTATTTTTTATTAGGTCGTACATCTTAGTCGTTCTTCTCGACTCAGGACATGAACACAGGTCCTTGGGGTGTATGTGGCCTGTGCTTTGGTCAGAGGCAGTTGACCAAATTGCTACTCCACCAGGGCGCGCCAGGACAGCTTTTTAAAATGTTTGTGAAAAGACTGAAATAGAAACTTTGAACTTGCTCTTCTAAATCCCTTTTTGATCATCTATATCATCACCCCTCCTCATTCATCTATAATGGATTTGCATGATTTTCAATACTAGTCTCTCACTTTGCTTCTAAAGTGGCTTCTTTTTGTGATAAAAGCATTAAGATTTTCTAAAACAACTGGAAAAAATATTTGCTTTTATCCAAGAATGAGTAAATTCATAGTCAGACCTTGTCTTCCATCCAAATTTTGCTCATTGAATCCTAGAAGCAGAAGCCGACATAGGTTTTTCTCATCTGTATAATGATGGGTTTGAAAATGAAATGCCTTAAAGAGTATCTCAGATAGCACCTGCAGCTGACACCAATTTAGCATCATTGTAGCAGCCAAATGAGGGCCTGCTGAGAATCCACCACTAGGAGCTGAGGTGGCTGGACTCCAGGTAAACATGAAATGATTTAATCAGAGGCCCCTGTGAGAAGAGCAATCAGTGATGCATATTAATGAAACAGATTGGTAACTGCAAAATAAACTTGGAGAGAAGAGTTCAGTTTTTTTTTGTTTGTTTTTTTTTTTAAGGTGATCTGAATAATATATGCTTAAACTTTCATTTCATTTAAAATTTGTATGTAGTGATTTGAATGTTCAAGTTATAAGAAATGTGCAGGTCACATAAAATCCAAGGATCCAGGTTCAGAGCCAGGGCCAGCTCTGTAAATAAGTAAATAAATAAATATGTAAAATAAAGATGCTGAGAAAGAAATCTGCCCTAGGTTATATTACTTCGCTCCTTTATATACCACCCCTTTAGAATAATTTTCTTCAGTTTTATATCCTTTAGAGAGCCATCAGCATGCCTCTTCTGCAAGTTGTCCAGATACAGAACTCCAAGTACTTGAGATTTGTAAGGGGAGAGCAGAGACCCTGATGTCAGACCTCTCAGGCAGTCACATCTGCCATGAGCTTCTTCTGCCCTTGGCAGAGCACTTTTGGGCCTCTGGCAGCCCGACATTAGCACAGATCTCAGTCCTCAGTAGTATCTCACTGTTCGAAAGTGTGTTATGAGTTGAAGCTGCTCATAAAACTTTGAGGTCAATATCTTACTTTTTTGCTGTCTCTTTTGCCCATAGGGCCTCATTGCTTAGGAATAGTAATCTCTATGCTGTGGATATCCAGAATTGTTATTGTCTGACTGCAAATATTACATTTTGCTAACTTCTTGGGGAGATACTCATTTCACGGATGGATGGAAAGGAAGGTACACAGAAGTAAGCCCTAGAGCAGTCTAGAGTACAAGAAACGAAAGTTTGTTCATAAACCTTTTTTTCTTCACCTAGTCAATATTTAACATTTTCTAAATGTAAAAGACATATATTTTAAAAATCATATACTATAAAGCAATCAAAATTGTGTAGTACTGGCACAGAAATCGACTGGCAAAGTCCAGAAACACAATCAAGTTTCCTGAGAAATTTACAGCAAAGTGGTATTTCAAATCAGTAAGGTAAGAATGAAGTAAGAGAAAATGGGACAATTCACTAGCATGTTGGAACAAAATTAAGTTGGGTCTCTATCTTAAATCTTTTTTTTTTTTAAAGGAAAGGTGCAGGCAGGAATGAAGGTGAGTAGGCAGGTAGGTGGGAAGAGAAAGGAGGAGGAAGCACCTTTATTTTTATTTAGTTGTTCACACAGTTGTTTTATTTAGTTGTTATTGTTATTTAGTTGTTTAGTTGTTCACACCAAACCCAGAGGTATGTGACCTGCGCTCCTTCGGAGGCACCCTGCATCTTAAATCTTACACTAAAATTCTTTCCAGATGAAATGAAGATTTAAGTATTAAAATATATGACATTATAAAATAAATGAAAGACATCAGAGGAGAGTCTTCTTAAATGTGACATAAAATCTAGGAGATTGATAAATTTGACCATATGAAAATGAAAAAGTAGAGTAATCAAAATGAAAGTTAAATCAGAAAGGAAGTCAAAAGACAGCCTGAGCAAAGTATTGTCAGCACATTTGACAAAGGGCTAATTTCCTAATATTTAAGAAAGCTACACATTGAAATAGAAGCAAAACAAAACAACCAAGAGCCATAGGCTGGAAGAAAAAAATGGGTAAATAACAGATTGATAGTTTCAAAAAAAGAAATACAAATGCATTGTAAAATGAATTGTTCTTATTTAATATGAGAAATGCAAATAAAAAATCAATGCAGGTAAAATAGAAATCTTTAACTATAGGATAGAGAAAAATGAACTAGATTAATAATATCCTATGTTGGCTTGAACAGGGAAAACAGAAACTTGAGGTCACTGTTAGTAGGAGTAAAAATTGTCATAACTTTTGAGGATCAGTCATATATCAAATTTGAAACATAACTTATTCTTAGACCCAGCTATAATTTTCCGCATAGGCACACTGACAGAAATGTCCCAGGATTTACCATGTGTGCAAGGGTATTTCACTGCTACATTGTTCAACATAATATAACTGGAAAACAATATAATAGTAAGTCAGTAGGGCCTCACTAAATAATGATCAAGGCACACCCCTGTGGCTCACATGACTAAGACAGGTAAGGTGCAGGCTATAGAAAGCCTAAAAACCAGGGCCAGGGTAAAAAAATCAGGTAAAAATAAAGTGTGATCCATTAGTACAATGGAATGTTGTGCAGCTGTTTATAAGGATGAGGTATACAGATTTACCTACATGAAAAGATATTCTTAATGTTGAAAGTAACAACATGTTTCACAGAAATATACTAGTATAATCCATTTCTTTGAAAAAAGCATAAAGGCAATGTATATATGATTATGTAGATTGATAAAAACAGGAAATATTTAAAAGAATACGTAATACATTACTCTGTGTCACCCTGGCTTTCTCTGTGGGGAACGGGATTACTGGGGGCAGGGAACCTCAATACATTTTTTGGTTTGCTTTTTCTAAAGAAGCCTGTACTTTTTTAAAATTAGATGACTATAATATGAAATATATACGGTGCCCCTTAAATTTAATGTTAATTCTTATATTTGCATTCTCCTACTTCTTAAATATACCTTTTTTTTTTTTATTCTATGTGTCAGCTTAAAAAACAAAAAACCCTCTTTCCACAACTTAAAAAAATTTGGCGATTTTTAGATAGCCCAGCAACCCTGTTAGTGTTTGAAAAGCCATCTGGCTATGGCTCAACCCAAAATTAAACCTCTTGGGAAGCTCATAGTGAGGTTTTTCTAAGAGAGAAGGCCCATTCAGTTGATGATCTTTAATTATTTTTAGATATGGACCCCAGAGTAGAGATATTCAGTAATTGGATTGACTGCTATACAGCAGTTTCACTACTTAAAAACACTCCTTCCCTTGTTTAAACAGCAGATACTGGATAAATTAGAAACACTAAATATTAGTTTTCCCTTAACTTTATATCTGGAATCATCTGTTCATCATAAATAATTTGCTAAGTCTTTTCAGGTTAGTATGCCATCAGATTTGACTATCTGTCTATTAGATTTTGCTTCTAGACAAGGAGACGGTCCCGAATGACTATAGGGGAGAAAACATCTCAAGCGACTGTCTCTTTCAATTTGGGACTTGTCTCTTTGCCTTTTTGTCCAGCAAGTGATCATGCATCTTTGCCTTTCAAGTAACTGTTTCTTCTTCCTTTCTTGTCTTCCTGTGTATATGTCCACGCCTGCCACCAGAGACAGCAATTGGGAACAGCTGTAGAGATGGAAATTGCCCAGATGCTCGAGGAGAATTCAAGGATACTCAAGTTTGGATATCAGTTTACCAAGCAAGGGCCTCGAACAAGGGTGGCAGCGGCCATCACAAAGAACAATGACCTGGGTAATGCAGTCATAATGTGTACTGTTAGCAATCAGAAGAGCGTGATGACCATTCATTTCTCCAATTCAGCCAGGACATCTCACAGATACCATTCCAGTGACCTTGGACGTCAGCCTTTCATCAAAGACATGTTATTACATGGTCATAGGACTCTTCATCATCTTCATGGTGTTGAAATTTTATTGTAGCATACTCTCAAGAAGAACTGGTTTTTTTTTTTTCCAGACAGCTTTTGATTTTTCTTTGATCTCCTTTATTTGCTTCTCCTTTACTTACTTCTTACATGTTGTTTGCTGTTATCTGCATCTTTGTCATCTGCACCAGAAGATGGACACAATGACACAGCAATTCCCAGTTCACTTAAGTTTGACTTCTGACTGTGCTTCACGACTTAGGTTTAAATATTGTTATGTCTCATACTTTGGTGATTTACATGTGAAATTAACCAGATGGAGTTATGGTAGAAAGGTTAAATTCAGAAGTCGCTTTTCCACTTAATCCCTCTTTCATTTTTCCTGCTGCTTACGCTGAGGATCTGTGCCACTTCCCTTAGGACGAGGTGGGGCATGTTCCAATTAACCACCGCTCAGACGAATGGACAGAAGGGAAGGTTTGACCTGGCCACATCCCAGCCTTCTGAAGCAGCAGGGCAGAAGGATAACCGGGAGCAGACAGCCGGCCAATAGCAAGCCTGAGTCCCCAGTTCAGGGACAGAATGCCAGACCTTGGACGGGCAAACTAGACAGAGTGTTCCACCAAGTATTGTACTAGTTAGTCACAGAGGGGATTCAGATAGTGAACAAGATGAAAATGAAGGGTTAGAACCGGAGGGGGCAGTTAAAAGTTAATATTCAGCCCTAGCCCTGCCCCAGACACATTTAACCAAGACCCTAAGGCCCATCCAAGATACAACATGTGGCATCCAGAGGCTTGCCTTTGGGGTGAAAACGAGGCTAAGGGGACAGCCCAGCAAACAGCCTTGGGGGAATGGTGGAGACGGCAGACTAAAGGAAGCTAGGAACAGCACATGGAATCCACAGCTGACACAAACAGAAGAAAAACAGACACAAAATAAAGATGATCCTGAGCTCCAGAGCAGTAGCTCTGGGCAGCATTAGTGTGCAGTCGTCTAGGCGGGCTATTTAAAGTGGGGCAGGACCACAGCTGGGGTACCTTTGGCTGAATCCTGGAAGTTCCCATTAGCCCTGCCTGTCTGCCAGGGGTGCTGGAGGCTGTGAGGTAAAGGGGGAGAAGAGAGATCCAGAAACTGGGAACAGGCAGTCTGGACAACTTCTTTGAATCTAAGCACCAGTTAAGAGAGCCTTCATCTCTCAGTCTGCCCATACCATCTGAATTGTGCCTGGTCTTCACTCTGTAATCAGAATTGATAGATTGTGAATGTGTCATCCTGGGGAGTTTAAGTTTAAACTAGTTGGTGATGAGTTCCATAAAAGCTGAGATGTGCTGTAGACAATTGACCATGAAATATTTGGGGCATGCTCTGGTGATCTAGGGATCTAATATACCCTAGGAACAGTCCCACATACATCCCAAGGTCCCTGGTTTAAGGCCCAGGGTCAAGAGGAACAACCAGTATTTCTAAGGTCACTGTTCTGTGTTTCCATTTTGGACCTTCAACTTCACAGAAATGGGGAAGTTTTAATATTCAAGTTCCCAATTATCAGATAGAGCTTTATTTAATTGTAAATTCCACAAGACACTGGATTACTGTATAATTTCCACTTATTACCAGGCGTAATTGAGTAGTGAAATTTAATATAACTCTACCCTCAAGTGTGTTGGATAGCTATTCTGTGTTATTAAATGATGCTTGTCTGGAATTTAAGGAATGATTCCTTCAATTTATCTCTTTCAACCTTTCTTTCTTTCTTACCTAGTTCGTAAAAAGCGAGTTGAAGGAGATCGAAGGTAAACTTCCACAAGAAGAGTCTGTTTCACCACGACAGACATTCGAAATCAGACAAAAACTCTTCTGCTTCCCCATCAGGACCATTTTATCAAAGGTTGTTGATTTCCGTTAACCACGCAACTAATAATTGAATTGTTATTCTTTTTTAGCACTAATTTATCTTGAATTTTATAATATATACAGTTATTCTATTTGCTCACGTGGGCACCTCTGGCAACCAGTGAACTTATGCTTAGAGACAACAGTGGAGCATGACTAACCACTTTCATGTTAGGGCGTCTTGCTTTCTTACATAATACATTTTTTTTTTAGCCACTGAAAGGAATTGAGTGAGTGTATAACTGTGTTTGTAACTGTGATTATGGTAGAAGCCTATCTCTGTTTACATGCATAATTTTGAGTTAGGCTAAATATATCAGAAGTGTTCTGCTGACCACATAAGAAGTTAGTATTGCCAATCTTTAACTGGGTGAGAAAATGTGACCAGCTTAGCACAAATTCTCCCTGAGTTCCAGAAATATCACTAAATGCACATGTTCCACTGATTGAGATCAGTGGTGTCATCATAAATGCAAAACAGCACTTTGATACTTTAACACATATTTAACAACAATAAGTATAAAATATTTATTAACCCATGAATGCAACTTCAAAATAGACTTACAGGTTCCAAAGTGAATTAGCACATCTACTTTTGATGATTATCAACATAAATTTGATCTCCAACATCACTTTGTGGATGCCTTTTTACAAAGCTGTTTTTTTAAGTTTTCCTGATACAATGACAATTTTTTAAATTTTAGTCAGCGATGGGAAGCCTTTATAACAGTAGATTCCTAAATAAAACACTACTAATTGTACCTTAAGGAAGATTGTCTGTTACACATGATTGAATTATTTTGGTGAATTGTAAACATTTTTTAAACTTTATCTTTAGTGTGACAAGCTCACAGGATGAAATGTGAACATTCAAGTTAATTTTTTAGATTTGTATTCATATGGTATGATCCAGACATTTGCAAACATCAGGTAAAAATGTGAATTATGACTTATTCGGATGTTTGTCATCTCAAGGACAAAGACTCTGAAAATATAACTGAGATGGCTGCGGGATAGTATGCACTAATCTTTTCATCTAGCATCCCCTGGTGCAGTACTAAACTATGACAACGGGTGGCTACAGCCTTTGGCTCAAGCACAGGTCTTTGATAACTGTCATTGCCTGAGGCTGTAATTTGTGGCACTCTGACACTGCCTTAGGCATCTCTCCTTCCCTTCCTCCCCCTCCAAGTTTTCCAACTCCTTTCTACTTTTATCTGTCACTGAGCCTTGGTAAAGGTGACATCCTTTACACTTGTAACACCTGGAGCTAAAGAGATTGCAGACGGTGGGCCCAACCCAAAATGTGTTTAGTAATTAAGTATTTCTGGGTCATTTGATAACAGTCAAACAAATTCATGAAAAGGTAATTAGACATTCACTTGTATTAGGAAATACCCACCTCTGTATCTCTAAAATCCTTTGAAACATCTCTTTTCTTTGAGATTATTTTACATATTGACGGAATTATAAAGGAAACATATCAAAATTTTTGGACCCCTAAAAATCCTTTAATTAGTTTTCTGCTACATCTAATAAACCTACTACATTTCCATCCCCCTTACTCACTTTGCTGTGGTATGTTGGAACCAGTTCATATAGGTTTACCAACTATTAGATTTTCATGAATTTTGCAACTGACTATTAAACATGGCCAGTATTAACAAATAAGTGGCATGCACTTGCAATTAAATAAACTATATTAAAAACAAAAGTAATGCTCAGAAGTACATTTTACTATTCTCTTTGCTCTTGAAGTATTTAACACCTGTTGTGTCTATATGGCGGAAATAACTATACAATGAGATGCTATTGTACATCTCTTCCCAACTCAATAGTTTTTTTCCTACTCAGGAGTTCAGCACCTTGTGTTGGTAGTTTGAAATTTGCCATGAAAATTTGCAAATGTCACAAATCAGGGCTTTGCTCTGACCTCCCTGCAACACTTCCCATCCCCCATACCCCCTCAGGTTGCTGGTTGATAAACATTCATCAGCACACCACTGGGTGAAATGTATGCAGTTGTTGTGTGTGTGTGTGTGTGTGTGTGTGTGTGTGTGTGTGTGTGTGTGTGTGTGTGTTGGTTACCATGTTGCCAAAGAGATAACTATTTCTGTTAGGTGTATTTCTCCTAGTCCTTTAGATTTGTTGCAGAGTATTTAGTGCTAAGCCTCTGACATACCCCTCCAAGTAAAGCTTTTTCCTTTCTTTTCCCATTCACTCTTTCTTGCCTCCACCCCTAAGAAATTTTGGACCCCACAGTGTTCCTTTGTAACCCCCAGGGTGCTGTGGACTGAAGGACAAAGCAGTTCCTGACAACCAGCACAGAAAACAAGAAAAGAGAAAATCAGAATTTGCTAGTGACCGTGCTTCAGTTATTGATAGTATTAAAGCAAGATAATGGATATTATTTAAAAAATTAGCTAGTAAATTATGTGTCACATGTAATAGAGTATGAAATCATTTATGTATAACTAATCAATTCATCTTTTCATTTATTTGTATTTTAAAAGTAGCTTGAAAGGGGACATCTCCCTGAGTATTCTCAGATCAAAGATAACTATGAGGAAAAAAATTACATATTTGGGGGCCTGTGAGTCATTTAATTGACCTAGGACTTCATCTCCCCATCTGCCCAAAATATATAAGTAGAAGCTTTTTCATGATCATAAGCATGATTAAACCCTTACCATCCACTGTGATGGGACAAAATGTACATAAAATGTTTTATTTGTATGTATTTGCCAAATGTTATGTCAAGATATTTGGCAACATCTAGACGATTGATTGAAGGGAGATGATCTCTCCCAGACCACTTCCTTTCCCTTTTTAAACTTGTACAGGCCCATGTTAAGCGTAAAATCACTCACCTGGATTTGAAGGTTCTTATCACCAACACCTACTACAGAATATGTGGGATAAAATTTGGAAGAGATATGATTTAGAGATCATATTTAGTCCAGTATTACATCTCCCATCTTTGTGACGTGTATAATTGAAGCTCTTTTATCTTCATTCGCATGATTAAATCTCTTTCATCTTGGTTGGACATAATGTAAATAAACGTGTGTGTGTTGCCAAATACCTAAATATCTAAGTAGGTATTTGGCTACATCTGGACAACTGATTGAAGGGAGATTCTCTCTCCCCAACTTCCATTTTCATTGTCCTTCTAGGAGTTGCTGCAGGCCCAGACTAAAGTGAAATCATTCCCTGGAGTTTGTAGTTTAAGTCAACAACCACCGCATTTCATCACATAGATAGAAGAAAGCTCTTAGGGAATCAGCATTAGAAGCCTGGAACTCATTTCATTGTTCCAGTACCAAACAACACCATATGCCTCAAGTGTGTATGTGGACGCTCTTTCATATTCATCAACATAATTAAGCCCCTTGCTTCCACCTATCTAGGGTATATTGTATATAAATATTTTGTACATAAAGATCACCATATACTATCAGGAGGCATTTGTTTACATCTGGACAACTGATTGAAGGGAGATGCTGTCTCCCAGCCCCTCTTCTCTTACCCCTGGGTTAGAGCATCACTAACCTCCAGGGCATATGCAGCTCACCCCTCATAGAACACATAGTTCATCTGACAATAAAAGCCCATCTGCATTTAAAACTCAGACATCATCTCCATGCCTGTACTCCTCAGAAACATTTCCCTAAGGGAAGACTGGCACACCAGACCAAAAGAACAGCTGCTTCTCTTCCAGACACAAATGTGGCCCCTGGGAGGGCACCAGCATTAGGGAAACCAGTGTGCTCTGAACAACTGCCGGGAAAACATTTCAGACACTCACACTTGAAATTAGTGGAAAGTACCAGTAGGCTTTAAATGTAGACTAACCTTTTCAAATTTACAAAGTGTTTGCAGATATTTTTCTTTTTCATTGGTTAGATATAAGGTACTTAGCCTTCTCTTTGGTAAAGGAGTCCAAAGAAGTAGAATAATTCTTGATTACTATAATTTGAAATGTGTTGAAATGGTTTTGGAGGAGAGTGCCTGTTTTGCAAAGCAGATATACCCTCTTTAGTTCAGGTATTTATAGCATCAGCAGAAATGGGCAGGGGGCAGTAGGTTGTGAATGCTGAACTCTGTGGTATGTTGCTTCCACTCTGCAACTGTTCTAGAGTTGGGTTTGAAGTCAATCCTGAAACTTTCTTCCTCTTTTCCACTGATGATACAAAATAGCTATTTTCATTTTATTGAGCAGAAAACAAAGAGGAAATGTTCAAGCTCTGCCTTCCAGTAGCAATTTCCTCCAATTGCTCCTCATTTTAAATATTCCTGACACTCACCTTAACTTCAAAGTGAAATGATTAAAACACATACAAAGGAAAGGTATGTGAACACTGGGAAGCATGAGCCTGAGTCCACTGGGTGAAATCACATGATCAGCCTGCCCAGTGACAGACATACCTAGAATCTCAAGGGTGTATTCATTGTTTTCTTACTCCAACTCTAGACCCAGATTGGATTTTGTTTTGTGGTTCAGGAGTTCGGTAAAGTAGAGGGTCTGAGTGAGGTAGAGAAGGAAGAGGGAAATTAAAGATTTTAGTTTGCTTTAGGGCAGAAGTAAGTTCTTTCTCATGTACCCCTAACAGCAATGATTGAACATTCAATAGATGAAATGGAGGAGTTCCAAGGTTAATTTGAACCCTACTTCTAGGTACTGTTCATAGAAGGTCGTTACAGTTCTCAGAGGTTATCCTAATTTGTGTGCTTAGTTGACTTGGGGTAGGTTGAAGGAGATGGGGCTTTTCTCTGACATCTTCCCTGGTAGTTGTTCTTAGCACACTGGCTGTGCTGTGTGGTATGGTGAAAGGGCACCATACTGCAGGTTTAGAAAAAGACTCCTAATCCCATCACCAACACTTAGCAGGTACATGATCTTGGGCAATTCATTAAATTGCCTCACAATTATAGACTATATAGGGGGAAGAGCACTGGATTCGGAGTCAAGAAACCTAGACGCTTGACTCTATACTTTCTTAGCTGAGTGACTTTGGAGGAAACCACTTAGTCTCTCAAGCCTAAGGTTCTTCAGCTATAAAATGGGAATATCTTCACTAACTACCTCACAAGTCGTGGTGAGAATATAATCAGATAGTTGGATGAAAACTATAATGGAAAGGATTATTCAGCAGTGGGAGATCATTTTTAGTATCTTTTCATAATGTTTTCCACTGCCTCTTGAATCTGTCATTTCTTCTGACCAACAATTATGTCTCCCACATCAGAAATTGAAGCATGGTATGACATAGCAGACTAGAATGATTTTACTCTCAAAACAGTGGTGGGAGAGGTGGCTAATGGGGCCAGTGAGTACTATGTACTGGTGATGTGTCCTAGGTCCTTTTGGCAAATACTTTGAGACATAGTCAGGATCTTTGCAGAAAGCCTAATGTAGGCACAAGGAGAATTAAAGGAGGAGTCTCTGAGTCACTGCTGCCCTCCTATTGGTTCTATCACCACTGGGGTGGCGATGGGACAGGCTAAAACCTGAGATGTCATTGGAGGCCCAGGAGAGCAGACTGTCGCGAGAGTGAAGGGGAGAAAGTGTCTCTTGTGAGATCGGCTCTTCCAGACAGCAACTGCCTTGTTATCACCAGCAAACAGCCCTGGTCAGAATTATTTTCTGCTAAGAAAGGTATTGAAGCATAGTTTCACAGGACTTCCATAAGCATTTGGAGGCAGGGAATCATCAGTCTTGTATCTTCAATAGCATCTAGTAAGGTGCCTTGTACATAGTTGGTGCTTAATAAACACTGCTTGAATTGAATTGTCCTCCATCCCCACAGGAAATATGCTCCATTTGCCACCATGTGATATTTTTGGAAAACAGTACTGATTTGGATGTCAGCTGGGTGTGACTTTGGGCAAGACTTCCCATCTATCATGTCTTCATCTCATCTGTAAAGTGAAGTGAGTGGATGAGTCTCTCTCAGTTCCCTTCCAGCTCTGAAACCTTACAGTCCTATGATTCCATTGCCTCTGAAATGGTAATTCCTCCATTTGCAGCCTCATTTCTCTTGAGAAGTCTTTGTACATAGGATGAGCTCTGAGCATTCCATTGACAGAGTTATCTGTTTCTCTTCATGGCTTTTTACTGTCTTCAGAATAATTCTGGAAGCAGCCCTTTCTGAAAGGATATTTTTAAATATATAATATTTTCTCGGCAAAAACTGTGGAGAGGAGGAAATGTAAAGAAGGAAGCTGGGCACAGTAAACACAGCATGCTTTTTCCATGGGCTTTTATTTAAAATCTTGTGCATATGAGCACATTCATCGTGTGTGTGTGTGTGTGTGTGTGTGTGTGTGTGTCTGTTTCTAAGCACATTTTGATTAGGTAACAGAGAAACCAATCAGAAGTACACTCTGCCATTAAGAGAAGCTGGCCCAGGATTAAAAACATCCCATGCATTATGTAACTCTTGATAGAAAAGAACTGGCCATGTGGGGATTAAGATGGATAGGAAATGTGCTTTTTAAGGAAATTTTATTTTAGTACCAAACTTTGCCGGAGACAATCTTTAGTTAAGAAAGAAATTACTTCTGGTTTAAAATTCTTATCTCAGCTACTTTGTTTGAAAAAAAAACAAAAAAAACAACAATTCTATATTCATGGAATAATCGTTATATTTTAATTAAACATTTATCTTAATTCTGTTTCATCTATTCAAGGAAAATTCATTTTCTTTAAAAATGTAAAATACTTGCATGCCACCAATCTGTAATACTTTAGTAGTCTGGATGCCTGTAATGTGTCCTTATGTGTACCTGTATTTTTTGAAGAGAACAAAGGAATTAATGCTTTGTAAACTGTTTAAACTTAAGTTGGCAGCATTTATTTGGCTAAGAAGTTGCTGAAATAGCCACATAGTTTTGTGTTTTTTTTTTATTTTCAAACTTTCAATCAACAGTAGATATTTATTAGGAAATTAAACTCTAATTTGTTTTTAAATGTGAAATTGAGCATTGTGCAGTAAATAAATGTGTGATTAAGTAAAATGTACAAAGAGTGAAATACTTTAACCTGATCATTAATAAGAATCCCATTTGGTACAAATAATCAAAATATTTGACCCATTGGAATTAGCCAGACCTAATGCTAACATAAATGTGTACTGTTTTAATTAAGCAAGGTCTTTCTGCTTTCAAAGATATAATGCACTTATTTGTGTCTGGAATGAAATTTCTAAGTTAAAATGTACAGAATATTAGGAATGAATAAACTTTCCTTTTAAATTAAAAGACTGATTTTAGTCTGGCTAATTTTTAGACAGTGTCTCTTTAAAATAAGTGATACTACGCTGACACTATGTTCTCATACTGGACGAGTATATTTGCAAAAGGGGACTATAAATCACCTTTATTATGAAGATAAAAAGTAGATATACAACCAGAAGAGACAGAAGTCATGATTGAAGCAAAAATGCACACATTTGTCTAAACAGTTAAAAATGTGTTTGAATAAATGGGAGCAGGAATATAGATCACCCAAGTGGGTGCATTAAGTGTTTTACCTTGATGTTTTTACATTAATTTATGGATTTCCTTTTTTTTTAAGCTAAACTGGGATTTATAACACAGAACACTAGAAGTGATAAAGTTACATTGTAAAGATCTGCCCTGGGAAAACAAGAAAACCTACTCTTCCTGCCCACCCCCCCACCCACCCCCACCCCGCTGACTACACTAACTCTTTGTCACTTAGAATGATGACAATGTTCAACCAAGTAGCATAAAAGGCCTGTGTCTAATTTCTGTCTTTGCTGCTTCACACCTTCCTGTGAACAGGAAGCACACTTTTGTTTTGTTTTGTTTGTGTGTTTAAAGGATCCTATCTTCCAGTCTATGTAACTATAAAAAACAGAAGAGTTAATTAAAAGTGTGCCCTTTGGGGTGAGCCTGCCTAGTTCAAATCTCACTTCTGTTGCATGAATTTCTGTAAATCACGTAGCCTTGGTTTCTTGATCTATAAAACAGCAATCATAATCAGACTTCATAGTCATACTGTTAAGTGTGCAAAAACACAACATTGCTGGCATAGAGAAGACACTTAGGTATTACTATCCTAAATTCTAATCTAAATAAATATCCTTGGATCGTAATGTCAACAGAGCTCTCTGTTTTACACTGACAATGTCAGGAATTTAAGCAGGACTGAATCATAATCATTTTTGTATTCTCACTGTTCCATCTGGCAGACAGGCCCTCCCCCATCACCTCAATAATTGAATATAAACAGTATAGAGCTGACTCAAGACTTACTCCCAACTGGTCCTCTCATTTAGCTCAACTCCTCATGACTTTCCTGCTGTTTCAACTTGTTTGTGCTTGCTCTGCTTTCTGGGTGCCCTCCTTTCCATATGGTGGTCTGGTCAGGAGTGACTCCTTGGCTTTGACTCTGTTGTATGTGAGACGTGACTGTTATGGATCACTCTCTGACCCGTCAGCCTGCCTCTATAACTATAAAAAGTGCTTCTCCACACCTGCTGGTTCCCAGCTTCCAAACTCTTCCCCCATTTCACCAACCATGGAACAGGGTCAGATGCCCACAGCCTCCAGCAAGTATGCCACACATAAAAGAATCTCATAGGAGAGAGACGTTTATGTGTTTCAATGAGGTTGGACTATGTTTTAGCCCTAATAAACCTAAGAAGTGAGATGATACAGAAAAATGAGGCAGGTACATGACTCAAAAGTCATGGTTGGGGCTGGGGTGTCTCCAAACAATAGACCAATGAATTTACCAATCTTATAAATTTCAAGTTTATATCTTTAGCTTAAGTTGTCTCAGTTTTCATATAAAATGTTAGGGGTGTTTTTGTTGTTGTTTTGTTTTGTTTTGTTTTTAAAGATATTTAAGTATAGCCAAAAACCTACTTCCTAAAGAAACCCTCTGCTAACAAGAAAATTTCTGCGGGAATCAACTGCATATGATGATTCAGTGTGACTTGCTTTAATGAGTTACTCTGGCTGAAAGTTTTAAGATAACAGTAATTGGGGTTTGTAATACATTAGCAGAGTTACAGAGTTACACTCACTTTCATTGTAGCCAAACCCTGAACGCTAATAGGAACTGTACTCTGTCTTTTATTCAGATATTTTACAGAACAATCTCAGATTTGTTCTTTTTAGGAGGTTGAATTGAAACTGTTTTCCATTATTTGAATAGAATTAAATGCCAGGGAAAGGAGTGTCACACCACTTCTATTACCGAGGCTCCCCTTTCACTGAAGAGGTGATATAGTAGTTAGATTTTGCCAGGTCAGTCGATAGTCACAAGCATAAATCTCAGTTTATTTCTTGCTCACATTACACATCAGCACCTGTGCTTAGCTGTGTGTGACCCATATGACTTCTCACTCAGACCCAGGCACAAGGACCAGACTCCAGGGGCTCTGCTATTCTCTAGGTGGGGTTAGGGGTGGGGTAGGATGGGCAAGACAAAGAGCCTGCACACCAGGAGGAAACAGCACTCTGAAAGCCTCTACTTAGGGCTAGCCCATTGTTACTTCCACTCACATTTCATGGGCCAAAGCAAGATTCATGTTCTGAAAGCTGCTTCTTTCTTTCTTTCTTTTTTAAAAGGAGAGGTGCAGGTAGGAATGAAGGCAAGTAGGCAAGCAGGCAGGAAGAGAGGAGGAAGAAGCATCTTTATTTTATTTTTATTTAGTTTACACTGGTTACAACTTGAATCCAAGCTTGCTCCTTCGGAGGCTATTGACTTAATTGCTACTCCACTACAGGGCACTGAAGGCTTCTTGATTACAATATGGCAACATTTGTGTGAAGAAAGAAGGAACAGCAGCCCAAAAATGTGTACAGGGAGGCATTGCAAGTCCTGGAGCAGTGGGAAGGGTTGTCTCTTCCTCTAGAGGAGAACAAATATTTGGGAACTATATTTCGATCTGCCACAGGCATTTAGTGGATTTGCCGTTTCACTTATTTATGGAAATACAATTTTCAGGATTTATTTTTTTTTAAGTCAAGAATTTAAGCTAGTAAGGGCAACCCATATATTCCTTTAAAAAACGAACTTCGTGTTCACTTCAGTATGAGTTTCACTGGGCCTAGTCCTATGGAGCCAAGTGTCTCCTAGCTAGCGTTTTTATCTGCATCAGGTCACTGGCTGGTATTTACAGGTATTTACTGATTCTGTTTGGAATGAGAGAAGAGGGAGGTGATTCAATCTTCATTTATGCACAAATACTTATTGAACACCCACTGTATGTCAGGCACTGCGTAGATGCTAAGGATGGATAGTAAAGGATGTAAACTCCTTGAGTTTACACTAAGAAAATAAGCAGGATGATGGTAGGTAATCACAAATGCTATGAAGATAAAGTAAGGAAAGGAGAGAAAGACAGGGTAAAGTGATCAGAGGTGCCATTTGAGTAGAACCTTCATTAAAATGAGGGCATGAACCCTGAGTATTTTGGAGGAAATGCATTTTCCTGTATAGTACAAAATCTTGAGGTGGGAATATACTTAGCAGGATTGAGTAATCTGTGAGGGGCCAGTTACTGGAGGGGGGAGGGGGGAGGGAGGGAGGGAGAGAGAGAGAGGGATTACAAAGCACTTATAGGGGTGGTAACTTGAAATTTTTATTCAAAATATGAAAGGAAGCCATCAGTGGTTAGGAAGAGGTGGGTGACATGATCTGATTTGTTTTAAAAAGATAATTTTGCCTACTAATACAGAGATTGGATTGTAGCAAGAGAGACGAAAGTTGTGAGCAAGTTTGTTTTTTTTTTAACAGTTTTATCCAAGATGAAGACATTACTCAACACTTCTGGTCCCATATATTATATTTGATATACATAGGTTTAGAAGACTCATATTTGTAAATCATGTGACTACAATATAACATATGTTGAAGAAAGGAAAAGATCCACCACCAAATCACTCGATTTTAGAAAAGGGAACTAAAATGAGAGCAGATATTTGCTATGAAAAGCTTAAAATGAATATCTAAATGGGAAAATATATATGACTGATGCCCCATATTAGAAAGTCAGGAAGGATATGTGTCATAGATTGAATCAGTCAGACATTGAATTAAAAACATTCTGCCTAAAAGAGCAAAGCAAAAGAAGTCAGACTGCAGAAGAAAGCCATTCGTAAAAAACAAAGCAAAAATCAAAACCATAGTCTGGTAACTATGGTACTCTGCTTTGCTTTTTCAGGAACTCCATTTTGCCAGTTTTTTCAGCAGTGATGTCCCAGAGGTATAGCAGGAATTCACAAGAGGCTTGTTGGTTAGCCGGAATACCAATATATTAACTTACTCGTCTTATCCTGTTATACTACCATTTCCTTGAACTGTGTTAAAACTTCTCCCTAGTACCATGAATGCTGTTACAGATTATTTTACTTTAAAAAATGTGATGAGATTTCTGAGACATCAGTCAGATCAGTAGTTGAAAGCATGCTAGATTTGGAAGCAGGTTACTTGTACTTCATTTCTGGATTTCCCATTACTGGCTATGTAACTGCGAATTACTGAACTTAGTTCTGAGTCTCAGTTTTCTCACCTGTAAAAATGGAAGATACTAATATATTCTTTGTAGGGTTACTTAGAGGGTTAGATGAGATATTATAAATGGAAGGGCTGACACAGTACTTCTTGGTGTGGGTTAAGTACCTAATAAATATTGAACCTGAATTCTGTTGGAATTCTATTATCACCAGTTCTGTTGTATTTGAAAAATCGAGGCAATGGCCACCAAATTTAATGTTGACTGTCTTCTAAGAGAATTTGCAATCTATGAGCTATTTTTTTTTCTTAAAAACTCCAAATCATTGGTGATCTTCATTGCTGGAACTAGTGGATGCCAATTACATGAAATCCTTGGGTGTTTACTTTACCTAGGGTGCTCCCTGCACTGAGGGGAAGAAGTAGATAGGAGGAAAGGCTTAAACATTAGTTGACTCCCACACTGGGTGGAGCTGGAATGGATCTCAAGAAGGTAGGTCAGTCTTCTTCCTGGCTGCATGAAAAGGTATGTATCAAAACCAAGTGTTTTCCTAGGAATGTTTTACTTCTAAAGTGCAAGCTAGGAAAACTATGACTAAATGAATGAATGGAAGACCATCACTGTTCCCTCTCCTCAGAGTCCAGCACCACACCAGCCACATCATGGGCCGCTCTAGAATTGTCCTCTGAGGTATTTCCACTCGCTTCGTTCGCCCTCTCCTCCCTCCCCTCCCTGGAAAACCCATCTACCCCAGGCCTCTTCTTGAAGCAGCGCTTCTAGTTTTTTCCTCCATAACCTATTAGTCCAGCTCTACCACCTGGTGTAAAACTTGAAAATGGAATAGGAGGTCAGGCTGGCCGGGAATGTAGGGACAGTCCCTGAGATACCAATTCTGGTTGCATACTTAAGGAAATCACGAGGGTCACCACACCCTTTAAGTGACACCTACCTGTGTTATGTTCCTCTTGTGTCTTAACCTTTGTTTACTTCTATACCAGTTTTTCATGAGAAGTTTAAAGGGTTTGATATCTGGTCTTCGCATTAGCAACCAAGGAATACAATACAAATCCCGCTGTCTGTGCCTCATTAGTAAAAGATGAGGAAATCAACACCAAAGAGCCTCTAGGTTTTTGTTTTTTTGTTTTTGGGTTTTTTTTTTTAAGCTCCTAAAGAGTCGAGGGCAGATATTTCAAGGAGTAGAGAGTGTTGTCTCTTGCTAGAATAAAGCTGGGTATTCGCAGCCTCCTCCAAACTTCGGCGAATTGAAAAGACCAAAGTCTGTGCCAAGCCGCTTTCCACCTAGCTAGAACTACAACTCCCAGGCTGCCCCGCGACCTAAGAGTGCGCACGCACGCCGTCGCGAAGAGGGAACCAGCGGCTCCGACTGCTCGATCGAGTTGGGGGAGCCGCAGGCGGGCGGATCCTACAACTCTCTGGGAGGCAGACTCTACCAGACGGGCGGGTGCTGGGAACTGAGCAACTGCAGGTTTTTCCCGCGGGTCTGTGAGGTCGTTGGCGGCCCCCGCGAGTAACAGTCAGGTAAGTCAAGCCCGGTGCTTTCCAGGAAGTCGGTCTGCGGGCGCGGGCAGGGAGTCACACCGGCCATGGTGGCTGATCCAGGGAGAGGTTGTTGCCTTCCAGCCGCCGGACTGTGGTCTCCTTCCCTCCTGGTTCCTCTCGCGGAGCAGGGCGACGCTGGGGGATGCTTTGGGAGTACGGGCCCGGGTGGGGGCTGTGGGGCGTGCTGGGCGTCGCCCGCGGTGGAGGCGCGCGAACCCCCAGTTGCTGATGAATCACTCGGGGGCCCAGCCTACTTGATTCGGGACCGGCCCCTTCCCCTCCCGCCCGACCCCGCGCCCACCGCGGCGTAGCGACCTGGCTGTGCCCACCCGCCTCTTGCTCCCCACCGAGGCGTACCTCACGGGGTCCTAAAAGGATTTTCTCCCCAAGAGTCCTTCAAAGGCATCTGCTTTTTGAAAGTTCGGGGAGGGGGTGGGGTAGGGCCGGGAAACCGCAAAAAAAAAAAAAACCTTAGGGCACACCCTTAAAAAAAAAAAAAAATTTGAAATCTGGCTTGTCTTGTATTCGGCGTTTTGATCTAGCTGTAATGTCTTAGAATAAATTCCTGACTCCCGTGCTGCCCAGCTGGATCCAGCTGTGAAGTTTGTTAGTTTGTCTTGAGGACGTGACTGGGTCGTTATACTTTTGCTTAGAGAGGCTGGTGTAGTTCCTGCAAAGCCTTCTTTCATTGATTACAAATGGAAGACAGCTGTAGCGTTTTTGTTTGCTTGCTTTATATTTTTGATATTAGAATAGCATTTCCAACTTGCCCTTGGCATCTCCTAAAACCAAAAGTCATCTGGTAATGAACACTTAAATAAAACTTATACTAGGAGGTCATACTTGAACAGGAAATTAGCCTGTGGAGATTTAAATTAGCATTGTGAGGTCTCCCTCGGTTTGCAGCATTTTCATGCAGTTCATGTTCTTTTTCCGAAAATCATTGAGATTAATTTTTCAGCAGATTAAATTGATCAGCTGCCCTGTCAAAAATATATTAAGATTTAGGAAAGTAGCTTTGTCCAACTTCATTTACCTTTACTAGAAGTAAGCACCTTTAGGAACCCACAGTCATTTTGTTATGATACTTAGAATTCCCTTTCTAACATTTGTATGAAAGGAACAAAAAGGGAATTAAAAATGTGAAATTCAGTATATAATAACTTTCTCTCAGCTTCCTTTCTTTGGAACCTCTCAGGATTTCTAGTTTGCTCATCTTTAAAATGAGGTTGTTGGACCAGAAAACCCCAAGATTATTTCAGCCCTACATATCTCTGATTTAAAAAAAAATCATTTATTTTATTCTTTTATGAATATTAGCCACATTTATGATGCCAACCTCTATGTTGAGCTCTTGAGGATGATAGTGACCTACTCAGTTTCCTGTCATGTATTTTTATGACAGTTCCCATAGTTTTGTGGTATACCTTTCAGGCCAAATTGCTCTGTAATTAATAACTTCACCTAAAGTTAAATACACAGAAGTCAAATTTCATGAGAGTGATTGACTTCACTCTAATTAAAGATTTTTTTTAAGTCCCTACTACTAACCAATTTAAACAAAACAAAGGTTCAAAACAGCAGATAGGACTTGAATGGAGTGAGGTGGTACTTTTTCTGCTTTGGCAAGCATCACTCAGGGTCCTGTAGGTTTGAAGTGGAATCCTAGAAGCCGAATTCCAGATAATAATTGCTGTTGGCAGTCACCCATTGAATATCAAGTTTTGGGAGATGTATTAAGGTATTTATAATGACAGTTTAAAGACCATTGCTGTTAGACAGCTTTCTAACTCTCAATTAAAAAAAAGTTCTACTCTGACAAAAATAGTTGCCTTCAGAGCAGTTCTTCTGTCTGTATTTTCTTTCTCTCCTACCCTTCTCCTTTTTCCTTGCTAAATTCCTATTTTCTCCTCTCCCACCTTCAACTGCTTTTATCTATGTCTATAAACCTTTAGGTTGTTTATAGTAATGAAGGGATAGAGGTGTGAATAATCCAGAGTGTCAGATCATTGAAAATGTTTGTGTGGTTTTCTAGAATTTCATTTGAAATAAATCATTATATCTTGAAGTCGAGTGGTACTTCGTATTTTTTTATTGAGGTGTAATGAACATTTAATAAAATTCACATATCTTAAGTGCCCAGTTCAAGGAGTTCTGAGTTTCGTACACTGTAAATTCTACCAAAACAAGATAGATAACACTTTTGTCACCATAGACTGTTGCCTGATGTCCCTTCCAGCTGCTTTTCTTACCTACCCCAATCCAAAGACGATCACTTTCTGACTTGGAATTTCTAATACATAGATTTGTTTTGCCTAGTTTGGACTTCATGTAAATGGAATCACTCGATAGTGTGTACTTTTTTGTGTCTGGCTTCTTTTGTATAACACTGTGTTTTTGAGAGTCATCTGTTCCATGCATCCATGATACGTTCTTTCGTGTGTGTATGTGTATGTGATTCTAAATAGTATTTTATTTTATGAATGTATGACCCCAATTTGTTTTTCTGTTTTCCTCTTGATGGATATTTGGGTTACTTCCAGGCTTAGGCTATTGTAAATAAGAATGTTATGAACATTCTTTCACAAATCTCTTATGGATATATGTTTTCATTTCTCTTGATGAATACCTAGGAGTGGAATTAGTGAGTCAAGGGGAAATTCTATGTTTATCTTTAATTAAAAACTGCCAGATAGTTGTCCAAAGTGGGTTGTATGTGAGTTCCAGTTTTCCTACATTTTTAGTATCTCCAGTTTTTAGTATTGTCAGCCTTTTTTTGTTTTGGCCACTCCAGAAGATGTAAAATGGTACCTCGTTTTGTTTTTTTTGTTTGTTTGTCTTTTTTTTGAGGAGGAAGAAACATTTTGTTTGATTTAGTTGTTCATCTTGATTGTTGCCTGCGGCTCTGGGTCAAGAACCCAGCTCCCTGGAATATATGTTGTCTACGCTGGTTGACCAAACCGCTGCTCCATGAGGGCCACCCTCATTATGGTTTGATTTGCATTTTCCTATTGATTAAGGATGTTGAATCTTTATCATAAGCTAATTGGCTGTACTATTTTTTCTTTTGTGAGGTATCTGTTGAGGTTTTTTGCCTATTTCTTTTGATTGGGTAGTTCATCTTTTTATTGCTGCTTATAGTTGTTCTTTAAATATTCTGAGTACAAGTCCTTTGTCAGATACATGTATTGGCAGTATTTTTACCCAGCCTGTGGCTCATCTGTTTATATTCATAATTATCTTACGATGAGCAGAAATGCTAAATTTTTATGAAGTTCATTTTAATTTTTTTATTTTATGGTTAGTGTTTTTTTGTGTCCTGATCAAGGAGATATTTGCCTGTTCCCAACATTGCAAAGATATTCTGTTTTCTTCTTTCTTGTTCTGTGTTGTACATTTAGGCCTATGACCCATCTCAAATTAATTTTTCTTATATTGTTATGTTGGAAGGTGAAGTTTGGGTTCTTTTTCCTTCCTTATAGATAAGTAGTTGTTCCAGCAAGATGGGTTTATAAAAACATGAAACTTTCTTTTCTCCGTTAGATTGATTTGGTATCTTAATTGAAAGTCAACCGGGTTTATATTTTGTGCTTATCAGTTTCTTAAGAACAGTTCCTGGATTGATAATGATAATAATTTGATGTATCTCTTCCAGATTGCAGCTAGACTAAGATTGTTAATAGAAGCAACTTTATTTCAGTGCAATAGCCCTGCCTATAAATGAGGCAGTTAGGATAGAGAAGGAAGGAGATTCAAGCCCAGAAAGATCGCCTAGGGACTCTATAGAGAAAACTGTTGAGAGCTCCAGATTGACTTGACTGGATAGATGGATACATCATAGATACATAGACATATAATCTTCCAAGTGTTTTAGTTTCATCTTTCTGCTATACTATTACTACATTCCAACCTTTTGTAACATACAATTCCTGAATTTGTCTTGGAACAATTTCTAAGAAAACATGTTGGCTATTTTTCCTTCCAGATTCTATTAACAAGCACAATAAAATGATACCATTATTCTTAAAAGAATAACCTTAACCTCATGACTCTAATGTTATGAACTTAATTTTTCATTTCCTTCCAGCCTTTGTTCATCCGCATACATACTTTTATATGGTGTGGTCATGGTATACATGCTCTTGCTCTCTTTGAACATCGAGTGGTAATGTGTGAGCATGGTCTCCTATATGTGGTCACCTTTACTGAAAAACAGAGCTAGAGATAAGAGATTTCTACTGGACTTCCTCATCCTGAATCCCAAAGCTTAATTAAAATAGTAGCAGGAAAAAGTTAAGATTTTCAGTGTCAGGTTTACCTTTCTACAACAGTTCAAGGCAACTTTGATTTCTTTATTCTCTCTCTTTATGACAGTTTCATTGATACGTAACTCACATACCATGTAATGCACCTGTTTAAATTGTACAGTCCGTAGATTTTAGCATATTCAATTGTGCAGCCATTGCCACCATCCATTTTCAGAACATGTTCAGCACAACAGAAAAGAAGCCCTTACCCATTAGCTGTTACACCCACTCCTCCCTCATCATTCTAGTCCTAGAAACCATTAATCTGTTTTCTCTCTCTATAGATTTGCTGGAAATTTTCTATACATAGGATCATACAATATGTACTCATTTGTGACTGGCTTCTTTTGCCCTGTACTATTTTGAGAATCACTGAGTTACAGGCAAGTTCCTTCACAGATGTGCACACTTTCTGACCTGTAAAGATATACACTCCCTCCGGTACATATGCTCAAACACCCACTCACTGAGGAAGGAACCACAAACACACTAAGACAAACTAAGGTAACTGATTCACAGAGATAGCCCTTCACAAGTAAACAGTTTCCTATCTGGGCATATCTAAATACTAATAGTATTTACAGGAGCAACACATCAGCATAGTTGCATGGCGTGTTGAGAGAATGGATGAAAATGTGTTAAGCTGGGAAAATAGAGCTGAATGGACAAGACTGAGAGTGGGCTAGCTGATTGAATTAAAGTGGTTTCTTCTGGTGTTTAAAATACTTCCTAAAACTTTTAACTTTTTTTTTTATTGTTTGTCTGTTTGTTTGTTTACCAGTAGCAATTCTTTGTTGTGTATATAATATTTAATATATATATAGATTTGTAGGTAAGATTGTCGTAGTTCTTAGTGTATTGTGTTAACAATCCCTTTGAGCAGGATGTTATTAATCATAAGGATAAACTAGGGGATTTCCATGTGGAAAATCATAACCAGCAAAATATTTTGGTTCCCTGAGTGTGGTATTATTTTAATGAGAGATCTTTCAGGAATATTTCCTTGATATGCTTACCATAAAGAGAGGAGGCACTTCAGTGCATACGTTCATTTTAAGTCTTATTCAGGCAGCCCCTGGGGCAAGCATGGCAAGATTTGATATAACCCCCAAGATTTATTTTTGTTTATGGTGGATGATTATTAACCCAAGTTGATATTTTCTAAAGAACTTACCCCCACTCCCTTGTTTCTTCTTTAATATGAACACTGGAAGCTAGACATGTTTATTTTGGGGGGAGGTGTTTTCTACGGGGTTGGGGGGAGTAGGGAAGAATACTTAATTTGATTGGGAAATATTAAACAATAATGATGTGGTTATTTGAAAATCAAGCTCCATCCCTTCCTCTGTTTTTCTGTTGTTCCTAAGCTCTGCAGTTATTGGAGAAAATCTCATCGCTGCATGTAGAAATGAACCCTGACAGCTCTGCACATTTTCACCTGTGCAAGGCCTCGGTGCAGCTAAGGCCTTTCTGATAGTCCTCAGTGCGACCTCTCCACCTGCCTCCCCTTTGCCACATTTCTTGGGGTCCTGTTGTTTGATTCTCCTTGTCAAAGGATCTCACTTGGTACTCTCCTAAGACATTGGCTGTCTTCCCAGATGAACTCCTGGGTATAGTTGCTCCCCTCCAGTGAATAGCAGTTGTCATTGCATTCAGCCCCTTAGCCTTCCCTCCTCTGTATCCTCTTTTCCCATTGCCAACCTGTGTCGAAACCTGTGGTTTGGGTCTGTATCTCCTTTTGAGTAGGATATGAGGGAAGCCTCGTCAAAGAAACCTTGTTTGAACTGGTCCCTGAGAAACTAGAAAGACTTTCTTGAAAAAAAGGGTTTGCTTTTTTTTTTTTTGCTTTTTTTTTACGGAAAGGTGCAGGCAGGAATGAAGAGAACAGGCAAGAGACAGGCAGGAAGAGAGAGGAGGATGAAGCACCTGATTATTTTTATTTAGTTTGTCTTAGTTGTTGTCTCCCCCAACCCTGGGGTGACCTTGGGATGTATGTGAACTGCGCTAAAGTGCACTAAACCACTAAACCACCAGGGAATGCCAAAAAGCACTATTTCAGATATAATGAATAGTGTGGGCTGAGGACTGGAGGCAGAAAAGCACAAAGCTGTACATCTTTGGCTGTAATACAGCCTGTAGATCACATCTTTCCCTTTACTTCCTCTTCTTCCTGGCTCTCCTCCTTCCCTTCCTTTCCCCATACTTTTATTTAGCATGTACTTTGATCTCTTTGCTTTGTATATACTTCTCTCCTCCCCCCATGCAGCTCCCTCTATCCTTCCTGACCACCCACAGTGATCTCTGAACTTCTATAACACTAATTGCTTGTATCATTCTTAATTATATATTGCCTTGATTTTAAAAAAAAAGAACCAGCTTTTTATGCATAACTTATCTCCCCAAATAAGAATCAAATAAGTCAAGGTTCTGAGGTCTTAGGGAACGCAGCCCACTTAAACTAGCTTGCTGGAAGGTGTGGTGGCAGGGCTCTGAGTTGTGGTTGTAATTACCAGGCGACTGAACTCCCTGAAATGAACTACAGCTGGAAGCCAAAGAAGGCACTTGGAAGACCCCTGCCCTCTCCCTCTGTCTGAAACTTGCATGGACTCTCTGGCTTCCTTCTGTGCCTTTACATCATTCCAGGATGTTAATTCATATTTTTAATGTGGTATTGTAATGTTATTTATCTTGATTTAATGAGTTTTTTGTGCCCTGTTAAATCTGAAGTGAGTGCTTTCCTCTCCCACCCTAACCTCACCCCTGCTCCTCCTCTCCTTTCTGGACTGATTTTCTCTGCTTTCCCCTTAACATCAGCTTCAGCGTGACTTTGACTTGCTAGGATGCTGCCTCTAGACAGGATGATACATGATCTTTCAGCGCAAGTTTTGTTTCCCAGCTTTCCAAATTCCTGTAGAGGAATTGGATTTGATCTGTCCTGCTGGGTTTGGGGGTAACTCCTATACCAAACATCTGTGAGGGCGGAGGCATTGTTCTTTGGTTCCTTAGGCTGTGTGGTCCCAAACCAGAGGGTTAGGATTGTCATCTCCAGACCTACTTAGTGGTCAGAGGGAAGTGACCATGTCTTATCTTTTCTTTTTTTTTTTTTAATCTCACAATATTAACACATTGACAGTTAAAAAGTAGCTATGTCTTTTATTTAAGTCCATTTGTCGCTCTGACCCTCTGATTCCTTGACCATTAGGATTAGCTTTGGAGCATAGCAGGCTAATCAGCAATATTTTTAATATTTAAAATAAATTACTGAAATTTATTTTATCATTTGGAAATTTTAGAGCAAATTAGCTATTTTTATTCTTTAGAAACATTTATTGTATGTGTTCATCTTGGTTGTCACCTACCCCCACCACCTATCTCAAACCTGAGTCCTTGGGATGTATGTGGACTACCTCCAGTGGCCTCATCCACTAGCCACCAGGGCATGCCAAATAAACTATTTCTAAAGGTATGATTTATTTTATTGTGATAAGAATATTTTTCAGTCAAGTATATTATTTTATTGTTTTCCAGAACCTGATCTCAAACCTGAGTCCATGGTTTTCATAGCCTGCGTCTTAGCCGCTCGAGCTTTGGGAAGTAGGGGGGAGTACTCAAATTAATTATTTCATTTTTGAAATGTATTTCCTAGTTCAGAAAGAATAGAGAACTAGAATATTGAATATCAGGTAAAGAGTGATAAGTTTTTATTGACTTTATCCCACAGCCCAAGTAGGACTTAGTTAAATCATCTTAGTTAATCATGGCTTACTGAGCCCCCATTATTATATTAGACATTTAATATCTACCTGCCATCAAAATTCTGTCTATAGAGTAGATATTTGCACATTATATAGTAAGACAAATGTTAAATGTGGGTCAAGTGGTTACTTAACACCTCTTCTGTTTTCTATGTATATCTCTCACTCACTTTTTTTATAATCTCTTCTTTTTTTTAACTCTCATCTCTCTCATCCAATATGTAGTTGTCTATATTTATAGTATTAT
The DNA here is from genome assembly GCA_004363575.1 of Solenodon paradoxus. NCBI lineage: Eukaryota > Metazoa > Chordata > Mammalia > Eulipotyphla > Solenodontidae > Solenodon > Solenodon paradoxus. The sequence continues at coordinate 541,566 of RJWH01000217.1, read as the reverse complement.
ATGGATCATAATATAGTAATATCTCATGAACTAATGAAGGATTCCTCAAAAATGAACTTAGAAAGACAGTCATGATGATAGGGGGCACCCCTGCACCCCTGTTGCTCAGACAACTAAGGAACGGGCCATGTAAAGACCACAGACCTGGGTTCAAGACCAGGTGGTGATGGATGATGGCTTAGTTAACATTTATTGAACACTCTGTGTCAGGAACTCGTCTAAGCAATTTATATGCATTAATTTAATTAATATTCTCTGTACACATGTATGTGTATAGATACACAAAGCCCCATTAGATAGGCAGTATTATTCTCATTTTTCAGATGAGAAAATAGAGGTACAAAAGATAGTACACTATTTTGCCCAAGGCTGCAAATTGAAACTTTTATAAGTTTGCAATCCTTTTTAAAAGCTATTTTATGTCTTTTTTTTTGTAAAATGTATTATAAAGGTTTTCATGGTCTTCTTAAAATGGAGTCCTCCTCCTATACATAGGAAATTATTTCAATGTGTAGAATAATAACTACAATAAAAGTAAATTAAAATTTTTTTTTAATTGACTCCTCCAAACTTAATTCAACTGAGATCATTTAGAGGGTATAGAATTCAGAATGCATTGTTTGCATCAGGTATTATTTTATGCTATTGAATTGCCTTCTGAGATTGTTGCCGTTTATATAGGCTTTTGATAATTGTATTAAATTATCCCATATTTTTGAGTTTTAGTTTAGCGTTTTCCTTCTTTTTTGCCTCCAACTTTGACTTTTTGTTGTCAATTGCTATCACTTAAGTAATTGCTTCTCTTAATGTGTAGTGTGTGGTAACATAAAAGTAAAAACATGTTAGATAGAAACAAGACAAGGGTATCTACTCTATCCACTGCTTTTCAACATCCTGTTGGAGGTCCTAGCCAGAGCAATTAAACAATAAGAAGAAATCAAAGGAATCCAAATTGGAAAAGAAGAAATAAAACTATCACTATTTTCAAATGACGTGTGGAAAACCCTAAAAACTCCGCCAAAAAACTATTAGAATTAATAGATAAGTACAGTAAAGTGACAGGCTGCAAAATTCATATATAAAAGTCTGTTGTGTCTGTGCTGTGTATTCCATTGTGCAAACAATGGGATAGAAGAGAAGGAAATTTTAAAAAATAACTGTCTTTACAATAGAAGCAAAAAATTAAATATCTCAGAATAAACTTCCAAAGGAGATGAAAGGTCTGTACCATGAAAACTATAAGATATTGTTAAAAGAAACAGAGAAAGATACAAAGAGATGAAAAGATATTCCATGCTGGTGGCTGGGAAGAATTAACATTAAAACAGCCATCTTATCTAAAGTGATATATATGCACTCCCCATCAAAATTCCACTGACATTTTCAAGGAGACAGAAGAAAAAAAAAAAATTTGAATGCAGTCATGAAAGACTTTGAAAAGTCAAAGCAATCATGAGAAAAATGAACAAAAGTGGAAGTATCACACTCCCAGATCTTGAGGTATACTGCAAAGCAATAGTGAATATTGTATGGTACTGGAATAAAAAAAGATGTATAAATCAGTGGAATAAAATTGAATCACCCCAAAATAGACTCACACATATATGGTCAACTGATTTATGACAAAAGAGCCAAGAATATATAATGAAGAAAGGAAAATCTTTTCAAGAAAATTTCTTGGAAAAACTGGATTAGCCACATGCAAAAGAATGAATCTGAACCACTCTCTAACACCATAAACAGAAATTAATTCAGATGGTTTAGAGACTTATGAATATAAGACCGGAAACCATAAAATATTTGGAAGATAACATAGGCAAAACATTCCATGACATTAGCCTTAGAGAAGTCTTTGGGGACTCAACTCCAGAGGCAAGGGAAACAAAAATAAACAAATGGGACTAGAGCAAACTAAAAATCTTATGCACAGCAAAAAAAAAAAAAAAAAAAAAAAAAAAAAAAAAAAAAAAAAAAAAAAAAAAAAAAAAAAAAAAAAAAAAAAAATCACTAAAAAAAAAAACCAACTTGTATTTCATATATCTGACAGGGCTTAATATCCAAAATATGCAAACTCATAAAACTCAACAGCAAAAAACAATCTAATAAAAAAAAAAAATGGACAGATCTGAGTTGACATTTCTCCAAAGAAGATACACAGATAGCCAATAGGCACGTGAAAAGATGTTCCTCCTCTCTTGTTATTAGGGAAATGCAAATCAAAACAACAAGATAGTACCTTACACTTGTGAGAATGTCTGTTATCCAAAAGACTGGAAATAACAAATATTGGTAAGGATACAGAGAAAAGGGAACACTTTTACCCTGTTGGTGAGAGTGTAAATTGATGCAACCACTATGGAAAGCAGTATAGAGATTCCTTAAATTCTGAGAATGGAAATTCCATATGATCCCATTATCCCACTTCTGGGTTGTTTATCTAAAAAACACAAAAACATTAATTTGCAGAGATACATGTGCCATGTTATTTGCAGCATTATTTATAATAGCCAAGAATTGGAAATACCTAAGTGCCCTTTGTCAAGATGAATGAGTAAAGAAATGTGGTATAGATACACAATGGAATACTACACAACCTTAAAAAGATGAACTCCTGCCGCTTGTGACAGCTTAGTTAGAACTAGAGGGGATAATGGTAAATGAAGTAAGTCCAAAGGAGAAAATCAAATACCGAATGATCCCACTTGTATGTGGAATATAAAGAACCCTAGCGCTAACAACAAAAACCAACCTTTGGACATTGACAGTAGAACTGAGGTTATCAGAGGAAGGGAGAGGGGTGAGGATGGGAGCAAATGGTGATGGGTCCAATGGACAGTGTTGGAGGACTTTTGGTAATTTGGTGGTGGTGTGGTGTTTTAGCATATATTTGATGAATAGTGAGCTTGTACATCTAAACTTATATTTCGTAAATCCAAGTTATCTCAATTTAAAAAAATGTTAGAAAGTGAGTATTTTGTAGATATTTTACAGGCAGTGTGATAAAGTGTAAGAAACTTGAATTTTAGACAGGTTCAAATCTTACATCCTCTATTGAGAAGTTTTCTTGGGCAGATCTTTATCCTCACTAAGCCTCAGTTTTTTTCATTTATGAATGGAAGAGAGTATTATTTTGCAGTTATCAATGAGGAGATATGTATGATGTGATAAAGTACCTAGCATATAATAAGTATGCAAATAAAACTTGCCTTCTTTTTCTCTTCATTATTTTGGAATATGGACTGTTGGTTCTGTTAACCTGGAATCTCAGGTAAATGAAAGAAATGTGTTTCCAAGTTGCTTTTACTTCTGTGTGGTTTTCTTAAGTGGTTTTCCTAACTTCCCTTGCTCTCTATTAAAGAAAAGAAACCCTTTAGCCCTTTTTAAATGAGACTTCACCAACGCAGCCCTCATGACCCTTGGGGCAATACCAATTCTAATACTTCCCCTTCTGTCATCACTTCTGCTTTTCTGTTATCACCAGTCTTACATACTAATTTTTCTTTCCATCTTCTCTGCCCTTTCTTTTAGCGGGGGAGGGGAACTGGCCCCACTAATTGTATGGTCTTCACTATTACAGTAGTTTTATGTGATTTTTATTGCATGTGTATAGGTATTTTTCAAAGGCTTTGTTTTGATAAATTGTCATCATTTAGAGTGAGTTCTTCTATCTGAATATCATAAAAATGTAGTTTTCGTGCCAGAGGTTTTATGCCTCCTGTCTTGAAAATTCAATAAAAGCCTGTGATGCCCTCTCTTACTGAATTGTTGGTTGCTTAGCCACATGCAAATAATCCAACTCAAGTCACCGATTTTTAAAAACAATTTTATCAAGGCATACACCTTCCATTTGAAGTGTACAAGTCAATAATACCAAATAACTTTTCCTATTAAAAACTCTTTAGGGCTCTTGCAATAGAACTGAGGTAACCAATAGGGAATGGGGGACGGCAGGGGGCAGGGGGTGCGCAAATGACAGGGCCAACTGGACTGTGGTGATAAACACGTGGTGATTTGTTGGAGGGCGGGATGTGTTAACATATATATAAGGTGTGGGGAACCTATACATATGAGGTTATTTTAATGTGTAGAATAATGACTCCAGTAAAAAATATTTATTAAAAAATAAAAAGCAAAAAAGAACCCTAAAAAACCCCAAAATTCTTCAGGGCTGTCTTGCCCTTTTCCTTTTTGTTCCCAAGATCCATTACGGTGGCTTCTGTAGATGTTGCTTTTCACTGCCACCTGGTTGCATAGAAGTCCTCCGTCTCTTCTTCCGTTACTTGCTCTGGACATCATCGTACCTCATTTACAATGAGACGCTGTAAAATTGGGACACAGTGTCAAGGTGGGAGAGCAGCGCTATTTCTTAAAGATTGACTTTTGCCCATCTGTGCCCATCTATTGACTGACGGACTTACTCTCTTCCTAGGCATTCTCCATCTTATGAAAGTTATGCCTAACTACAGGACCTACCAGATCTCTTTGAATCTAGTCTCTGCCTTCCCTTTGAGACATCAAGACACATTAGGAAATTGTAGGTGTATGCCTCTTCAAACATAACTGCTTCCCCTGTTAGTATGGAAATTAATTTAATTACTATACCAAAGCTTATATGTCCCCGGGCCCTTGAAAGTGATTAGACTAACACCAGTGGATTCCCTAAAAGCGCTGTGTCTCTGATGGTAAGTATGAAATGCCTTTATCGCGTAGGAGTGAAGCACGGTCCATTGAAGGGCAGGTGTTCACACCAGTGGGGGGCACCAGACCTGAGTCAATGGCAGGTATTGGGGCGAATGGAGTGGCGCACCTGAGCATTGTTGGCCTCAGAGGAGAAAACAGATTCATTGGGTTGGAGGAGCTAGGAAAAGCTTTGGAGAAGATGGACTTGAGCTAGTGTTCAAAGGGTGTGCGGAGTTTAGATACGATGGTTAAGTGAAATTTGGGATGTACTTACCCTGTAGGAAACAAATGAGGCAAAGTGGTGAAGGTGAAGTTAGGATACTTGTGAGATCCTGAGGAAGCCCCTGATTAGATCAAAAGACTCCTAGTGATGCCTAACCAAAGTAAAGAGGGGTAGTTTTATTAAAATCACCCAAGAAACCATCAAAATATAAACATCTAACAAGAAAAGTTCTTATATTGACTATATATTGAAATATATAGTCAGGTTACTATGAGCAAGATCATTAGAGCTGAAAAACAAGAACTTAGAATTAGGCAAGGAGTTTACATGTTCCTAGGAGAGAAGTCTTAGCAAAGCAATGTTTTTACTTCCTCTGTTTATGAGGCTCCTGAAATTTCAGTGGGCACTGGAACTTTTCCTGGGGAAGGGTAGGACCCAGAGACACAAGGCTTTTGGAGGCCTTCACAGAACTTCAAAAAAGGTAGTTGTTTCTCTTGGTGTTTGCTTAAAGAAAATGAAAAATTATAGCAAAATCTGGTCCAGTCCCAATGTCAGAGTTTCAATTGTTTAGGACCTTTGGCCCCTAAAGTTTGAAACCTGGGAGAATATGTAATTGTATATCTTTTTAAGTGACTTTTACTGTTAATATAATACATTATTAGATTTTTTTAAATAATGGTTCTGAAAAAAATGTTTTAAGGAAAGATGCAGGAAGGAATTAAGTCAAGTAAGCAGGCAGGGAGGGAAACAGAGGAGGAAGAACACTTATTTTATTTAGTTGTTCATTTTGATTGTTCCCCCTGCCCCAGGATGCAAACCTGGATCCTTGGGATATTTGTTATTTGTTCTGGCCAGAAGTGGCTGGCTTAACCACTAAACCACCAGGGTGTTCCCTAAGATATTTTTAATAGGACTCCTTGGTGGTTAATGCTTTTGTTTTGTTTTTTCACCGAAGCATTTTAAGATTACCCGGGTTTGGCATTCATAATTCAAATGTCAGGGCCAATATATTGCCAATATACACACAATGCTGTGTATTAAATGCGAATTTAAATGCAAAATCATACTACAGCAATTGAGTTGTTCTTTAAATTAAAAATAAAATGTACATAATACAGAACTCAAAAGGGATCACTAGCTATGTAGTGAGCACTGCATGGACACTCAATGTGTCTTCAGCTCTTCAGTTTGTGAGCATCTTGTGGATCCTCCCAGAGTTAGTCTAAGATATAGATCAGAGTTCCTCACCTTTTAAATTTGAAAAAAATCTTAGGAGTCCTTTGTTAACCAGTATAGTTGCTTATGGTAATAGAGAAAAGTGAGCCAGATTTGAAGAATGATTGTGGATGAATGGTGGAGTTGGGTGACCCCTCTAAAATTCCTTAGAATAAAACTAAAACCTTTATGAAATCTGTTTCCCAAAGGCCTCATGCCTAAATTCCAAGTCTGTTTTCTTATTCTGTAGTCTTTTTTGAATATCTTCCAGTACTGTCCACCTCTGGAGTATCTTTATTAAAATTTAATTAAAATAGACAGTAGTTACTTTTAAATTTATTTTAAAAAGGAAATCAAATGAAGATCAAGACAGAAATTAATGTGTGCTGCCTTAGTATTTTTACTGTATTAAAAACACTTCTACTTAATTTTTTATTAAAATTTTTTGCATTCATTCTTATGATTTATGATATCCTGGGAATTCGTGTTTTCATAGAGGCATTTCTAATTTTATTACGGGAAAATCATCTATAGCTATGTACTTTATTTGATGACTTGTCAGAAAGGCATATATTATTGTAGTCAATCCACTTTAACTTTTTTTCCTAGTACTTACAACAGTGGCTCATGTTGACTTCATTATTTACTTTTTTCGCTGTTTAATTTATCTGTCCTGGTTTTTCAAGTCACTTTCCTGAAGTATTTCACATTATTGTTTTTGTGCTTATCTAGCATGATCCAGCTTTCATATTTTTCCTTTCTACTTATGCATTGTTCATTTTGGCAGTGATGAGGGCAAGTTACTATTTTTTTCCAAGGTTGGGTTAAATAGCCTTTCCTTAAGATCATCAACTATTAGAACTAAAAGAAACCTGAGTTCACTGAGCCCAGGGATAAAGTGAATAGACTTCACCCCTTTGCTACTTGCCATCTAATAGTAGTGGCTGCCCAGTGACTGAGGCAGTATCTCCTCTCACTGGGGAAGAGACTGCTTGATTTCAGTGTCTGTCAGGGGCATGGAGGGAGATAGAACCCAGCTGTCTTTTAACTGTTCCAGGAAAATGAGAAGTGAAGTGACTTGCCGCATGAGCCTTCATTTCATAGATCTGCTGACCTCAGTTCAGTGCTAAGAGCTAAGTGCTGGGCTTTTTCTGCCAAAGAATTCTAGTGTTCCTTCTGAATTTTGTTTTTTTGTTTTACCTCCTCAAAGGATAATTGAATTCTATTTGTGTTGTATGTTAGGGATAGACTTGGAAGTATTTATCAGGCCGATAGGATACTTCGTGTTATAGTAAAATAAAGGGGCTTAATGTTAACATAATCTAGCTAAAATTTGAGAACTTTTTTCTGAAGCTTTTCCCATTACTGTTTAAATACTTGCTATTATCTTATCTGCATTACAATCTAACTGGACCCTCAACCTTTCACAAAAAGGAGGAAATAATTTTATTAAAAAGAGTGAATTTTAGTAGAAAGTAGAGATTGTTCAAAACAGTCTGCTCTGAAAGGGTCAAGACACTAATACGATGAGACAAGATAGAGAAATATTTAAGAACTTTTTATTTTAGACATTTATTTATTGTGCTGTGTAACATTTTGGCATTATTTTGCAATTACAAATGGCAGTACAATTACAAACACAATATACAATACATAAGTAGTTATTATATCTTTATATAATATATCTTAGGACTTATTTTAAGATTATTGATTTAGCAAACTATTATATAAAAATGTACTCTCTGACATTTTCCATATCTTGTGGGTTTATTTTGGTGACTTAGATTAGTTCTGGTAATGTCTTAGAGCACTTTCTCCCATATTTTTCCAAAACCTTACCTTTTTAAAGTCTGTGGGATGCTGGGACCGCTTTCACACAAAACATTTTGATGCCGTAAAAATTTAGTCAGCGGGTCTGCAGGTGTTGACAGCAGTCACACACATCTTCATCTGGCATGTCTTGTTGAGAAAAGTTCATTTCTCCCAGGATAATTTTCCTCATTTAGATGTCCATTTTCCTATATAAATTCATTTTCAGTTGAACAGTGGTACATTCTTTTTAGAATATTTTTATTGTGGTAACTTTGATTTAAAAATAATACAAGGCTGTGTGTACCAGTTCACTATTAATCAAACATATGACAACACACCATGCCCACCAGCAGGTTACCAAAAGTCTTGCACCACTGACCATTGGACCCCACCACAACTTCCTCCCTCCCCCACACCCACCGTTGGTAACCTCAGTTCTATTGTCAGTGTCCAGGGGTTTTCTGTTTTATCTGTTTGCTTTGTTTCTTTATATTCCACACATGAGTGAGATCATCTCATGTTTGTCTTTCTTCTTCTGATTTCTTTCATTTAGCATAATCCCTCTAGTTCCATTCATGCTATAATAAATGATAGGATTTCATCTTTTTTAGAGCTGTATAGTATTTCTTTGTATATGTATATATCTCACATCTTTATCCATTAAATAATGCACTTCTTAATTTTTCATTGTGACAGAATTTTTATTATATAGCATTGCTAGAAGATAGGGTTCTGCATACTCACAGATGTAAATAGAAAGTGGAAAAAGAGAAGAGACATCCCAGTGATTCTCTTTTTCAGTGCACCACTCTTACGATAGAAGATGGCAAGAGATGAACTGAGGGAGAATCAGTTTTTCGTTTGTTGGGTTCCCAACTTTGCTAGCCACCACTTTTGTAAATTGAAAAGTAGCAGCAGTGTATCAAAAGAAAGTTGAGAAGTATTAATTGTGTACCTACATTTAATAGTATATCTACAGTTGAGTATTATAGTCTCTATGCCCTATTTGTGCCATATATTTGATTCTTGGGATCTTTTAAATTCCAACTTGAGAAAACGTATAAAGTGGAAAGAGAGAACAAAAATCTCTTGTGTGAAACTTGACCAAATTATTTTCCTCTCATTCCCATGGTCCCTTGCCCTCCCTGCCCCACATCTAGTACCTCCTCCCTGACAGTACATTAAATGTAATAGGCACTTAATAAATTTATATATATATATAAATGTATATTGATTTGAAGATAGAATTGAAGATGGAAATTGGTACATTTTTCAGAAGGAAGGAAAGATACCTACCTGGTCTGAAGCCCAGGAGATTCAGAAGGGTAAAACTAAGGAAAGACATTACCTTTGTTCACTGCTTTAAATCCAACTTCTCAGCATGATTTCTTTTAGAACTAGCCTCGTTTGTTTTAGGATTTTGTATATAGTTCAATGCTTACTAACTTGGATTAAGAAAATTATTGCAAGAGGAAGTGTGAGTCACTGTGAGACTTCCCTTTGGGAGAGAAAGAGAAAGAAACCCCTTGGATTAGTCTTTCATTTATATACTTGGAATAAATTCAGCGTTTTGATTGATGGCTTGAGCACTGATAAGCTTCTCATGGACGCCACCTCATATCATATTTGGTTTTGTCCACGGTATGACTGGTAGGAGGCTCTTTTCGGTTAACCAGCAGAGATAAAGAGTGCTCTAACCTTTTTATCCAGAGACTTATTCATATGATGTCAGTTCTATTTTAAGATTTTTTGAGTTTGCAACAACTTCTCGAAAAGCCTCAGCATTTCCCAGTGCACCCAATCTATTAAACAAACATACCAGAACAGAGAGGAGAGAGAGAGAGAGAGAGAGAGAGAGAGAGAGAGAGAGAGAGAGAGAGAGAGAGAGAGAGAGAGAACGCGAGAGAGTCTGAGAGAGACTGAAAAGCACTCGGTGCTGAGCAGCAGCGTGCTTACTCTAAGGGTGTGACTGTTGTGACTTTAGTCTTTGGCATACAGAGTAGGTTCCTATCTGAACTTGCCTAGTGTCTCTGACCTGCACCTCCACCAGGAAGAATAGAGAGGATAGAGTTTTTGGGATCAGACTGGGAGTTGGTTTGGCTGCTTTGAGCCAGAAAAGGAAGTGGGGTACTCACATGGGAGGTGCAGAGTCTTTCAGCAGTCTTGTTGAAAGATTGTTTTTGAAGTGGTATGAGTAACCTGTGAAGTATTTTCTTGTGATAGTCACAGAAATGATCTGATTGCTTTCTACTTTAACATTGCCTTCAATAACCTGCTTCCAATTAAATCTCTTCTTTGTTCTAGCCCTGACAAGTTTTACTCAGTTGCCCCCAGACTTCATGCTTTATTTTTTTCCTTAGACTTTGGTATCTAAAGGTTTCATTCTCTTTAAAATCAAAATGGCATCAGTGACAGCGACTACAAAGAAAGGGTTTATCTCCTGCCTGTTCATCTCCATGAACTTTTACACAGGACATCCAACCACTGTTTTCTCAAACTTCTGTGTGCAAAGCAACTACATCATCACTCAGATGTTCCCATAGCATCACAAGAACGCCACAAAAATCAACATTTGATATACTATTTTTAGGCTTTATTGTTGGAGCCAGTGAACTGAACAGAAGGATAGATTTAGCATCTAATTTATTCCCTTTAAAAAAAAGTCTGCCTTACTATGAAAGCAATGCACATTATCTACAACTAAAATAAAGTGGTTTTCAGTTTTTGGAGGATAAAAGCTGTGTGTGTAGTATTTTGGGTGTGTTGAGCACAGAGTACATTTTTAGGAGGGTATGGTTAGTGTTATGTTGAATCATAAGCTTATAGAGAAATAGCCTTATGAGACTCTGACTCCCTTGCTGTTGAGGAACCTGCTGCATGCCGTCCTTGGCAGACTCATTCTCAGCCTTGCTTCGCCAATGCCAGGTTTAGATGAGTTTCTTTATTTAACACTTTCCATCAGAGACAGTGTTCCTCAAACCAGAAGAAATGAAACTCACGTTTAACATCAAATAAGAGAGCATTTAGGTGCGATTAGTGCTAAAATCTCCAGGTAGAGAGAACTTGCAGAAGTGAGAGTCTGATTAATTGACTTGTACAGACAAACTGTTGATCTTTTTTATGTTTGTGGGAAGTTTAATTCTCAACAGCAAATACATATAATTACTTGTACAAAGCAATGATTTATTTAATCTTTTTGAGATATAATTTAAAGGGGGGAAATTTAAGTGGACTACTTAATTTTCTGCATATTTATATACTTGTGTGACTAATATTCAAGACACAATACGTGTTCATCACATCAGAATGTTCTCTGAAGTCTCTACCTAATCAATGTTCTCCCTCCCGTAGCTATTTTCATTTCTATCCCCATGGGTTAGTTTTTGCCTATTCTTGAATCTCATATACATGAAAGTAAATTATATACATATATACATAGCTACATACATATATGTATATAAAGTATATATGTCTAGTTTAAAATTCCTTTGAACATCATGCATGTAAGATTCATTGATGTTTTTGCATATACTCATAATTGTTCTTTATTACTATGCAGAATCTTATTTTATGACGTTATCACAATTTATGGTGTATTCTGATAATGGACATTTGAGTCATTTTCAATTTGGGGGTATTATGAGTAAAAGCTTCTGTGAATATTATTTTTGTACAGCTTATTTTATGAACATAAACACTCATTTTTCTTGGGTATAGAGTGAGGAGTGAAATGGTTGTCATTATGGTACAATTATCTTTAGTTTTAGTAGATACTCTCAAATACTTTTCTAAAATGGTTGAATTAGTTGTCAGTCTACCAGCAATTTATGAGTTCAGTTGTTCCACATCCTTGTTAACACTTGACTTTATTATCCTTTTTCATTTTAGCTAGGCTTGTGGGCATATATAGTTTTGTTTTTTTTTTTAAGACAAGTTTGAAAGAAAAAAACCTAGGACATTTCAGCAACTTAACATGAGAAACTTAAAAAATAAGAAGTCAGGCAGATTAATCAAGTGTTACTTTCCTATTCTTAGCCTAAAAAAAGAAATACTGTTTTGTTTTTTTTTAAGGAAAGGTGCAGGCAGGAATGAAGGTGAGTAGGCAGGCAGGAAGAGAGAGGCCAAAGAAATCATTCTGTTTAGTTATCCATCATCTTGGTTGTTCCCCCTGACCCTGGTCTTGAACCTGGGTTCTTGGGTTGTATATAGACTAGGCTTTCAGACTTAGCTGCTAAGCCATGAAGGAGCACCCTTACTCTTGATTTTTTTTTTTAAATTTCTTAAACACCTTCCTAATTTAGAAAGATTGAATCTAAAAAGAAACATCCTAAACGAAATTACTGTTACATAAAGTTAAGAGGTTAGTATTTTAATAATCTTGAATGGCTCCAGGTTAACATAAGTAACTTTCATAAGTTTACCCTTAGCCTTTGAAATGTACTATTTTTAGCACTTAGCATGTGCCATGATTTATTCTCTTTTGAACATGCAGTAGTGAACAAGATCCCTGCTTGAATATAGGTGAGTTTTAGTGGCAGAATACATTGAATCAATAAATATATAACATGTCTGGTAACGTGATAGAGGAAAAGGAAATAGATTGTTTAGTGCAGTCGTAGAGGAATTTGTGGGGGTCCATATTTTATATATATATATAGTGGACAGGAAAGTTCTCTCTAATCAGTTGACATTTAAATAGAAGCCTTAAGGAAGTGATGGAGCAGTGGGTCATTTAGCTGTCAGAGGGAAGAGTGTTCCTGGCTGAAGGAACTTTTAAGTTCAAAAGCCTGAGGCTGGAGTGGTGCCTGTTGGAAGAAAAGCAAGATCAGTGTTGCTGAAGTGCAGTGAGCAAGGGGGAGAATGATTGAAAATGAGCTGGAGCTTATGGGGTGGGTCTAGGGGGAGATCATATAGGTTTTTGTGAACCATAATACCATTTGACTTTTATTGTGATTGAGATGGAATGCCGTTCAAAAATTGTGAGCACAAGAATTAATGGGATCTGACTGGTTATGTACACACCAAAACCTTTCCATGACTGTCCATAGACGTTTTATAATATTCAAAAACTGGAATTATTCCAGGTGTCTTTCCGCAGAAATGGTTAAGCTGTCATACATGCATACCATGGAATACATTACAAAAGAATGAACTGTTGATACAGCAACTTGGATGAATCTTTAGGGTTTATGCTTAGTGATAAAAGCCAATCCTGAAAGGTTACATATTATATGATTCTATGTAGATAACATTTTTTAAATGATATGGTTTTAGAAATGGAGGGCAGATCAGTTGTTTGGCAGAGGTTTGAAAATGTTGTGAATACTCTGCCTGCGTACAGGATCCAGCCTTTTCTCCACCCAGGGTTTGCGGGGCCTGTAGGTGTGTGGCAAGCCATGGACACAGACCTCCATTCTGCAGAAAGGATTGTTAAAGCTGTCAAGAATAAGGCCTACTTCAAGAGACACCAAGTGAAATTTAGAAGATGAAGATGAGAGGGTAAAATTGATCACTATGCCTGGAAATGCTTAGTAATCCAGGATAAAAATAACTACAATACACTCGAATATAGAATTATAGTTCATGTAACCAGCAGAGATATCATTTGTCACATTGCCAATGCCTGCGTAGCAGGAGATATGATAGTTTGTGCAGCTTATGCTCATGAGCTCCTGGAGTATGATATGAAGGATGGCCTGACAAATTAGGCTGTACCATATTGTACTGGTCTGCTGCCAGCCCACAGGCTTCTCAGTAGGTTTGGCATAGATGAAATCTGTGATGGCCAAGTGAAGGTGACTGGTGATGAATACAGCGTGGAAAGCATTGATGGTCAACCTGGTGCCTTCACTTGATATTTGGAAGCAGGACTTGCCAGAACTACTACTGGAAATAAAGGTTTGGGGGCCCTGAAGTGAGCTGTCAGTGGAGGCTTGTCTATCCCTCATAGTACCAAACTATTCCCTGGTCATGATTCACAAAGCAAGGAACGTAATGCAGAAGTACGTAGGAAGCACATTATGGGTCAGTGTGGTAGGTTATATGTGTTACCTAATGGAAGAAGATGAAGATGCTTATAAGAAATAATTCTTTCAATACATAAAGAACAACATAACTGTAGACATGATAGAGAAGATGGTTAAGAAAGCTCATAATGCTGTACAAGGGAATCCAGTCTGTGAGAAGAAGTCAGCGCACTCAGGAGTGCGCTGAGGCGCTAATAAACCAAACTGCAATTTTCTATGAAGGTTTTTCAGATAAAAACATTAGTAAATTTGTTGACCAAACCAAAAAAAAAAGGAAAAAGATGTGGAAATATAAGGAAACCTGTGGTGTTGAACTGTTACTTTATCTATGGTGGTGAATACCCGCACCTACACAGGTAATGAAATTGCATGGACCATGCTACACACATACCCAAGTCCAAATACAATTAAGACTGAATAAGTCAGAATAAGATCAGTGGAAGCTATGAATGGAGGAATTTGCTTACTATGTTATAATTTTACAAAATGCTGCCTATGGAGGAAATTGTACAAAGTGTACAGGCACCCCACTGTTTTCTTACAACTGCATGTGAATCTATAATGATCTCGGTGAAAGCTCCAATTAAAAAGAAGATAGCTCTGGTAGCTTTGCAGAAGAAAGACTTTAGACTATGCAGGCATTAGAGTTCAGGAGCAGGGACCCTAGTAGCCCAAGTAAGTGATGCTGATGACTTGGACCAGAATAGAAACAGTGGAGATGGCAAGACATGATGTTTTAAAGGTAGAGCCACCAGATTTGCTCAAGGTTCAGACGTGAGAGAAGTCAAAGTTAACTTCAAATTTTTTGCACTGAGCAATTGAAAGAATGGAGTATAGTAAAAACAAAGGAAGAGCAGGTATAGAGGAGAAAATTGGTGTCTCTTTTATACATTTATATTTGAGATATCTGTTAGCCACCCAAGTAGAGATGTTACATAGGTAATTGTGGTGTTTTTGTTGTTGTTTTAAAGCAAAGGCACAGGCAGGAATGAAGGCTAATAGGCAGGGAGGAAGAGACAGGAGGAAGCACTTTTTGAATCCATTTAGTTGTTTATCTTGGTTGTTTTCCCTGGACCCAGGTCTTGATCCAGGGACCTTGGGATGCATGTGGACTGTGCTACAGTGAACTAACCCACTAGACCACCAGGGCACACAGGTAATTGTTTGTTTTTTGGTTTGGGGTTTTTTGTTTTGTTTTGTTTTGTTTTGAAGTCCAGTGTTCAGGAGAGAGATCCAGATTGGAAATCTAAACGCAAGAGTTGTCAAGGTATGATATCACCAAGAGAATGAGTATAGAATCCAAGGAACTAAATACTGAGGCACTTCAAGATGGGAGGAATCAGCAGAGGAGAATGAAATGGGGCAACCAGAGAGATAAGGAGAACCTGGAGAAAATAATGGCCCTGAGTCCAAGTGAGGAAAGTGTTTTAGGGTGAGAGGAGTGAGCTTTAGTTAAATGCTGCTGCTGATACGCCTTCTGATGTCTAAGAATTACTGACAAGATCAGCTTGCTGGGAGTGAGTTTTGTGGCTGAAAGTTGAATTGGAGAAGATTTTTGAGAGAATAAGAGGAAGAGAACTTGGGGGTTAATGAATATGAGACAATTCTTTCAAGGAGTTTTGCTGTAAAGAGGCCATGGGGTAGGGTAGTTTCTGGAGGGAGATATGAAGTCAAAGGAAAATTGTTCTGAATTTGGGAGATACAATCTACATAATAACAGGCATGGCCAAGTAGAAAAAGGGCACAATTACTGAAGCAATAGTGTTTAAATGAGCAGGGATAGGATCGGATCACAAGAGGTGAAATTGGTCTTAGACAAGTGTCTGGATGGAGAATTTTTAAAAGCAAGAGGGAGGACGGAGTATATGGATCCAGATGTGGGTAGGATAGCAGATGTATCAGGAGCTCAGATGCCTTTTTTTTTTTTTTTTTTTAGAAAGGAAAGGTGCAGGCAGGAATGAAGGCGAGTAGGCAGACAGGCAGGAAGAGAGGAAAAAGAAGCATTTATTTTTATTTCCATTTTAGTTGTTCACACTGGTTTAACACCCCCCCCACCCCAAAATTCAGGACTCAAACCCGGGGTTATGTGGCTTGAGTCCTTCAGAGGCAGTTGACCTTACCGCTGCTCCAGGTGTGTCTCAGATGACCATTATAATTGCTTCTATATTCTCAGTGAAATATTCATAATGCATTTTCATCTAAAGAGTGAGAGGTAAGAAATATTTGAGGTTTGAGGGAAAAGAGGTAAAATAGTCACATAAGAGTGGAAGAGTGACTGAACTAGGGAAATGCTGTAAGATTGCTTTGCAGCCCTCTTTGATATTAGTGCTGGTAAATTTTAAATATGACTGGTCAGTTTGTGTGGTTTTTCTCCCATTTGAAATCACTGATTGAAAGGTGTCAAATTCATGATCATCTCTTTCTTCTTCAGTTTTGACTAGTAAGCACTGAAAATATTCCAAAGAAAATAAATTCAAAATAAAATTGCGTAATTTAAAAAAATCATGACAAATTATTTGTTCCAGTTTTTTAGACTCAGTTCTTTGGAAAAAAAAATCCCAAAAATGGTATTTAAAAAGACACATGCTTTAGTTTAGCCTACAAAAATAAAAAATGAAAGGACATAGCCAGCTAATAGTTTTTTAGTAATGTTTCGTTGATTTATTTATTTCAGTGGGTTGGTTCTTCTATTGCTGTGTTAGAACAGTTCCCAACGTGAATCTCAAAACAGACTATTATGAAAATACTAACCAAGATGTGTATATTAATCAGACTTAGAAATAGACATGGCATAGGACCTTATTCAACTCTTTAGAATTAAACAGATATTGAACATAAATATAAAATACTAGCTGAAATTAATTTAGCACCTCTGTTGTCCTTAATCTCCTCACAGCTAATCTGTGAACAAGTCCTTTAGACTGTGCTTCCAAAATATATCATAGTCATCTGATTCCCTCCCTCCATTTTCACAGCTGCAACTCTAGGCAAAGGCCTCTTTGCGTCTGACGTAGAGTGCTGCTGTTAACACAGCCAAGAGAGCTGTTGCGACTCTGTTTCCTGACTCGAGTCTCGTTTCCCAACAGTCTTTCTGAATCTCCTAAAGTAACCTTCCTTTACCCTCACCTGCGCCATCGCATTGTTCTGAGTGTTTCCGTCTAGTATTTATTGCTATCTGATATGATCTTGCTCTTTTGCTCATTTTTTTTTAAATCCCTAGACCCCCTTTAAAGTAAATTAAAGCAAAGAGCTTGTCTGTCTTGTAAACTGGTTGTGCCCGTTTCCTGGAACAAGTCAGTTCCCGGCACAGGAGAGATTCAAAATTATTTGTTGGCAGAGCAATAAATATATTAGAAAACAAATATTTAGCTGGAATTCTTGAGCTAGAAGATCTGATGTTGTTGGTCAGGCTGTATCCAGAGGTTCTAGAAGAAGCCATTGAGTACTAGGAGCACAGCCTTAACTGGCACATCTGAAGAATGAGACTTGGTGCCTCCTGAGAAGGAAACTCATTTCTTTACCCAAAAGGAGAGCAGGTGTTCAGTGCTGGTACATGCATGCCTCCTTTATTGTGCTTTACAGGTTTGGCTTTTTATTTATTTATTTATTTATTTTTACAAATTGAAGGTTTGTGGCAAAAGTTATATTGAAGGCCTAGATAATGGTTAGCATTTTTTTTAACAATAAAGTATTTTTTAAAAAATTTTAAGAGGAAGAAAGGGAGAGAAAGAAGAAGCATTTGGATGAAAGAAGGAGGGAGAGGAGAAAACACTTGTTTATTTCTTTTTGGTTATTCCCTCTGGCTCCAGATCAAAAACCCACATCCTTGGATTTTACATGCTTAGACCTGAGCCACCAAGGCACACCAGCATTGTATTTTTAAATTAAGGTATGTACGTTGTATTTTTAGACATAATGCTATCATGCACTTAACTGTGTAGTGTAAATAACTTTATGTGCACCGGGAAACCAAAAAATCAATGTGCTTGCCTAATTGTGATATTTGCCTATTGCAGTGGTGTGGGACTGACCTGCAGTATCTCAGAACATGCCTACAATTTAATTCAGAGGTCTGATGACTGATGATCATATGTGGTTTATTTTTTTATTTTGTTTTAACTGAGAAAGATTAGAAACAGAACTCTGAATATCACGCCAAAATGGGTTAACACTGGAGGAGGAAAAAGTGAGTACTGCAGTGGCTACAAAGGATTAGTAGAGATATCAAAGAGTTAACTGTCTTTATAGTTGTGACAAGAGGAATAGTTAGGGAGCAAGAGGATACTAGCTGTCTGGGGGAGGAAGAGGGAGCTATCTAAGAAGGGAAAGAATGATCTGTGGACAAAACTAAGTCGAATTTGGCTTAACTGTGCCATCAGATACTGTATTTGGTGATAGCAACCCAGTAAGCAATGAAATTTAGGAGAAAATGTCTGCCCTTCAAGGGGATTACAGTATCCAGCAAGGAAGACAGGTGAATGATGACTTCTAACGGAGTATCACCCCTGGTTTGACTTGAGAGAGAGTATCTTTACAAGTAGCTCATCAGCCAGACTTGGGATAGGATTTTATGTGGTAGTCCTCAGCTTTGCCTTTGCAGAGACCCTATTGCAATCCACCTTTAAAAAGTGGCCCACATTAGAGTGCAAATTGGTGCAACCCCTGTGAAAAACAGTTTAAAGATTCCTCAAAAAATTGAAGAAGATAGAAATCCCATATGATCCCGTCATTCCACTTCTGGGCATCTACTCAAAAAAAAATACAAAAACACCCATCTGCACAGATGTATGCATCCACATGTTTATTGCAGCCCTGTTGATAATAACTAAGAACTAGAAATTACCTAAGTGCCCAACATCAGATGAATGGATAAAGAAGATGTGGTACATATATGCAATGGAATACTACACAGCCCTTAGAAGGGAAGAAACCCTGTCATTTGCATCAACATGTATGGAACTAGAGGGGATTATGCTAAGTGAAACAAGTCAAAAGAAGATAGATACCAGATGACCTCACTCATAGGTGGAATGTGAATAGCCACAAAGGAACAGATGAAACAAAGGAACAGATGAAACAAAGCCAGTCTAGAAAACTTTGCAGCAGAATTGAGATTACCAAAAGGGAATGGAGTGGGTGGGGGCAAATGGTGGTGGAGCCCACTGAACAATGGATGATTTGTTGGAGGGCATGGTGTGTTGAAATATATCTAAGTAATGGGGAGCCTATACATAGGAAATTACTTTAATGTATAGAATAATTACTACCATAAAAAAAGAAAAAAGTGGCTCACATTAGCCACATTTATAAAAGACTGGTGCAAAGCCAAAATGTCAGCTTACTAACTTGCAGTGAGGAAAGTTAAGTGAAGTTTTAATTAGAAGATTACTTTGTGAGCATGGAAAAGAATAAGGGGAAATCTTGGGGGGAGGTAAATGTTGAGTGGCATCAGGCTTTGGTCATATCAGGAGTGTGATTGCAAAGGGAACCACCTTTATGCTTAATAAACCCAGCTCAGTCTTCCTCGATGAGCTGTATTTTCTTATACTTGCATGCCTGAGGCCTTCTTTATTTAGTTAACAGCATGTTATATGAACTAGTTTTATCTGCTCCTTTGGGAAACATTCTCTTGTCATTGTTAACATTAACAGTTACAACCTTAAATGTTGAAAATATGTATATAGGACATATGGTTAGAATGGAAGCATTTATAAGGATAGTGGCAACATAGGTAAGGAAAACTACTAATCTTGCCTAATGATGAGTATGGATATCAGAGAAATTTTCAGGGAAGATATGTATGATATTTCAGCAAGACCTTGAAGAATGCTAGGGGTTTGATTGAGGACAGAAGCAGATGAGAAAGAATGCATTCATTCTTGAGAAAAGGAACAGAATAAGCAAAGGCATAGAGATCTAAGTTTTTGGCCTATTTGCAGTATGGGCTCTGTGATGGGAAGCAGCTGAAGATAATAATGGAAAACTATCTGGAACCAGGTTGTGAACTATTTATTTGATGCTGAGGAATTTGAACTTTATCTTTTAGGTCAGAGGTTGGCTAACTTTTTCTGTAAATGGCCAGATAGTCAATATTTTCGGTTTTGCAGACCATCTGGTCTCTTGCACTTATTCTGCTTGGCTGTTGTAGCACAAAAGGAGCTTGGACAAAACATACATGAATGAATGTGACTGTGTTCCAATAAAACATTTGCAAAAATAGGCAGCAGGCAGGATTTGGCCCACTGACACTATAGTTTGTCTAAAGTAACGTGTTTGTAGGTAATATGAATCTATATAAGATTTTTTGAAACTGAATAACCTGATCATGTATGTGCATTAGAAAACAGTTAAGATATAACTTGGTGGCTCAGGTGTTGTGCCCGTGCCTAGGGAACAGTCCACGTACATCCTAAGGACTCTGGTTTGCGAGGAGCTTTGGGGAACAACCAAGATGAACACCTAAATAAAATAAATAATTAAAAATGTTTCTTCCTCCTCTCTCTTCCTGCCTGCTTGCTTACCTTCATTCCTGCCTGCATCTCTTGTTAAATTTTTTTTTCTCTATAAAAGCGAGATAGGATGAAGAATTAAACACTCTGAACATACCAGAATCTCAAATTAATTTTTTTTTCTGCTGCTTCTTTAAGGCTTGACTAACATCTGGCAAAACAAACCTTTCCTTTTATACAAGTTTTTTTTTTTTAATTGCTATTAGAATTTTATGCTTAAAAATGATTCCTAAGCTATATAACTTATCTTTGTTATTTATTATTCTTTTACATTGACTAGTAAAAGCATCCTGTTAAGATGCACTATTGATTGAAAACCCTTCTCAAGCACACTGGTTTCACCGTTTCATCATTTGCACTATGACAAGCAAGAAAGGACAGGACATCTAGGGCAGAAATCGAGGTAAAGCACTGCTTCCAGAGCTTCCATCCTAAGGAGTTTCTGAGCTCCTGCTAACACTCAAGAACATTGTCAGGATCCAGATATTTCTCCATAAAGTAGCAGGGTTGATAAGGAATGTACAATCAACTTAGACAACCTGAGAACATAAATACCTGATGCAAGAACACTCCTGGTACATTTTGAGCAGCATTTGGTAAGCTGAGTACCTTTTGTTTGCTTTTTTTTTGAAGCTTCTGGGAAACTTTGGTATTTTTACCCTGAAGCTCTTGCTTGCCTCTTGGCAAAATTTCATAATCCTTATTTGACAGAAATGCTTTCTCCATTGTTTTGAAAAGGAAAAAACAAGTTGAAGATGTAAATTCTTGTACAAGTTAAATGAAAAGCACGTAAAATATTTTCCCATAGGATATATCATAAAAGACTAGTAAGAGTTGAATGAAAATGTAAGAGACTTTTTTATATTTATATAACTTAGATTTGTTTCCAGGATATTTTAGTAAGAACTTCTGTTAATTTTTTTAAAGCTGTCTTAAAGTTGGAAATACAAAGTGGAGCTTTATCAAGCTTTGCAATAATAATGATAATTTGTTCAAAAAATGAAAATAAAAAACTTGGCATGCCCTAGTGCGGTAACATTTAGGTCACTGCCTCCAGCAGGTGCAGTCCATATACATCCTAGGGACCCAGGTTCATGTCCAGGGACCAGGAGGAATGACTAAGATGAACAACTATAAAATGCTTTAAAAAAATTAAAAAACTCAAAAAATCCAGGATAACTACTAAATCAGATGAAGTGCAAGTCAGGAACAGGTATAAACCAGACCTTACATTTTAATATCTATATAAACTCATTTCTGTTCATTTGCTTATTATACCCAGGTAGTTACTAGTCATGTCACTAAATGACAAACCCTTGTGGTGAACTTTCCTTTCTTTTTAAGAGATGGAATCGTATCTAAGGATTCATAAAATGTTACTAGTTTCAGGAGGAAAACATATTAGTTAAAATGTTAAGCTGGGAAAACCTGGGGACAGGAGGTAGTAAAAAGAAATATATCCAAACTTTAGGTACTTGGGTATTGTGCATCCCAGAAAAAGTGAGCCAGATCATTAAGTCGAAGGATTATTTTTTATTCACATTGGTGCATTTTAGGAGACAAATGATCCTCATATATGGCTAGAATTTGTAGAAATACTTCATTTTTTCCCTGGCAGTTTTTGTGGGACTTCTTCTAAGCTTCCTCCCCTTGATCAGTGTTGCTGTGTCTGGAAAGATGTTGCTTGCCGAGTTACCTCATCGCTGTGGGGCAAGACCTGCACTTCATGAGGACAGGGTGAGGGTCATCCCTGTAACCAGAGCCTCCTTGCCAGTCAGTGGGCAGCACATCCTCACATGAATTTTAGGATTTTACTGAAACATTTCATAGTGCTGTATTTTTCCCTTTAAAAAAACCTAAAAATATTTAATGCACCTTTTTAAGATCTTTTTTTTTTTTCCAGTGACATAAGACCACTCATCCCATAGGGAACGTATAAATGTCATTATCCCCCTGTATCATTAGTGAATCAGAAAATGGTGGTCTCTTAAAAAATTTATAGTAAAACAAATATGCCCTAAACATATGGGGCTTAAGCAAAGTACTCTGGTAGCAATCATTTGAAAGTCATCCGTGGAAGGAATTTTACTTTGGCACAGAGTGTAAGTTCTCGCCCCTTTAAACTCAGTTATCAGGTACGCCCTCAAGGAGCAACTGTGAGGTCAGTTACCTCCAAAGGAGCAACCACATACCTCTGGGTCTGAGTCCCAGGCCTGTGAGGGAAGCAGCCAATCTGGACAAACAAATAAAAATAAAGATGCTTCCTCCTTTCCCTGCCCGCTCACCTGTACCTCTCCTTTTAAAAAAAAAAAAAGGCCTGAAATTAAAAAAAAAACAGAAACAAAAAACTTCAGTTACCAGGCACGCCCAGGTGGAGTAGTGGTTAGGCCAATTGCTTCCAAAGGAATACAGACAAAATACCTATGGCTTCATGTGCTGTGGTGGGGGTGCGGTGCTGACAGCCAGTGTGAACAAATGAAATGGAAGTAAAATAAAATGCTTCCTCCTCTCTGTCTTCCTGCCTGTCTACTTGCCTTGTTCCTGCCTGCACCTTTCCTTAAAAAACAGACAAAACTCAGTTATCAGAAATTTAAATTTCTATCAAGTAGGTGTTTCAATGGATTTGAATTGTATTTCCTCCTGCCTCTCTCTTTTCCCCAGTTAAATTTTGTCTTGTTTGTATTTGGTCAACAAAAAAGGTGAAGATATTGTATGACTCATAGACAAGATTAGTGTGTGATGTATAGTAAAGAATATATGACACATTATATTTATTTGTCATGCTTGCTTCTCCTAAATGAAATATTTAATCTAACCTAATAACAAATCTGAGTAGGTGGGGATGACTTCATTTTTAATGTTTTTGTGTCTTCTCTCCATAGCTTTAAAAAAAAGTAGAAACCTCTTCTGATTGTCCTGACTAGTAAACATAAGTGACTTACTACACTGCAAACATGGCACTGCCATTCCGGAAGGACTTAGAGAAGTACAAGGACCTGGATGAAGACGAGCTCCTGGGGAATCTGTCAGAAGTAGAACTGAAACAACTGGAAACTGTTCTGGATGATCTTGACCCTGAGGTAGGTGCTGGCTGATGAAGAGAAATAACTTTTCAAACCCTTCGAAACTGCCTTTGAGCAGTTAGCTTTTCATGCTTTTTCCCTGGCACTCCCACCCGCCTCCTCTTTAGCCAAATGAGCTCTCTACTTCTTTTCCATTTCCCCTGCTCCTGCCTTCATAGCTCTGCTGCCATGGCAGTTCGACACTGTTCACCAGCATCCTTTTCAAACATCTCCTGAAATGTCTCCTATCAGGGCAGAGAAGAATGTTTTTGGTGAAATGCAGCAGATAATTACCTCTTTAATGTATGCCAGCCTCTGTGCCTCTTCACACCATCCCTCTCCATCAGCATGGCTCCAGTGTCCAATGTCTCTAATGGTTCCCTTCCTAAAAGATGCTGACCAAATTGAATACATTTCTAGTTACTGGTAGAATAGTTCTTAAGTAGATGCTCCACAATACTGCAGTCTACTGTGACGCAGACCTAAATATCTGCATATATATTTTAATATGCAGAGTAGGTGTTACAAATTACACAAAGCTAAGGAGAGACTGTTGACTTTTTTTTTTTTTTTTAAAGGAAAGGTACAGGCAGGAATAAAGGCCAGAAGGTAGGAAGGCAGGAAGAGGCAGAAGTTGTTCATGTTGGCTGTTTCCCTTGGCCCCAGGCCTTGAACCCAGGACCTTGGGATGCATGTGGATCTGCTCTCTGGGTGTACTAGACCTCTAGGCCACCAGGTTGCACCAACCCTTGACCTTTTCATTGTTATTCGCTGGTATTTATTAAGGAGGGAAGAAGAAGAAAGGCAGTGAGGGGAAAACCCAAAGAGTATAGCAACCTCACTTGAAGGTAATGATTTTTTTCTAACTCTTTTTCCTGTACCACATTTTTCTTCATGCTGAAACATTTCTTTTCAGTGTCTTTTAAGGATTGAGGTGCAGTTTGTTTTATAAAAGTTTTCTTTTTACTACCACATATTTTCCTACTAGTGTATTTAAAAAAATTTTTTTGAGAATTATACTCCTATTCTCGACATGACTTCAGCATATGGATAATATGTCTCAAATTCCTTAACTATTTAAAGTTTTCAGTATACCTAAACCTAGGGGAGAATGCAGGATAACTGCTTTCTCTTTTTTGAGGAAGAAGCATTTTTATTTTGATTTAGTTCACACTGGTTGTTCCTGACCTAGGACCTGAACCCAGGGGTATGTGGCCTGTGCTCCTTCAGAGGCTATTGACCTAACTACTACTCCACCAGGGTGTGCCAGATGAATGCTGTTTTGATCATGTCACGGCAACATCTTTTAGAGGCATTTCATCCTACTAGACACTTGAATCAAATAGCTGTAGAACTAGTCCAGAGTTTCTCAAGCTTGGCACTCTGGACATTTCTTTATTGTGGGGGGCTCTCTCTGCATTGTGGATGGTTTAGCAGCATCCCTGGCCTTCACTCATGACCTGCCATAGCCCTGTTTAAAATGTACCGTGGGTCTTGAACCCCGGTAGCTCCATGGCTTTCAGAGCCTGCTGTGGGCAGCCTTAGCTGCCTGAGTCACAGGGAGGGGCTTGGAATTTTGTTTTCATCAGGCATGGTAAGATTACAGATATGGAGACAACTGCCTTGAAAGAAGAATTTATTACTTATTGTTCCCAACAGCTGGAGGCACGGAGAGACACAGGGCCACATGGGGAAGCATGGAGCTTGGTCATGAGGCAGTAGGAGCAAGGAGCATGGCCCAGAACCTTTATTGTGGGTTCCAAGGGAAGGAGCGGGTAAGGCAGAATAGGCAAGTTTGAGCATGTTTAGGACTGGAGAGTTTGAGTAATTTCATTGTGTCTGGGTTATAGGGTAGTTTCTAGTTGCCCTGTACCTGGTCCCGGGTGATTTAGTGCAGGGGAAATATTGACTTGGTGTGTGGGAGATGAAGGAGGTATTGGCGGTATGAACTCTGAATTGGCTGGCTTTCATGTTAAAGGTGCACTGATGTGATGGGCGTTGTTTGCTCTCCCTAAGAATTAATAACCCTAGAGGGACAGTCTTCCTAGGATTGACAAGGCCTTCAAGATATCAAAGCATCATAAAATACAGAAAATCAAACATGATTTATACCCTTTCCCACTGTCATAGCAACCAGAAATGTCTCCAGGCATTACTAAATGTCCCCTGAGGGCCAAAAACTTCCCTAGTTGAAAAGCGTTGATCTAGTGCTTGCCTCTGTTTTACAGATGGAAAACAAAATTGAGCAATTTGTCTCAGTTGATGCAGTTAGAGACTAGATCCCTTACTGCCTTATTGATCCCTGGCAGAGTCTAGTGGTCTTCCTAGTAACTCATGTCCTATGTATGTGATAGGCTGATGGTTTATATTATTGGCAAATGCATGACCCACTTCTACAGGTAAGCTCGATTCTAACCTCTGAATGCATTTCGCAAACTTCCCTTCCCCAGTTGCAACTCTCCCACTCTCAGCCACTGTTAGTTGAGACCAGAAAAACAGTGATAGTGATTGATAGCATGCTACTGCTGAGTGACATTTTTGGAAAGAATGCTAGTGAAGGAGAAGGTAAGAAAAGAGGACAAGGATAGTAGTAACTCTTTGTGCCAAGAAATACCATTGTAACTTACAAAGTCTCAGAAGGTAATTAAAAGAGGAGCAGATGAAGGTTATGTGTGGTGCCTTGTTATATTTCGGAGGGCTATTTTACTTGACCTTAGCTGCGTTCAGTGAATTTATTGCTAACTAAACTGCATTTTCTCAAAACATCTGTCTCCGAAAGGCCACCAACCTTAGACAAAAACAATGTTTTTTAAAATCTCCATGACTGGAAATATTTTATTCCTACAGAATTCTATTACAAGAGAGAAGCTTTTAGTGGCATTCATTTTCATGAGATTTTTATTAAGTAATTTTGATCCATTAGCTTACATGATTAAAGTATACTTATGATGAGGCTTGGTCTGTGATTTTATAGCCTTCAAAACCATTTGATTTTTCATTTACTTATGTAAAGAGATGGTATTTGAGGAGCCAGGATTTCAGCTAACATATCATTTAAAACCTGTATGTTTCACATGGGCCTGAGCAAACAGGTGGTAGAATAGCTCCGTCATTCCACCACGAAATAACAGAACATACATGTGTGCTTTATTAATGGTGAAGGAAAAGAGGTTTTATTAACTTGTCTTAATGAGTATTTTTCTTTAAACATAGTTTCAAATCTTTATTCATTGAATATTTAGGGGACAGCCTATAGATCCCAGGTACTGTGCTAAGCTTCGGGATACAAGAGTGAGCAAAACAAGTGGAGTCTTTTCTTTACCCTCATGATGCAAGTTGGTAGGAGTGGGGGGAGTTAGCCATTAATCAAATTATCATGCCATCTAATAAAGCACATGTAATGGGATGTCAGAAAAAGCTTACCTTGGGGCAATGAAACTGCAGTATTGAGAAATGAGTAGCAAAAATGGATGGACTGAGCATTCTAGTTAAAACTTTGTGGTAGAAGGAAGTATGTGGCGATAGAAGGGAGGAAACGGGTTAGCATGGCTAGAATGGAGAAGGGGTGTGAGGCGAGGCTAGAGTAACAGAGTGTGGGGTGGGGTTGAGGGAAGAAGAGCACTGGGCAGTTACTCCAGACGAGCTAGATCATAGCTTAGACCGGAGTAAAGGTGTTAGAGATGGGGAGCAGTAAGCAGAATAAGTTTTTCTTTATGAAGTGAAATACTTGGGACTTGATGGTTGATTGGGAATGGATTCTTCATGTGTATTTGTGTCTTGCGTTCATGTCTGAGGATAAAAATCTTAGGGGTTTTTGGGCTTTTTTTTTAAATGTTCTCAAATCATTTTTAGTTAAAAAGCATTTTTGGTACAGAGTTAGGAACAGACCTTTGTGTTTTATCTTAAGGTGAACTTTCTGTATAATGAGTACCCATTCATGAAGGTGAACACCAAGAAATTTTATGAAAATGATTGCAGATCTTAGCAAATGACCGAAGTAGAAGTACTCTGTTTTCTAGTTATAAAATGAGTATTTTCTATTATCATTACCCATAAAATATAATGAAAAGTTATCTTGTAAGACCAGCATGTAAAGATCCAGCATCACTGCCAATATTAGGAGGTGTTGCAAAAGAGTTTGGGCCCTTTTGTGTGATTTCTCTGGCTGCCTCCTATTTTTCAAAGTAAAGAATACCTAGGAATAGTGAGACAAGGCAATATCTCTTCTTTGGTTTTTGACAAGCAGAAGGATGGAGTTCTCATATGTAGTCATCCCTGGTTATTCCTGGGCTTAGTGAAAATTCAGAGTAGAGGCTATGGGAGACGATTTTAATCCATCATCTCCCAATACTCCCTTATTCTCATCTACTACTTGCACTCAGAAATATGGAGTCTTGACGCACCGTTGTGGCTCAGGCAGCTGAGGTGGCTACATTGCAGACAACAAAAAGCTGAAAGACCTGAGTTTGAGACCCAGAGCCAGGGGTTAAAAAAAGAAATGGAGCCATGGCTCATGAGTCGCAATGACAGAGTTTGCTGCAAATACACCCGGTGTGGGTCTGTACACACATACATACACATGGACATTTTGGAAGTTGCACGTTTTGTGTTTAAACACAGATAAACTATCTCCTACATCCTATATATGAAGTGAACATTTTTATCGTGAGGAAGTCTTCACGGTGAAATGGAAGTTATTATGAAGGAATGTGTTGTATGTAGTCATTAAACATTCTTCTGTAATGGAATTAATTTCTGTATATACTTATGTACTGAGTGGTTATTAAACATAAGGGAGAAAAATATTACCATCCCAGGACATTTAATAGTAAAAGGGTATTTCCTACTAGTAGAATACTTCCTGATAACATTGGGTTTGTGCCTATTTCAATAATAATGTTAAGTAAATTCTACCTAATTAAAAAAAAGAAAAAAAACTTTGGAGCATGTTGCTGCCTTCAAATTCTATAGTGAAATGTTTGCTGCCTATTTCATAGTCGAGACTATAATTCCTTCTTACGTGGGTAATCTATAGAAGTGTAAGATACTGGCTTTCTTGGTGGTTATAAAGGCGAATTAATTGTCTTTGGCAGAATGCCCTTCTGCCTGCAGGCTTCCGGCAGAAGAACCAGACATCAAAGTCTGCCACCGGGCCCTTCGATAGAGAACACCTCCTTTCATACCTGGAGAAGGAAGCACTGGAGCATAAGGACAGGGAAGACTATGTGCCTTACACTGGAGAGAAAAAAGGTAACCGAATGTTGAAGTCATTATTTGGTAACACTTGATTTTTCTTGTTATAGGAAGATCTGAAGAAAATAATGTTTTTAGGGGTCTGTCACTGATTGTCTTAAGTATATGATACTGTGGACTTAACATTTTGTTAGGTTATTTGGACACTTCATTTATATTTTTCATCAACTTGGCCAATGTTCCTTCTTAATGATTTGTTAATGACACTTTATTACACAGTAATTTTATACAGTACTCTTAAATTCTTCACTATAACGAATACTAAGATTGTGCTGAGGTTGAATTTTAAGTTCGCTAATGTATTACAGAATGCAAATGATGTCAAAGCTCTGCTTGATTTTAGCTTCCATCTTTAAAGTGGAATGTCAGAACATAATTCAGGCCATATTTCAGAGACTTTGAAGGCTAGCCTACAGCCTTCTTTAGTAATGCATAGTTATAATTGTCAGTGCCTCATAATCATTGCTTTTAGGAACTTTTTCTGGTCCAAGTCCCTCCCATTGCAGTTTTATCCTATGTGTCCTCTCTAGAGAACGTGTAGAGCTATGTTTTTGAAAGTTCTCTCAGGGTCCGCCCTGCTGACCCAACTCAGCAGGCTGAGTTGCTGAGCCACAGGGTGCACCCAGAGAGAAGAACTCAGTGGGCTGAGATGCTGGCATGCCAACTGCGTGAAACTCAAGAACCTAGGTTCAAGACCCCGGGCTGGGGTGAAAAACCACAAATGAACAGCTAAATAAAGATAAATAAAATAAAGATGTTCCTGCTTCCCACCCCGCCCTCTTCATTCCTCCCCTCTCTCCCTTCCTTCCTTCGATGCTTCTTCCTCCTCTCTCTCCCTTTCTTTAAAAAAAAAAAATTCTACCCATAGGTATACCCTTGTGGCTCAGACAGCTGGGATGCCTAGGGTGCAGACCATATAAAGCCCAAGACCTAGGTTTGAGACCTGGAGCTGGCGGGTAGGGGGTAGAGGGGAATAGACAAAAAATATTTAATACTTAATATGTAGGATGTTAAGTTTCTCAGCTTTCAATACAAGTTGTTGTAGGAAACTAGACACTAAATGTAGCTTTATTTTAGGGTATCATGTATGAAACATGGGGAATTATGACAGCAGTGGTAGAGATGAAGATCAGCTCTTTCACTTTCCTGTTTTTGTTTTTGTTTTTTTAAAGAAAAGGTGCAGACAGGAACGAAGGTGAGCAGAGGCAGACGGGAAGAGGGAGAAAGGAAGAAGCACTTTATATTTTAGTTGCTCATCTTGGTTGTTTCCACTGGTCTCTCGATAGAACCAGGGACCTTGGGATGTATGTGGACAGTTTCCAACCTCTCCTCCACTAGGACATGCCAGCTCTTTCACTTTTTGTTACATCCAGATCCTTAGTAGTCCAAAAAGAAAGAACGGTTAGAACATAGAGAGTTTATCCTAGTGAGGCTTTAGCTTTTTCTTTGGGGAGGAAACCCTACTCAAGAATTTTGGCCACAACTCTGGTTCCCCTTGGCTTCATTGAAAGCTAGAAAATTTATTTTAGCATTCTAGCCTCTATAACAGAAAATGACTAGTGAGTGACTTTCGAGACAGTAATCCACAAGATCTGTATCGGTCCTTTTCAAAATTATTGATCATCCCAAACACTGCTCTTTCTATAGACCCTGCCTTCCCCTCATCTCCAGTGGAGAATCACTACCATTGCTACTGTATTGATCAGGGTTCTCCAGAAAAACAGAACAAAAAGGATGTGCACACATTGGTATGCAGGTAGACAGACAGATACATAGATTATAGGTAAATAGATAAATAGAATGAGAAATTGACATTGTCTGAATTTAAGGAGTTGACTTAAGCAATGTAAGGAATTAGCTTAGATTTAGTAAGTCTAAAATCTGCAGGGTAGGCCAGCAGGTGGAGAACCAGCAGAGTTTCAGTTCAAGTCCAAAGACAGTCTGCTGGCAGAATTGTTCTGGGGAGTGCAGTCCTTGTTCTATTTATGACTTAAATTGATTGAATGAAACCTATTACATTATGACTTTACTCAGTCTACTGATTTAAATGTTAATCTCAACCAAAAAAACACCTTCACAAGAACATCCAAAATAAAAATTGACCAAATATCTGGGCCCTATAAGTCCAGCCCAATTGTCACATAAAGCTAATCATCACACTACTGTTAAAGATGGGAATGTCATACTCCTCAGGTGTTTGAGGACAGAAAAGGGACTGAAAACCAGTGTAGAGCTTTGAAGTGTAGAGGCCACAAAGATAGGTAAAAGCATCGTTTCTTTGTATTCATCTTAGAAAAGACAGCTGTTTACATTTTCATCTCTACAGACATACCTATTACACAGTATATACAGCTTCACTTCTTTGATACAGGAGAACATAATTTTATGAGAATAAATATTGGTTGATCACCTGTTACTATTTGTGTTTCTGGTAGACTCTAGGGATATAAGTAGGAAGAAGAATGTAGAAACTGGGAGAGGTGTGAGTAAGAAGGTGGCAGGAAATACATGTAATCTGAGAACAAGAGGAGAAAATGGGATGTGAAAGAGCTGCATTAGTCTTAACCTGACCAGGACGCTACCTGTGTGCTCTTGTTCCATAATCTCCAGTTACCTAAGAAAAGGAGGATTCCTTGGAGGATTAGGGAAATAGAAAAGAGGGCAGAGAAGAACAGTGGAAAATAAAGTATCAGAGAGGAGACACCATAGAATTGAGCAATCAAAAAGGTGACAATAAGGGAAAAGCGCTCTATCTTCAACTATAGTGTAAAATTTTCTTTTTATAGCTTTCAATTTTTAATCTTATTTCTTACTTTAGGTTTTAGGTGGATATCAAATAAGTGACAGTTGTTGAATGAAAAAGCAAGAAATTTTCATTTACAAATTAATGATTTTTCTTCTAAAATACTGAGCTTTTTGAAGTATAACATGCTTACAGAAAATGTGCAGATCAGAAAGCGACAACTCAATGAAATCTATAATAAGCACACATGTAACCACCACCCAAGTCAAGGCATTATCCTCAACTCCAAATGTCCCCTGCTTTCTCCCCATCACTTTACCCTTTTCCCCAAAGGTAACCAGCATCATATCTTCTAATATGATAAACTAGTTCTCCTGTTTTACACTTTATATAAAAAAGAATCATACAGTCTGGATATCCATCTTCTCTACTTCATACAGTTTTCTTGAGGACTAGATTTATTAATGGGTACCGTGAAATCACTGTAAAAGTCTTTTACAGTGTCATCATGGTGAAGGATCCTAAGGGATTTCCATCTTCAGTCATGGAGAGGTGGTCTACAGCTGCAGAAATGAGTTGCAGTAATACATCTGATGGAAGCAAATACTACCACCTGAGACTGGGTGGAGTTAAACCTTATAAAACCACATTACAGTCTGTAAACCAGAAGAAGCACGAATTCATCTCAAACAACTGGGGAACTTTGGTTGTAGAGATCTGCTTTGATATATAGCTAAAAGCCAGCTCTGTCTTCTCAAACCCACTTGAGACCCTCAAGTTTAAGTCAGGTAGCCTCGATTCTCCTTAGTTACGAATGTCTCCCTTTCTTTGAGTCTTATCTCTGATCTAGATGACATTCCAGAAGATCCTCAGAATAATTTATCTACTGCTTGTTGGCAAACCTTCCAGTTAAGCTAAATGTGAAACCTCTGCTTAGCTCTGAAAATTCAGAAGCTTGCTTTTTCAAAAAGATAGCTCTTTGATGACACTCTGCACTGAACCACAGGTGGAGTACCAGATTTCTGATTTAATAGCTTATTTTCAGACTGAGAATGTCTTCCCGACAGTAGTTTTCCCAGTTCTTCATAAAGCAGTTTACAAACGTACCTTTGGTAAGGAACAAAAACAGATGTACCTTTGTGGCTCTGTTGAGACAGCTAGGATATAGATTATGGAAATAAATAAATAAAAATGATTTTTCCACCTCTCCCTTCTTTCCTTTCTCTCTTGTTTAAAAAAACAAAATGAAAAAAAAAATTTAATTTTTGGTGTACTTGGAGTAGTTAGAATCCGTAAAGTGTGTCATTGATCTCTAAATTAAATAGTTTTTCATACTAAGATAATCAGTCTCAGAATTCAGTACCGAGTGACAATATTAGCTTTCTGTGCCAGGGAATATTATAGCAAGGTCACTCTGTTCCCTGAACTTCCAAGTTATATGCTATCATCTTACAGTGATCTCTCATTTTTTTAATTAATTTTTAAGAGTTGATCCAGTGGGTGTACCCTAGTGTGGTAGTAGTTAGATCACTCACCTCTGAAGGAGCTCAAGCCTGGGTTCCAGTCCCAGTGGGAACATCCAGTGTGAACAACTAAATAAAGATAAGATGCTTCTTCCTCCTCTTTTGGCAGAGATTAAAGAAATATCTTTACTATGAATCCAATATGTTCAAAATATGGATAAGCTAAATGTTTAAAAAAAATTAAGGCAACGTAATTCATGTATGTGCCCCTTTTACTTGTGATATAATTTTTTGCCTCTTGAAATTTTTTAAAATATGAAACTGAGGCATAGACCAAGACAAGGAAGGAGAGTATTAATCTAGACCTTGCTCTTTCCTGGGAATCGTGCAAATGCACACTGTTCACTATATAACTGACTACAATTTCCCATCATATTTTGACACATCTTGAATATCCTGTCTCCGAGACAGATTAGGCATAGAGCATTGTTATGAATTTGACATGTGAAGAAATAATTTGCTGCAATCCCTAACATTTCTTACTGTCTTCTCTTTTGCTTTGTTTTGCTTTGCTGGGAGTCTTCCTTCTAATCACACTTTACTCTTACCTCACCTAAGTTTTTTCCAAGTGGGGGCACGCCCTGGTGACCTGGTGGGCTAGCATACTCTGGGAACAGTCCCACATACATCCCAAGGTTCAAGGTTCCAGGTTCAAGACCCGGGTTCAAGAACAGCTAAATAAAAAATAAAGTGCATCTTCCAGCTCTCTCTTCCTGCCTTCCTACTTGCCTTCATTCCTGCCTGCACCTTTCCTCTAAAAAATATGTTTCCTGGTGTTCATCATTTCATGATGCTGCACCTGAACACCCCCCTTAGGTGCACCAGCAAATTCCATTTCACGTGCTGCCACTCCTTCTTGCTGAACATCCTGCTCTCCTGTTGGCCCTTAGGATAGCATCCATTTCTATGCCTTTATTGTTGTTTTCCCTTCCCAGCCTGGCAAAGAAATGCCCTTGGGTTTCCTTCCTTCACTCTGCTTACTAAAGCTGAATTGAGCCAGATTACCTTCTCATATTCCAAGTTATTTATTCACAATTACCATAGCTTGCCAGAAAATTTTCTGAAGTTACTCAGCACCTTGCTGAGTACATGGTTTCTCTGGGAGAAAGGCAGGCCTGATCCCTTAGTAAATCAGAAAGTTGGTGTTAAATCAATAGGATGATGTAAATGCCAGTGGGCAATTAGCTTCCACTATACTCAAGATAAAAACTGACTCTTACTTGTGTATTCGTATCTTACAAGTTCTAAATGTCCCTCCCTTGTATGTCCCAGGAAGTGGTCCTCTTGGGTGCTAGAGCTGATATTTAAAATGGGCTGCTTCAATTAGTTATGCATATACTGACATCTCTTTTTCATTCTGGTTAGTGTATCTTTTGAGTGATTGACTCATTACTCCTTTGGGAGTAAGGAGTTAGGCAGATAATACATCATTCATTCATGTTAAGACTTTGATTATGGAAAACTTTCCCTGGATAATCATACCTGTTCTGGATATTCCTTTCTTTTGAACATTTTCATGTATTTTATATATCCCATAGAAAATGGTTTTAATTGAATCATACACTCTGAGAGACTTATTTACTTTTTTAAAAAATTAGAATTATTAGGCCCCTCTTGACAAATTGATCATTTTGTCATTATGAAATGACCCTCTTTAATCCTGGTAATATTTTTTGCTCTGAAATCTACTTCGTTTGATATTAATATAGCCAATCTTGCTTTCTTGGATCAGTGTTAGTATGGTTTATCTTTTCTATTTGTTCCATCAATTCTTTGTTCCCTTTTCTCTCTTTTTTGTTATTTCTTTCATATCTCCACTTAACTTTTGAGCATATGGAGTATAATTATAATAACTTAATATTTTATGGGGTAATTTTACCACTGCCATTGATAAGTCAGTTTTTTTTTCCCCTTATGGATTGAATGTTCTTGCTCCTTTGTATACTACTAATTTTTATTGGATTTAAGACACTGGGAATTTTAACTTGTTGGGTGCTAGATATTTTGGTATCTTTATAAATATTTTTTACTTTCATTCTGGGGCATGGTTAATTTAATTGGAAATCATTTGATCCTTTAGGGTCTTGCTTTTTATATTTGTCAGGTAGAACTAGAGCAGCGTTTAGTCTAGAACTAATTATTTCTCCACCACTGAGGCAAGCTGAGTTTCCAACCCAATACCCTGCAAATTATGAAATTTTCCAGACCAGCTGGTAGGAACAGGTTCTGTTCCTCCATGAGCATGAGCATTATAACCTCTAATCTTTGAAGATGTATTTTCCTTGATCCTAGGTAGTTTAAATACACATAATAGGCTAATCAGTACTCTACTGAATACTAAAAGGCAGCCTTCTGCACACACTTCCAGAGCTCACTCTCAATAACTCTCTCTTATCTGCTATTCTGTCCTGCAAACTAGCTACCTTGGCCTGTCTGCATCTCAGCTGTCTCCTCAGTTTAAAGACTCTGCCTGGGTTCCTACTCCCTATGAGGCAGCTGGAATACTTTCTCCAAACAGTAAGCAGGAAATCATGGCCTCATTTTTTTTTTATTATAGAAATTATTCTACACATTAGAATAGTTTCCTATGTATAAGTTCCCCATTTCTTAGATATATTTCAACACACCATGCTCTCCACTAAATCACCAAGTGTTCCTCCCCATTGTCCAGTGGGCTCCACCATCATTTGCCCCTGCCCGTCCCATTCCCTTTTGGTAACCTCAGTTCTGTTGCCAGTGTTTCAGGGTTGGTTGTGTTTCATCTGTTCCTTTGTTTTGTCTATTCACATTCCACCTGTGAGTAAGGTCATCTGGTATATGTCTTTCTTCTTTTGACTTATTTCATATGACAATCCCCTCTAGATCCATCCATTTTGATTCAAATGACAGGATTTCTTCTCTTCTAAGGGCTGTGCAGTATTCCAACGTATATATGTACCACATTTTCTTTATCCATTCATCTGATGTGGGCACTTAGATAATTTCCAGTTCTTAGCTATTGTGAATAGGGCTGCATTAAACATGTGATGCATACATCTCTGCAGATGAGTGCTTTTATATCTTTTCGGTAGATCATGAATTCATTTTTTCCCCTCATATCATATCAATCATTGCCCTTTGTTGCCTGATGATCGATATCTTGAAAGCATCTTTCATATATTCTTTCCTCTTTGTCATTGTTTTAGGCATGTAAATTCTATCCATCTTGGCCAGAAGTGAAGTTTCCAGAATCACGTACTACAGATATTTTATTTCCCCAACTATCAGCTCCTCAGAGTAAAAGCTCCCTAACAGTGTCTTTCTAGCTCATTATCTAGCACACCCAAACTCACTAAACATTTGTGGAATAAGTTAGAATTTATTGGAGATCACATTGCATTATTGAACCAGGTATCCTATATGTCATGAACCAAAACAAAAATGCCTTCTTTAAATCTGCCCCTCATCCTTTAGTTTGGTTGATTTGAGAGTTGTGTGCTTCCTATGAAAAGGTGTATCTCAATGACCCTTAACTATTTTAGCGATCGTTTCTTTAAGTATTTGCAGGAACCAAGGTAGTTTATAAACAGTACAACTAGCTAGGACCTATCACAAAACTCTGTAGGAAGGAAATGAGTCATCTCTTTCTTGTTATGCTTTTTATATATGTAGCAAAGTTGGGAGCTGTGACTAGGATAACTCTTAAAATTTGTAATACTCTTAACTTCATATCAGCAGGAGAGATGACTAGTGAAGAAAGATCATGGCATTAGAATTAGCATGGTTTATGATACCTCTTACTAATTTGTGGCAATAACAAGGATCTTGCCAAGGTAATCTTTTTTTTTTTTTAATTTTCTTGGCATAAACATGGGATTGGATAAATGCCATGCATCTAAGTTACTATTAATGTGATTTCTTATCTTGGTTTCTTTTATTTCCTTAGTCACCATTTTGTAGTTAAACAGAATCATTTCTGAACTTTTTTAGCAATCAAGAATTATAGTCCTGTTTTTGTGTATTTTGTTGCATTTGGGTGTGGAGGACATGACTTTTCAAACTTTTTTTGAACTTGTCATTGCCTATTCCATATTTTGCTGCAGTTTAATTGCAGCAAACTACAATTGTAATTTCAGTTAAAAGTCCATCCAGGATAGCTAATACTGCTATTTTCAGAGCTCTAATTAGCAGATTAGTGCTTCTCTGGTTATCAGCAGGAGTAGGTAAGAATCAGCGTCACGTATGCATGTGCGTAGCTCCTCATTGCCTGAGTTTGAGAATCACTGATATAGAGGTAGAGGACTATTAGAAATTTTATGGTGGTCATAGTGTGTTATCATACAGCAGTTGAATAGTGAACCTGCACATCTAAACTTACATTATTTTGTAAATCAAAGTTATCTCAATTAAAAATAAGAATCACTGATAGAGATAGTAAGGAATATATGGTATTCAGTCCTCCTGGTTTATTAGTTTGTTTTGGGAAACTTTCCTTCTGTGTCTGTTTCTCACATACACATATGTAAGAAATTCCCAGGCACATAAGAATAAACAGTTAATAGTATGCCTATTATGTTTAGTATATACCAGTTCCTTTTTATGTTATATAATTTTACCAGAGATTAAGATTTCTGTAAAGGAATAATCCTTGATCTGAAAAAGCACATCAGAATCAAGGTGATCATAATAAAGTAGAATAATAAGTTTGTTAGTAGATGTTTCACTTATTTATTTAAAGAAAGGAAGGAAGGGAAGGAGAGCGAGAGGAAGAAGCATTTTTATTCAGTTATCTGTTTCTTTTGGTTTTTATACCTGGCCTCAGGTGGTTCAGAAATGAGTCAGAAGGGTGCACCCTCATTACTCTCATTAATATTTTTTTCTAGGACTTTAGTGACCCATAGCCTCAGAATTTTAAAAAATCACAATCTTTTTCTTAGCTTTATTGAGGTATAATTGACAAATAAAATCATAAATTATTGGCACACCCTGGTGCTAAGCCAGCAGCTAGATTGTGAACCCAGTAAAGCCCAAGGAATGGTCTGGAGAACCCACTAAAATAAAATAACTAATGAACTAATAAAAGTGCTTCGTCCTCTTCTTCCTTCCTTCCTCCTTTCCTTAAAATGTGTCTTCCTCCTCCTCCTCTTAGGAAAAACAAAAGATATTTAAAGTGTACAGTATCTACTTAATTAACACGTCTATCACCTCATATACTTATCTTTTTTTTTTTTTGATGAAAAGTTTACTCTCTTAGCAAATTTCAGTTATACAATACAGTGTCATCAACTATAGTCACCATGTTTACATTAGGTTCTCAGACTTTATCTTGTAACTAAAGTTTGTGCCTTCTTCCAGTCTCTTCTGTTACCTCTAGCTCCCAACCCCTGGAAACCACTTTTCTACTTTGTGTTTCTAGGAGTTTGACTTCTTTAATAAAAAATTCCACTTATAAGTGATTCATGCAGTACTTGTCTTAAAATCAAATTCTTTGTCTTGCCAGTGGCCTAATGCCATTTCCAAAGCTGTTACCTCCAGGTCTGCTCTGTTATCGGTTCTCTCTTCCTGACTGAGGCCACCTCCAATTAAATACTCTAGAAACACTAGCAATTAAATGTTGAAAACTAAGCTCTCTAAAGGCAGAGACAATATTTACTACTGTATTCTGCAACCTCATTAATATTTTTAAATTTTGGTGTAAGACCAAATTAATGCAAAATATTTTTTAAAGGAAAGGTACAGGCAAGAACGAAAGTGAGTAGGCATGCTGAGAGAGAGAGGAGGAAGAAGTGCTTTATTTTATTTAGTTGCTCATCTTGGTTGTTCTCCTGGGCCCTGGGATGCAAACTGGGGTTCTTGGGATGGATGTGGACTGCGCTGGCA
The DNA here is from genome assembly GCA_004363575.1 of Solenodon paradoxus. Taxonomy (NCBI): domain Eukaryota; kingdom Metazoa; phylum Chordata; class Mammalia; order Eulipotyphla; family Solenodontidae; genus Solenodon; species Solenodon paradoxus. The sequence goes on along the minus strand of RJWH01000217.1, from coordinate 502,661 downwards.
GACTTAACTGCTAAGCCACCAGGGCATGCCAGTACACATTTTTTTAAAGGCATTTTTTGTTACATGAAATCAGTTCAGCAGTTTGCTAATTATATGTCTCCCAGAAAATTGTCAGTTTTAATTAAGCACAAACATGTTGTCTGCTTCAGCATGTCTCAGAAAATTGTCTTTTTTCCTTTACATTTTAGGAGACCAAATACATATTTTCTTGGGGAGACAAAAAAACCCCACAAGTTGATATATGATTTCTTAGTGGTTTTTTAAACATCTTTATTAAAATGTAATCCACATAAAATTTTCCCATTGAAAGTGTACAATTCAATGGTTTTTAGTGTATTTCTAGAGTTTCGTAATGATTACCACAATCTTCAGTTTAGAACATTTTCATCGTTCCAAAAAAGAAACCCTACGTCCATTAGGGCATTCATAAATATATATTGTATGATTCTATTTATATTAAATGTCTCAAAAGGCAAATTTAAGAAAGCCAGAAATTAGAGAAATGGTTTCCTACAGTTGACGAATAGAAATTATCTGCTAGTGGCTGTATAAAATAGAACAAAATTACTTATCACAGAAGAATTTCCATAAGCCCTTAGAAATTTTGTAGTGTTTTGCTTTGTTGTTTCCTCTGATGAGATTTTAATTTTCTATTTAAAAATATTAGCAAAAGTTTATATATGTGGGAAAATCAAATATGAATAATCCTCTGGAATATAGATGAAGATTATAAAAATAAACACTTTAGACTTTTATAATGCTTTAGATGCCACTGATCTCTAGAATAAGACATGGACAGCTGTTTGATAGCATGTACAATTTTGTTTAATAAGTGAATACCACAGTCCAGTAGTTCTCAACCTTGGCTGCTATGCATCAGAACCCTAGGGAGCTTTGAAAAATCCAAATGTCCCAAAAAAGTATACTAAACCAATTAAATCAGGATCTCTGGAAGTGGATCTTGGACATTAGAAATCTTTAATGTTCCCCAGGTGAATCCAATGTGCAGCCAACAGCTAGAACCACTGCCATAGACAGTTGAAGATGCAGATGAGATTGAGCTCAAGGAAATGTAGTTTTCCAGTGCACTCTGGTGGAGCAGCAGGCCACATAACCCTCAGATTGAGTCCTGGAAGTTAGATGTTATAAGTGAGGTAGTTTAGAGGTGACCACTAAATTATTTATTCAAGAAATTGAATTGTCTGCTGTGTGCTAGGCAAGGATGCAGAGATGAACATAGATGATGTCCCTGAAAAATTCACGGAAAATAGACAGACAAGCAGAATGTTGCAAATGTAGCCATGAAATGTTAAGGAATTAAGGGAGCACAGAAGTCTGCTTCATTAAGTTCAATGTTGAGACAAATGTTTTGATTCCCTTTTCAGCAACCACTCATGAATCCCTCCTGTGCTGACAGAATCCATCTCTGAAATTGACGGAAAATGTCCGGTGCTCGTTTTCTCTACCACCCTTGAGCTGGGGCACAGACATATGACACTATGCTGGTCATTAAGATTAGGGGAGAAATATGCTGGACAATTGACAGTTGAGGATGTGCCTTTCCATCTTGTTGTGACTTTGTGGGGAGAGGATGTGATACTTATGTGTCACAAAGATTATCGTGAAACTGATGGCCTGAGAACAAAGGCCTCCATTGCCTGTCATAGCCAAAGAGAAAAATGGAAAGAACCTGAATCCTTGATATCACCACTGAGCTGCTCATCCAGTCTTTAGTGAGATAATAAAAATATTTATTGCTTGAACCCTTGCTGCTTTAGAGTAGTTTGCGGATCAACAGTAGCAACATCGTGTGGGAGGTTAGAATCTCAGACCTCCTGCATCAGAATCTGAACTTTACTAAGATCTCTAGGTGAATGAGATGCACATTAAAGTTTGAGAAACACTAAATCAAACCACTTTTAATTGCGTATGTGTATTTCTGAAAACATTCTTACTAATATAAGTACGTGTGGTTTGACCAAGTGTCATTTTTAAAGCAAGGAAATGCTTAACCAGAAGACTTCTGTTTCAGACACAGACAGTTACAAGAAGTGCAGCCTGGTGGGGTACTGGCTATGTCCACTACCTCTGGCTCGGCACAGTCCACATGCCTCCCAAGGACCCCAGTTCATGTCCTGGGGCCAGGGGCAACAACCGAGATAAACAACTAAATAAAATAAAGTGCATCTTCCTCCTCTCTTCCTGCCTGCACCTTTCCTTTAAGGAAAAGAAAAAATAAAGTTACAAGACTTTTTCTCATAATAACAGCCAAAATAAGCAGTATAATCTCTTCATAATTATAGTTTTTGTAAACCTATTTGAGAGCTCAAAGACACAAACCAAAATGATTCCAGAAAGTGACAGGCTCTCAATATGACAGGTGACTCATTCCTCTCTTTCCTGACTGAAATACAGGGAAACGGAGGAAACCGCCATAGAGAGTAGTAGAGAGAAATCAGCCTATCTTTTAATAAAGTTTGAGGAAAAAAAATCTTAAATTGTGGCATAATAAAGTAGAATCCAGAGAAGGCCTAGATCAGTGCTGTCCGCTAGAATTTTGTGTCATGATAGAAATGTTCAATCAGTGCTAGCCAGTATGGTAACTACTAGCCAAATATGGCAGTCAAGCATTTGAGTGCTTGAAATATGGCTAATGTGACTGAGGAACTGAATTTTTTAAATTTTTTAAATTTAAATAGTCATTTATGTAGCTAATAGCTACCATCCCGGCTAGTGCGGCCACAGAGACAGAATGAGACTCTCCTGCCCCTCCGTTCTTTTTATAGGTCTTCATTTAGTGATACATTTAGGGATTCTATTCCCAGAGCAGAGGCAGTGAAACAGAGCTCATAGAAAATTCCCGTGTTTCCAAGAATCCCAACTGTGTGAGACTAAGGTAGAGGCAGAAAAGAAGAGAAAAATCTCCTCTCAGCCATCCCAAGTTCAGAGTATAGAGCTGACAAGACAAGGGTGGGCCTGAGAGAGGCCCACGGCCCTAAAACGGAATGGAATGGGAAAATAAAGAGAGCTCCCCAGTCACCCAGAAAGCAGCCAGGACTGTATATTAGGAAAAATCTCTCATGCATCACAATTCAAAAAAGGAGGCAACTCGAGAGAGCTCCAGAATCATGCCAGGATGTAATCCCAGGTCTTGTTGTAGAGAAAGTCCCAGTCTTGGCCTCAAAATATTTGAAGCCAGTGAAGAACTGAATCACTAAAGTTGCAACCAAGCCCAGGTTCAGCTTAACTATAGAGCATATTGATTCAAACCTGACTTAAGGAGCATGCACCTTTTAGTATTAAATATCGTTCTCTTTACTCTCTGCTAGATCTTTATATTAAATGCCCACTATGCAAAGATTGTAAAACATATGTGAACTAGAGTTAAGAAAGTCAAGTCAACAGAAGACCTGAATGACCTGGACATACTGATTTTCACATAATAAAGATGCTAGAATAACTGGTTTCTTCACAGATAACCTTGTTAGTGTCCATTGATGCTAGGTAAGTGATTCAAAGTTTCAGAATACCACTCAGGACATGCAAGAATTTCTTTGCCATGAGAACTTGAATTTCTGGAATCATAATTGCTTCCTGCCATCCCCCAAGTAACTGTAACAGTTTGATGGTTAAGAATAAGAAATTGGCTCACCCTGTTGAGTAGCAGTTAGGACAGTCACCTCTGAAGGATGCAGGCCTCATACTCCTGTGTTCAAGTCCCAGGTCCAGGGGGGAAAACCAGTGTGAACAACTAAATGGAAATAAACTACTTTTTCCTCCTCTCTCCCCCTGCCTGCCTGCCTGCCTGCCTGCCTGCCTACCTACCTACCTACCTACCTATTTGCCTTCATTCCTTCCTGTACCTTTCCTTAGAAAAAGAAAAAAATAAGAAATCAGGGCTCAACCTGGTAGCTCAGGCAGCAGAGAGGTTCGAGGTGTAGACCATATAAAGCCGAAGGACCTGAGGGAAGTGGGGACCAAAATAAATAAGATTGTTTCTTCCTCCCCCTTCCTTCCTCTCTTTAAAAATTTTAAATCCCAGTTTAAAAAATGTGTCTTTGTTAATTTTTTTATCAAAACCATTTTTAGTTTTTTTTGTTTATTCCTTCATTTTTTGATTCATTATTTAGAGAGTAACTCATAATTACTCCAAAAAGAGCCTACTTTTATCTCAACAAATGGAAAATTTCAGTTGATTTTTTTTTTTTATTCCAACTTATACAACCAAAGTGTTGCCCTGGAAACAGATACATTTTAAAGACGAAACAAAAATAATTGTAGTTGTTAATCCTGACCTTTTCTTTCAGCTATAGTTGTACATGCTTTAATTATAAGTAATTTTTGTTAGATAAGTAAAATGGTAATTTATATCTGTGGTAGTGGAATTAACAAACTGCTTTATTTTACAGGAAAAATATTTATCCCTAAACAGAAACCTGTACAGACTTTTACAGAAGAAAAAGTGTCTCTTGATCCAGAATTAGAAGAAGCTTTGACAAGTGCTTCTGACACGGAATTGTGTGACCTCGCAGGTATATACCCTAAAACGAGTCTGTGAATAAGCGTAAAGGAGAGGGGAGCACCAACATGTATCTATAGACATTACATAAATGCTTCCTTTTGCCCAGCAAAGTGCTTTGAGTCCATTACCAAATAATTGGCTTTGTTTTATTTACTCTGTAAATCTGACATAAAGAATATAATTTCTTTAAATTCTCTCAGTGGTAAATTAAATTATATTAAAAGGACTTATTATATTTTGGGCATCTTTCCCCATGGTCCCCATAAAAATCTTTTATTAGGTAGTACTCAACTAGAAACTCCTATCTGAGCGCTGAAAAAAGGGTGTCTATGGTCCATTGCGGTCCCATTTTATCAGAAGACCCAGAGATGGGTAACTGGAAAATAGATGAAACAGCCAGTCCTAAGCTATACTCACTGCTTTCCAACTATTCTAAAATGTAAGCAATACTCCCAACCACCCTGATACCTTCATCATTGCCATTTTCTCTTCTGCACCAGGATCTCCACTGCTTCTTCCCCACACACCCATTTTCCTAGATAGAAAAACATTATTTATGGGGAGATCTTAGTACCAAGGAACCCTAAGAACGTGTTTGAAAGTATCAGTGATGGTTCTTTGAGAAAAACCCAGGAAAGGGACAGTCAGAAGTTTGGAGCCACAGGCATATTGTAACATTTGCCTCATTTGTGCAGAAAAGGGCATCGAAAACTAAAACCATATTTATTTCCTAAGTGTCACTTTGTCATGCTTTAATCTTAAATATGAGAACATAGCTATACTTTTAGTATTATACTCTTAGATAAAATATGAATGTGAATTAATATGAGAAATAACAAATGTAAAAAGAGTGAAGGCTACATTGTAAAATTCGCCTTTTATCACGTTCCTAAAAAACTCTGAGGATCATAGCAGAAATCACTTCAGTTTAGCTGCACCACCAGATGGAGCTAAACATAGATTTACATTGAGGATTAGGTTGGCTTTAGCTGTGCATCTGTATTCAGAAATGCAGGGAAATCTAACTTTAGAAATGTGGGGGTAAAGAACATGGGTGTTCATGAGAAAAGATATTGTAGATGATTTTTTCTCCCTTTATTTGCTACAAATTTATATTTAATTGACTAGAAAACTGTCCAAAGAATGTTAAAATCATTGGTAGAAATTTGGAGTTATAAAATCAACTATGTTTAAAACTGATGAAAATTAAAAAACAGCTTTTTTTATATTCATAGCTATTCTTGGAATGCACAACTTGATGACGAATACACAGTTCTGCAATATAGTGGGAAGTAGTAACGGTGTTGACCAGGAACATTTTTCAAGTGAGTATTTACAATGTTTTGTGGGTTTCAGTCCTTTGCTAAATATGTTTTGTTTTCTTCATATATCAACTTCAGTGTGCATATATACATATGTATACATATACACATATACTATATATATACACACACACTGAATGTTATATACATGTACTTCAAAGCTGATTCCATTTTAGTGGTATTGATATAAAAAAACCATTGAAAATAGAATATTGACTATTTTATGCTCACCGTGTCAGCCAATGCAATAGCAACCACCCTCCTGTCACTAAATTATACTAATGATAAACAGTAGAAAAGCTAATAAAACTTCACTTTTGATTTTTAGTGTTACTGATTTTCAAGAACTCTGCAACAATCCTAACAAATAAACTACATTATTAAAGCAGACTCAGGAGAAACCACAGAGCAATTCACCTCCTAAACCTTTCAGTTCGATGTAAAGTATTAAATAGCCTAAGCAAAACTTTTTTTTGAAAGGAAAGATGCAAGCAGTATGAAGTCAAGTGGGCAAGCAGGCAGGAAGAGAGGAGGAAGTATTGTTATTTTATTTGTATTCAGTTGTTCACACTGGTTGGTTCCCTGCAACCCAGGGGTATGTGGCCTGTGCTCCTTTGGAGACAATTGGTCCAACCACTACTCCGCCAGGGCGTGCCTGAAACAAAACTTTTTAAAAAAATGATAGGATGTTGTAATATTATCAAAACATACATTTAATAAAAGTATTCACAACCATCAGTCTTCTGATTTTCCATACTCCCCATAAAATCTATTAATCAATTTAGTATATATTGTTCTAGATTTTGTATTATGTTTATATAAACTTGCATATGTATATATGTTATACAGTCTTTTTGTAACAAAAATTGAATCATACTATAGGAATTTCTTTAACTTAATATTTTAATAATACTATTGGTTAATTTTTTTAGTACTTTCTATGGGCCGTGTTCTGTGCACAGCTCTTTTTTCCATTGTGCCTTACCTGCCTGAGCCACAGGGTTGCTCCACGACTAACTTTCTCCATATCTGCGATTCTTACTGCCTTTACATTAATTACTACTCAAATCTAAGAGAAAATGCTAAGCGTTGTTAGATTTTATCATATTAGATCTTTATCTTGAACACTGCTACAAATAAATAGGATCATCAAATACATGTTATCAAATATAGTTTAGTACTAAAGATAAATTGTAAAATACCAAGAGGAAGGAAAAATATTCATTTTTGATAGCTGATACTTTATAAACAAATGCTAAATTATGTTTGTTATTTATAGTCAGTAAAAATTTATTTGAATGCTTTAAATATGTGCCAACACCTAAAAAATGCCATAGAAATTGTTGAGGAGAAACTTTTAAATTAGTTCTGTTGAGTTGTGTGTGTGTGTGTGTGTCTGTGTGTGCTGTATACTTGTTACCAAGTTAATATATGCATCCACTGCAATAGTATCAGCCAGTGAGACTTTTGTTCTATTTTTTCACAGATGTGGTAAAGGGTGAAAAGATTCTGCCAGTATTTGATGAGCCACCAAATCCAACCAACGTTGAAGAGAGTTTAAAGAGAATTAAAGAAAATGATGCTCGTCTTGTTGAAGTCAATTTGAATAACATAAAGGTAGGTCTGCTAAGCCAACAATGAAGTATTTTGAATTGCTTTGAGTTCGTTGGATCTAGAAGGAGAGCTGGAAAGTTTTGATATAGTCTTAATTCAAGGTAAAATTTTCTTCCTAACAGTATAACAGATTCCTGCATATTTTAGAAATTTAAATATTTCTGAAGTATTTTTGACTTGTTTTTTAAAAAATAGCATATAAAGATCAGACCCTGGTGGAGTAGCAGTTAGGTTAATCGAGCACCTGCCACATAACCCTGGGTCAGAGGGAAACAACCAGTGTGAACAGCTAAACAATTTTTTTTTCAAAGTGGTTATATAAATGTCAACCCCATGATTGTTAGTAAATCCCTCTGACTTCCAAAGTACTGCTTACTTTCAAGAGCATTTAGACTTCGAGGGTTTTCCATTTCTGTTTTTGCATTCTTTTTTTTTTTTTTTTTAACAACCCTTTGCCCCAAAGTACTGCTTACTTTCAAGAGCATTTAGACTTCGAGGGTTTTCATTTTTGTTTTTGCATTCTTTTTTTTTTTTTAACAACCCTTTGCCCCAAGTCTCCAGCCCAGGTCCACAGCTTTCATAGTCTGCATCTTAGCTGCCTGAGCCAAGGGGTGGGATTCTTCTTTTTTTCAATACTATTTAATTAATTAATAATTTACTTTTAAAGGCAGGCAGGAAATAAAATATTTTTTTATTTAGTTGTTTATATTGGTTGCTCCCCTCAGAAATGGGATACAAACCCAGTCCTCGGGATGTACGTGGACTGCATTCCTTTGGAGTTGACAGACCTAACCGCTGCTCCACCAGGGTGTACCAAATAATCTTTATATGTAGTAAAATTCTCCCTTTTTTAGTGTGCAGTTCTGAGTTTTGACAATTGCATACAGTTGCACAGTTATTACCCAGTCATGTAGAACATGTCACACCCTTCACACCCTTTTTTACAATCTCTGCTTCCAACTCTAGCCCATTTTCTTTTCCTGCCTTCTCCAGAATGTTTTGAGTCTGACTTTCACTTAGCATAATGCATTTGAGCTATTTCTGTGTTGCTGCAAATGTTGGTACATGTGTCACTTAATGAGATAGCTAGCAGGAGTTGACTTCATTGTTACGCAAATGCCACAGAGTGTAATTACACAATCCTGGGTGGTGCAGGCTGCACATCTAGGCTGTACGGGAGAGCCTGGTGGGAGCACTGATATATATGCAGCCTGTGTTGACCTAAAGGTCATTAAGTGTGAGGCATGACGATAGTTTGTTCCCATGTATTGTTGCGTAGTATTTTCCATTGTATGAATATGCTTCAATTGGTTTACACCAGGAGCTTTCAATTGATGACTGTACTTAAAACCAGTATGCAAATTCACATACAAATTTTTGTGTAACATGTTTTCATTTCTCTTGAGTAAACATTTCGAAGTCCATTTCTGGGATCTTGCTTGGTTTTTTTTTTGGCTTTTTTTTTTTCCAACTCTGCCTTGGAATAAGGAAAGAAAAAAATAAGGGTGTAGGGATAAATAATGACAAAAGAATAAATAAATGACCAAATAGTTATCTCTTGGGTACTGGCCATTGTATAAAAGCTTCATTACAAATTCCTCACTCTTAATTTTGATTTATCTGAATTGGGGGCAGAGCTAGCATCTTGAAATTGTAAGTGATTGTTCTTTCTTATGGGTGGAGGAAAGAAAGCCTTGGAAAAAGTTAATTTTCTTAGTTGATCATTAATCTCCTTTTAAAAAATTAGTTTTCATGTATCTCTATTTCTAAATCAGTGGTAATGAACTGAAAATAACCAGGCTACCGAGTATTGAAATCTTGGCACCAAAGGGAGAATGAATACCTTCTAAAACTATATCTTTGCATGTTTCAGGTATTTTGGGGGTAATCACTTGTAATACCTTCTGGCTTAACCCAAGTGCCTAAGTATGTCATCTGCCACAGGAATCATATTTATTAGATGTGGGCTCTCTTTGTGGATCCATTCTGAATACCCAGGAGTTGACTTCTAATATAGCAAGAAATTAATAGTAGAATAAAGAGAGTTTCTTTAACACAAATGCTAGAGAAATGGTGATAGTCTATGATAGGTCAACACTTGTGAAAATGTACCATGACAGAGAAGTCAAATAGATATAGAAGAGCCTGAGTTATTTGTTTTCATTTGACATACTGTGTGTATATGATTTTTCAGTACATTTTTATATAAAAAAAATAAGTACAAATATATTTGATTAACAGATTGAACTTCTTGAAAACTAAAATGTGTAATGTTTCTCTCACATTATTGTCTTTCAAGAATATCCCAATTCCAACCCTAAAAGATTTTGCAAAGGCTTTGGAAACCAACACACATGTGAAACATTTCAGTCTTGCAGCCACCAGGAGCAATGACCCTGTTGCTGTTGTAAGTAAGCTCTATTCATAATAATGAAGTTATGACTATATACCAGGGTGGGCTACAGAGGTAATTAAACTGTGGCTTTATGAACAGGTTTACTCCCCTTTTTTCAATGAATGTTTAGCTCACTGTTACACAATACATTATTTATTACCTGTGTTTTTTTTCCCTCATCAGTGTCCCTGCCACACCCTTGGTCTTGAACCATGGACTGCACCTTAGCCATCTGAGCCAGGGGTGCACCTTTCATATGATTTTTTTTTTTAAATATTTTGTTATGGTAACTTTGTTTTACAAATTAAAATAAACTCATGTAGGTTCCCCATATGTGCAGATTCCTCATTTTTCAGACATATGTCAACACACCCTGCTGTCCCCCAAATCATGAGGTGTTCTTCACCAATATCCAGTGAGCTCCACCACCACTCTCTCCTCACCCCTGACTCAATCCTTATTAATAACCTCAGTTTCATTGCAAGTGTCCAAGGGTTGGTTTCCTTTGTTTTGTCTATTCACATTCCACCTGTGAGTGAAGTCATCTGGTATCTATCTTTCTTCTTTTGACTTATTTCACTTAGCATAATCCCCTCTAGTTCCATCCGTGTTGATTCAAAGGACAGGATTTATCTCTTGCAAGGGCTGTGTAGTATTCCATTGTATATATATACCACATCTTCTTTATTCATCTGGCTGTGGACCTTAGTAGTTTCCAATTCTGAACTGTTGTGACTAGGGCTTCATAGACATGGGGATGCATAAATCTCTGCGAATTAGTGATTTTGTATCTCATTCTGTTTCATTGATATGTTTTCTTTATATATACTGCTGACTCCCAATGTTATTATCTCCAGTTCATACCTCTCCCCCTCCCCCCAAACTCATGTCTGGTTGTTACTACCTAATAGCTTTACTTAGATATTTAATAGACACCAACTGAAATTTGATGAGATACTGAGATTCCTGAGATCCATCCCATCCCTACTTCTCTCACACTCTTTCCTTTGTCAACTTCATTTTTTCATTTGCTCAAGCAACAAGAAATGGAATCATCCTTGATTTCCCTTTCTCACAGCCTTAAATGTATATCCAGCCCTGTCTTCATACTATTTCTAGAATCCAGGCACTTCTCACCATTTTACAACCACCACCCTGATCCAAGCCACTATCTTCTATTATCTGGACATTGAAATAGCTCCTAATTGAGCTACCTACTTTCAGCTTACCCATCCCCAAATCAGCACTTTACATAGAGCATCAGTGGGATTATTTTAAAACTTAAGTTATCTCATTCCTATGCACAGAACCTTCCAGCAGCTCCCTATCTCACTAAGAGTAAAAATCAAAATCTTTTGATGACCGCATAAGGCCTTGCATGAACAGACCGCACACCCTTTACTTGCCCTCTTAGTTAATTTGAGCCTTTTTGCTCTTCCTCAAATATGCCACAGATGCTCCCAGCTCAGGGACTTTACATTTGTGCCTCCTACCTAGAACCTTTTCCCTAAAGATATTCTACATAGTTTCATCTCTTCATTTTGAGTCTTTGCTCGGTGTCATCTTCAAGGTGAGGCCTTACCTGATTACCCTTTATAAAACACAGCCCACTCCTGCCCCCAGCACTCCCCATCTACCCTACTTGACCTTTGTTCTCCTTTTTACAGCCTAACATTATCTCTTACTTGTTTACTGCCTGGGCCTCCCACGCGAATCAGACAGAAACTTGTATGTTTTATTTCTGAATCTTTAGAATAGTACTTATTAAATATTAAACCATCAGTAATATTCGATAACTACAGAGATGGATGGATAAGGGATTTGTTCCAGCTAAAAGTACATATGTGCCCTGATAGAGCAGTGATTCAGTTAATTGCTTCCAAAAGAACAAGCCACATACCCTGGTTTCGAGTCCCAGGTCCAGGGGGAAAACAACCATGTGAAAAACTAAATAAAAATAAAGTGTTTCTTCCTGCCTGCCTGCCTGCCTGCCTGTTCACCTTCATTCCTGCCTGCACCTTTCCTTAAAAAAAAAAAAAAAAAAAAGTGCAAATGTGTAGATACCCAATCTCATTCTAGAATCTCTGCCCCCTTAGTACTACCTTTTCTTTAATTTGATATTTGATCTTACCCACATTTTCTAGAGTTTAAACTTCTAAGAGACTTTTTTTCTATAAACTCACACTCATATTCTTTCTCTCCTTTCCTCCCTCTGCCTAGGACTACCATATTCTGGGAGAAATGTAATGGAAATAGATTGAAGACATACCCTTCGTTGTGGGATTCTAATTGGCCCCTCCTTCTCTGTAGTTTTTGTGCTCTTGAAATTTTCATTATCCATGATCTTTTCTGGTCTTCTACCTTAGGCTCTTTTTTGGTCTCTGCCTTGGAAATTAGTCTATAATTTACCCTCATTTTGGCTTCACAGTAACACAGCTGCCACAGGACCAGGTAAGAAAAGGCATTCCAGTGAGACATTAACAGTTAGTCCTACACAAAAACTCAAAGTATGACATGGATGAAAAAAGTATATAAAGTAGGATATGAATGAACATAATGTGACTAGCAATAGAGTATTTCCTATAAGGAATTTACATGTGACACAAGAATCTAGAGATTGTGACAGGGTATGTGTGAACAGCTGGTGAGACCTGTGGGGTAGTGTGTCATCCAGGACACTCAGAGGAGAAACATTAAGGCAGTTACATTGATTTATGTATTTATTTGTGACATACAGTGTGTAATAGTTGTTTAATTTTAATCTCTAAATGTTTTCTTTAACTTCTAGGCTTTTGCAGATATGCTGAGAGTCAACAAAAATTTGAAGAGCTTAAATTTGGAGTCCAACTTTATTACAGGGGTTGGGATTCTGGCACTGATTGATGCATTGAGAGATAATGAAACTCTGGCCGAGCTCAAGGTTGATAATCAGGTCAGTGTTCTACAGCACTAACTTTGAGGGTCCTACAGCCCACACCACTCAGGAAAGATTGGGGACTCAGGAAGCAGTGAGAGGAAGATTTTCAGGGAATCCTTTGGCAAGATGGGGACCTGAACGGGAATGGGAGGACATTTGGGGCAAGAAACATGTATACAAAGCAGTTCTCCCTAACTCATTTTAAGAGAATTTAGATGTTTGGCTATTTTTTTTTAAATGAAATATTTGTTAAGGCAGCAATGGTTTATAACATTATGTAAGTTTCATGTATACATTGTTATAATTTGACATCTGTCATGTCTGTACGCTACATCACGACCACCACCAAAAGTCTAGTCTGTGTCCATCCCCGTGCAATTGACTCCTTGAACCACTTCACCCCGCACCTCTCCCCTCTGACAGTCATCAGTGTGTTCTCTGTATCTAAGAGTTTGTTTCCCTGCTTTGTTTCTTTATCTTCCAAATATGAGCGAAATCATATGGCATTTGTCTTTCTCTGTCTGGTTTCTTTCACTTAGCATAATAGTCTCAAGGTTCATCCATGTTGTCACAAATAGCAAGATTTCATCTCTTTTTTACAACTTAATAGTATTCGTGCGTGCGTGTGTGTGTCTTTATCCACTCATCTGTCATTGGATACTTAGGTTTTCCATATTTGGCCATTGTAAATAGTGCTGCAATGAACTTAGAGGCAGATAGATCTTTTCAAATTAGTGTTTTCACATATTTTGGATAAATACCCAGAAGTGAAATTGCTGCATCATATGGTAATTATTTTTAAGTTTTAGAAGGAATCCCTATACTGTATTTCATAGTGACTACACTAATTTATATGAGGGTTCACCACCAACAGTGTATGGAGGTTCCCTTTTCTTCACACTTCTGGCTTTTCCAACAAGCCAAGACTTATTATTAACTGTTTTGAAATTATAGTCTTGCTTCTCTTATGTATATTGTAAGAAATGAGAAATTAAAAAAGATCAACAAAGTATGCATGCACCTGAATGCCTTAGCCTTGACTTACTTTGACAAGTATTTTGATGTAGTTTATTAATACTATTTTTTTTTTCTGATCATCCCAGAGGCAACAGTTGGGGACAGCTGTAGAATTGGAAATGGCCAAGATGCTTGAAGAAAACACAAATATCCTTAAATTTGGATATCAGTTTACACAGCAGGGACCTCGAACCCGGGCAGCTAATGCTGTAACAAAAAACAACGACCTAGGTGAGACACTGGCGGTCTCAAATAGAATTTCTGAATTGTACCGTTAACATACTAGAGGAACTGTTTTTCACTTTTAAAACAAATTTTAACAGAGATTACTTGACCTTTGTTCCTAAAATCTGCATGATCTTTTTTATACTCATGAAAAGTTCAGTTAAGTGAGATTGTAATTACTGGGCTAGCAAGTAAATTTAGCATATCACACCTTTAAGTGAACAGTTTTCTACACAACATTCCTATAACATTTGTTCTCACTTACAAGTCACTCTGGGAGCAATTAAAATAGAGATTTCAACATTACAGGGAAATCTGTTAAACCCTTTTTGTTGAACCAGCCTAACTAGAAGTTCAGTTTTGTGTGATAAAGTTTAGAATAATTATAGTTTGAACCAGGTTTTATAGTCAGTAGTGTATATAATGTTTGCTCTGCTTACCCCTCTCCCTAACACAGCTGTTACTGTAGGCAATGTTTCTTTTCACTGTACACATCTAGGTCAAGGGTCTCCCATTCTTTCTTTTTTTTTCAAGGGAAAGGCGCAGGCAGGAATGAAGGTAAGTAGGCAGGTGGGTGGGCAGTAAGGTTGAGGAGGAAGAAAGAATTTATTTTATTTGGTTGTTCATCTTAGCTGTTCATCCCCAGCCCTGGGACACAAACTTGTGTCTTTGGGATGTATATGGTTTGTGCTGGTTGGAAGCGGTGGACCTAACCACTCTACTACCATGCACACTAGGAGTTTCCCATTCTTTCATGGTTTCTGTGAGGCTTGTGCTTCTGTCTGAAATAAATTTTCTACCCAAGGAAAAATTAAAGCCCATAATGCTTTATGTCTACATGTTTCCAGAAGTTAACAAAAATAATGTTTAAGTTTGATGTTTTTCACTAATATTTTAGAAGGTGCATTTAGACAAGAATTAAGGTATGCCCTGATGCAGTAGTGGTTAAGTTAATCACTTCTGAAGGAGCAAGCCACATACCCCTGGGTTCAAGTCCCAGATCCAGAGGGAAGCAACCAGTATAAATAACTAAATGGGAATAAAATAAAAATGCTACTTCTTCGTCTCTCTTACTGCCTACTTGCCTTCATGCCTGCGTAAACTTTTCCTTAAAAAAATAAAAATAAAATAAGACTTCTTAAAGGAAGTAACATTTCATAGTGATACAGTTCTTTCAAGCTTCAGCCATACTTAATTTTATATTCTTTAAAGGTCTCTAGAGCAGAACAACAACAAAAAAAAAAACAGAGCTACATTCCTTTAATCCAGATGACTATGAAAAGTATTTGTTCAAACCCTTTCCACCTTTGATTCTAATCTCCCACAGTAGATTTTAGTCTCTTGCTTTTAAAAGAGAAAATTGGTGTATTTTAGTACATTGTTTATTCTCGATATGGCCTGAAAAGTCAAATAATTGTTTTAGTACCTGTTCCCTAGCTGATGTCTGTTTTCTTCCTCCAGGTATTTAATTTTACTGTTTAAGGCAATGTTCCTCAGGTCTGAGTGAACTCACACATAATTGGAGAATTTTAAGAACATACAGATTATTGGCTCAAAAAAGTTAATTTTTTACTTAGTAAGTTAGATGTAATTCATTGTAATGGTTTCATTGTAATTTTCGAAAACACTGCTTTTTGAGAGCAGGAGCCATGTCTGTCTGTTTAATCCACAACTTAATGATTGATTAAGTGAATAAAGAAAGTGCTAGCATTTAATCCCTTCTCAAAGTTATAATTTTCTGGTAAGTAAATAACCATAAACTTAAACTGGAAATATCCTCCATTTTCCCTCTTTTCTGAAACTACCTTTACTCTCTCAGGATCCCACAAACATATTTGTGGTCTGAACCCTCTCTGTCACCTGTATCCGGCCCAGTAAGCAGGAGAGCGGCAGGGATGCCAGCATTTGCAAGACCATAGCAGATATTGTGGCTAGTACTCTGCCCAAATTTCTACAAGAAAAGCACTGCCCAATATTGGAATAAGGGAGAGACTGGCAGATGGAAGACGAGGGGAACAGATGAAAGCTGTTTCCTAGGGTGCTTTGATGTTAACACTGAGTCGTCCAGAGCAACATGTAATAGAGGAGGAGAGGCCATGTTGAAGAATTTGGGATCTGACCAAGCAGAACTGAATGATCACGAAGTTTCATGCTGGTAGCGGTAGCCTCCCACTCATGTTGTTTTATTTACTCCAAGCTTGATTTTTAGACGTTGATCTCAGGCAGGAAATGAGAATAAGGACGTTCCTGGAGTGGGGAATTGCATGGATATAAGCTCAAATTTGAGAGCAAGGCTGCAGGCAGCCTGCCAATTTTGAGTCATAGCAGAATCCAGAGAAAGCTATGAATAAGTGTTTGCTGTTTTAAGCTAACAGAATATAAAACTGACGTCAGCAGACTGAGAGAGAGCTGGTAGAGGGCACTAACATGACATGGTATAGAACTTAGATTCCTTTCTGAGAGTCATTATAGGCTACTGAATGCATGATTGAAATGGTACTTCCAAAGAAAAACTGTTAGTACTCTTCTAGAGATAGAGCAGAAGTGAGGTTAATGAGGCCTTAGTCACAATCGACTGATCTTGAAGTATTGAGAACTTAAATCAGTGCAATGAGTTTTAGAATTTGAATCAGAGCCAAAGAATTATTAATGGGCCATATTTACAAACCTGTCATCTAGAGGATGAAACAAGAAATAACTGTTACGTCACAAGTGGGCACGAGGAGAGAAGGCAGAGTGGAGAAGAGCACTGGGCCCACTCCCTCTTCTGTGTTATGCATCTGGCACCTTCAGCTCAACTTTTCAGACCTGTGCTTTGATCGCTGCTTGTAGATTGAGGGGCAAGCCTTAAGACCGCATTTTCTGATACGTTATGTGATATGTGGCAACTGCAAAGAGGTATCCAAGAACAAGATTTGAGACTTACACAGAATCTTTTAGGCATATACTCTGTCTTCTTAAAATGGAACTACATCAGCTCTTTGGTGTTCTGATTTCAGTAACATCTTTCCATCTCATTGTTTTCTTAGTCTCAACTATTCGTTGAAATAACCCTATGTACTTGCCATGTCTCCAACTGAGAAGTGTCACAGCTATGACAGCAAAGAGGTTATATGGTACACACGCAATGTTTGATTCAACTTTGAGTCTCATTGTATTGTCTTTACACTAACTACATAATCCATTTTTGACACTTTTTTTGTTTGCTTCACTCTGCCCTATAAATGTTGTTATTAATGTGTATTTTATAACATGCATTTTGACATCTGAAATTATCTGCCAGTAACACCCAGTCCTTTGCAACTAAAATTTTTCTTGAGAATGTTCTAACCTAAACTATTATCTCTGGTTTGCTTTTCAGATATTTCCATATTTTTCAGAGATCTATTTACATGAATTAAATTTGTATTTAAGAACTCAATGTTCATTTGATTATTTTCCCTTAATATTTCAGTAAACACATGAAATGTGTTGTTAGCATGGGTATTTGGTCTCTTCTATTGAAGGCCAGTGAGCAGAAGCACCAGTAGTCAGAATAGCAAGAGAACAGAGCATCCAAAACTTGGCCAGGAGGCCAGGTGCACCTCTTGGCTTTTCATTCCTTTGTTAAACAGCTAGTTTGGGCTGAATGAAGAGGCAGTTGCCTTCTTAATGTGTTTCTATAGACAGAATAAAATTACTAGACCAATGAACTGAAACAGAAGAACTTACTAGGAAGAGTTTTAAAACCAATAATGTATAAATACAAATCCTCTAATTATAAAAGTTTTCTTCAATCTAAAAAGAGGGTGGACAGGATCAGGACCATCAGACCCTTGTAACCCCATGGTGTAGATGCTGTGTACTCTTCATCGAGTGTGTACCGTGTCCTCGGTATTCACTCAGCAGCATGTTGTGCCTTCAGTTGCACAGCCGTGCAGTACAAATACACTACAAAAAATGAGAGTTACGATTTACACTGCGTTTGTCATTGACCCTAGAGCTTGGGCCTCCTGGGCCTCTTCTCTCTAAATGGGAGTTGACCACAATGCTGAGGGGCCCTGAACTGGTGACTCTCAGCAAGTACTCTCTCTGGTGGCTGATAGTGAGAGTGAAGGCAGAACAGTCCTGAGGTTGAAGACCCTGCCCTGCTCCTGTGGGTGTGAGCTACAGACCATGGGAGTCAGGAATCCTCACGTGTGCACCTTCCTTCACTCCCTCAGCTGAATGAGTGGCCAGGATCTGGGGCACCTCACCCCATTACTGGTTACTAGCGTTTTCATTACTTTGCATTTTTGTTGCTTTGTCAGCTCATTTTGTAGGAGATGAGAGAAGGAAAATTTGGAGAGCAGTAGCAAATAGCAATCTTTTATAAATGTTTTTGGTTTTCTTTCACAGACTAAGGAACTACAGTGTAGTGTCTAATTGGAAGAGCATGAAAATAGTTTTAATGTTTCCTAATTGACTGGTGCTGCCTGGATTCCATTTCAAAATTTAACACTAACTTGACTAAAATCTTTTTTTTAATAGAGGTATAAATATTTTTTAGTAAACAAGTAGCCTGAAGGCACAATGACTTAAAGATGATTCCTGATCATTCTGTTTTAGTTTCTTAAACTCGGGTGTGGTTTGGGCAAATAGTACTCATTTTGAAGCTCCTCAGTTCTCAGCAGATAAATGACACTGATGAACATGAAACTTTTTTAATAGCCATGTAAACTAGAAACGAACACTTGTGTTTTGTACAACTATAACTGCATTATACAGAAACAAGAAAGTTAACCTTGTATAACTAACAGGCATTTCTAACATTCTTTTTCTCGTAGTTCGCAAGAGGCGAGTTGAAGGAGACTGCCAGTAAGCCCACCGAGATAGACTTCACATCGCGATGGTGGTAGCAGATGTAAAATTTTCCTGGGTAGAAGGGAAAAGACTGGAAATATTTTTTTAACTACAATTATCTTTTTTCTAGTTTAAGTTGTTACCAAATTATAAAACCAATAGTGACATTTCATGTGCTAAAGCATTATTTCTACTTTCTGCTATAATCAATTTTAATATAACTTCATTGAATGGTTTTTGATGAATCTTGGGTAAAAAAATCATAGTGCAATTTTCAGAGGTCAGTTATAGAAGAATAATTTGAACATTTTAAGGACCAATCTTTTTTAGATCAAAAGGGACATTGTTGATAGAATTGCTGTCGCTCTTCTTGGCTACACAGCACTTCAAAGCTTTCCTTATTCCAGAGATGCTTCCCATGTTTCAGCAGACATGGACGTGCAAGAGTGTGCTTTTTCCTTCATCAAGAAAGGGAAATGCCAAAATTTAAAACCAGATATCTTAAAAACTGGCCATGTATTTAGGACCAAGGGTAGATCCAGGAGAGAGAAAATGGCTTTATGTAACTGCACTTGGCTGACACATCTTAGTAACACCTAGTTTTTTTAAAAAAATAGTCATCAGCTTTGCCAATTTACATACTTTGTTTAAAAATAGTTATGTCTAAATCCATTACAGTTTTTCACTTTAATAATATGGGCATTATTAAATTTTTGTGAAAGTTCATAGTAAAAAGCATGAGTAGGAAAGCTGTCTTCTTGCCTGTAACAGACATACAGCCAACTCTGTTACTTAGGGTAAAAGGAAAGTGTTGTGTTCTCTTCTCCCACCAAGTCCTGGGTCTCAAGACATGGACTGCACTGTAGCAACTGAGTCACAGGGGTGCACCAAGAAAACTTGGTGTTAAGCATATGAAATCAGAGAAAATAAACATTGGAATTCAAGTAGGAGGAGTATGCAAAACGGTCATTTAAACTGATGGTTATTTTGTAGAATAAGAACTGGCATGCATATAAATTAAATGTACAGTGTAGTAAGGAGTTCCCATATGCAATACAGAATTGTATAATTAATCACCACTACAAATTTTCTAACCTATAAGAAAACTGCTTTTCTTCATGAATGTAATTTTTATCTGTATCCTTACCTTTTGTATTTTTTCTACCCAGATTATGTAAAAGTAATTTCTCATAACCAAATCTGTCTTCCTAGTGCTCAAAGTATTAAGGTGAACCCTTGAGCAGTGGTGGGAAAAACCACTCCAGACCCAGCAGTGCCACAGAGAACTTGTATGATTGTGCCCTGTCCCGGGGCAGCCCCCAGAGCAGATGACAGGTCAGTTGTAGCGACAGAAGGTGAGGTGGGAAGGAAATCTGATGGGCCTGACCTCAAAAATTCACACTTGGCTCTGTCGTTTGTGGGGAGATTTTTCTAAGGGGAAGAACCTCCTTTCAGAGTAGGGGAGAGATTTGTTGTTAATCTTTAAAAAATTTTGAAATGTAATTACAAAATACCCTTTGACTTGTGCTGGACATTTTAGTGGATGAATTTGGCAGTTTCTTGATAATGAGCCGTCTTTACAGGCAAAAGCTTTCCTCTTAAGTGTTGGTCTGTTTACTTTTCTGAATCAGTATCTAATCTTTGAAAGAGGCCAACGATTAACTTTGCACTAGAGGCCACTGATTTTTTTTTTTAAGTTAGAATGTGCCCCTCCCCACCCCGTCTCTCTTCATGTACAGCTCTGGAATTGTTGATTATTTCGAGACTGCAGAGTCTCAGCATGGTGTGGGGATTCAGCACAGAGCAGGTATATAAAGCTGTATTCCACTCTCAGCAAGGCTTCCTTGCTTGCACTGGCCTGTAAGTAAATAAACGGATAATATGTTATACCTTTCTTCCATAAATTTGATGTTTTGTTTTGTTTTCAAATACAAGTAGGTGAGATCCTACCTAGAATTGTGTATCCTATGCATAGGTATTGTTTTCACTTACTACTTATCAGAGTATGAGGAAGAAGAATATTTTGCTTGTACTTTCCCAGTTCCAAGCTACCACAGGTCATTACCTAACTAAAGAAAATATTTCTTTATAAATAACATAAAAGATGAGCATTCATCCAATTCATTACAAAAAAAAATCTTTGCAGAATTGTAATTACCAGGGAGAAAACTGGTGTTTACTTTGACTTTCAAAAATCTGATAGCTGTTAAAGTTTTCGTAATTTTTACTATTTCTAGGTTGTTCTAAAATTTGATAATGAAATAGATTAAGGCTTTGAAATAGTATCGATTTTTAAGCCAAAGATTTTCCGAGTCCCTAAGCTTTTTTTCTAATCAATTTAAACTTATCTGGTTATCTAACAGAATATCCTTTATGTCTTTGTTGGTTTTAAAACTTTTAATTGCTCATTTTATAAAATTTAATATTCATTTTGTCTGAAATTCTAATTTTCCAGTATGTCTATATGAAATTGTATGTATTTTAAAATAAATATTAATAGCTAAATTGATGTTCAAACGGAATTTGGCGCTATGAACTTTTAGCTAAAGCCTAGTGAAAGTCTAAAGTATAAGTGAAATACATTTCCTAAGGGTGCCTATCATTTAAAAGACCAAAAAAATTTTGCGTTAAATAAATTAGTAGATTGTTAACAATTTCAAGAAGAATATTCTTGGTTTTTAAATTTCAAATGTTTGTTATTTTATTGAAATAATCCATGTGCTGACTCTGTGCAGTAGGTGCACTTTGGAAAAGCTAACGTGTAAATACAACTTTGTAAATGGTTTTTCCATGGACAGTATCTGACATGTTTTCATTTAAAAGGGGGATTCCATGATATGATAAAAAGTATACAAGAAAAATTATTTTTAGAAAATGTTAGTCAGGTTGTATTGTAATTACAGTTAACCCCTGCTGCCATTAGAATGCGATGGAAGGATTCGCGGAATTTTATAAACTCTTTCATTGTTGGCTCTGTGTTCCCAAGGCTGCCTCACTCTTTCCTTATAAACTCAAGAACAACCGTCACCTCCCAGCAGATCCAAGGATCCAAGGATCCTGCTTTTCCCAGAGTTCAGGGCACCTCGCATCCTCTCAACCTCAGTACCTGTGCAACCTGGCTCCTTCAGTACATTGCCAGGTCACTTCTCGTTTCTTCCCAAGCTTACTGGGATATACTTGACATGTAACACTGTATTGGTTTAAGGTGAACAACATAATGATTATATGTGTGTGTGTGTGTGTGTGTGTGTGTGTGTGTGTATTGCGAATTAATCACCACAGTAAGTTTAGTTAACCTCTATCACCTCACACTTTAAAAAGTGTTTTTCTTGGCAGACCCTGGTAGTAGCGTAGGTGTTAGGTCAGTTGCCTCCAAAGGAGCCCCTAGGTTTGAATTCTGAGTCCAGGGGGAAACAACCAGTATGAACAACTAAATAAAAATAAAACAAAATGCTTAAAAAAAAAAGCGTTTTTCTTGTAATGAGAGCTTTTAAGATCTATTCTCTTAGCAACTTTCAAATATGCAATATCATATTGTTAACTATACTCACTGCTGGTCAAGTACATCTCCAGTGCTTATTTATCTTATGAGATGAATGAAGTTATGACTCTTTGTATGTTTTTACCACCTTCACTCATTTCCCCACCCCTCACCCCCTGCCTCTGGCAACCACCAGTCTTCTCTGTTTCCATGAGTTCAACTTTTTAACTATTTTCTTTTAAGTGGATTCATAGTATATTTTCTTTCTGGCTATCTATTTCAGTTGATATACTTTGCTCAAAGCCACTTCACTTCTAAATAGTATTAACTGAAGCAAGGGACCCACGAGAACCAAGCACTGGGATATTCCGGAGCAACTTCCTATTTCTGCTCTCAGACAATGACTGGGTGTGTGCGTTCTCGCATCTAAACAGCTAGCAGATGGCCGCCTCCATCAGCTCTTGCCAATCTTTTGTTTCTAGATATTTCTCATAAAACTACCAAATCAATCTGTTCACTATTTTTAAATTCAGAAAATTGTATTTCTAAGCAAAGATTTATAGTTTTGTTACTCTCATTTGGTCATTCTGTGTTTTATTGATCTTTCTGCATTAAAATCCAGCCCCATAAATTCTTCTCTTTAAAAACTGAACAAATTTGAAATGCTATATAATAAAACATATTTATGTCAAACTCTAACTTGCAATTTGATTATTCAGAGAAGCCAATCCTAGAGGTTATCTGGGGGGACAAAAAGATCACTAAGTAAACTACTTGTATTTTAGGAAGCTTTCATTGACATGAGGAATTTTACTTTGGACTTCCAGACAAGATGGCAACCTGGTAAGAGCAAGAGTCATGTCCTCCCCACAAAACAGCTAGAAATTCACCTATTTTTCAGAAACAGTCACTGAGAAAAAGCAGGCAGGTAGGCTGTCGAGACACAGTCGCAGTGGTGACAACAAAGGGTAGGTGGAAATGTACGGGCTCAGAGCTGCACCACAGGATCAGGATCAGAATCGGGATTCTGGTCATGGCAGAGCAGGTAGAACTACAGGAAGAACAGACCCTCCCAGGAACTGAGAAAGCAACGGAGAGCCCGCCCAGCAGGACCAGGCAACAGGGAGGAGGTGGGCCGGGTAGGGTCTAGGGGCAGCGCAGAAGGGGTCAGTGCCCTGGTGGTTTGACCGGGAAGCCCAGCGAGAAAATTACTCTGTGTGCACCGTAACTCGAAGCTCTGCTACAAAGTGATAGTGATCAAAACAGTATAGTAATGGAATAATAAGAGGCACAGACCAGTGGAAGAGAAGTGAATCACCAGAAAGTGACCCACTCACAGTCAATCTATGACAAAAGAGCCAAAAAGCATACGATGGAGAAAGGAAAGTCTTCAATAAAGTGTTGGGATACCTGGGCAGCCACGTGCAAAAGAATAAAGCTAGACCACACTCTACCACCATTCACAAAAAACAACAAAATAGACTACAGACTTGGACATAAGACCGGAATCTATAAAATTCTTGGAAGACAGCATGGGAGAGACATTCCATGACATCAGCCTTACAGAGGCCTTTGGGGACTCAACTCCAACATCAAGGGAAACAAAAAGAATAATAAAAAACAAACTACATCAAACTAAAGAGCTTCACAGCGAAAAAAAATCAGCAAAACTGGGAGAAGATATTTACATTTCATATTTCTGACAAGGGCTTAATATCCAAAATATACAAAGAACCCATAAAATTCAATAACAGAACAACAGACAATCCAATAAAGAAAATAGGAAGGAGGAATTGGAGAGAAATTTTTCTGAATATACAGATGGCCAACAGGCAGGTGAAAATATGTTCCTTCTTGCTGGCTATCAGGGAAATGCAAATCAAAGCAATAATGACGTATCGCCTTGCATCTAAGAGACTGGCTATTATCTAAAAGTCTATAAACAAAAAATGTTGGCAAGGATGTAGAAAAACGGAAACACTTTTACACTGTTGGTATTACTTTTTATACTTTAGGAACACTTTGACACATTAGTGCAGCCCCTATGGAAAACAGTGTGGAGATTCCTCAAATAGTTGACTATGGAAATTCCGTATGATCCTGCCATCCTGTTTCTGAGTATTTACCCAAAAGATACAAAACCCTTTATTTGCAGAGATTTTGCACCCCCGTGTTTATTACAGCATTGTTCACAATAGCTAAGAACTGTAAGCACCTAAGTGCCCAACATCAGAAGAATGGATGAGGAGGATGTGGCATTTATACTCAATGGAATGCTACACAGCCCATAGAAGAGATGAAATTCTGTCATTTGAATCAACATGAATGGAACTAGAGGGGATTATGCTACGTGAAACAAGTCAAAAGAAGAAAGACTGATACCAGATGACCTCACTCATAGGTGGAATGTGAACAGACAAAACAAAGGAACAGATGAAATAAAACCAACCCTGAAACATTTGCAACAGAACTGAGGTGACCAAAAGGGAATGGGGCGGGCGGGGGCAAATGGTGGCAGAGCCCACTGGACAGTCGTGAAGAACACTTGGTGATTTGGTGGAGGGCAGGGTGTGTTGACATATCTGAGGAATGGAGAACCTGTACATATGGGGAACCTATACGTAGGAGTTTATTTTACTGTGCAAAATAAAAGTTACTACAATAAGGGAAAAAATTGAGAGTGGAAATCCCGTATGATCCTGGGTATTTACCCTGAAATCTACATTGATTCACAGAAATATGCACACCCCCATATTCACTGCAGTATTATTTACAGTAGCCAAGAGCTAGAAACAACCTGAGGGCCCATCAACAGATGACTGGATAAAGGAGATGTAGTATATATACGCAATGGAATACTATTTAGCTATTTAAAAAAAGATGAAATCCTGCCATTTGCAGAACATGGATAGGCCTCGAGGGAATTATGCTTAGTGAGATAAGGAGACACACTGATATCATCCATGTGTGGTAGATAGAGAAATCCAGCAAACAAACTAAATCAAACAAAATTAGAGTTTTAGTCAATAAAAGCAAATTAGTGACTGCAGGAAGAGAACAGGAAGAGGGAGCGGGTATATTGGGTAGAGGCGATCAACTGTATAGTGAATGAAGAACTGAAGTGAACTTAATATACACAGATGTGGGTATATCATGATGCACACCTTAATCCTTTATGTTATGATACAATGGTCCTTCAATAAAATTAATTAAAAGTATATCTAATTAGTATTCAACTTTCAGAGGCAGAGAAATATAAACATTAGATCACAAAAGATACACATGGTCAAGACTAAAACCCACCAAGATGAGGAAGCTGACTTTGGAATTCAAGACCTTGCCCAAGATACACTGTTGTCTTGCTCATTCGGTAAATGCTTATCAGGTATGTGTTATACTCAGCTACTGCCTCAGTCACAAATGTAGAAGTCAGATTTCATGTTGTTTCCCACTGTTTTCTCTAAACCTATGATGACCATTTATCTCAAGCAGGTATTTTGGGTCCCTGTCTCAAAAGGTCGCTAACATACCTCCTCAAGCATTGTGACTGCTGTGCATACAGACCCCAGCCCTTGTCCCAATAAAGGTTTTATTTTTTTACTTGGGGAGAAAAAGTCGTGGAACAGAGGTAGTAAGCTCTTTAAACTTGAGTTTCCACGTCTACAAAGGGAATAACAGCACCTGCCCTTCAAGTTCTACTGAGGATGAGAATTACTAAGCCCATAGGGCACAGGCAATGTTAACAGTGAAAAGTTAGCACCAAACCCAGGGAAGCTGGCAGGAAGCACATCCAGAACTGAACCTCCGCCTACCAGGGCTGGCAGAGCAGCAGGAGGAATGAAACCCAAGACCTAGAGCAAACTGTGACTAATACTTCTCTTCTGGGAAAAATGGATTTCCTAAAGCCACAGAGCTGCTTTTGAACTGTGTATTCACAACTGAAAATGTGCAAAAGCAACTGAATTCATTGTGTCAATCAAAGCAAAGTCATTCCATTGTTTTGAAGGGAAGTGCTGGCCGTGCCCTAGTGAATTAGATGTTGCGTCTACCGCCCCCTGCTGGCTAGTCTACATACAGCCTAAAGCCCTGTGTTCACCAACTGGGCTGGAGGTCAACAACGAAAATGAACAGCTAAATAAAATAAAGTGCTTCTTCCTCCTCTCCCTTACTGCCTTGCCCGCCCAGTCAGCTTCATTCCTGCCTGTACCTTCCCTCCTAAAAAAAAAAAAAAAAAAGGGCCAAATACAATTAACCCAGTGAGCTCACAGTTTATGCTTCAGTCGCCTTCCTCTTCACCCCTTGCTTTCCTTTTCCCGGAGGGGTCACCTCCTGAACAGATATGAGAGATAAGATGCAGAATTCAGTTTCAAAAGCCTGTAAATTTTCTATAAAGTAGTTCTAAGCTGACAGGTGTCCGACCCCCACCGCCTTTGTCTCCCGTGCGGGGAACGCGGTCTCTGGCAGGTGAGACGACAAGTGGGGCACAGGTCTGGGCCATGGGTACTTCCTTCTCACTCTGCTGACTGAGATTCCTGTTATGTTCCTTTAAATACCCTCCTCTGCTTCCTCAATACTTCTTTTTTGTATCTAAAAAAATCCGTATTTTAAGCCTACTGTTTTTAAACAGGATTATGTTTTATGTGCTTTTTCAGTTTGCTTATAAAATGTCATGTACTATATCTAAGTATATAAGTATATATACACTTATATGTATGTAAGTGTATATGTGTGTACATAATACATATACACATGAATGCCTCCGTTATACAAGTGACCAATGTTTAATTTTGTTATATTCCCTGTCTACTGTCTGTAACTCCAGAACCTAGAACGGAGGGTGTTAAGTATTCAGAAAACACTGACTGACTGATATGGCTTATGTTCAATAATAGTGATTCATTCGTGTGATTAAGACAAAATTTTTTTTGCATTTATGATCTTAAAAGTGGAGAAGGGAATAATAATGAAAGGAAAAATAATAACACAGAAATGATATAACCTGTAACTACTATTATACCTAAACAGTATAAAGATGCCAGCACGCCTTGGTGGAGTAGTGGTTGGGTCAGCTACCTCTGGCTGACACGCAGGTCACACACATCCCAAGGACTCGGGTTTATATCCCAGGCCCGGAAGAACAACCAAGACGAACAACTAAATAAAATAAAATTCTTCTTCCTCCTCTCTCTTCCTGCCTGCCTGCCTACTCGCCTTCATTCCTGCCTGCACCCTTCCTTTAAGTTTTTTTAATTATATATATATATATGTGTGTGTGTGTACATGTATATGTATAGATGTGTATGTGTGTATATATGTGTGTATATGTATGTACATGAACATGTACATGTACATTTCCATGAACAGGATATACCTCTTGCTTTACCACATCAAACTACTTATAGTTCTCTAGTCAAACCTTGGGGATCCCAGGGCCTGGGCTTCCCATCGAGCTACCATGCCCACGCTGGCCTCTGTACCCCCACAAGCTCTCTCTTTCTTCAACAACTACACAGGTCTCCTCTCAAGTCTTCCAATACTCACCTGAGCGAGCACAGGTATCAGACCCCCTCTGGCCCCTTCTAGTCCTGTCACTGCATCCATCCCACTGAGTGGTCCTGGGTACAGGGCAAAGGGCTAGAGTTGAGTATAGTGGTTTTACCTCATTGCTGGGGAGTTTTTCTGCTTTGAGTAATGTTTGAGCCTTATTTTCTTCTGATCCCTCGTCACTGTCTGAAGAATAGATTCTGGCCCGTTCCTCTGAAAGCAAAGGAATTGTAGACATGGGATTGACCTTCCAGGATGACCCTTTAATTCCTGATTTTTTCCCTCGGAATACAGTTACTTCCCACTATACATTTTTCCTAGGGGGTCAACACTTTTGTGAAGTTCTGATGAGAAGGCATGTGTAGCTTCCGGCCACACTGAGGCACTCTGCTACCCGGAAATACCGGGCCTTCCCACTGCCAGGCCATGCCCACTGGTCTTGCTGAAATGACTGAGATTTGAGAGTTTTTGTTCTCAGATTGATCACCTTAAAATATATAAGAGTCTTTTAGAACACATCTGTAAATTACAAAGTTTGAATACTGAGTTCTTAATTAGACAAGAGGGAAACTACATTTTCCTCCATAAGGACAAGTTATTTAAATGATTTTTTTTTTTTTTAACTTGGGAATGTCGTATTTACCCGACTAAGTTTTTCTGTGGGAAAGTGGTTCTAACAATTACAAAAGAAAAATAAAAGACCTCTGTACCATTGTTATAAATAAGTCACAGCAAAAGCAGGCCCTGTGGTCTGAGATGATGAAGCTTTACCTCTACACCTGACTCACCTGGAGCTTCTCCTTGGTGATGGATCCTGATAGCTTTCTCACCTTCCTCCTCCTCATCATCAGGACTCTGGTGGCTCGGCCCTGGCTGCTGCTTCCCCCGCAGATGGATTATCTGAGACTCCTGATGAGTAGAAGCCCTCAAACGTTCTTCCTCTTTCTGTAAAGGAGGAAATGAACTATTTAGCTTTAAAAATGACTACTTATGTGCTCACTTGAACCTGCTTTACCATAAGAACACATTGGCATCTAGTCCAGGATGACACCTATTTCCTATGTCTTCAGAAAACCCTTCTCTCTGTTCCATACCTGCTTCCATAAACAGTCATCATCTTGTTTTATTTTAAGGTATGAAAGCATAACACAAGGGTGGAAAGGCAGAAGGCTCCCTCACACAAGCCACCCCCAGAACCGACAGGTACGGCCTTGAGCACTGCACCGTCCTCTGTGCTGCCCGGCAGAGGCCAGAGAGCAGGACCAGCCTGGGGAATCTCCCCCAGGCCCGACGGACACCTGCGGGAGGCTCTTTTTGTTCATCCCTGAGCTGCAGACACCCAGCTCGCCCAGGCTCTACCAAATTACCATGGCACCCTGGCATTCTGGTCTGGGCCCCTCATCCCAGAGAGATGCTCACTGCTCCTGATGTCAGAATGGGGGGTCTTCGTAAGGAAGGGTCCCTGAGAGCCAAAGTAGAGCCTTCATTTCCTTCCATCTGCCTGGCATTCTGCATGATGGGGTTCAGAACACAGGGACGATGCCAGACAACCTTCCTGTAGTCACTTCCTCTCTGGCTAACAGTGTTATATGTCAAAGGTTACTTTTTTCAATTATCAGTTTTCCTCTGACTTGATTGGAGAGAGAGCACTTGAGCCTGGTGAGCTCTCTCTCACCAGCAGCCTTTGATATTGCCATGGGTAACCACATGCTCAGAAAATTAGGCCACTCCTACTAACTATAAGGAGTAAAATGGCCCTTTTGGTCCTCTGAGCAGCACCAGAGTGGTGGATACAAACCAGCACCTTATGAAAGGTGGCAAAACAGGAGCCAAGAAGAAATTGGTCAATCCACCTCCTAAGAAAGACTGGTATGATGTTAAAGAACCAGAAATGTTCAATGTAAGGAACAGGAAAAACACTAATCATGAGACTCAAGGAACCAAAATTGCGTCTGATAGCCTCAAGGGTCGTGTCTTTAAAGTGAGTCTTGCTGGCCTCCAGAACAATGAAGGAGCGTTCAGAAAATTCAACCTGATTGCTCAGGATGTTCAGGGCAAAAACTGAAGACAAGCTTTCATGGCATGACTCTCACTTGTGACACAGTGTGCTCTGGTCAAAGGATAACAGACCATGTTGAAGCTCAAGCTGATGTCAAGACTACTGATGGTTATTTGCTTCATCTATTCTGTGTTTGTTTTACTGAAAAATATGCAACGATCAGATGTGGAAGACCGCTCCTGCTCAGCACCAGCAGGTCTGCCAAATCCAAAACATGATGATGGAAATCATGACCCGAGAGTACAGACCAGTGACTTGACAGAGAAGATCAGTATCTTGATTCCAGGCAGTGCTGGGAAAGGCACAGAAAGGCAGGCCAATCGATTTACCCGCTCCATGATATCTTTGTTAGAAAAGTAAAAATGCTGAAAAAGTGCAAGTTTGAACTGGAAAAAATTGTGGACATGCATGGCGAAGAGAGTAGTTCAGGAAAAGCAGCTGGAAATGAGACAGCGGCTAAAGTTGAATGAGTGAATGGCATGAACCACCAATCCAAGAATCTGTTTAAAATGCTAACTATTAATGATGACAAAGAAACGTTTTATATGTGAAAAATAAAATGGCAATAAGAAAAATAAGAATATGAATTGTGCACCCTCGTGGCTCAGGCAAGTGAGGCAGCTAAAATGCAGGCGATGCAAAGCCCAAGGACCCAGGTTCAAGACCCAGAGGCAGAGCTGGGGAACAAAACAAACAAGCAAATATTCACAATATTTATTATTATTATTATTATTATTATTAATATAACAAGATTAAAATTAATCACTTAAATTTGATAAGATTAATCAGATTAATAGCCTTATTAATAGTAAGGGTAATAAGAAATGGTGAATTAATATCCTAGAAAACAGTCAATCGTCCTAAAATCCCAGGATAAGGCTTAGCAAACATACCTTAATCATTTCTGTGCGCTGGCATTCAGGGTCACGACCTGCTATGGGTAAGATTCTAATCTTCTGGGTCTTTGAGCATCTATTAGCAAGTGGCAGGGTCATCTTTTTATGTGTGGTACAGTCTGTAGAGTGAGGTCTGCCAGAAAAATGAAAAAATGTCTCCCTGTTGACTAGGAACATTTGTAGGTAATGACACCAACAGCAAACTATGGACAGTGGCCATAGAGCAAGGAGGCAGGGCCACAGGTCCTGGCACTTGTAACCTTCCACAATTTCTGACTTCCAAGAACTGGTGGAGTAGCGGTTTGGCCAGCTGCCTTCTGGCTGGGCACAGTCCATATACAACCCAAGGACCCAGGTTTGCATCCAAGAGCCAGAGTCGAGGGAGGTGGAAACAACCAAGATGAACAACTGAATAAATTAAAATGCTTCTTCCTCCTCTCTTCCTGCCTGCCTGCACCTGCTCACCTTCATTCTCGCTTGTAACTTTCATACTCACACCCACAAACACACACACACCCATATATATATAAGCAGTCTGAATAGTTACCTAAAGGTGAGTTTGGATTTAAAGATAGCTTGTCCTCGTAGACCCATGTCTTCTCTGATAAAGAGGTGGTTGTGATTGCCCTGCATTGGGCCTTTGTAGACATCAAATACTTCGCTGCCTAAATGCAAGGACAGGCTGGAAAGGAGAAATTGTTCAGCTGTAAGGATGGATATTTAATGACTACTACGGCTTCCATTCTACCCTGTGAGCTTTACTTAAAATGTCGAGCAACTGCAGGATCCTGTCCTCACATTGAATTTGTAAAAAAAAAAAAAAAAGGTGCTGTAAATAATGAACCCTGTCTCCTTTCAAAGAAAGAGGTGGCAAAATGCATTCTCCTTTCAACTTAAAATATAACTGTTTTGTCTTTCTCCTCAATCTCTACCACTTCATTAGTACAACAGAAACAATTTTTCAGAAACATCAATTTATGATGTAACATGTCACACGTAGGGAGCGAGCCTTCATCTGTTACCTGAGAGCAGACACGCAGATTTGATCGCATTTGAGTTTGTTTCTAAAGTTTCCCACAAGTGTAAGAGTATGATTTCAACCCTGTTTCAAGTTTCCCAGGTGATGCCAGGGGCCTAGATTTTTATTAATTCTTTAATGAAAAGTGGCCCCAGGATTTCCTGTAAGAAAACTTAACTTGACGCCCCCTAGTAGTATAGCGGTTGATCTGCCCCTCTGGCTGAGCACAGTCCATACACACCCCAAGGACCTGAGTTCATGACCCAGGGCTGGAAAAAATAACCAAGATGCACAACCAGCTAAATAAAAATGCTTCCTTCTCTCTCTTCCTGCCTACCTGCCTACTCACCTTCATACCTGCTGCACCTTTCTTTAAAAAAAACAAAAACAAAAACAGAAAGCCTCACTCATTCACTCATCCCAGACCTCCCTCTGGGTATTTCAGACATTTTGTGCTCACCTTCCATCTGACCATTTGACTATCCGAGTATTGCTTTCTTTAATTTTATTTCCTTCTTCATCTGAACGCATCCTCCATCTTACAGTATTTTCTACCTGATTCAAAACACAAAGTCATTAAATCAATGTGACTAACTGCATGTTTTTTTTTCCCTCAAGTGACTTATAATCTAATGCCAAGATTTCATAGGTAGTGATAAAATAAACTTTAAAAAATTAGCTCGTTTAGGACACAGCCCTAATCAGCAATGTTTCTGAGTTTATTTGCAGTTAAGGTACAGGCCATGTGAAGTTCAAAGACCTGGGCTCAGGACCCACAACCCAGAGAAAGGGAGAAAGGAAAAAAAAGTGCTAACTAGGCGACACTGACAACTTTCCTGACATAAATACCTAGAGATACTAGTTTAACCAGATATTTTGCTTAAATGTTTTGAGCTCCAGTTGATAGTACTGCAGACAGAAACTAAACATGATGCAGGATGGAACCGTATTGAGGTACAATAAGAGTTCAAATGGAGACAGGATGAGGCTCTGGGTGCGGATGATGCAGGCAGCTGAAATTGAGGCCTCTGCCTAGTGAAGGGTTAGCGAAGAACTATGAACTCAATGAAAGAAGAACTAAAAAAGTGGCCATTAGTCTAGTGAGCCAGAGAGGTTCTGGGCACAAAATTTTAAAAAGCAAACAAATAATTAACAACACATTAGAACCTGAGACTTGTCCTTTGTCCACTGTTTTTAGTTCAGGTTTACCCTACCCATGTGGTGGGGAACTCCAAGTCTCAAAAGTAGCATAAAAAGGGATCCTGCCCATGAGTACCACTGGGGTTCCCAGCGGAGGAGGCACAAAAGCCTGTTAGAGAAGACGACATCCCTGTAAGAGTAATGACCCTGCTTTATCATGTCAGGTCTTCTAGAGAGGAGCTGCCTAATCAGCTATTTTTGTGCATAATCTGAATATCTAGAAAGACCCTGGAATAGTTCCACTGTGGGAAATTGCTAGGATCCACCCACTATAAAACATGGAGGAGAGTCCTATGTACCTCTCTATGTTAGTAACTGTCCTGAAGGAAACAGCTAAGAATTTTCAAGAATTTTTGAAGAATTACCACTGCATTAAAAAAGATGAGGGAAGAAACAACTCTACAGGGCTTTTCAAAAGGGTATATAGACCTTCTCCTCTAAGCATATTTTAAAAAGATATTTAATTCCTTGTTCTAAACAGGTATTCGTTGACTGAACAGTAAACTTAAATAATCATTTATTGCATAAGTTCAGGTCTCCAGCTGGTATCCTGTGCTTTACTTTATCAAAGGAAAATTTAAAAAAAAAAAAAAAAAAAGAAAGAGGAAGGAATAAAACATGGAATGGTACCTTTAATTTTAATCTGATTCTGTCTTCCTCATCAAGCAATTTCTCATCTTCAAATTCATCTTCATAAAACCGAGGATCAAAAGGTCTAAAAATTTGTTATGTCATATTAGCAATCTTCGATAATGAATATGATTACTAGTATAAGATAACAATCTCTACCAGATGACCAAGATGTTTAAGGAAATCACAGTAGAGAAGCTTCCTAAACTAGGGATGGGTCCCGACGTTCCTCCCTCCCCTCCTCTGGGGAAAACATCATAGCAGATAATGTCCCGTAAAACTTCAAGGACGTATGCAAATTACTACACTTCCTTGAAATTGGACTTTGAACTATAGTGCCTGATATAAATCAAAATCTAATAATTCAAAATCTGTTTGATAAAAAGTGTTTTCTACAAAATAGGTGGCACATTGTATTTTCATCTAGTTTAAGAAAAGTGTGATTTTTGATTCCACAAGAGCTTGTATTCAGGTGTCTTTGTGAACAATACCCTTCAACACTATTAATCACTGTCTTTTCTAGATTCACAAAGGCTTTTACATGTAACATTTATGATTTCTTTAGAAAACTTGCTCTCATTTTCCAATTTTTCATCTTTTCACTAGTGAAAAATACCTTCATCAACTGTGATGTCTATTTACTCATAAGAAGTGCCAAAATGCTAGAATTATTAGCATTAAAACTCTCACCAGTAACTCATCATTTTTTTTGCCACAGCACATTCTAAATGTTTTTTCCATTATACAAGAAATCTCTCATTTAGTGGAGTTTAGCCAGCTCATGATAAATACAGAAAAAATTTACATTCCACATGAATTTATTTAGCATCTTGAACAAAAAACTTTAGGC
Source organism: Solenodon paradoxus (assembly GCA_004363575.1). Classification (NCBI taxonomy): domain Eukaryota; kingdom Metazoa; phylum Chordata; class Mammalia; order Eulipotyphla; family Solenodontidae; genus Solenodon; species Solenodon paradoxus. Next base: position 468,150 of record RJWH01000217.1, on the reverse strand, counting down.
ACATCCTAGTGATCTAGTATACCCTGGGGGGCAGTCCACACATATCCCAAGGTCCCAGGTTCTAGAAAGGGGTTGAGAGGGGGCCAGGGTAGGGGGATGGTGAGGGTGGGGGTGGGGCTGGGGGAATAACCAAGGTGAACAACTAAATAAAAATAAAATGCTTCTTCATCCCACTCGAGTGCCTTCACTTCTGCCTGTACTTTTCCTTTAAAATAAAAAACTTTCATCTGTCCTCTTACTTGGGTTCTATGCTGAGAAATCTGGGTAGTTTAACAAAGTATAATTCATTTCCTAAATCAGAATTCCTGTTGGGAATTTCTACTTCTGTTCTGGTTTCAGAAGTCGGCTCTTCTTCCTGCTGGTCTTGAGACACTCTATGTTTGTCCTAAGAGAAGGAAAAGAATGGGAGATTCTGAAGTGACGTTAAAAATGTTCTAATTCTGTTACACTAGGCAGATGTGTGTTTGACAGAAAGTAAATTCAGACATGGCATTAGAAATAAAGCTGTCAGCAACCCCTCCAGGCCTTTTCCTAAGACCCCCTCCCTCTCCTTCCCCTCAAAAAAACCACCATGGGAAACAAGACCTGTAGCTTGCATACCAGAAAAAAATCTTTATTGTTGACATCTATTTTGCATATGATATGCAGCACAGAAGTATGAAATTGTAGGGGGGAAATGTGGGGTCTGAATGCAGCATTCTCTAGGTTTCTTTTCACCAGGACAACAGAAGGCCCCTGAGTCACACTCGACAGATCAGCTCCTGGGCGCTAGGGGCCAACATGCACCTCAGGAACCCTCTGGAGAGATTCATCTCCTTACTCGCCCCTCTTCAACCTAATGCTTCCTCTACTACAACAGAGAGCCATCAATTCCTGGCCTTTTCAGGACCACCAGAATGTGTGTGGACGGGGGCATTCAGACGCAGAGAACACCCTGGAATGCTAGCCTCCAACCTGATCTTCCTCATCACCATGTGACTCCTGTTCTCAGACACCGGAAAGGTGGTCGACCAAAAGCCCCTTCCCATGCCAGACCAGGGTATATACCTGACCACTTCTCGGCAAAACGGCACAGCAGCCACTCCACCTGCCAACCAGCCACTGTCTCCCATGCTGGCTCTTTCTAATAACGCTAATGACTTGGCACACCAACTGAAAACTAAGAATTTGGCGCACCCTGGTGGAGTAGCAGTTGGGTCAATCTCCACCAAAGGAGGAAGTCACATATCCCTGGGTTCAAGCCCCAGGGCCAAGGGGAAGCCACCAGTGTGAACAATTAAATAAAAATACAATAAAGATGATTCTTCCTCCTCTCTCTTCCCGCCTGCCCAGTTACCTTCATCCTGCCTGTACCTTTCCTTTAAAAAAATGAAACGAAAAATGAAGAACTCTTTCTTGGCCATTTTACCACTGGACCCCAATCCCACTTTAAAATTATGAAACCTCTCAGTATATATTAAAAAATTACAAGTGGAGAGGAATGTCAAACAGTACACACGTCTTAGGCTAGGTTTGACTAAGAAAAACCTTTAACACAAAAGTTTTCAAATTCTGAGTCCTTACTGTCTAACCCCTTAGTGTGGCATCAATCTCATTCTGAGCACTTCCTTCTATACCTCCTGATATGCAGAAATTCCCAACAGAGCTAAAAAGGCACCCATTCATCAGATGGTTCAGACTGCTACTCGGGTCTCCATGTCCTTCTCCACGTGTCCTTGCTCTTCATACCATTAGCCGCTGAAACTTTTCTGTTTGCTTTCAACAGTGGGATCCCTTGTGATTAGTGCTTGTACTTACAGCAGGCTGTTCTGGAACAGGTGGCTGATTATCTCCATCACTCTCTGAAGAAATATCATCTATATCTCCAAACAGATCCATGGTCCCACTGTGATCTTTAATAATGGGGTAAAATATACGGTATTAATTTGTCTGAAGGACTTCACATAGCTAGTTCTGAGCTCATCACTCCAACATATTCCCAAGATTCATAAACCAAATCTCCACGAAACCAACCTCAAACTGACTCCTTGAGTCTGACCCTCAGCAACCTGATGGAAGTGTCTGTGGAGAAGGAAGGAATGAAAGTGGGTTGGTAGAAGGCATAGTTGCTGAGACAGCCAGGTTTCAAGATGATTCCCAGGGTCTCCTGCCTATGGTAGTCTTCCCTCTGCATGGTCCTCTCCAACACTGGTATCGCAGTTGGTCTAAAGGAATATAATAACCTCACTTCTGAGGCCAGCCCAAGACATTGTAGCTTTTCTGCCTTGCTCTTTCGCTCCTGGATTGCTGACTCTTGAGGGAGCCACCAGCTGCCATCATGTGAAGATATTTAAACTGCTGCTGGAGTTGCTTGTGTGGTGAGAAAAGGGCCTCCTGTCAAGAACCATGTGAGGGAGCCAGCTTGGGAACAGATGGTTCAGACCTCAGCAAGCCTCTAGCTAACACGCTCAGCCAACATCTTGATCGTAGTCTCTGAGAGACCCTGAGCCAGAACCGCCCTGCTAAAACCATCCTTGATCCTCAGAAACTATGTGACATTTTCAGTGTTTGCTGCCTGTTTGTTTTTTAAAGAAAAGGTGCAGGCAGGAATGAAGGCGAGTAGGCAGGTGGGTAAGAAGAGAAAGGAGTAAAAATATCTTTTTTTTAATGTAGATGTTCACACTAATTATTTTACCCCTGGACCTGGGACTCAAACCCAGGGCATGTGGCCTGCTCCTTTGGGGGCGACTGACCCAACCGCTGCTCCACCAGGGCACACCAGTGTTTGTTGTTTTAAGTTGCTTTTCCACTTCCCTTTATCCCCTAGGATCCCAAATGGTCTCCTAAAGTCTCTGGATCCTTGAGGTTTGAGATCTCCACCCAGGAGTGAAGAATAAAGGGGAACACTGACCCCAAAGTCTAAAAACACAATCCCTCTCAGTTAGTTCCTCTACAGGCCCACTTCAACTATGAAAATAAAGCTAATTCTGGTTCTTTATATAAACTGCTTAACACTTATGCCTAATTATATGTGTACAAATATGTTGGCACCTGTGAACCAGCAGCAGGCTAATTTAATAACTTGTAAGTAGCTTAAAATCAAATCCCCAATTTGTTCCATATCCTAGGTCATAAAACAGCACTTAATATATTTTTAAAAATTGAAACCAAGTGAGAATGGCTGTCATCCAAAAGTCTGGAAATAACAAATATTGGCGAGGATGTGGCAAAAAGGGGATCCTTTTACACTATTGGTAGGAGTTTAAACTGGTGCAACCTTCATGGAAAGCAGTAGGGAGATTCCTCAAAAACCTGAGAATCAGCGGGCCCTGGTGGAGCAGCAGTTAGATCAGTCGCCTCCAAAGGAACCAGTCACATACCCCTGGGTGTGAGTCCCAGGTCTAGGGGTGGGGGAACAACCAGTGTGAACAACTAAATGGAAATAAAATAAAATAAAAGTAGCATGTCTGCTACTTGTTTTCATTCCTTCCTGTACCTTTCCTTTAAAAAGAAAAATTTGAGAATGGGCACAGCCTGGTGTAGTGGTTAGGTCAGCCACCTCTGGCCAAGCAAAGTCCACATATATCCTAAGAGGCCAGGTTTGTGTCCTGGGGCTGTGGGGAGAACACCAGGATGAAATAGATAAAATATAAATGAAAAGTTCTTCCTTTCTCTCTGCCTGATTTCCTACTAGCCTTTACTCCTGCCTGTACCTTTTCTTTAAAAAAATAAATTAATTAATTAAAATTAAAAAAAATTGAGAATGGAAATTCCATATGATCCCATCACCACACTTACGGGTATTTACACAAAAACACTAATGAGATATATGCACCCCATGTTTATTGCAGCATTATTTATAATAGCCAAGAATTAGGAACTACCTAATTCTATTGTCAGATGAATGCATAAGGAAGATGTGTACACACACATATACAAACACACACACACAAACACACAGACTGGAAACTACACAGTCCTGAAAATGAAATCCGGTCATTTGCAATAACATGGGTTCAACTAGAGGGGATTATATTAAGTGAAATAAATCAGAAGAGGAAAGACAAATACCAAAGGACCCTACTCATATGTGGGATATAAAGAAATAAAGCAAACAGACAAAAACCCTTGGACACAGACAATAGAACTGAGGTTACCAGCAGGCAAGAACGTGTGGGAATGAGAACAAGTGGCGGTGGGGTCCAGAGGACGCCAGTGGTGGACTTCTGGCAATCATGTGTGCTGGGGAACCTGCACATATGGGCTTACGTTATTTTGTAAATCAAAGTTACCTCGACAACCAAAATATGGAAAAAAACTGAAATCATGAAAATGTTTTCTGATCATTAAGTTAGAAATCAATATCAGAAAGCTAACTGGAAACTCTCTAAATATTTGGAAGTTAAACAGAATCATTCTAAATAATTCATAAGCCCAAGAGGGAGTATGGAAAATTAGAAAATAATTTAATGAATACAAACAAACTAGCGTGCCCTGGTATTCATGTCCTGGGGCGGGAAGGGGTGGGGGTGGGGGTACGACCAAGGTAAACAACTAAATAAATAATAATAGGCTGGTCAGGATACACTCCCTTTCATGGGCAGAAAAAGAAACCCAAGCATCTAAAAATGTCTAGCTATTCCTGTATCATCTAGTGCCGTATAATGTCATTTTTCTAAGAATGACAACATTGAGGGGCTTTCCTGGTGTAACATTCAATCCTGTGTTAGTGAATATTGTCAGTTTACTTCAAGTTTTGTATGAGATACGGAGGTGTGAAGACAGCGTGGAATGTCACAAATAATACCTGTTAATTCTGTAATCGTAAAAAATCCCTAATGTCAGTGCTTTGCTAAGTTTGAACATCAAGGAGCAAAGAACTTTAGAACAAAGACTTGTCATTCCCTAGGAAAGCAGCTCACACTCCATGTCCATCTGTTTGAAAGTCTGTTTTCAAGAGCAGTGTGTTGGAAGCGGGGAAGAGCTCTGACCCACATTTGCGTGCTGGGCTCCTTACATGAGCCTGCCACAGGGCAAGAGGGCTCTTGAGACACTCTAGTTGCAGGAAAAAGGCAGGACTGCTTCATAGGAGATCACCTTCGAAAGGAAAAGAACATGCTACCAACCGATTCTCTCGAGATTTGTGGCTCTCCCTTTCCCCTCCCCTCACATCATATAATTTGTTCCTATTTTTGCCTCTAAGGCTTCAATCTCTCCAGGAATGACTGGCAAATCCTGCCTGATCCTTAGAGATAACATAAAAGATATGAGTTTTTCAGAACCATTTTGAGACCAAGAGGTCAGTTGTGTCTCAGGGTGAAAACGCTGTTAGATCTTTTATGACGAATATTCTGGGGTGAGCAAGACTGAAAAGAGAGGCTTAATGCTCCTTTTTTTAAATGTGTATAGCATGAAGCTCTGTAAACATCAATTTTTTTGAACAGAGGTGGTTTTCATGTTTGCACAGGTAAAGCAGATATAAAAACCTTAATGAAGTGGGAAAGAATGTTCAGTTCTTTAACTGCTAAGTATATCTGCCTACATCATGTCTTAGTTTACTTAACAAATCTTCTGAACATGAATGAAAAAGAAAAACAGGAAAAAAGGTGCTCTCTGGTGGAGTAGCAGTTAGGTCAATCATCCTCAAAGAAACCAGGCCACATACCCCTGGCTTCCAGTCCCAAGTCTGGGAGAGAAAAACCGGTGTGAACAACCAGATGGAAACAGAAGATAAAAATCCTTCTTCCTCCTTAAAAATAATATCTTCTTCCTCTTCTCTTTTCCTTCCTGATTGCCTACTGGTCATCATTCCAGCCTGCACCTTTCCTTAAAAAAAAAAGTGACACACTCCTGTAACTCAGCAGTTAAGGCACAGGCCATGTAAAGCCCAAAGACCTGGGTTCAAGACCAGAGGCCAGAAGAAGAAATAAATAATCTCTAACTAAAAAAAAAAAGATAAAAACCTATACATAAGAAGTTATTTTAATGTGCAGAATAATTACTACAATTTTTAAAAAGTGCACTTAAAAAAAAAAAGATAAAGGCATGCCCTAGTGGAGCAGCAGTTGGGTCAATCACCTCCAAAGGACACAGGCCACCTACACCTACGCCCAGGGGAGCAGCCAGTGTGAGCAACTAAATGAAAAATGAACAGAGTGCTTCTTTCTCCTCTCTCTTCCTGCCTGCCTACCTACTACTGCCTTTGGACTTCCTGCCTGCACCTTTCCTTAAAAAAAAAAAAAAAAAATCAATAAAAATAACACTCAGGCAAGTATCACTGGTTCTGCTGCATTGTTAGGCCCAAGTAGAAGAGTCACTGCCCAGCAGCCTGGACTTGCAGCAGAGCATTCTCCTTCCAGTTCACTTAAAACTGACAGCAGTTATGGCTTACTTAGCAAAGGGTCACAGTAGTACACTTACTGGCACACACATTTCAAAAGCCCACCCCCCCACCAAAAAAAAAAATTATTTTCATTGGCAAGGGTTTGAGATGCAGCAACTTATCCTCCACCTTGGAGGAGAGATCCAGAGACATGCTCCAGACAGCTGGATCTCCAGAAACTTCTCTAGAGGGGTGAGCCCCTGAATTTTGAAAGAAAATCTTTATCTCCCACACTCTTGTTTGCACCTAATTACTAAGGCACCTAAAATACTTGCTCTTTCCTGCTCATCAGATCCAATCAGCATGTGGCCAGTATAGTGGGCCAGGGGTGGCTGGTTTGCTCCAATAAACAAGGAAGAGCAGTTGCTATTGGAGTCCCCACCAGTGAGGTTTAAGATAACCAGTCATTTGCATTTACCATCAGCAGCCTTTCATCAGCGACGTTCAAACTGGTGACTACACACACAGAGTACATGAGCTGGTCACCACCTGCTTTTATCAATGTGTTTGGTGGCACTCATCTCTGCTCCGCCCCCACCCACCCCACATGCATGCAGTGCTGTTTTGGTTTGTTATTATAGGAAGGAAAATTCCCAGGACCTTCCACTTGTCCACTTGACCTTTCCTGCCATAACGGCACTCATTACATGGACCAGGACAGCAGGGGATCTCTCCATTAGCAAAATACACATCTGTTCCAATCACATTTAAGAACTGAGAAATAACCACAGGGTGGGTCTGCAAGTCTGCGAGGCCTACTGTGGGGTGAACTTGGGTTAAGACTCCTTCCATCGTTGGCCCCTGCCTACTGTCAGGCCCCACTGTGGTGAGCATTTTGGCCCCTAGGAATAAGCATCAACTGAGAGTACCTAGTAATCCCCACTCCCTTCCACAAACATCTGGGTATATCCTTTTCCTAGTGAATAAGTTAATAAAAGGATGCAGTTTCCTTTGGGGAAAGCTTGAAAAATACTTAAAATACATACTTGTAGGCACAGCATGTGACTCAGGTACAAGCCATTTAAAACTTACGAACCTGGATTCCAGACCTGGGGTCCAGGGTTAAAAATATAAAATGTGGTAATGCATCAGGTCCTTCCTCACAGGGATAAAGCCTCCCCTTCAATTAAGGAACTATGACTCTGGGAATATATTTATATCTGAAAACTGGAAGAGAGAATCATTCTCCAGTGTGGTAATTCAAGTCAGGATTTTGGTCACATGTGGGTTTTTTTCTACTACATGCATCTAGCAACATTTGGTACACTGTCCATTTAATTTATTCCTAGAGGTGTGCCTAGTGGAGCAGCAGTTAAGTCAATCACCTCTGAGGGAGCGCAGCCCACATACCCCTGGGTTCGTGTCCCTGGTCCCAGGGAAACAATCAATCTGAACAACTAAATGAAAATAAAAGTAAAATTCTTCCTCCTCCTCTCTCTTCCTGCCTGCCTGCCTACCCACCTTCATTCCTAGCTGCACCTTTCCTTAAAAAAAAAAAAAGAAAGAATTTATTCCTAGGAATACCATAACCAACTACCCAGCACCAGCTCTGCGGCTCAAAATATTACAACTACATCCTTGATGCCCTGTTTAGTCAGGTGCCCTCCTTGGCACTGGCAGCTCAATATTGCCACTTGGTCTCTTCTGGATCGCAACCAGCCCATCTCCATGGTAGCAGCCATCCCATTACACTTGCCTACAGCTTTTGAAGGATACATGTCCTCTCCTAACTAATGTACTTCTCAGTAGCCTAGTGAAAGGAGGGTCCTCTTGGCCTTCTCGGGATATACTCGGGGAAAGTGAGGGTCACAAACAGCATGTTAAGTCCAACATTCCTACCTCCCTACAACTTTGCTCTACACAATGGCAGAGAACATTTGGCATCTCAACCTAATTTAATGTAGGACGCTATTCAGTTTTAAACAGTCAAGTACAGAGTCCTGTCCACCGTACGCACTTACACCTCAAATCAGGAATATGTAAGTGCAACCATATCCACACACTTGACCCACACTAGTGTTCTTTGTCCTCCAGCTCACATTTTTAGAATTAATTGCCACAAGTATTCCCTAGGAATCTGTCTATATTTATTAGGAAAATTTTGAAATTACTTTGGTGCTTGGTTTGCCAGACTATGATGAGAGCCTACTGATGGGTCTATTGGTAAAAAAGGTGGGTCATACAGCACTCAGTTGAGTCTTGAGAAAAAGGGAAACTGTATCAGAATTATTGCAGCATTTTCTTTTTTCCTCACAGAGTTTTTAGAGGAAGAAAGCAGGCAGGAAGACAGAAGAGAAGAAAGCATCTTCATTTTATTTAGTTGTTCACAATGGTTGCTTCCTCTCAGGCCCAAGACTCAAACCCAGGAATATGTGGCTTGCTCCTTCAGAGGCTATTACTTAAGCGCTGCTCCACCAGGTTGCACCAGAATTTTTGATTCATTTAGTTGTTCATTTTGGCTGTTCCCCCTCAACTGAATCACTTTAGTTGTCCCCCCCAAAAAACTATAAACAGAAAACTAACTCTAGGGGGGGGGGGGGGTCACAGAAGTAATAAATACAGAGAGCAGCTTTTACTTCTAGAGATGAGGGAACAAAGAGATGGAATTATTAAAACAAAAAATTTACAGAAAGGGTTCACTGGAGTTGAAACTCATACCTGAGGAAAAAATGTTTCCGGCTGGTACTGATGTCTCTCAGAAGAGCACACTGAAGTTGTCGCCCATGTGCTGGTAAAACTGCAAACAGGATTGGGTGGCTTTGGGATGGAATTGTCTGCTGGAGTGAAGAAATGTTAGTGGCCTCCTTAGGAAAACTGTTAGTCAATAGGAAGCCTGCAGAGAGTTCCAGAAACAAGCAGGAAGGAGCAGGCTTTGTCTTCCTCTAGCGCCCCCTAACAGGGGGCAGCTGGCAACTCAGAAATGAGTTGCAGTTTTGACCTCAGTAGCACTAAGCTTGTGTATCAACAAGTTTGGTCTGATAGCGCGCCCTTGTGGCTCAGAGGACTGAGACACTGGCATGCAGACCATGTAAAGCTCAAGACCTGAGTCCAGGGTGAAAAACAAAAAGTGAACTCACTAAGTAAAAAATATTTCTTCCCTGTCTTCCTTCTTTAAAGGAAAAAAAAAAAAAAACGGGACTGAGTCAGAATAAAATCAAGGTGGCATGGGTGGCAGGTTCTGAAGACTAGAGGATTATTTCCTTTCAGTTTTTGCTTTCCATGGCCTGTGGCCCACTTCTTCCACCTCAAGACTGGCTTTAAAAAAAAAAAAAACAAGCATAGGTGTTTCAACTTAGTAAGTGAAGAAATAATAAAGCACTAAACATTTCTGAGTTAAGAAAATTGACATGATGGTGACTGGAGATTATCCTCTCTTTGGATGTCATTGTTCTTTGTTTATAACCAGGCTTCAGGGGAGGACTCCACAGATATCACTCAGACTGTGTAACTACCAGGAAGTGAGTTAAAAGTTGTTAATAAGAGAAATATTAGGCATACTCTGGTGGTACAGTGGTTGTGTCCACTGTCTCCAGTCGGGTGTAATCCACATACATCCCAAGGACCCAGGTTCACATCTGGGCAGTGGAGAACAACTAAATAAAAAATAAAATGCTCCTTCCTTCTTGCTCCCTGCCTGCATCTTTCCTATAAAAAAAATAAAATAAAGGAGGAAGAGTGTGTGTAGAGCACCAGAGAAAGACAAATAAAAAAATGTCTATGTGGATTTAAAACATATCTGCAAACGTGTATGTCATTCCTCCCAGCAAGAAAAAAACAAATTTTCCTCCCTTTGGATATGGACTCAGAGTGGCCAACTTCTAGTGAACATAATGCAGCAGAGGTGAAAATGTGACTTTTTGTGCTAGTCATAAAAGGTAGTATCAAAAACATAACAATTTTGACCTCTGATGGAACTCACCTTTGGAACCCAGTCACGATGCTGGAGAAAGCAGGGTCAGGACTAGGATGTGATAAGTGGAGGTACTCACCTTGGGCCAAAAAAATCAGGGTCATCAAAAGCTCAGTGATCAAGATAAACAGTATTACAGTGTAATATTTTAAAAACCTCTTGCAAAGAAACCCAAAACAAAAATATTAAATTTTAAATTGAGGTTATAGCTCTCTACCTGTGACTCCTTACTTGCCTTACTCTAATCCCAGCCCTGTTGGATCCTGTCTTTATCCTAAAATTTTGACATTTTTTCAACATAGATTTGCATTAATTTTGATCTTTAAAATGCTGTATTATAAAGTTATTTATCTTGATTACTATAGTGGGCTGAAGATTGCCTTCCCAAAATGTCATGTCCACTCAGAACCTCAGAATGTGACTTTACATTGACATAAGGTCTTTCAGATATAATCAGTTAAGAAGAGGTCATACTGGATTAGGGTGGCTCTAAATCCATCGCTGGTATCTTCAGCAGGAGATCTGAAGACACACATGGAAGCAGCCATGTGAAGACAGTTCTGCCACAAACCAGCAATGTTGGGAGCCACCAGAAGCTAGGATGAAACAAGAAAGGATTCTACCCTGGAATACTCAGAGGAGCTAAGGTCCTGCCCGCACCTTGATTTAAGATGTCTAGCCTCTAGAGGAGTGAGAATAAATTTCTGTGGTTTTAACTCATCTAGTATGTGGCCTTGTTAAGCAGCCCTAGTAAACTAACACAACTCTGGAGGCATTTTTTGTGCCCCTTTAAAGTCTGCACCCCAAAATAATGCCTCACTCACTTCACCTGGCTCTGGCCAGGAGGTTTCTTTATGGGAAATGAGAAAAAGTGGGTAGGGCAGAATAGCAGGAATTCAGTAAAACCTAAGACTCAATGTAAAATGTTAATGAGTCAATTTGTTTTGGGAAAAGTCAATTTCTTGAATAGAGACTTGCTTTAAAAAAATTTATTACAATTAAAATTACACAAAAGCAAATCAATTCATGTCAATCAAAATAACTCATGTGTACATCATATTTATAAAACAAACTGTACAATAAAATATATAATTTTTTTTCACATTTTTGTCCTTCAGTCATCATCTTCTTCCTCTTCATCACTGATCACATACTTCTTATGCTTTTTATTTGCTTTCTCATCATCTTCTGCTTTTCTCTTTCCAGAAGGTTCACCTTCCTAAAGAGGTAAGATTTTTAAAAATCTAGAAGTCAGTAGAGAACAATTCTAAGAAGGTTTACGATTCAGTTCTGAGCTGAATGACACTCTGAAAACCCAAAATAAAATAATGATTTTAATACGAACCTTCACCAGATAAATAAAACCAGTGGTCAAACTGGTGGCCAGTCTCCAAGTCAAGCACTGGAGGTATTCAAAAATGACAACTGGTTGCACCCCAGTAGCTTAAGCGCTAAGTTGGCACCTGGGCTGGAGACCATGTAAACCCCAGGGACCCAAGGTGGGCGTGGGAGGCCCAGAAATAAATGCACAGATAAATGAGAGTACATAAAAAAAACCCAAAATGACAACTGTGCAGAGTAATTACAAACTAACTGCAAACCCACCTTCAGGACTGTGAGTGAACTGAACAACTGTGATCCAATCTCTCCGAAGGCAGCTGCTAAACATGAAGAAAGGTGGAAGGCGGAAGAAAGCAGGAAGGTGGAAGAGGTTTGCCCTAGAAGGGTCTGGGCTCTAAAGAAAGTTCTGTCTAACTACTGAATATTTTCACTGTAATCAGGGAATTACTTCAACTTTCTTCTCTGCTTCCTCCACATTGTCTCTTTGTTATTTAAAATTCAGTATTTTAGAGACAGTCAATCCCCACTCTCCCCTATTCCCAGGTCTCAAAACTGTGCCCCTGGGCTTTAAAGGATTACACCTTAGCCACCTTAGTCACAAGGGTACACTGAGACAGCTTTCTTCTTCTTCTTCTTTCTTTTTTTTGGTTTGTGTGCTCCTCCCCTGGTTCCAGGTAGAGAACCAGGGTCCTTGGACTTTACAAGGTCCTTAGCCACTTCAGTCACCTAAGCCACAGAGGTGCACCTGTCAACTTTTTTAAATGATTTCTTGTACTAAAAATTCATACCATAAAGACTTAAAAAAGGTATTTGAAGAAATTAAAGACCTTGCATACACAAGTTTCCACTGCGTAAAATCATGTTGCATGATTTTCTAATAGGAACAAATAATTTAGGAAGTCACCTAAAAACAATTTTTACAGCTATGATTTTAACAACAATATCTAAAAATATCAAAAATTGACTAAAATGAACTGATGCTGAATTTGACACTCCAGAATTGCTTTATCTTTCCTGACACAAATAAATAGGGTGAAGAAACAGTTGGAAGGGTGAAATTGGGAAGGGCCAGGCATCTTGCTACTATGACCGTGGAATGGTTCTGGATGTGGAATGTGACCTGACACACCCACTTGTTTTTTGATGGTCCCATGACTGACCCTCTGATAGCAACCTCACACTTGTTTGTGGCCTTGTCATATCAAATGCATCCCACAGACCTGAAGTGTCACGGAAGCATTCAAAGGGGAAAGTTATGAACCACAGCTAGAGATCAGGAAGTCCTGCACTTAATCCCTAGCTGACAACAGTGAAGTCACCTAAACAGCAAGACAGAAGGTGGAGCACGGCCCCCTGGTGTGACAAGCTTTCCTTTCTACTTCGGAGACCTGCCAACTCAGGCACTCCTTCTCCTTGAACCCAGGGTTATGTGGCTTGCTCCTTTAGAGAGAATCGACCTAACCACTACTCTGCCAGGGCATGTCATTCCATATAAATCTTGAGATTTTTTTGCTCTACTTCCCTTGAAACAAGCATGTGGGGATTTTAGTTTTCAATCTTGGGAGACTGTATTTGTCTAAAAATTTGTCCATGTTATCAAGGTTGTCTATTTTATTGGCATAGAAATATTTATTGTAGTCTCATAAGTTTTCTATTTCTGTGGTATCTGTTGTAACGTCTCCCTTTTCATTTCTGATTCTAGTTATGAGAGTTTTCTCTCTGCGAGTCTAACCAATGGTTTGCCAATTTTGTTTATTTTTTTCAAAGAACCAACTTTTGGTTTCATTGATCTTCTAGAATGACTTATTGTTTTCTATTTCATTTATTTCTGCTCAACGTTTGAGTATTTCCTTTCTATTACTGATTTTTTACTTTAATTGTCCTTCTTTCTCTAGTTGCTCTAAATGTAGGATTAAATTGTTTGTGATTCGTCTTGTTTTGTGAGGTAGACCTGGAATGCAGTGAACTTCCCACCTAAAACTACTTTTGCTGCATCTGATAGATTCTGGTAGTTCATGTCTTGATTTTCATTTTGTCCTTAAGTATTTTTACCCAAGAGTCATTTAAAAGCATATTGTTAAGTCTCCAATTAATTTGGGGGTATTCTAGTGCTCTTTTATGGCTGATTTCTAGTTTTAAGCCATGTAGTCAGACAAGATGCTATCGTATCAATCCTGGTAACTTTGTTGATATGTTTTGTGTCCACCATATGATGTATCCTTGAGAATGTTCCAGGCGCACTTGAAAAGAAAGTGAAATCTATAGTTGTTGGATGAAGTGTTCAGTATATGTCTATTAGACCTAACTATTGCAAATGGTCATTTAAAGCTGCTCTTTCCTGTTATCTGCTTGGTTGATCTGTCCACTGTTGTAACTGGGGTGTTCACGTCTACTATTACTGTTACTGTCGATGTCTCTCATCAGTTCTAGTAATATTTGCTTAATATATTTTTAATGCTCCTTCATTTGGTGATAAGTGCTACGTCTTCTTGCTGGACTGACCACTTAATCATTATATAATGTCCATCTCTATCTTTTTTATGCTTTTCAGTTGGAAGTCTGTTCTACCCGATGTTTAAGTATGGCCTTTCCTTCATTTTTGTGGCTGCCATTTCACTATAGATTGCCTTCCAACCTCTGGTTTTGAGACTTTATCTTTGGAAAGAAGGTAGGTTTCCTGAATGCAGCAGAACTTCAGATTATGCTTTTTAATCCATTCAGTCACTGGGTGTCCTTAGACTGGTGAGTTCAGGCCATTAATGTTTAGGGTGATTATTGACATGCTGCAGTTTATTGTCATTTTATAATTTGTCTTCTCTGTGTTGTTCCAGACACTGCCTTTGCTCTGCTCTTACTCTTCTTAGGTGGGTTGGGTGTAGTTATATTTTGATTGTTTCCCTTTTTTGTCTTCTTTGTTTTGTTTTCCCTGGAGAGGTCTTACCCTGAGGTTAGCATAAAAAATTCTGTTTATTTCCTATTTTTATTTGAAAATAGAAGCCTTAAACTCCTCTAATCATCCACATTTTTATTCTTTCCTCATACTCCCCACTTTTTATATTTTGGCTGTCATATGGTATTTTTGTGGGATTTCTTTACACTGTAAAGAGCATCCTTTAGTCTATCTTGCAGAGCTGGTTTTGTGGTGATAAATTCCTTTAACTTTTGCTTATATGAAAAGCTTTTACCATTCCTTCAGTTCTAAATGATAATCTCCCAGGGTACAGTATCATAGGCTGAAAATCCTTTTCTTTCAGTGCTTTGAATGTATCATGCCATTCCTTTTGGCCTGTACAGTTTCAATTGAGTAATCTGCTGGTGAGTCTTTTGCGGATTTGTATGTGACTTGCTTTTCTCTGGTTGCTTCTTAATCTTGTATTATCTTGTATTACTGATATTTTAATAACAACGTGACTTAGTATAAGTGTGTTTGGGTTTCTTTTGTTTGGAATTCTGAGTTTCCTGAGTCTGGAGGCTTGCTTCATTCCTTATGTGAGGGAAATTCTCAGCTATTATTTCTTCAAATACTGTTTCTGCCCTCATTTCTCTCTCTTCTCCTTCTGGGATCCCTATGACACTAATATTGTTCCTTTTAATGTTATCCCATAAGTCTTGAATGCTGTCTTCATTTCTTTGCATCCTTTTTCCTTTTTGCTGTTTTGTTGAGTGCATTCCTCTGCCCTATCTTCTAGCTCACTGGTTCTTTTGGAGCCTTCATCCATCCTACTCTTTCAACTATTAAGTTCTTTAGCTCAGCTATCATGTTCTTCATTTCTTTGGAATTTGTGTCATTCTTCTCTTTTTTGTTGTTCCTATTATTCTCCCACTACAGTTTTCTTGATTTACATGAGTCTACTTATCACTGCTACCCTAAGTTCATCCTCAGGTAGTTAGCATACATCTACTGCATTCAGATTTTTCCCCTGGGGTTTTTAATTGGATCTACCATTTCACGTATACTGCTGAGTCTTCACTCTGTTTAGCATTATGTTTATGTTTCTGTGGGACAGGTTTCCCTATAGTGATGGCCTTATGTAGGGTATTGAAATGCACCAATAAGACTGGATCTTGGTTTGAACACTGGGCATTCTTAAACTGTGTGTCAGCATCAATGGTTGGATTTGTTGAAGTTCTTAGGCAGACCCTATGTTGGGCCTCGAGAGTTTAGCCTATGAGGTTGGAGTTTGTTGGGGGATGCAGAGCCATCCCCCAGCATCCCACATTTGAACAGCAATGACCATCTTGTAATTGGTCCACAAACAGAAATCAGGCCACAATTCCGCCTGCATTCTCGAGGTGGCACTAGTCAGTAGAGTTGAACGTTCCTCTCTTCTGTGAGACTCTCTTCTTCTTTTAAGCCTGGTGGTAGGATTTCCAGTGGGCGGGTCCTGCAGCCCTGGCACAATATGGTGGTGGGAGAGAATGGGGACGGGGGATTCTCCTAGCTGCTTTCTGGTTATGGTGGTGTCCAATGTAATTCTGTCAGAGGCTCCTGCTCAGTTCCACTAGGGTGCTGGTCCACCTTCTGCACTGTGCCACCTTCTGCACTGTGCCAAGCATTTTCCCTCAACTCCGGATCCCAGTTCCACTGGGTGGGCTCTCTGCTGTGGGAATGACTCTCTGGGAGGTCTATTTCTTCCCAAGGCTCCACCTCATTCGCTGCAGCCTGAATTCCGAATCTGTGGTGTAGCTCTGAACCCTGACTTTTCACCTCCCCTTTGATAGTGATTGCTGCTGTAGCCTGTAGGCCTGTAGGCCTGATTCTTTCTTCCTCAGCGTTTGTGTCTGGAAAATAGGTGAAATCCTAGTTGATCTGTGGGGAGGAAGCAAGACTGGTTCTGATCAGGTCACCATCTTGACTCCATCCACCAAAACCTCTCTTTCATATTTTTCTCACTGTTTTGAACTTAGACTGTGTTGGTAAAGAGACAGCATTTGTGTACCAGTGCTACATGTCACTGTGTTACTCATTTTCTTAAGTGTCATTTATCATAACTCAACAACTTTACAAGGCAGCAAGCATAAACACGATTTAACAGATGAGGAAACAGTCTTAGAAACATGAGATAGCAGTGTGCCCTGGTGGAGCAGCAGTTAAGTCAATCACCTCCGAAGGACACAAGGCATAAAGCCTTGGGTTCGAGTCCTGAGTCTGGGGGAAATAACCAGTGTAAATAACTAAATGGAAATAATATTAAAAAAATGCTTCTTCCTCCTCTCTCTTCCTGACTTCCTGCCTATGTGCCTTCATTCCTGCCTGCACCTTTCCTTTAACAAAAAAATAAACATGAGATGGTTTGTTCAAGGCTATTCCTGTGATAAAGAGAACCCCACAATTCAGCAATCCAGTGCATTCTAATCCAGACTTGTGACCTTTCTCCCAATCAAGGAAAGCTCTGGTGAGATGGTGGCACTCTGGTATGGGAACACAGGGTCAGAAAATTAACCCCATATCTCAGATGTACAACAGACTCATAGTGTGTGGGTGAGATTTAGTGTGCAAAGAAAGAGAGGGACGTGGAGGTCTGATTTCTTGCTTCCTCTTCCAGAGTAACCCATGGTCAGAACTTAAACTGTGGTAACATGAAGAGGCAGTGGTAGGTTGGGAGGTTCAGGTAAAAGTAAAATTTTTGCTATCAAGAGAGTTGGCAAGTGAAGAATACAAGAGGTTTTGGGTGAAGAAGGTAGTAGGAAGCTCCTATAACTGGAAGCATTCACGATAGGCATTTTTTAGTCAAGCTGTTACAGGTTTGCAATTGCCCAGCCTGAAAGAAGACTATCTGATTAATCACATTAAAAATATAATTTCTGAGAACATTAGGGATAAACAGACTTTCCATGGCACTTCTGAATTTTCATTCAGTTTCTGCTTGCCAAGAAATAAAATGGCATCTGCTTAGATAAGAATTCCCACTTGTCAAAAGTTCAACATACCGTGCATGCATCATTAAGGTGTTTCCTACCTAATTTAAAACAATATGCTGAAGTATAATTTAGCAATTTCTGTCTAGTTAGTTATCTTTCAGAGCATACCACTTTAAAGAATGACTGGGAAGTATTAAGTGTCATGACTAAAAATAATGCAAGAGGCGCACCCTGATAGAACAGACTTTTAGGTCATGGGTTCAAGTCCCAGCAAACAGTATGAATAACTAAATAAAAATAAAGATGCTTCTTCCTCCTCTCTATTCCTGCCTGCCTACACATTTCTTTAAAAACAAAACAAAACGCAAGAAAATAATTCTGCCTATATTAGCTCCTAATTCACACAAGACCAAAATGATGAAAATATATTAAAATCATGGATAATAGGAACACATTTGTTCCCTGAAAATATAGTAGAACAATCCTTTGAATAACTCTGCCATTGAAGACAACTAATCATGGGAAAACATAAGCAGATCCATGGTAAGGCAAGAAAAAACGGTATGATCAGATTCCAAAATCTAAGGGAAAGCAAAAACCCGAAGACATACATAAGTACTAAGGCAGATTTGCACTTTGAAGACTTTTCCCAAATTGTATGATCATGAGCTTTTTTTTTTTCTTACTAGGCACTGAGGACAACAGATGAAGATCAAGTGGAGTACACAAAAAGCAACTCCAAAGGACTACAGGTTTAATGTAAAGGTGAACCAAACACAGGCCGAGACCCATTTCTCTAAGGCAGTAGTCAGCAAATATTTTTGGCAAGGGATCAGTTATAAACATCTTAGGTTTTTGTGAGACATACAATTTCTGTTGCAGCTATTTAATTCTGCAACTTTAGGAGGGAAAAAGCCACAGACAGCACATAAATGAATAGGCAGGGCTGGTCTCTGATAAAATCTTATCTGAACAGGTGGAAGGTCATATCAGATCAATGGGATGTAATTTACCAACTTGTGTTCTAAATGACTACAAGGAGAATTTCCAATCTCAAATAACAGAACTAATTGACAGGGGACTAAAAACAAAAATAAAGATAGAAATTTCTTGGAAAATTCATAACCACAAATCAGAACTCAAACTTCCAAGAAATCAAGAGCCCTTATTCCAACAATATAATTTAAAGTGGTCCCAGGGTGTCCCAAGGCACCTGGCAGAGGCAAATAAAATCACCTGAGGAGAAATTCATTAATTTCAAGATTCAAAGGTGAATAATAGTGGTTTTACCTCATCACTGGGGAGTTTCTTTGCTTTGAGCAATCGTTGAGCCTTATCTTCTTCTGACCCCTCATCACTGTCTGAAGAATAGATTCTGGCCCGTTCCTCTAAAAGTAAAGGAATTAGATTGTGAGTAACTTTCAAAGACATGGAATGCTCTTGTGGAGCAGCAGTTAGGTCAATCGCCTCCAAATAAGTGCAGGCCACATACCCCTGGGTTCGAGTCCTAGGTCCAGGGGAAACAACCAATGCGAATAATAAAATAAAAATTTTTTTAAAAGACAGTGATCTATTCATTTCTAAATTCTCCTCATTACTTTTCTATCTAATTACTGGACAGAACTGAACACTAATAAACTTGCTTGATAGGTTTTTAATCTCTAATTAGATTATAACTGTCTCCCTAAAAGCAGTTGCTGTTTTTATGTGGTTTATTTTCACAGTTACACTTTTCTGTAGGAAATTAGGATGAATAAAAAACATAAATAAAAGGCCTCTATACTTAGTCTCCAAAAAATCAGTAGGCAGATAGCTCACCGAAAGAAATGCAGTAACTGCAAGATAAGGAAAACAGAGTTCTATAGGGCGGCCAGAGAAAGGGAAATTTTACTGTTCTTATCATTTACCACTCAAAAGAGACAAACCAAGATGCACAGTCACCCAAAGTTAACCTTACATTGTACAGGGATTCCGAAGCTTGAGCAAAGCTAGTCTGAGAGTATTAAAGCTCATTTTACATATGAAGCACTTGAGAGTCAGAGGCAGGAAGTCAGTAGCCCAAAGCTGATGAGTAGTAAGAACAATAGCAAGTTTGCAGTAACTTTTATTCTGTACTTCTTTGTGTCAGGCACTGGGTGAAGTGCTGGACATCAATCTATCATTCAACTCTCAAAGCTACCTCACGTTGTAAGTGTGCTTTCCTGATGAGGTAACAGAAGGGAGGTAAAGTAACTTTAAAAAAGTCATTCAAATAAAAAGTGACTATGAGATTAGAATAGGCAGGAGGTGTGTCCTGGTGGAGTAGTGGTTAGGTTGCTGACTCCAGCCAAGAGTACAGTCCACCCAAGGTCCTGGGTTAGTGTCTGGGACTGGGAGAAACAACCAAAATGAATATCTAAATAAAAATAAATAAAATGTTTCTTCCTCCTCTGTTTTCTTTTTCTTTCTTTTTTCTTCTAAATGAAAGATGCACGCAGGAATGAAGGCAAGTAGAGGCAGTCCCACAGGAAGAGAGGAAGAAGAATCACTTTAACATATTCAGTTGCTCATCTTGGTTGTTTCTTTCAGTCCCAGGACAAAAACTTGGGACCTTGGGATGCATGTGAACTGTGCCCAACCCTTAGTCCCTCAGGTGTGCCTTCCTTTTCTCTTTTCTTACCTGCACATTTCTTTTAAAAAAATTAAAATTAAAATTAATTTTAAAGAGCAGGCAGGATTCGGAAGGCCAGCCTTCCCCCTTCAAGTTTAGTTTGCTTTTCAGCATGTCGTTTGTCAGCATGAGTGACAACCGGGTGGTGCAGTGTTGTGGCTAAAATAGACGTCTGGGAAATCAGATGACCTGGGTCAAGAACTATGCACTTCCCTACTGTGTGTGCATCTCTGGGCAAGTTACTAAGATGAAAGTCTCAGTTTCCTCATTAAGAACAAGAACAACATTACCTGGATCAAAACATTGTTATTAGGATCAAACAGGATGTAAAGTGTTTGAGTGCTTACTTGGGATTCAGTATGTGCTGAATTATAAAATGCGGGCACTTTACTTGTGAAAGAAGGGAATAGACAAAGGAGAACTTTGAAAAGAAACACCATGTATTCTTGGAATAATTTCACCACTTGACTCCCAATTAATAATAAAGAATTCAAAAAAGTTCTGGCACACGCTACTGGAGTAGCGGTTTGGTCAGCTGCCTTTGGTTGAGAGCACAGGTTATATATTCCCAGGACCCGGGTTCAAGACCTGGGGTTGAGGTGAAAACCAAGATGAAAAAATAAATAAAATAAAGTGCTTCTTCCTCTCTCTCCTACCTACCTGCATCTACTCACCTTCATTCCTGCCTGCACCTTTCCTTAAATAAATAATAATAATAATAACTAAAGTTTCACATACAATTAGCAAACTTTCAAACCAGAAAGCAGATGCTCAAGGGACAAGACTGAAAGTGGGACAACAGCAGTTTCAGGCTCATGTGAAAGAATTTTCCAATAACTAGTTCATTAGATCTTAAAATACAGCGGTTATTACACTGGTTCTTTAAAACGTCCAGTGACTGAAAACTCAGAAGATCCCCACTGCAAAGATAAATTTCTGAACCAGCCTAAAATGATGAAATTTAATTCTGACACCAAACTCACCTCGAATGCCCCCTTTGTATCGGTTTTTAATGGCTGCCAAGCTGATGGACTCCTCGCCTTCCTCCTCCTCGTCGTATCGATCAGGTTCCAGGTAACTAGCACTCAGCCCTCGCTGGTGCTGTTTCTCTCTCATTCGGCGCTGCTGTGATTCCCTCCGAATAGAAGCCCTCAAACGTTCTTCTTCTTTCTATAAAGCAGCAAATACACTATTTAACTTTAAAAATAAACTACTTCTGGTACTAGTGGAGTAGAGCAGTCCATACATCCCAAAGACCTAGGTTTGAGTCCCAGGGCAGGGGGCAATGACCAAAATAAACAGCTAAATAAAATGCTTCTTCCTCTTTTCTCTTCCTGCCTGACTCTGTTCTCCTTCATTTCTGCCTAGACCTTTCCTTTAAAAAAAATAAAACAAATAAACTTATTTCCATGCCCACATGAACCCACTTTACTATAAGGAACATGCCAACACCTAGCCCATTATAACAACTGATTTCTATGTCTTCAGAGTACCATTCTCTCCATTCACACCTGTGTTCATACACAGTGGTCATCTTGTTTCCTTTTTTTAAAAGGTATAGTCAGGAATGAAGGTGAGCAGGGAGACAGGAAGGAAGAGAGAGGTGAAAGAGGCATTTTATTTATTTTTATTTTGTTGTTCATGCTGGTTGTTCCCTACCACCCCTCATGATCCCCCAACCCCAGCCCTGGGACATGAATATGGGTCCTTGGGATGTATATGGACTGTGCTTAGCTGGAGCCACCAGAACTAATGCTATTTCATTAGAGTGCACCATCTTGTTTCATTTTAACGTGTGAAGGCAACAAAAGAACTGGAAGAGACAAAAGGCTCCCTCACACTATCCGCCCCCTCAGAACCAATGGGCATGGCCTTGGGAGCTGCAATGTCCTCTGTGCTGACAGTCAAGAGAGCATAGCCAGCCTGACTTGCCCAGGCTCCACCAAACTACCACGGTGCCCCGCTATTCCTATCTGGACCCCTCAGCCCAGGAGATCCCCACAGTTCTTGATGCTAGGATGGGAAGGTCTTGCTAAGGGAATCTCCAAAGCAGAGCCTTCATTTCCTTCCATCTGCCTGGCATTCCACATGTTGGGGTTCACAAGGCAGAGACAGGCTACTAAGGGTCAGGGGTATTTTGGCATTTCTTTGAATTCCTTACTGAACTGCTCTGTATTATTACTCTAATTCTATTACTAGATGTTCTACATAAAATTGCTTAGTAAATATTAAGTGGTTGTACTGCGTAAAGATTAAAAAAATCACCATCAGTGGACTGGGACTAAGAACAAACAAGCTGATTCCTTGTGTGCATTTGCACGGATGCCGGGGAAACTGAGGTCTTGGGGTAGTCAATCAAAGTAGTCCAGAGGACTCTTGGAACATGCTAACACTGGGGTCTGTAGGTCCATCCCCTAGCTGGAACAGAAAAACTGGGGAACTAAAGCAAGAAGTCAGACTCCAAAGCCCCAGCACAAGAATGGATTAAGCATTCCTCCTGAATCCAATTTAGTTCCTGCCTCCAGGAACAAAATGCAAGATGGAAGAAAAAGCAGGGGCCCAGAGCCAAACCTCCAGAAGAGTCCAACAGTGTAAGCAGTAAGAAAGGCTCTGAGGCAACTGGAGAAACGAAGTCTCTCTGTGGCCTGCTGCACTAAGGAAAGGAATCACACATGAAGGAAGCAGGGCAATGGCTGAAATCTGGCAGGAATCAGAGAAGACAGAAATCAGAGATGAGACTGTACCAGTACACTCAGCTTCTCAAATCACGTCCTCCATGAAGGATCAATGGCATAAAAGTAAGCACACACGCCATCACTCAGGGACAATGCCCAGAACTGAATTTGTACCTGACAGCAGGTCAAAACTGAAAACGTGCCAAGTAGAATGCTGACTTTAAAAACCTTAACCTGCCCTCTTTGCCCAGTTCGCCTGTAGGCACTGGCCCATTCCGGCTCCTGGTCTATTCTTGTTCTATTTTAGACTAAATCTTTAGACTTGCACTGATTTAAAAAAAAAAAAAAAAATTTTTTTTTTTAATTTTTTTTTTTTTAAAGGCAAGGTGCATTAGGAATGAAGGTAAAGTAGTCAGGCAGGAAGAGAGGAAAAGAAGCATTTATTTATTTTTATTTAGTTGTTCATCCTGGTTGTTCCCCCAAGCCCCAGGTCATGAACCCAGTTCCTGAGATGTACATGGACTGCACCAGCTGAAGGTGGCAGACTTGTCCACAAAGCGCACCTCCACTGATTTTTGACAAAGATTCTAAATCAGACAGAGATGATTTAATCAGCTCTGAAACTGTCAAAATTCAGAGCTTTTTAGTCACCAGGTTATTGCTGAACTCTTGGGTCTGTTTTTTTTGACCATCATCATTATTACCCACTGCTTGATAAATGCTTAAAAAATGAATCCAGCTCCCAGTTCATGCCAGCTGGAAGGAGAAGATGGGTGAATAAGATCGAGAATCATGTTAGGAAATGCCACACTTCTATATAAAAAATCCCAGGATAAGGCTGACTGAACATACCTTAATCATTTCTGTGCGCTGGCATTCAGGGTCACGACCAGCCATTGGTAAGATTCTAATCTTCTGGGTCTTTGAACATCTATCTGCAAGTGACAGGGTCATCTTTCTATGTGTGGCACTGTCTGTAGAGTGAGGTCTGCCAGGAAATTAAAAAAAAAAAGAAATGAAATATTTATCAAATACACCTGTGAGTCAGCCATATCAGCATCACAAAAGCAAGAGGCCAGTACCCACCTCCTTTTCATTAGAAAAAGAAGACAGGGACACTAAACTGAATATGCTAGGTGAGGGATTCTGAACTTTCTTCATTCCTGCTCATGAGACGCTCTTATCTCATGAGGAAGTGAAAAACAGAAAGCTGGAGTGAAACAGGCGGTGCACAGCTCAGCCAGCCTCTCAAAGCAGTGAGTGAGCAGGCTCAGGCGGCGCTGAAGAACGCGGAGTGACCCACGCTGTGCTTGTGCCTTACGTGCGACTTGATTTCAATGCCTCAGCTATTCGGAGATAATTTTTACAGTTTACAGCAAAAAATGAGGCAGAGAGGTTGAGAAAGTTGCACAAGGTGGAAATGGGACTGAAATACAGGACTATCTGATTCTAAAGTCTGCACTTCTGATGACCACAATTCTCAAAAAGCTAACTCATAACTCAAGAGTATTGTGCCTCAACTGAAGATAAGCATCACCCAGGGAGGAAGGTCTGCTTAGAATCAAGAAAAGAAAAACACAAACATTTCAGAAGATTACCTTCAGTCTAGAGAAGGGGAGTGCCCTCACCAGCTGACTGAGACTCCGGCTTGTCTAGGGACCACCGCCCAGGAGCGGTATGGAATGCAGCAGCCTAAGGCACCAGATGACTCCAGCCTTCACCCCATTGACTCCTTGCTTTTTCCTGATTGTACACACTAACAAACTAGTCATCAGCTGGTCTCCAGATCAATTTTACTAAAAAGAAAGGACATGCTGACCAGCAAGTATCTTACACCTCTTGGCAGTTTTAGTAATCACTGACATTTTGGTTTATATAAACCTCTTGTGACTTTGGTTAGCATGACCTGGTTGACTGAGAAATAGCAAAAGTTAGTGCACTTGACAAAACAGCCTCTGAAGCTTTAGAACAGAGACTCAGATCTTGGTCTTTGGTGGGTTATGATGTGAGGTTTGTCATTAGGATTAACGCACTTTGGATAACTCTATTTTCCTGCTTTTACTATAACAAAACAATTTGCTAAGAAGAATAATTACCTGAATGTGAGTTTGGTTTTGAAGACGGCTTGTCCTTGTAGACCAGTACCCTGTCTTATAAAAAGATGGTTGTGATCACCCTGCAGAGGAGCTTTGTAAACGTCAAACACTTCATTGCCTAGATGCAGGGACATGCTAAAAGGAAAGAACACATCACATATTAAAGTCATAAAGTTTCCATTCCACTTCATTTTAATTTACTTAAAAGGTGATTCAACTACCACTTTCTCTTTTCACATAGATGTCAAAAGGAAAAAAAAAACAAAACGTGATGTTAAAAAAAAAAAAAACAAAACTTATCATCCATAAATGAAACATGCTGTGACTTTTACTAACCCTATTACTTTCCCAGTTAAAGAATTTTTCTAAAATGTCAACTTATACTGAGCAGTACGCAGTGGGGAGGAGAGCTGGTCACCTGAGGAGGGTCACGTTTTTGGCTTCACTTTGAATGTCTTCTGCCAGCCTGTGATCCTCAGCTACCTATTCATTTCTCGCAGGTTACATATGCAATGCTAAGACTAAGAACTGGACATTTTCCCACAGGAAATACTCCCCAAATGAAGTTTTATTCCAAAACGTGACTCCCCAACCACATTCTGGGTATGTCTTTTCTCTTCAGCGCTTTGTGCTCACCTTCCATCCGACCACTTGACTATCCGAGCGTTGCTCTCTTTAATTTCAGTTCCTTCTTCATCCCGGCGTATCCTCCATCTTATAGTATTTTCTACCTGTTTTAAAACACAAGTGCCTTAGAACATTGTGGTTTAACTGACTCCATGCCTCTATTTTCCTCAAGAGATGCAAAATCACAGAACAAGAATCCAAGGGACCCACAGAATAACAGACCAGACTGAAACCCTCTTGTTTTAATCACCTAGCGATGTTAGATAAATTAACAACAGGGAAAAAGAATATATGCTTAAGAGAAATTCTGAGCTTGTGTATTGTAACCACAGAGTGGGCTGAGTGCCAGAGCATTTGAGCATATGCTCTATCGGCAGTAACCCTGGAACATTTTAAGACACGGTAAGAAATCTAGGAGGAGACAAGGCTTGAGGCCCCCATGAGGTACAATTTGGAACTAAGACTTCCTATAATTATCAGGTTCTCTCACAGAGCTAAAAATCCTATGAACGTGGCATAAAAAAACACTGCCTATTGGTCTATGGAGATAGGGAAGTTCCCCATAAAAGTGCTCTGTGTAAATTAAAAATGCAGGTTTGAGCAGGTTCACGCTCTATCTTTATCTTAAGTGAATGATGGGGAAACACTAGACAGGTTTGGAAAACATTCAAGAGTGTCTTAAAATTGATCATTATTAAAATTAAAACTCAATGGGACTTCTGGGAAAACAGAGCACATTAAATGCATGTAGTTTATCCCTGTTGCCTCATGAAAACCCACTAAAGTGACAATAAAGACTGAAAAAAGGATACACTCACAAGGATAAAGAGAATGCAAATTAAGAAGGCAACAAAGAGAAGCCAACATTTGGAAAACTGACTGATCTAAGCTATGCTCTCCTGTGCCTCTTCCCCTACCACCAATCCCTGAAACAGCTACCCTGCTCATTCCCACTTAGAATTTTTGGATCTCTACTGTTAGCTGCAACTGTCTTTGCATCTGGTTCCTGGTTTCCTTCCAGTTTTTCCCCTTTCCTTCTTGGTTCATCACTAAACAACCAGCAAGCCAGCTGATTATTAAAGATCTCAACCAGTAGGGAAGGAGATGGAGGGTGGGGGCAAGTGGTGGTGGGTCCCAATGGGCGATGGTGAAGAACTTCTGTTAACTTGGTGGTAGGTGGGGTGTAATGACATATATTTGAGGACTGGGGACCTGCACACAGAGAGCGCCTGTACATATGGGCTTATAATAATTTGTAAAACAAAGTTACCACAATAAATATTATTGAAAGGTTAAAATAAATCTCAAAAATATTCATTAAATATGAAATCATGTGAGATTGTTTCAAAATAATCTGAGGAAGGTGGGTGGTGAATACAGATAGAACATGATTATTCAACTTGGCAATCACTGAAGTGAATGATGGTTACATGACATTTAATGCTTAGAATTCTCTTTAATAAAGGAAACAAACCAACCTATCACGACTCCTGCCTTCCCTCTCATACAAAATAGGTTATGTGAACACATATGAGTCACTGATAACTGAAAAACCATTTTGAAAAATGCTTTCTATTATGCAAGGTGATTAAAATAATAATGATGCTATGATAAGATATTGCTAGGTTTTACCTACTGGAATGAAAGATACACTAAAGTATTCCTAAAGGCAGAGAACCTCACATAAACTGTCCCTTATACATTAAAGAATTAACTATAGCACCAATTCATTCTTTGAGACACAGTAGCCTGGGGTCAAGAACATAACTCAAGAAACACAGGATTCAGGTATATTTTCCAACAAACATCAAGGGTTTTAAGACTAGTCTGTGTAAGACATCAGCAGTTTACACTCTTACGGCTTTAGAGTTAAATATTTATTTCTAAACTTTTATTCCAATACTAGAGTCTGACATTATCTGGTTTGAAAATATAACAGACATTGATACTTGCTGACACATCATGACAGAAGGTAAGAAAAGGTAAAAATACAAAAGTAAATCAGTAAAAAGTAAATAAAGGTGCACCCTAGTGGTCTAGCTGGTAAGTCCACTGCCTCCAATTGGAACAAACTACATACACCTCAAGGACCTGGGTTCGTGCCCCCAGGTCTCCTGGGATCAGGAACAACCAAGATGAACAATTAAATAAACTGAGTGCTTCTTCCTCCTCTCTCTTCCTGCCTGCCTGTCTGCTCACCTTCATTCCTGCCTGCACCCTTCCTTTATTAATTTATATAAATGATGGAAAACAAGGAAAAGCAGTAAAATAAGGCCAGAGGCATGAAAACAAGATGAAAATTTCACAGTGCTAAAAGAATACATAGATATTCAAAAGAAATGACATGAACAGATGGGCTAATGGGGAAAGGAGACGGGGAACAAGGAGAGGACAGCAAAAAAACACAAGCATTCTAAGACTGCATCTATTAACTAAGTGACTTGAAAAAGTTTGGCATCTATCTATTTTCCCATTTGTGCTACATTTCTATTAAGAGAGAATAGTGAAATTTCACTGAAAAAGCTTTGGAAGTCTGCATTTTGGATAGAAACCATCTTATATCAAGGTTCTTTAGGTATAAGTGGATCTATCACACTTGAAGATATGGCTTATTCCAAAAACGCAATCTCTGAATTCTAGGAATAGCAGGCTGTTACTTAAACATTCGAACTTCAGTGTAACATTCACTGGAAAATAAAGTATTTACAGGAAATTCTTTGAATTTAAGAATTCAAAGTGTGTATCTCAAGTCTTATTATCAGGCGTTCCGCCACTTCTTATTTTTTGGTACAACTCAGCTCTAAAGTCTCTGCTTAACCTATATCATCATCTTCTGTTTTTTCTGGACAGAGGAGAAGCAGCACTTTATTTTATTTGGTTGTTCGGCCCCAGGACACGAATCCTGGTCCTTGGGATGTATGTGGACTGTGCCGCTGACCAAACTACTACTCCACCAGAGTACACCGAATATTTTCATTTTCTAATCCTTAAAGAAATGCATTTTTATAGCTATTTTATTCAGCAATCTCGCTAAATTCATTAATCAATTCTTTTTTAGAATATACTTTTATGATTATTTCTTTTGTCTGTAAAAGTGCTCATTTTAAGATATTGAGCTCACTTCTCAGTCTATGGGTATCACACACCGCACCCACCACCGAAGCATCTTCCTGCTGGAAGGAAAATTAGAGGCCTTCCTTTGACAGTAGTAACCAGATAGTACAAAGTAGTAAATAAAAGTATTAACAGGAGATTAGTACAATAAAAATCTCTCCTAATAATCAGTAAGAGCCATCAGAAGAACACAAAGAAAGCCACACGGTCAAGTATTAGGTACCGGTAAAAATTCCCCTTTTGCATACGGCTCGTCTACTCACAGAGCGCAGAGTGTGAAGAACTTCCACGTGCAGGAGGCTGCCCGAGCCTGCCCGCAGCGAGCCTGAGACAGCTACTCTAGCCGCCAAAGCCTAGCACTCCTTCTTCTGAAGGAAGCTGCTAACAATTTTTTTAAAGCATCAAAAAGTCTAAAATGAAAAAAGCAACAGAATAGTGACACCTTTCAAGAGAAAAAGCTGTACTTTTTCTTTCTAAAAATATTCTGAAAAGGCAGAAAACATATTTGTTGATAAAAAAGAAACATCAGCGCCCTCTGTGGCTCAGGAGGCTAATGCACAGGCTATGAAAGTGGTGGACTGGGTTTGAGACCCAGAGTTGGGGGAAGAAAAAACAAAATTAAAAGCAAGAAACATTATGATGCACCTGTGTGGCTCATGCACCTGAGACGGCTGAGGTGCAGACCATGCAAAGCCCGTGGATTGGGGTTTGAGACCCAGGGCTGGGGGGGGAAAAAAAGGAGAAAAAAAAGGAAACAAAAAGTGCTTTTCAAAAATTCAGGTTTCAAGTTAGTATTCCCCAGTTATACCTTATAAAAGAAAAAAAAAAAAAAAAAAGAGTAAAACATGGAATGTTACCTTTAATTTTAACCTGGTTCTACCTTCTTCATCCAGCATTTCCTCATCTTCAAATTCATCTTCATAATACTGAGGATCAAAAGGTCTACAAGTTGTTTTTAAAGAAAACTATTAATCATATTTCACAGGGAATATTATTATCTCTATTAATATACAATATATTAAAAGATTATAATTAAAAAATTATAATGATCATAAATCTTCATGTTCTCAAGGAA
Source organism: Solenodon paradoxus (assembly GCA_004363575.1). Lineage (NCBI taxonomy): Eukaryota > Metazoa > Chordata > Mammalia > Eulipotyphla > Solenodontidae > Solenodon > Solenodon paradoxus. Next base: position 438,439 of record RJWH01000217.1, on the reverse strand, counting down.
GTATCCAAATTACTACTGAAATTTGATGTTAATACATACTGCTTAAAATAAAAAGCTTGCAAATCTTCAAAAAATTTTCCAACATATTTATCAAGAAAAACGGGCATATAATTGGACCCATGCAATTGAAATCCATATTGTTTAAGGGTCAACTGTACATCTATTCAACATCTAGAAACAATTTTAACTGATGCCCTTACCTGGGTTCTACACTGAGAAAGTTGGGCAGTTTAACAAAATACAAGTCATTTCCTAAATCCGTATTTACTTTGGGTATTTCTACTTCTATTCTGGTCTCAGGAATTGGTTCCTCCTCCTGTTGATCTTGAGGTAATCCATTTTCATCCTAGGAAAAGAATCATGGGATTTTAGGGACAGATAGGATCTTAGAAATGATCTAATTCAACTTTCATACTTCAAATGAGTGAGTAGCAAGCATATTGAAACATCACTTTAGGGTTAACACAGACCTTAATCTCCATTCCTACCAAAAATCTCATGGGAAACAAGATCAGTATAGAAGCATCAATGTAAGAAAATAACTCTTTGTAATATATCTGGCTTTTCATATTCACCATAGAAGTGTGAAGTTAATCAACACTTTAAGAAGAAGTTACTCCAATTAAAACCAGAGGATTATCAACATAGCACACACTTTTGGGGATGAACAAAAAAAATACTTAAGTCCATGGCTTTCAAACCACAGGTCCACACAATCTAGTCTTTTAAGGAGTGGCTCCAACATCATGCTGGGTAGCTTTTCTTTTTTTTTTTTCATTCGGTTTCTGCCAACGGTAACAACTTGCCAAATTACAGTACATATCACAATCAGGAGATTGACACCAGTACAATCAATTTTCATCACCACAAAGACTCAGGCTGCCCTTTTACAGCCACATCCACTATGTTTTTGCTCTCATCCTTCCTTCATCTCAGGCGTCCATTAATCCTTTTTCCATTTCTCAAATTTATCATTTCAAGATTGTGATATAAGTGGAATCACACTGTATGTAACCTCTCGGAATTAGTTTTGATCATTGAGCATAATTCCCTAAAACTTTAGTCAAACTGTTGCATGTATCAACAGTTCTATCTTTTTTTTTCTATTGCTGAGTAGCTATTTCGAATATGCCAGGGCAGTTATTTCTACTCCCCTTATAACCAAGAGCACTCTAAACAAAGAGGATAAAAAGTTATCCTGTTAGCTGTCTTTTCATACTGCAACTCAATTTTCAATACCCTCTTCTGGGCATAAGAGAGATGCTCAGCCTCTGAGACTTTTAACTTAGCCTTGAATAAGGGCTCAGCTCACATGGGTCACTTTACTTACAACAGGCTGTCCTGGAGTAGGTGGTTTGTCTTCCCCATCACTCCCTGAAGATATATCATCTGCACCTCCAAACAGATCCATGGTTCCACTATTATCTTCAACACAGGAGGAAACATGCACAACATTAACATCTGTAACAAAGCTTCTTCAAAGCTATCACTTTAACACAATCCCAAGATTTCTGGACCAGGTAGCAGGAAACCACCCAAAACACAACTCTGAGCCTGATTCTTAAAAATCTGACTAGAGTGTCTGTGGATAAGGAAGGAAACAAATCCAGTGAAAGGCAAAGCTGCAGAGCAGGCACTTCTTCCTCCATCATTCTTCCTCTTTGTTTTACTCCTCAGAAGCCTAAATGTCCTCTTATAATTTAGATACTCAAAGTTATGGCTCATGCACTCCTCACAGGCCTACTCTCTACATAGTGCCTCAAATTTCAATTACAGATCCATGTCTATCCATGTCCCCATCCTCAGGCAAAGCTTCACCTGGGTATATAGGCAAAAAAAAAAAAAAAAACCCAACAAGCTGTAATAACTTAGTAAACCAAGGTGGGGTGGTTGGTGGTAAAAAGAAAATAGGACTGGGGTCAGAAAGTGGGAAACTTGAAACTGAGATTACAGAAGAGTTACAGTTACTAGTAATGACACAGTCTAGGGTAAAACTAAACTGGAGAACAAGGTCACTGAGAAAAAGAGGAGGCAGCCTATTAGAATGATCAAAACCGACAACACTGACAATAACGAATGTTGGTAAAGATGTGGAACAGAAACTCTCATTCATTGTTGGGAATACAAGATAGTAGTCACTTAGAAAGACAGCTTGGTAGGTTGTTAAAAACTAAACATACTCATTATAACCTCCAGCAGTTAGGCTCCTTGGTATTTACCCAAAAGAGTTGAAAATTTATATCCACACAGAAACCTGCACTTGGATGTTAGCAACATTATTCACCAAAACTTGGAAGCAACCAATATATCCTTCAGTAGACAAATAAACCGGTACACACAGAAAACAGACTATTACTCAGTGCCGATAAGAAATGAGCTATCGGCATGCCCTGGTGGCCTAGCGGTGTAGTCTGCTGCAGTGCAGCCACAGACATCACAAGGTCCCCAGCTCAAGACCCGGGGAAACAGCCAAGATGAACAGCTAAATAAAACACATACAATGCTCTCACTTGCTGTCTACCTGACTGCTTGCATCTTTCCTTTAAAAAAGAAAAAAAAATGAGCTATCAAGCCATGATAAGAGATGGAAGAAAAAAACACATATTACTAAATGAAAGAAGTCTTTCTGACTGCATGATCGCAACTATGAGTTTTTTGAATAGGCAAACCTATGGAAAAAGGAAATATCTCAGTTAAAAAAAAGACTAGTGGTTGCCAGGGGTTGGGGGTTGGAGGGAACAGGGATAAACAGGTGGCGTACAAAGGATTTTTAGGTCAGGGAAACTACTCTGCATATTGTAATGAGAGATGCATGTCATTATACTCTTGGTCAAACCCAAAGAATATACAACACCAAGAGTGAACTATATGTAAATTATGAATGGTTATGAAGTGTCAATGTGGTGTCATCGACTGCAATAAATACACTTCTGGGCATGTTCTGGCAGCTCAGGTGGTTGAGACACTGGTGTGTGAACCACGGAAATCCCAAGGACTCAGGTTTGAGACCCAGAGTTGGTGTAAGAAAAATCAAAATGGGCGCACCCTGGTGGAGTAGTGGTTAGGTCAATCGCCTCTGAAGGAGCACAGGCCACATCCCCATGGGTTCAAGTCCTGGGTCTGGGAGGAAATAACCAGTGTGAAAAACTAAATAAAAATAAAAATAAAATGCTTCTTCCTCCTCTCTCTTCCTGACTGCCTGCCTACTTGCTTTCATTCCTGCCTCCAGCTTTCCTTTACAAAAGAAAAAAAAATTAAAGTAACTACAGATGCTTCTTCTTTTTCTCCCTTCCTTTCTTAAAATGTATCTTCCCTGGTGATAACCAATAAAATATAAATGGGAAAATAAATCTTCTCACAATAACAAAAGCAAAACAAAAAATCATGAAAATTTAACATAAGTTATAACAAAATCTCAAATGAAAAATTATGCTGCTATAAGATGGACTATGATTTTAAAATTCCTTCCCCTTAAAATACATTGTAATGTAAAATTAATCAATCTTAGCTTTTGATGTTTTTTAAAATGAAAATAAACTGTTTATAGACCAGCTGGGTCATCCATGAGAAACTATTAAGTGATAAAGCAAAAGTAAAATCATACAATATAATACTATTTTCATAAAATTTTTAAAAACCCATCTTCCTCTCCCTCTCTATACAATTTCCCTGTGTAGACCAGATGGAGCCACTCTTTTCTTGAGTCTTGCAGCCTAGGAGACACACCCAGGGTTGGGAGTGTACTACATTTAAATGCAGAAAGAAGGAAGTGGGGGAAGGGAAAAAAATATGTCATTGGCATACCTTTTGGTATCTCGGTGTCGCTATCCACTTCTGAATCAGATGCAATTGCATTCTTACGTTTCATTCGTAAAACTTCATCTTCGCTATCACTGCCTCTTGCAGATTCTACAAGAATAGAATTAGAAGTTCTGCAAAATGACAGTGACATCATCATTTTGAATGTTGTCATTTTAAAAGCAATATTGGGGATAAAGAAACTGATACGCCCATAGAATGAAAACTATTCAACAATAATAAAAAATGAGCTATTAAAACATTAACAACTTAGAACTAAATGCATTAGGCTAAGTGAAAGACGCCTCTGTGAAAGAAAAAAGACTACACACTGTATGATTCCATCTATATGATGACAGTCTTAAAAAGACAAACTTAGTGAAAGAACAGTCAAGAGTGGGAAAATGATGTGACTTCAGAGGGTAGAATGAAGGACTTTAAGATGACAGAACTGTTCTGTAACTTGACTGCGGTGGTGAGTACATTAATCTAAATATGTGTTAACATTCATAGAACTGCACACATGCACAAACACATCAACTAACGGTAGTTAATTCAAAATGAAAGGAACACTAGTTTCTGTAGGAAGAAAAACTTTGGAATAAGTAGCAGTGAAACATGATTAAAGACAATTTTATACACATACACACATACACATGCAACAGAAAAAAAAGAGAAAAAAATATTGCAAAGGAAGACAAATATGGCATGCCCTGGTAGAATGAATGTTAGGTCAATCACCTCTGAAAGAGGGTGCAACATACCCCTGAGTTCAAGTCTGGGGGGGCGGCGGGGTATGGGGTGGGTGGGCGTGCAGTGCAAACAACTAAATAAAAATAAAATGAGATGATTCTTCCTCCTCTCTTCCTGCCTGTCTACTCACCTTCATTCCTGCCTGCACTTTTCCTTTAAAATAAAGATTTCTTACTATGACCCTTGCTTTAAATTAGTCTGCTAATATCTGGGAAGTAGTGCAAGAGCATCAACGATTATGATATGATGGCAAGCCCTGGTGGCCTAACAGGTTAAAATCAGGCACAGTCCACGTGCATCCCAAGATCTCTAGCACAAGACCTGGAACCAGGGAAACAACCAATGATGAACAACTTAAGTAAATAAAGTGCTTCTTCCTCCTCTCTCCTCTTGCCTGACTGACTCTTCCTGCCTTCATTCCTGCCTACAACTTTCCTTTAAAAAAAAAGGTTTCCTTCTTCCCGATCTATTATCAATTAACAAACAGAAGGTGCATTGGTGGTTTAGTGGTTAAATCATGGCCTTAGGCTGGTACAGTCCACATATGTCCCAAGGACCCTGGTTCGTAAGGCCAGGCGGACATGATGCACAACCAAGATGAATATAAACATAATGCTTCTTCTCGTTCTGCATGCCTGCTTCTGCTCACCTTAATATCTTGCCTGCACTCTTCCTTAGTGGGAAAAGAAAATAGAAGGGGAAGAAATAGAAATGATAAAGGATAATGAAACATTTTAAAAGCAGAATGTGTAGTTACAAAAGGTTGAAATGGAGAGCGAAAAAAGAAACCAGGGTACTAAACATGGGGATGAAAAAATAATAAATGGGCCACTGCTGTATCTAAACCAGTTCTGGTTTTCATAAACGCATTACCTGATTTATGCTCCTGTTCTTCTTCATCATCTGAATGCCTGTGCTCTTCATCTGAGGCCTGTGGTCTTTCGTCATCAGAATTTTGCATTTTCTCCTCGTCAGATAACTGTGGCTGCTCTTCGTCATCAGAATTCTGTTTCTCATCATCATTCTCAGAAGTCGCTGGTCGCTCATCATCAGAATTAGCCTTCTCTTCTTCGGACAGCTGTTGCTGCTCATCATCGGAAAGGTGGGGCCTCTCATCATCGTCATCGTCATCGTCATCATCATCTGTGTTCTGCATTTTCTCATCATCCTCAGAATTCTGCAGTTTATCTTCATCAGATCCTTGGGCCCTCTCATCATCATCAGAATTTTGTATCTTTTCATCATCTGATTGGTCACTTTTATCGTCTCTACCCCATTTTTCATCATCTGATTGTGCTTTCTCAGAAACTTCCGCTTCTGAGTGATGGCTCCCTCCATCTGACCTGTGACCTTCATCGTCATCTTCATCTTCATCATTTTGGGCTTCTGATCCGCTGTGCTGATCTACATCCGAGGGGTCATTGTCTTCATGTTCAGAACGCTCAGATGCTTCTGATCTATTGTCTGATCTTTCAGAGGGATTATCACTCCCACTCTGATGAGAGACACCCTCATCCTCACTGTCATCTCCAAATAGTTCCTTATTACTTGGTTTTCCTGAGTCACCTCTTTCATCTTGATCGCTTTCACTTCCAGAGGCATTACTGCCAGAAGCAACATTCTCTTGATCAGAATCTGAGTCAGATCCAGAATCAGAATCTATGGGATCACATAAACACAGGGTGAGGTCAGCAAAAAAAAAGGCAGAGTAAGGAAAATGAAAAGTCCATCTCAACATAAAAGAAATGACAGTAAAACTGCCAAAAACTGTTAGAATCAATATTCTCTGTAGTTTGGAAACTAACCTAAAGTTGAAGCAACCAGGAGAATACTTAATCAAGAAAAACCAGCTGAACCTCACAAAGAGATGAAGCATTTAAAATTATCCTGTCCTCCAATCCTTGTTCCCTAATTCAATAGTGTCTTAATGATAACATTCCAAATTGCTGGTACAATAGCACTATTGGAGGAAGCAGAAAAGTTATTCACCGAGAATCATGGTTTTTACTTATGATCCGATTGGTGAATCACTGGAACACTGGCTCAAAGAGCTTGTCTTTCTCTCTCCTAACTTGAAACTCTCCCAGTGCTGAGGCAGCAAACTGGGAGGGTGATTGTCAAAAACTTTTTAGGCAGAGAGTTCTGGTCAAGATGGTAGGAGCAAGACCCACAACCTCCCTAACAGAGCAACTAAGAATTCACCTATTCTTCAGAAACAAACATTTTGAGGAAAAGCAGTCACAAAGACTATAGAGACAAACATCAATGATGGCCAGAAAGGGCTGGCAAAAAAGTCGGGATTTGGGCCACAGTGGAGTAGGTAGAACTGTAGGAAGAACCGGGCCTCCCAGGAACTGCGAAAGCAGCAGACAGACATCCAGCAGGACCGGGACACGGAGCCGGGGGACAGTCTTGGCACAGACAGAAGGACAAGTGCCCTGGTGAGTTGAACACGAGCTCCATGAGAAATCACACTGGGTGCCGCTATAACCAGAAGGCTGCTACGGTATTCACCCACCCTCAACAACTCCTCCCTCTCCAATATTGTACTGGAGTCACAGGACCTAACAGCACGCCAGAAATTCCACCCCCTGGCTGAAAAGAAGAGTTTCCCAGAGGGAGAAACTGTCAGCACAACCCACTAGCACCACCCTGTGGGTGGAGGTGAAACTCCAGCATGATTAGTGAATGTGGTCCTTTAGAGTTCAGTGCTGGGATGCTGGGGGAAGGCTTTGCAAACCCCACACAAACTTCACCCTCATAAGCTTAACTCTTGGGCAGCAACAGAGGTTCACATAAGATCTTTAAAAAATCCAACCAGTGATTACACCACACAATTCAAAAACTCCCAGTGTTCAAACCAAGATCCAGGCTACTCAATGCAAGTTGATACCCTACACAATGCCAACACTGCAGGGAAACCTAATATACAGAAACAAACAGAATGCCAAACAGAGGGAAAAAAAAAAAAAAAAAAATGGAAAAATACAAGTGAAATTATGGACCCAATCAAAAACCCAGGGAAAAATCTGAATGTAACAGACAATATGCAAGCCACCTGAGAATGGGGACTCGATTCCAGCATCAAGAGAAATAAAAAAGAAAATAAACAATTGGAACTACATCAAGCTAAAAAGTTTCTTCACAGTGAAAGAAAACATCACCAAACTAAAAAGACAACCTATGAACTTGGCAAAGATATTTGCATTTCATATTTCTGACAAGGGCTTACTATCTAAAATACACTAAGAACTGATAAAACTTAACAGAAAAGCAGTCATTCCAATCAAAAAATGGAAGAGGAATTGGAGGGACATTTTTCTGAAGAGGGTATACAGAGGGTCAACGGGCACATGAAGAGATGTTCCTAGTTGCTGGCTATCAGGGAAACAATGTGATATCACCTTATTCCCAAGAGACTGGATATTATCCAAAAGTCTGGAAACAAAAAATGTTGGTGAGGATGTGGAGAAAAGGGAACACATTTACACTGTTGGTGGGAGTGCAATTTCCTAATTCTAAGTCAAAGCCATCACATACAAAAAGAAAAATGCATAACAATAACCCTTATGAATACAAATGCAAAAATACTAAGCAAAAAACTAGCAAACCAAATCCAGAAGCATATTAAAAGGATATATACCATGATGTGCCCTGGTGAAGTAATGTCTGGGCACAATCCACTTACATCCCAAGGTCCCAAGTCACATCCAACCCCAGGGCCAGCGGGAACCAAATGAACAATGAAATAAAAGTGTTCTTCCTCCTCTCCTTGCTTGTCTGCCTCTGTTCACCTTCATTCCTACCTGCACCTTTCCTTAAAAAATAAAGGATATACATCATGACCAAGTGGGATTTACTTAGGAGTACAAGATTAGTTTACAATCTAAAACTCAAAATAGAAAACCATATTAATAAAGAAAAAAGAAAACGTGATAATTTTAATTGATGCAGAAAAGGTATCTGACAAAATCCAGCACCCTTTATGATAAAACCACTCAACAAACTAGGAATACATGAGAATTTCCTCAACCTGATAAAGGAAATCTGCACAAATTCCACGGCTAACATATTTAATAGTGAAGGCATGGATGCTGTCTAAGATCAGCAACAAGGCAAGGATTTCCACTCTCACCAGTTCCATTCAACATTGTACAAATAATTCTAGCCAGGGAAACTGGTAAGAAAAAAAGGCATCCAAAGAAAAGGAAAAAGTAAAACTATCTCCACTCACAGATGACAAGTTCTTATATGTAGATAATCCTGATGAATCTAAACACACACACACACACACACACACACACACACACACACACACAGAGCAAGGTTGCAGGATATAAGATTAACATACAAAAATCAGTAGTACTTCTATAAGCCAGCAGTGAACAATCCAAAACTGAAATTAAAAAAGCAATTCCAGTGTGCCTTGGTGGTGTAGGAGTTACATCCATGGCCTCTAGCTGGTGCAGCCCACATTCATCCTAAGCACCTAAGTACTGGGGTTCTCATCCTGGGGCTGGGGGGGAACAACCAAGATGATAAATAAATCCTGCTTCAACCACTCTCTTCCTGCCTGCCTGCCTGCCTGCCTGCCAGCCGGCTTCATTCTGGATTGAATCTTGCTTTAAAAAAAAAAAAATAATTTCACTTGCAATAGTATCCAAAATAAAGGTCTTAGGAATAAATTTAGCATTGGATGCACAGGATTTAAACAATAAAAAAGACAAAATATTGTTGAAACAAAAAAGAAAATAAAGAAGACCTGGCACATTTTTACATGAAAGAAACAGGGCATCGGCAGGGATCCTGCCCATTGTTAAGCCAAGAAATGTATCAGGTGTAGCCATTTTCCCACAATTCTTTTGGCATTAAGAGATAATGAAATATGCCAGTCATACTATCCTCTGTCACCTCCATACTACCCCCAGGACCAACAGCACTCCTCAAGCACAGATTTGGAAGTAAATTTTGGAGAGTCCTATTATCTAATGGTAAACTGGATTAAAGAAAGCAGCAACAGATTACAAGGTAAAACGTTATGCTCAAAGAAGTAACCAGGTTCATATATCACTTTCCCAGGACACTGATGTTTGCATTCCAAGGAACATTTTACTATTGTTTCTACTCATTCAATTACATGCCGAATATTCACTATCATCAATGTAAGGGGGAAAGGGGAATGACACCTTTATCATTATAGCCCCTGAATACCCATCCAGATGTAGTCCTTGCATTAGATTTCCACCTGGTGTTCCCTCCACCAATATATTACTTTGAGCCAGGAGGGTTGCAGGAATTCTGAACTTGGTCTTGGGTCTCTTCTTCAAACTATTTTCCTTTTAATATTTCAAACTCAGATATCCAGTCTTTGTGCCAGAAATAGTTCGTGCACCATTAACATACACCCATCAACAAGTCCTTTATCGTTCTTCTCTAAAAACAAACTCCATATGCTCCCCGATCTTAAAGGGCACATCCTCCCCAGTGCGTAACGCCTACCTGTATCCCAGTATCCTCTCCAGTCCGCTCACCCCAGAATCTCCAACGCCCCATGATGCAAAGCTCTGGTTTCATTTACATGAGCATTCTGAGCCCGGCTGTAAACTCGTCCACTCCATGTTCATATTCCTGAGCATCTAATTTCCATTCATTCACCGACAGCCCTTACTCGGTGCTGGATTGTGCAAAGCAGCACGGAGCGGGACTCCAGGGTTCCTCTTTGCAACAGCGCAGACTCACCCGCACCCCCAACCCTGCCCAGTAACCCCTCGGCTCCCCACGCTCCCAGAAACCGCATGCTCCTCGGGCATCAAGAACCTCCAGGCGCACACTGCATTCACCCCTCCCTTCTCCGCCGCCAAGGGAGAACGGCGCCGCCCGGAGTGCAGGGGGCGCTGAGGCAGGAGCCGAGGCAGCGCCACCACCCCTCCGCGGCGCCGCAGAGTTCGCAGACCCGGAACCAGGCCGCAGGCCCGCTCCAGCCGCGGACGCGCCGCCGCGCACCCCTCCCCCGCAGCCTAGTCGATTCCACCTTTCCGCTCGGCTTCGCTGTCGGCGTCGCTCCCGAAGAGGTCCTCCATATCCGCCATTGCCGCGCACTTCGGCTGCCTGGCTGGGGGCGGCTCTGCGCTTGTCTTTACGGCCTGGAACCCACGGAGCGCGACACTGTCGTAAAGATTCGCTAAAATGCTTCCTTCTTCTGTGACCCAGTTTTCGCCGGCTCCATGAACCTATGCTGGTCGAGTCTTAAACGTCCACAAGGTAGACAAAGCCCGCCCTTTCTTCAGTGTCTGTTCTTATTCGCGAGATTCGCACCGGGGGCGGGACGTCTCGGGTTCTGGGTGTTGGTGGAGCGGGCGGTGCTCCGGGCGTTCGCCAACCTGAAGTCCTTTGTTCCTATTGCCTGGGGATGCTCGAATTATTGAGAAAGCCAAAGTGTTTTTATGTGAGTCACCGCTATTGATCTTTACCCTATTAGTTAGGGAAGCGGAGATTTTAAAATTCGTGTAAAACTAACATGTGCTATAAATGGCATTTTTAATCTTAAATGACTTTTAAAAATTCAGTGAATTATTGAACAGTTTTGAAAATATATTTCATATCTAGCTTAAAAGAAGACAGCTGAATTCCTATACTTGCTTCTACATTCATTCTGTTGAGAAATGTTTTGGTTGAACAATATGAAGAAAATCTGGCTACACACATACATATGTATGTAATGGGGAAAAGGAGACTGACTCAGACCCTCTGAAAGGGGCTTCCTCTGACAGCCACATCCTTAGAGCAGTGCATCTCAAATATCATAAATTTTGCATCTTCACCCAGTTACCCACGGTATGGGTAAACTTGAAATTAACTCAGAGAGCAGACTATTTCTCTTTGCTACTAAGAGGCTGTCTGAGACTTCATGTTCTATTTTGTTCTTTTCAGTTTTTTTGTTGTTGTTGTTTTTTGTTTTTGAGGTAGAGAGGTTGGTTTTAATGCCAGCAGGCAGGGCACTTACTAAATCAATTTCATAATTTATTAATGGATTATAAACTGCAGCTAGAAAAACACTATTCATGACACGGTGGAGTCGCAGTTAAGTCAGTCTCCTCTGAAGGAGAGCAAACCACATGCCCTGGGTAGCAGTCCCAGGAGGAAACAATCGGTGCAATAAACTAAATGGAAATAAAAATTGCTTCTTCCCCCTCTCTTCCTGCCTGCCTACTTGTCTTCATTCTTTAAAAAAAGAAAAACACTGTTCATCGGCTAATTTCGCTGGCAAAAGGTTGTTTTGCTGGGTAGTGTGACTATGACTGCACATTATGAAATCAGACCGTATAGGGTTTTCTTGATAGGGCAGCATTAGGAAAACTCTTGCTTTAGAGAAACTGAGACATGAAGTGCCTTGCACTGGATACCAAACGGGATGTTTTTCGGAAAGCTGTACTGCCACAGGCCCAAGTTGCTCAGCGCCTGCGCATAATGCTTTCCGATACCAAAGAAATTATTCAGAGCCCCAGCGGTGAGACATGAATTTATTACTTAAAAACCATTGAGTGGCCAGTGGGTGGAGAAAGACTCCCCTCAAATGGCGGTGAATAGTGCAGTGGTTATATAGAACAACATTACAGCAGTACTGATTAATCATTAATTTTGAGGCTTAGAGGTAAAAAAAAGAGCTTATTCCTCCAGGAAAGAGCATGTGGACTGGTGTACAGAAATCAAATGTCCCTCCTCTCCCCTCTGTGGGTGATCTGTGGAGATGTTCTGTACTAGGGTGTGGCACCTTGGGCACTAGTCTACTGTCACGTGTCCTACTTCACTGGGCCTAAAAATGCTTTTAAAAATAAACATTGGCATGCCCTGGTGGAGTAACAGTTACATCAGTGGCCTCCAAAGGAGCGAAAAGGACACGTGCCCCTGGGTTGGATTTCCCAGTCCATGGGAAAACCACCAGTGTGAATAACTAAAATGAAAATAAAATGCTGCTTCTTTCCTTCTCTTCCTACCTGTCTGTTCGCCTTCATTCCTGCCTGCACATTTCCTTAAAAAAAAAAGGTACATCATGTGTTAAAGTGTGACCCAATCAGGCCAATATATGGGTTTTGGTCTTGGACAAGCAACAGTGGTGTTTAGTTTGGAAATCATGAGATTTCTTTTTATTGCAGAGAAGTCCCTGATCAGGTGCAAATGAGTACCAGGTGAACTGTGTGTTATCAGTCCACAGCTGTTGTGTATAAAGTGTTAAGAGTAAAAAACAACAACAAAAAAAAATAAGAGTAGGTAGATGGAGTCACTTTAAAACTTTGTGGAGTTGGCATGCCCTGGTAGAGTAGCAGTTAGGTCATTTGCCTCCAAAGGAATAAGTGACAACACCCCGGGGTGGGGTTAGCAACCAGTGTGAACAACTAAATAAAAATAAAATAAAGATGCTTCTTCCTCTTCTCTCTTCCTGCCTGCCTGCCCGCCTGCCTGCCTGCCTGTGTAGTCGCCTTCATTCCTGCCTGCACATTTCCTTTAAAAGAAATGTTTTTGCTTAGCATCTTAAAGTCTTATAGAATAAACAACAGCTTTATTAAACAATACATTGCCATACACCTACTTAATGACAAAGTTTCACAAATCAGAAAAGTAGTCTGACAAAACCGCATGGCCTTAGACATGCTTACAGCAGTTCAAGGAGAGACATAAACACTCACTGGTGCTGAATGTTGTGTATATATCTAATTACAAGTATAATGTGTCCATGGCTGTTCGAGCCCTGGGAAATGAAGGCAATTGATCACATGGTAATCCCTTAGTTAAGTGGCTTAATTCTATAGGTTTTGGTCTATTGGTTTTAGTCTATAAAACTGGTATAAAGTTTTTCTTAGCTTTGTTATCATTCTTGCTGTAATGCTTGGTGATAACTGTGCCTTACATTGTGTCTGTGGTATTGGTTACAATGCATGACCCACATGACCACCCCAGGGAATTTGTGGAAGATGTGACATAGATTGTAAGCCCATGGGCTATAGGACCGTTGGATGGATTGTAGGCTCTGGGAAGCAGGGTTTGACCCTAGATCTAACTCTCCATTCCTTACAACCCTCTCTCAAGGTCAGCACAGTGTTAACATCTCTCTAGGAGCATAGGGCAGGGCAGAATGTATCCCCCAGCAGACCACGATTTGGGGGGCGGGGGTCGTTCTGATTTCTATACACAGTCATGTGATCTTTTCTGGAGTGCTACACGCTCTGTTCTAATCTTAGTTTTGGAATTAATTATTCATCAGCACTGACATAATCTAGTTCCCTATGATTGTTCACCACCAATTTCAGTGGTGTCTTCTACCAATGGACTGCTCATCAGTTTCTAAATTATAAATTCATGCCTCACACTGACAAAAAAAAATATGTTGACTGAAAATTCACTCCATTTATGGTTATCTTCACTCTACAAGAGAATCGTATGGCTCATCTCTAAGTGTTTTATGGAAGGAACTGATCTTTAAATGGAACAGATGGATTTGAACTAAAGAGAGGAAGAGAAAAGTCCTGTAGTTTCTTCTTTCTGTAGCAGTAAGTAAACCATGGGGTAGCTCATTTCTTGGCAGGTGGAATATTCACTTAGTCTGCCTTTATTAGATTCCTTATTGGTTCCCTGCAATGGGTTCTATAGGGCTATAAAAACAGAAAGGTTGGCACCCCTGGTGGAGAAGCAGTTTGGCTGCTTGCCTCTGAAGGACACAGTCCACATACATTGGGGTTGGGGGAACAACCGGATGGATAACTAAATAAGTGCCTCTTCCTTTCTCTTCCTGCCTGCCTGTCTCTGCTCACCTTATTCCTGCCTGCACCTTTCCTTTAAAAATAAAAAAGAAAGAAACATAAAAATAAGTCAAAATAGTTTCTTACATATAAATGAGTTTAGGGGGAGGTGCCCCCTGGTGGAGGAGTATTTAGATCAATCGCCTCCTAAGGACATAGAACACATATCCCTGGGTTCAAATCCCAGGCCCCGGGGAAGCAACTAGTGGAACAAGTAATTGAAAAATAAAGTGCTTCTTCCTTCTTCCTCCTGTATCTTCCTGTCTGCTTGCCTGCTACTGCCTTCATTCTTGCCTGTACCTTTCCTTTAAAAAAAAAAAAAAAAAAGAATTTGGGGGAAATGAAATAAATATTCTAAAACATCTGAAAATTTCCGTTTTAGAAGTAAATTACCTACATTACAGATACTGATGAATGGAAAGCCAGAAAATGATCAATATGAATGGAGGATAGTCAGGAAAGATTTCTTAGGTAGTGCTATGGTTTGAATGTTTGTGTTCTCTCAAAATTCATGTTGAAATTCTAATGCCAAAGTAATGGTTTTAGGAGGTAGAGACCTTTGTGATTCAGTCATAAGTGTGGAACTCTCATGAATAGGGTTAGTGTTCTTATAAAAGAGACCCTATCTAGTCCTATCCAACTTAGGAGGACACAATAACAAAGAAGTTTCTCACCAGAAACTAACAATGCACCTTTCTCTTAGACCCTATAACCTCTAGAACTGGTGAGGAATAAATTTCTGATATTTAAAAGCTACTAATCCTGTGGTATTTTGTTATTGCAGACCAAAGAGACTAAGACAGGATGATTTAAGGGAGATGAATGAAACAATGGGTTAGCAGAACATAAAATTTACCAGTACCTAAAATTTAACAAGAGAGACTTCAGTTAGTTTATCAAATCTATTTCCTGATTCACCTGAGATTTCAGAACACTGAGGATGAGGGAACATTCTAAAAGCTTCTAGGGAGAAAAAATATCAGCTGACAGAAAGAATCTGGAATTAATGACTTTAACTTTCTCAACAATTCCGAACGAAAACAATGAGAATTTTTAGAAAATAAAATCTTGAAGAAAAAAGAATCCATCCTAGAACTCACCAAACCATCATTAAGCACAAGAAAAATAATGGTATTCGATGGAGCCAGCCTCTTCATTACAGTCCAATTGCTCTAAGGCTCCCCTACAAGAAACCCAAATTGCTAAACCCATGTAGAGACCCCCAGATAAAAAGGACCCCAAAACTGCACAGAGAGGTGCGCAACTAGCCCCTTGCTGCTGTAGACCTCCCGTGGTTCCACTTCCAGTCTGAATACAACCTTTATGAGAGACCCAAGACCACCAGTGCCCAGCTGAATCTTTCCTACACTCCCGTCTCACAGAAACCGGAAACAATAAGTAAATAGTGTGGCACAGTGCCATTCCACTTCTGTTAGTTTTTAAAGGAAAGGTGCAGGCAGGAAGACAGAGGAGAAGCAGCATTTTATTTTGTTATTTTTTATTTTGTTTTATTTGGTTGTCCTTCCCACCCCCACCTCTGCAACCCCAGGGACATGAACTTGGGTCCTTGGGATGTATGTGGACTTATGTGGACTGCATGCCTCCAGAGGTGGGTGATCTAACTGCTACACCACCAGGGCACAGCAATGTGCACAGACTCTTTATTACTTAACACATTCGATTGCATCTGAGCAGTATCCTATAATAAAAATTAAATTTACTACAAGAGAAATTGGTTATCTCTCCAAGGAAAGGAGCTAGGGGACTACCTGTTTAAAAAGAAAAAAGAAAGACAGGCAGGCAGGAACGAAGGGAGGCAGGCAGGCAGGCAGGCTGGGAGGGAGAGTAGGAAGAAGCACATTTATTCTTATTTTTTATTTATTTGTTCATTTTGGTTGTTTTCCCGGGCCTTGGGTCAAGAATCTAGGTTTTTTGAACTTTGCATGCATGGTCTATGCCTGAGTTGCCAGCTTAGTGCCTGAGCCACCAGGGCGCTCCACTGAATACATTTTGTGCCATTTAAAATTTGTACCAAGGCCCCAAGGCCCCAGGTTCAAAACCAAGGGTTAGGATGAAAAACCAAAATGAACAATTAAATAAAGTTCTTTCTTCCCCCCCTTCCTTCCTACTTTCCTTAAATGTTTCTTCCTCCTCTTACTCTCTTTAAAAAAAAAAAATCTCTTCACTTAAATTTCGTTTTTCAATGGATTGTTTTTAGAATCATGTAAGAATATAGCATAAGTGCAGACTGTTCTCAAAATTAAGGTTAATATTAGAAAGTAGTAAAAAGATACCAGAAGGTCAGTATTTCTTACTTAACTTTAGATACTAAGATATTTATTTTGGTTAGTTTTTTATGTGTTCTGTATTTTCCAAAATGAACACATATTTGTTTTAGAATAAGTTGGAAAAAATTTTGTTTAGGTAATAAAGTCTTTATTCAACTATGTTTTTCCTGTTTATGTGATATCTAGAACTGTATGAGTATAGAAATCTTCAGACTCTGAAGAGTGAGTAAATCTGGGGTTCTTGGGTAAATGGAAGTTCTTGTTATCATCATTAATCCATGGTGGACCTCAGTTCCTCAAAAAAATGTTAATAGGAGCTCTGTCTATTCTATTGGAATTGTAAAAGCTATTTGAATGTAAAGTGGACTACCTTGTGGTAGTTTTCAGGCTACCAAGAAAAAGATAAAAATATACATCGCATAATAAAATTTAAGCTGGTTTCCAGTGTAATAGCAAGCCCTTTTCCCAAACCTCTTTCCTCTCATCGTTATTAATCTAACTCACTTTTTACAAAATGTCAATTTCAGAGCACTAGCAAATTGTTTCCCATGCAGATGAGAATTTGGACAGGCAAGTATGAGCTTGAAAAATGTTGTAGTACATTTCCTATGAAAATTCTCATGTAGAGAAAGAAGAATAGAAGAAAAATAATGAGTTAGAAACTATTTCTTAAGACTGAAGCACAATCTGTCCTTTTGAAATCTTTCCTTTGGAATATGGGGTTATCTGTAGGGACTGACTTCCTTGAATAGGCAGTTTAGTTTCCTCCCTGAAACTTACGGGTTACCCGGGAGCCCTGTCCTTAAAAGACGTATGCAGCCGACCAGATGCAGTCAGTGCGTCAACAGCAGAAGAGCCAGACAACCGTGGCTGGAGAAGGAATTAGAAGGAACAAAGAAAGGAGGCTACAAAAAGGGGAGAGGGAGCTGTGAGTGGATTCATAGAAGAAGCAAATTAAAAAAAAAAAAAAAAAAAAAAAAAAAAAAAAAAAAAAAAAAAAAAAAAAAAAAAAAAAAAAAAAAAAAAAAACGACATGCAGCAAGGATACCAAAGAAACTGAAAGTGAGAAGTATGAGGGAGAAAGAAGAAGGGGAAAATAGAGTAAAGAGACAAAGGGAAAGGAGGAACCACCCACCACCAGAGAAGAGAATGGGGGAAAAAAACTACCAAACAAACAAACAAAAACCTCCCAGCGTAGAAAAAATAACACTGAGGTGGCGGATTATAGAAACAAAAATAGGAAAACACTCCAACAGTATAACAAAAGAGAGAAAAAAGATTTACAGACACTTCTGCCAACCAATAGCAAAAGGAACCACTAAAACATATTTGGCTCAAATACAAAACAAAATGGAAAATTTCACTTTACAGTAAAATTACTCATTAAATCTCTTCACATAGACATGTCCTTGTGGCTCAGGTGGCTAAGACATTGGTGTATGTATCACATACACCCTAAGGCCCCAGGTTCAAAACCAAGGGATGGGGTGAAAAACCAAAATGAACAACTAAATAAAGTTCTTTCTTCCTCCCATTCCTTCCTACTTTACTTAAATGCTTCTTCCTCCTCTTACTCTCTTAAAAATTTCTTCACTTAAATTTCTTTATTCAATGGGTTGTTTTTAGAATCATGTAAGAATACAACATTTAAGTGCAGAGATATCCTCTCCCTGTAGGGTAGGAACCCCTGGCATGTGGGCTGTATCTGATTCTCAGCATATTTCATGTGACCCACAGAGGGATTAACAAAAGGAGATACACTACATTCCCGGCTTGCAGTTGAAACAAAAGTTACTGTGTTATTAAAATCTTTAAATGTAATATGGCAAAAGGCCACAAGATGGTGATGGTATGCCCTAAGGAGACTGCATTCATCTACAAAAATCACACACATACACACACACACACCACACCCCTGCCCCCACCCCATACCCCTACCCCCAGCTTACCAAAAAATTGGCATTGGGCTGTAGAGATGATGTGAGGAGAGAAGAAATTTGAAAAGCACTAGCTTCAGATAGTAATCAAAACCCTTAAACAAAATTTAGAAATACCCATTTGGTTTCTCTTCCCCAATTAAAAAAAAAAGCAGTGCTCTTAAGCGGGCAAACACTAAGGAAATATTTTTCAGCTGTAGCAATCTGACTTATTATGTATCTATGATAAAGTGATACACTTAAATACTTCAATTTTGGGAATTTTTTTTTTCTTTAACTCCTTAAAGTTGAAATTTTCCTGAGTTCAGTGAAGATTTTATTTCCTTGACTACAAATTTATTTTCTTACTCTTTGAAGAAATGACAGGCACTGTTAATCCCTTCCCTTAAATGGATGCGACATTTTTAGGATAATAGTGATTCCAACTGATACATGCATGAATTTAACTCTCAAACATGCAAGCACTCATTTATATACTTTGTGTGTTATTTAACACAAAATCACAGTTTGGATGGGGGAATAGTGTAGGATCTTAAGCCTAAAATATCAAAGAATAACTAAAGGGGAAACAGCCTAAAAGTTACTTTAAAGTCATAATATTTTGTTTCCAAAAACAATGTAACCACCATAATAGGGAATTGATAACATATATTTTCAGACATTCATAAACTAAAGCACTATGTAGTGGTTTAAGTTGTGTTTTGGGGGGCATTATCGTATTACTTGTTTGTAATGAGAATATAAAATAAAACAACCTTTGAAAAGACAATTTGGTATCTATGTAAATTTTAAATGGGTATATTCTGATTCATCATTTCCATGTCTAGAAATGTATCTCGAAAAATAATTTAACAGATATGCAAATAAACAGAAAACATGTTCACTGAAACTTTGCCTGTAATAGCCAGAAATTAGTCATTAAAACACCCACTGAAAAGTTTTCAAATAATCATGTAGTCTAGTCATATAATGAAATGCTAAGTAGCAATTTATCTTGAATAATTAATGTAACATTTTAATTTCATATATACAACAAAATTCATATATACAACAAAATAATCAACACACTAGACATAATTACTAATTTTTCTTTCTTTCTTTCTTTTTTCTTTTTTTGAGGGAGGAAAGTAGGCAGGAATGAAGGCAGGCAGGCAGGCAGGAAGAGAAGAGGAGGAAGCATTTCCATTTGTTAATTTTTGCTCGTTCCCATCCTCTACTCTGTTGTGACCCTGAGGGGTCCCTGGGCTTTGTGTGGTCTATGCCCTAGATGCTAACTTAACACCTGAGCCACCAGGGCATCACCCTAAGTCGCAATTTTGTTTTTTAAAGGAGAGGTGCAGACAGGAATGAAGGTAAGCAGAGACAGACAGGAAGGAAGGAAGAGAGAAGAGGAGGAGTTATTTTTATTCATTTTCTTTAGTTGTTCATCCTGACTATTTCCGGTGGCGAGCCCAGGAGCTCAGAATGTACATGGACTACACCCAGCCCCGTCTTTACTAAGGCATGCCCCTAACAATTTAGGTAGATTAATGTGTATTGAAAAAGAAATGTATTGTTGGGCTCACCAAGTCACTTAGAGAATTGAATATTTAGTACGGAACTTCCTCAATATATTAAAAATAGAACTACCAAATGATCCTGTGGCTGCTGTGACAAATGATCATAGACTTGGTAACTTAAAAGAATAGAAATGAGTTTTTCACAGTTCTGGAGACCAGAAAGTTCATTAGCTTCATTGGGTTGCATAAAGGCATCTTCAGGGCTCTGTTTCCTCCATAGACAGTAGTAGGGACACTGTTCCTTACCTCTTCAGCTTTTGGTGGCTGCCAGCACTCCTTGGCTTGTGACCACATCGCCTTCTCTTCTGTGCGTCAAATTTCCCACTATCTTCTTATTCTAAGGATACATGTAATTGCATGTAGGGCCCATCTAGATACTTCAGAATAATCTTTCCATCTCAAAATAGTTAATCAGGTGTGCCCTGGCGGTGTAGGCGCTAAGCCGGCAGCTGGGGCTTAGGTTCTGTAAAGTACAAAGACCTGGGGCCAGGGAACAACCAAAAATGAATAACAAATAAAAGTGCTTCCTTCTTGTCTTCCTTCTTGAAAATGCCTCTTCCTCCTCTCCCTTCCTGTCTTTAAAAAAAAGCAAAAGACTTGGGCATGTCCTGGTGACCTAGCATTCTAGTACAAACTGGGAGCAGCCCCACATACATCCCAAGGCCCAGGTTCAAGACCCAGGGCCAACGGTGGGTGGAGAGGGACAACCAGTGTGAACAATTAAATAAAGTTCTTTCACCTCACCTTCATCTGTTTCTGTACCTATTCTTTAAAAAATCCTTAATTAAACCTGCAAAGCCCTGCCCACACCACTCCTTTTTTTTTTTTTTTTTTTTTTTTTTGTCATTCAAGGTAACATCTACAGGGTCCAAGGATTAAAATTTGGACATCTTTTGAGGTGTCATAAATCAGTTTACCAGATACCTGTCATCAAGTGTTGTGTTAGTATGCAGGAAAGCTTCTTCATGGTCCCCAACACTTCTTTTTCCACTTAGTTCTTCCAATTTCAAGGCATGGTAATTAATAAAGGGCAGTATAAAATCTTTGAAATGACTAGCTCTAAATTCATAGTGCAGCATCACTGAGGCCACTAGGGACAAACAAGTTCAAAAGCAGCAGGATCAAGCATGAAGAGCGCATCACGATGAGTAGTGACAGTCTAGGGGTGGGAAGCGCTCTAAGACTAATATATGAAGTCATTTCTATACAGCTACCGTGTGCTGTTCTCACACATAACGCCAGGATACAAGAGAAGATCCTCTTAGTCGAAAGTTTACAATCCAATGACTAAACGGTTAAGTGGAGTAAAAATATGACAGAGCAGTATACATTGTTCAGAATGCTGTGCTTTGGAACAGATTATGAGGCTAAGACCAGCACAAAAGAAGCAGATTGATTTCCTATTGTAGTTACGTATGTTAATTCTTATGGGGAGTGAGGAATTGGGGCCATCTCGCTACAGGTAAAAATTTACTTACTGTACAAAATAATGTGTATTTCTAGAGAAAATATCAATATTAAATAACCTAAAAAATTAGAATGGTGGAGCGCTCCGGTGGCATAGCAGTTCAATCAATCACCTCTAAAGAACGCAGGCCACATACCTCTGGGTTTAAGTAAAGACAACCAGAGTGAACAACTAAATAGAAATAAAATAAAATGCTCTCTTATCTCTTCCCACCTGCTTGCCTACTCACCTTCATTCCTGCCTGTACCTTTCCTTTAAAAAAAAAAAAAAAAAAAAAAAAAAAGTGAAGTAAAGTGTGCCCTTGTGGGTCAGGTGTCTAAGTTGATTGGAGTGTAGACCATATAAAGGCAAGGACTTGAGTTTGCTGCCTTGCACCCGGGGAAAAAACAAAATAAGCAAATAAATGAAAAAAAAAAAAAAAATGTTTCTCCCTCCCTTGTTTCTTTCACCCCTCTCTCTCTTTGAAAAAGAAAAAAAAAAAAAAAAAAGTGAAGTCATAGTCTGTTTTTTCTTCCTTCACCTTTCTATTACTTTTTTCCTCCCTTTTCTACACAAAAGCTTATTACATGGGGCCACACAAGGTGAGAGGTGGGTGGTAGGGGTGTGGAGTCATGGTGGTTGAGTAGGAGGTTAATCTCTCAGCTCTCCAGGTAAGAGGCCAGTCTGGTGCAGGTTTCAGAGCCCACGAGTATTGAGAAGGGCATGTGTGTGGAGGATGGCCTGACTAGGATAAGAAGGGTGTCCCCGAAAGGAGGGGGACACCAGTGTGATATCTTGAGCAGAGTGAAAAGAGAGTCCCCGCAGAGAGACAGCCTGGGTACAGGTGTTGGAGCACAATGGGAATAAGATAGCTAATGCAAGTAGGAGTGGTAAAGGAGAAAGGAGGCTGCGTGTGTGTGTGTGTGTGTGTGTGTGCATGCGCGTGGGCCACACACAGAGCTCAAGCTGGGTGAGGAGAATATCCATGAAAAAAGTCCATCTGGCACAGTGTCAAAGTCAGACCAGGTTGAAGAGGGTGACTATGCAGACAGAGGTCGTTTGGTGCCCAAGCAAAATGAAGAAGGTACTGAGAAGAGCAGCAGGGGTCCATAACAAGGAGAAGGGCTGTCATTGGAGATTGTTTATGTACAGAAGGATGGATAAAGCTAATAGCCATAGAGTGGATCATGAGAGTCAGTTTTCTTTCTTTTTTTATGCAAAGGTACAGGCAGGAGTGAAGGTGAGTAGGCAGGCATGCAGGAAGAGAGAGGAAGAAGTATTATTATTTTTTAAATCTAGTTGTTCACACTGGTTGCCTCCCCCCAGATCTGGATCTTGAACTCAGGGGTATGTGGCTTGCTCTTTTGGAGGCAATTGACCTAACTGCTGCTCCACGAATGCACACTGAGATTCTGGTTTCTTACTGGTAGAGGTGGTCATTACATATATGAAAAGTGAAAAAACTAGACTCAATTCGTTGTTTAAGTTGGAATGGAAATTATCAGTGTGAATTCATGATTTTGGAGATATTTGTGTACATATAGATAGATAGAGGGATGTAGAAATATAGATGTAAATTTGTATATATGTATATATATATATATGTGTGTGTGCATATTCTGTACTTAGATACATTAATTTCATATAATCTCTAGCTCTGTGCACTGAAAGGATCTGAGAATAGTGGCAACGTAATAGCAATGAACATACCTAATGCTGCAGCCTTAGTTTCTAAATACCATTCTCCACCAGAACTATTGGAGAAATAATTCCAAGAAGGTATAAGATAAACTTCAGATATCTTATGCAGCAAGCAAGGAAATACAAAAAGAACTTAAGGGGTTCCCACTGGTCATATTTAAAACAATCTGAGCATCATTAAAATAATGAGAGTAACGGGTTCTAATTTTACAGCAGAAAAACCTGACAGACACCACCTTACTCAAGTGATCAAAGTTAACATTACCAGTGATGGCACAAATTGAAGTCATGTGCCACCTGATGGGATGCATGAGAACATGGTGTCACTTCTCTGATAGTTGTCAACGATACATATACTGAAGCTAGTCATGAAAACAAAACTCATAAACTGATGGACATTCTACAAAAATAAGTGGCCTATAAATCCTGAAGTGTCGAGGTCATGAAAATAAAGACAAGGGACCTGTCAAGATTGAAGAGTATTGACAAGTCATGACAACTAAGACTACATAATTCTTTTCTGGAAAAGATCTATAAAAAGGACATCATCGGGACCACTGACAAAATTTGGACAGCATCAGAGGATTGTAGTATCTGTGTTAAACTCCTGGTTTTGATAGTTGTATGGAGTTGTTTAGATGAATGCTCTGATGAGTAAGAAAGTATTTGGGGATGATGGGGCATTTTCAGTTTAGACTCTGCAGGAAGATGACTGAGTCAGAGTTTAGTGTCCAGGATGTTTATCTGGGTGTACTTTTGTGATCAACACCTGTGGAGGAGAAGGAAGCAGGCCTAGACAGGAAAAGCAAGTTGTGTATAAAGCAGGCCCAGCAGCCTCATGTGAGCCCTGGAGCAGCTTTGGAGTGGAAATGGCCTTTCGTTGTTGTCCCTCGGCAGGCTGAAATGGCTGGGCTTCAAAACCATGCCTTGACCAGTCATTGGATGTGGGCTGCTTCCTGAAAGCCCTCAGCTTGAGTGAGGCAGTTTTCTGGCAGCTGCTGGAGCTGTTAACTGAAGACTGTTTGCTGACAGTACTCCAAGTAGGCAAGGGAAAAAAAAATCTCAGTTCATTCCTTGTGCCTCACTTGGGTTCACTTCTTCGTATATGTTGAGAAACAGCTTCTCTAGTTTTCTGAGGAACCTCTACTCCTAGAGAAACTTAGAGAAGAGGAAGATTTATAGGACATACTGTAGCCCCCTCTGATGTACCTGGTCCTGGGGCTGCAAAGGAAAATTACAACCTTACTCCTCAAATATCCTTTCTAAAGTACTCTTATTCTCAGCTACTGCTTCTGTTGGCCTCAGTGACTTACCTGGAGACATGATCTAGATTTTCATACCAGAAATGTCCTTCTAAGGTGGATTGCTGAATTATTATCCATTTATCATTGCAGGGGGGCAAAGGAAGAGCAGAAAGTATTCAAGCACATAGTCTGAGTACTAAAACTTTCTTCTTTAACTTTTTAGTGTAACAGCAGGCCTAACTCCTTCTGATGATCCTTTTGATTGCTAAATAGATACTTCTTTTAATCAGTTGACGAACATTTGAGTTGTTTCTACTCCTTAGCTATTATGACTAATGCTACTATAAATATTTGTATGCAAATTTTTATGTGGACATGTTTTCATTTTTCTTGAGTATATTCCACTTCACCTAGAAGTAGAATTGCTAGGTAACTTTATGTTTACCTTTTTCAGCAATTGCCACAGTTTTCCAAACTGGGTACCCCATTTTACATTCTCACTAATAATATATGAGAGTTCCAATTATCCCACATTCTCACCAACACTTAGTTTCCATTTGGGGGGCATTACAGCCATTCTAGTTGTGTGAAGTGTTACCTCATGATTTGGATTTGCATTTCCTTAATGATCACTGATGTCAACATCTTTTCATGTACTTTTGTCTGTTTGTATATCTTCTTTGGAGAAATGTCTATTCAAATCCTTTGTCTACTTTAAATTGGATTATTTGTCTTATGACATGCAAATATTTTGTCATTTTGTGTTGTCTTTTCACTTTCTTGATAATTTCTTTTGAATTACAAAGGCTTTTACATTTGATAAAGTCCAAGTTACCTATTTTTTATTGGTTGCCTGTATTGTTGGCATCTTGAAGAAACCATTACCTAATCCAGGGTCACAAAATTTTACACCTTTTTTTCCTATGAATTTTATAGTGTTAGTTCTTACACTTAAATGTAGATTTAATTTTGAGTACATTATTGTGTACTGTGTGAGATAAAGATCCAAAGTCATTCTTTTACCTGTGGATATTCAGTTGTCCTAGCACCATTTGTTGAAAAAATGGTTCTTTACTCATAGAATTTTTTGTCATTCATATTGAAAAATCCACTGCCCATAAATATGTATATTTATTTCTGGACTGTCAATTCAGTTCTGTTGCTCTGTATGCTTATTCTTATGCTGGTGCAACACTGTATTTGTTACAGTAGCTTTGTAGTAAGTTTTGAAATTGGCAATTGAGTCCTCTACCTTTCTTTCTCAAGATTGTTTTATCTATTCAGGGTCCCTTGCATTTCCATATGAACTTTTGGATCAGTTTGTTAATTTCTGCAAAGAGACCAGGTGGGATTTTGATAGGGATTGCATTGAATCTATAAATAATTTGGGGCTATTTTAATCTTAACAACATTATGTCTTCTAATACATGAATATGGAATATCTTTCCATTTATTTAGGTCTTTAGTTTCTTTCAACAATGTTTCATAGTCTTCAGTATACAGGTCTTTTTAAATTTACCCCAAGACATTTTATTCTTTTTTATTTCCCTTCATCTTTTAATCCTTTCCTTCACCATCTGCCAAGACATTTATGGGCCATCATTGAGCATGGGCCATCCCTTTCCCCATGCTTTAGAGGTGCTGTCTTACTATCAAGTTTGTACTAATTTCTAAGGTCCTTGTCAAATATGAATCTTGTATTTTGCAATAGTACTCCCAAATCATTATTTCCCCGACCAGGCACCCTCAGGAACTCGCCCCACGTGTTTCCCCCACTTCCTGCAGTTCATGATGGTTCCATTTTTTTTTTTTCCTTTGGGTGTTTTTTTTTTCTCCCCTCCCTTATCAGACCTAACATGTCCTCAGTTGGGTAATGTTGCCACCTAGTTATAGATTTAGTGAACAGAAGGATAGGGACAGCGGGTAGATCCTGAAGCGTCATGTGTTGCTTTATGGGAAGAAGCCTTTGCATTGTCACAAGCATGGGAAGTGTGTAGCTGTTTTTCTTGTCATTTTTTTTTTTTTTTTTTTTTTTTAATTCATTCCAAGATCTCAAACCCAGATCCATAGTCTTTACATGGCCTGTGCCTAAGCCATCTGAGTTGCCTGAGTCACAGGGGTATGCCCTTTTATAGGCAAAGGTGGCTCAATTTTACAAGAGCAATCTGGGAATTCAAGATTTTGGGGTACATCAACTCAGATGTTCCCATTTATATGTTGAAGTCTCATTCCTTCCCTACTGGGGCTTATTCTTGGCATAGAAGACCTAGTTTGGTTATTAAATTTCTTTGGAGCTCGGCTACATTGATGATTTAACCCAGTGTGGCCCTCAGCTTTCTCTGCCTTCCCAAAATGCAAGTTATGAAACCCTCTCTCTATGCTGCCAAATAGGCCCTCTTGCTTTCATATTGGACTTTCAGTTAGCTGCTAGTCACTCTTTGAGGTTATTGTTTTCTTTTCTTCTTGGAGCTTCAGTAGAACTAAGCAACAACCATCCAATATCATTGTCTTGATAGTCACTATTTTCTCAATATATTGTATGAGCTAATATAGTCTTCTTCACTGACATACTATCCCAATTCACCACAGGTGAAATATCTTTGTTTTTTTGTTTTTTAAAGGAAAGGTGCAGGCAGGAATGAGGGCGAATAGGCAGGCAGGCAGGAAGAGACAGGAGAAAGGAGCATTTGTATTTTATTTTGTTATTTTATTGTTCATACTAGTTGTTCTCCCAGACCCAGGACCCAAACCCAGGAGTATGTGGCCTGCTCCTTCAGAGGCGATTGACCTAACCGCTACTCCACTAGGGCATGCCTGGTGAAAGTCTTAATAACTGGACTTTTATCTTGTGCCAGGGGATGACTGTCTGTGCTCCATCTGTCACCAGTGATGAGACCCTTCTACAGCAATATGGTGAGTGAACCAGCTCTGGAAAGGAAGCAGACTGAGACAGACTTTAGTGTTCAGGATAATTATTAGGGAGAGCTATTGGAGTCAACATCTGCAGAAGGTGCAGGGCGGGAAGGAAACAGGATTGAGCAGAGGGAGGGGTTGATTAGCTATGCAGGCTGATAGTCTTACCAGACCGCACAGGGAGTATTCTTTAGCTGGAACTGCCCATCAAAGTTGTCCCACATAGGGATGAAATAACCAGGCTATTTCTATTCAAATTTCGATTTGTGCCACCTAGGAAGAGAGCATCCTTTAGGTAAGGAGGGAAACCCTGAAGAAAATGACTGCTTACAGCTGTGTGCTGACTACAGTCGTCACAGCTGGACAACACCTTCCTTGATGGGCATCTGGTCAGTGCATCCCAATGTCCACTACAGTTTGATGTCAGCCATTTACTCTCAAGTAGTTCAGGTGGAAAAAGAAATTATGCTGTGTGTCCAACTTTTCTGCAAGTTTGAAATACTTCCATAAGAAATGACTTTAAAAAACGAACATACATAAATGCAACCAAGGAAACACCTAAAAAAGAGCTTTCTGGTAAATAGACAAAACAAGGAACAGATGAAACAAAACCAACCCTTGGATACTTGCGACAGAGCTGAGGTTACCAAGAGGCAATACGAAGAGGGGGAGGGGGCATGCTGGGGTATGTGGTGTCGGAGCCCACTGTACAATGGTGAAGAACACTTGGTGATTTGGTGGAGGGCAGGGTGTGCTGACATGTCTCTGAGGAATGGGAAACCTATACATATGAGGTTTTAATGGGTAGAATGTTACTACAAAACAAATTAAAGAGCTTCCTGTTTCTGATGCAATGGTGTCGAAAGATGACAATTCATTGAATGAGTAAACTGTGGATCACCAGAAGAGTTAGTGGGAGATAAGAGTGAAAAGGCAAGCTGAGGCTTCATCCTTGCTGAGACAACATCCTTTACAGAATAGGGCAGGGACAGCAAATGCCAACTCATCACAGCTAGACTTTTAATTTCACCTCACCTCTTCTGAGCGGGTAAAGTCTTCTCCATATTATCTTAAATAATTAAATTTCCTAACTCCTTTCTTTTGTTCCTTTCCTCTCCAGGACCATCATGGGACTTTGAATGTGGAGATGTGTTTACTCATTTTCCCCATACTGGGATGAACATCTCTGAGTCACAGAGTGAGGAGGGAAAGAACCATTTTAATTTCTCTTGTTCCTTCATTCGTAACCTATTTTGCAGCTAAAACATTTTACAAATACATCTTTTCCCAATTTCTCTACAATAGTGTCTTCTATTTTCCTTTGAAAACAGTATCTATAAACCTTCTTTAGAGGGCTTTGAAAATGGAAGGTATTTTCTTTGTGGGCCACCAGCTAAACTGAAGGAGATGCTGTAAGCTGTAAATCTATGTGACTGCTGTTTGGGTTTGAGAAGTTATATGCAGTTTCTCCTCACCCCTTTCTGACTCCCCTCTGCGGCGGCACCCCACTCTGGCTTTTCTTTTCTGTGTCCACAAGCCCAGAGGAGAAGGCACTCCTGTTTCTCGTGAGGAGATGCAGGCAGCCAGTGTGCTTTGCCCTTCTCCCTTTGCAGTCACATGCTTGTACATGTCTCATGCTTTACTATCTGACCACATTTCTTTGAGGGATAAATAAGCATGACACACTTTTTTAAATGTTTACATTTTATGCATTAAACATTGAAAAAAACAAACAAACCAAAAACCCTACCCAGCTAGGTTACCAAGAAGGCAAGGAAAAAGTTCTTAGATAAAGCAGTCACTGAAAGACTGCAATGAGTTCAATGAAAGGAGGGCTGACTTAACTCAGGAAACCATGGTTTAAATAGACAAGATTCTGCATGGAGATATCAGGAACATCCCTTATTTATTCAGTTTAGTATTTTCATAGTGCTTTCACACACTTATCTCGTGTAATCCTTGGAACCACCCTCCAAGGGAGGTGAGGCAGTTTGTTATTTATACTATTTTAAAAATGAGATTAAATGACTTGCCTGGAGTCTTAACTAGTAAGTGACAGAACTGGGCCAGTACCCAGTGTGCTGATGCCAGGGTAACAACATATTCTCATTTCAGGGTGGAGCCCCACTGACCCCCAAGAGTTATTTCTGAGGACTCCTGTCTTACTTAAAACTTACATGAACTAACTAAAAGAGGGTTCACATAATAAGAAAAGTCACTGGACTGAGATGTCCTTAAGCTCTCCAGAGTATAGTAAACAGCAAGCAGATGGATCTAAATTGAATAAAAGATAAATTTCACAAAAGGGTACATACATCCTGTATGTGAAGCCTCAGGACCCCGGACGTGGGTTCATGATCCAGGTCCAGGGGAACAAAATAAACAAATTTTAAAAATATATATTTCTTCACCTTTTCTCTTCTTTCCATCCTTCCTGACCACCTTCCTCTTAAGGTTCCCCCTCCCCACCCTCACAAAACTGTATGAGTGAACAGACATGGTAAAGGAGTTTCATTTTGTTCTGATTTTGGATAATGCATTTAGGATTGTTAGTCTGAGGAACACTTAAAATGAGCTGGGAACTAAGGTTTATTCCAATAAAGCAAACATGATGACTATTGATGACTATTTCCTAGTCATATAACAAAAAATGCTCAGCCGCTGGCATGCCCCGATGGCTCAGGCACTAAACTTCAGGCTGGAGTGTAGACCAGGGAAAGCTCAAGGACTTGGGGCTAGAATAAACAAGCAAAATAACCCCCAAATCCTCAGAACAAAGTAATAAAATGCTTCTTCTCTCCCTTCCTGTCTTCTTTATGCTTCTTCTTCCTCTCCTTTATTTTCTCTATATAAAATAAAATAAAGTGCTAGGCCTCTGCTAAGAAACTGGAAAACAAAACTGAAAACCTCACATTCAACAAAATGGCAATGAAGCTGTGCAAGAAATCATGAATCCATTTCTGCTCCAGACTTTAAAAAATGGCTTAGTAGCTACATCGGATCATAGATAAGAGCAATTAAAATGATTGACTGTATTCCTTAAAAAGAAAGTTGCTTTATTTATTTTATTTTAAAGGAAAGGCACAGGCAGAAATGAAGGTGAACAGAGACAGACAGGCAGGAAGAGAGAGCAGGAAGAAACATTTTATTTACTTTAATTTAGTTATTTATCTCCATTGTTTCCACCAGTCCCAGAACTCGAACCCAGGATGCAAACCAAGGACCTTGGGATATATGTGAACTGTGTCCAACCCCCCTACTCCACCAGGACCCACTGAAAGTTGCTTCAAAAATAGGATTAAATAAATGAATATTTGAAAGAAATCCTTACTTACCTTTCTTAAGTTTATAGCATAATGGCAATTAGTGTATTCAGAAACACATTTTCAACAAACATTTATTGAGAGATGACTATAGTCGGTCATACGCTCAACCCTAGAGTTTGAAATGAGTAAAACATCTAAGTTCAGAGTCATTGTCAGAGAATATCAGAATGAATGGATCTTTAGTCCAACTCAGCAGACTTTATTTTTAAAGAATTCAGCACAGCCAGCACAGATATTCCTGTATGTGTAGTTTAAAAAAGTATTTATTTTATTTACATTGCTGTATGCTCTTTAGGATACTGAATTAGTACGTTTACCATATCTTAGTTTGGTTGGTGTGTATCAGTTACCACAGACCAGTCAACCCTGGTAAACCTGAAATCAAAATGCCAATCTGAGGACTGAACTCTTCATATCACCCAGAAGATCAAGTGAGTTATTGCTATTAATAACTTTCCTATTAATGTTTATCTGTTTACCTGGGTGTAATAGATATCAGCTTTCTCTGTGGTCTAAACATTTTTGAGCTAGGAAAGTACAGACAGTCCCTGAATGACTGAGTTATGTTCCCAAAAGTTGATTTCTAATTTGGTTGTCTGAAACTGAAAATGCATTTTCCCCAGAGAAACAATGTGGCAAAAATATGGGTTAGGTTCTCAGGCCAACTCTTAGCCCACATGCAACTTAACTATGAGAGGATGAGAACTGTGACCCACAACATTGTTTCGATGGGAAAATGTGTCCCAGCAGCAGAAAAAGGCCTTCCTTCCTCCCCCACTTCCTACTTACAGGAAATACAGCTGCTGCCAGTGGGTTGCGCAGCCTTGGAACCTTATCCATGGGGCAGAGAGACTCACATCTCCTGCCCTAGCTCTGGCAGTGAGGGGAGTCTTTCCTTTACCCACCTTCTTCAAAGTTGGGCTACTGGGACTCTTTGGGGGAGAGGTGGAAGAAAGTCCAAACAAACCCTGTTGTACGAGCCCCCTTGTTCAAAAAAGGGGAAATGCTGCTCACGGCACAAAAATATAAAACTTTTTTCCTTCTGGCCATTCTTGACTTATTTTAATTTGCTATTTCATATTCTAAGGACAAATTAAAAACTTGCTATTAGCATGAATTAAAAATTTTTTTCATAATGTGCAATGTCAGTTTCTAATATAAATCTAAGAACATTTTAACTATGTGAAATCACCAGAATGACACAATTTCTATTTTGTAGCTCATATAAGCATGTTTTCTCTCCAGCGCAGTGGAGATATTATGGAAAACTAACTTTATTATCATTTCACCTTTTAAAAAATATATATAAACAAAGGAACAGATGAAACAAAACCAACCCTTAGACACTGGCAATAGAACGGAGTTTACCGATAGGGAATGGGATGGGGTGGGGGCCAGGGAGAGGGAAGTGGTGGCAGAGCCCACTGGACAGTGGTGAAGACCACTTGGTGATGTGGAGGGCAGGGTGTGTTGACATACATCTGAGGAATGGGGAATCTACATATATGAGAAACCTATACATATGAGGTTATTTTAATGTGTTAAGTTGCTACAATTAAATGTGTATAAGTACTTTATTTTTCACTACATAACACATTAGAGAATATACCAGATTGAACTTATCAAATGGTACATGAGACAAAGGATAACACTTCTTTCTGATTCTTGAGAACCTCAATATCACTGTCTTTTGGAGGGTCCAATTTTGTATGTCTGCTACAGCCCATGATGGTACCAACGGAGCTTAGTGGTAAAGAACATTTTGCTAAGTTGTCCTATCATGGGTCCTTGCTCAAAGTTTCACCCTTTCTTCTGCTTTGTTTCTCAGCATTTGATCATGTGTTTCTTCATTATTATGCCTGGGCTCTGGCTGAAGAATAGGCTTTGTGTGTTCCTATGGCATGTCCGCAGAAGGGTGGTAGCATACTGTCATCCTGCCATCAGATGTCAAAGCCCTTAGACCAGATTTCCCTAAAGCTAGAGTGTCACTATATCTGTGTTCCTCTTAAAAAGTGTTTATGTTTGTGGGGTGGGGGGGAAGCTGCATGGGGAGGAGTACAACTTTGTATTGCATTTCTACAAATTTGTCCTGCTTCCAGAAAATATTGATTCCAAGACACATAAATCAGAGGGAGTTTCCTTTGATTATAATTTATTGTTTTTTTAATATTATCCTAATAGACTTAAGTATTTTGTTATATAAGCATTATTCAAAACTAAGTGTAGACTGTGAACTCTTGTGGTTCAGGTGGCTAAAGTACAGGCAATGTAAATGCCTATGGATACAAGTTCAAGACCTGAGGCTGGAGATTAAAGAAAAATGTGTGCTCTCATAGTTTAGCAGTTATTTCCCCACAGTCTGCATATATCCCAAGGACCTGAGTTCATGACATGGGGTCAGGTAGAACAACTAAATAAAATAAAGTGCTTTTTCCTTCTCTCTCTTCCTGTCTTCCTGCTTGCCTTCATCCCTGCCTGCACCATTCCTTTGAAAAAAAGAAAAATAAGTGAACTCTTCTAGTTATTTACCCAGAAATACAAAAACATTAAGTCGAAGAGATACCTGCATGTTTATTGCAGCATTATTTACAATAGCCAAGAAACGGAAACAACCTATGTGCCCCTGGTCAGATGAATGGATAAGGAAAATGTGATATATATATAATGGAATACTACTCAGCCCTAAAAAATGCAAAGTTCTGTAATTTGCTACAACCTGGATGGAACCAGAGGAGTTCTACTCAGTGAAGTAAGTCAGAAGGAGAAAGAAATACTGGATGGTCTCACTCATTTGTGGAATAATAATAGAATCAAAGCTTAATAAAGAACCACAGCAAACAATGAAAATTAACCCTTGAATATTGACAATAGGACTGAGGTTACCAGTGAATTTCTTCAGTGGAAATTTTTGTCTACAAATCAAGTAACACTGTGTTCTGGAACCTATGTCTAAGAGAACAGTCTTTTTAAGTTAAGGGAATATGTGCAGACAAACAAAAACTTCAAGTTAGAGAAGATCTTGGATGTTATCTCTTTGCAGGTCCCTCCTCCCTCTTACAGTTCCTTTTATAGCATCCTTGACAGGTGGTCATTATTTTTGATTGAATGCTTCCAGTGATGTAGAGCTTACTTCATCAGAATGTCCTGTCTACTGTGGCTCCTTTCCAATATCTGAAACTGCCCTTATACTGAGCCAAAATCTTCCTCTTGGTAATAGCCTTCCCAGTGGTCTTAGATCTGAACTCCAGAGCAACATGGAATCTATTGACTTTCTCTTCTGTATAACAGCCCTTTAGCAAATCTCATTTCTGCAAATTCAACAGACACAATTCAGCCATTTATTTCGAGAACTTGGGTTTCCATACTCTTCCTG
The DNA here is from genome assembly GCA_004363575.1 of Solenodon paradoxus. Lineage (NCBI taxonomy): Eukaryota > Metazoa > Chordata > Mammalia > Eulipotyphla > Solenodontidae > Solenodon > Solenodon paradoxus. The sequence goes on along the minus strand of RJWH01000217.1, from coordinate 404,306 downwards.
GATATCTCTTTCTAATAAATTCTAATTAGCTATGTGCAGCAACTCTTTTACATTGTTTCTATACTTGAACGCAGATTCATAAATTCTGAGCTTAGTACACAGGTCTGGAAATCCTTGCTTAGACCGTATTTTCCATTAATACAGTCTACATTTTGATAGTTTTCTGGAGGATGCTCATACTGCATGAATATCCGTAACTTGATGTACTATCAGGTCAAGTCAAGTCTCTCAAGACCTGGTCCTTTTCAAATGATTTTTCTGAACAAAGATACTGTATTTTTACTGCAGCCAAATGTCATCTCTCTTTAAAAGTCATTATTTTAATAATTATTCTAATATCTATTATTATTTTAAAGGAAAGGTGCAGGCGGGAATGAAGGCAAGTAGGCAGACAGGAAGAGACAGGAGGAAGCATTTCACTTCCATTTTAAGTTGTTCATAATGGCTATCTCCCCACCACCACTCACACACCATCAGGGTGTGCCAATATCTATCATATTCTGATCTGAGTTCTGTATCTTCCTTAAATTTGATAAATACCTGGTGCACACTGGCAGAGCAGCGGTTAGGTTTATTGCTTCGGAAGGAACACAGGCTATATACCTGGGGAAACCACCAGAGTAAACAATTTTTTTTTTTAAATGCTTCTCCTCTTTCTTCCTGCCTGCTTACTCACTTTCATTCCTGTATGTACCTTTTCTTTAAAAAAACTTTAATACCTTAATTCAAAACTTTGATAAAAATATTACTAAGGACTGGATAAAAGGGGAAAAATCTGCATTACTTTTCTTGAGAAATCAAGGCCTCAAAATTAGTATCACTCTGTTAATCAGCAGTCTTTGAATCAAGTTTTCTTTAATCTAAACCAGTATCTCTCCATCTTATCCCATAATAGCATCTTGATTTTTTTGAAATGACCAAACTCTTTGTTCAGTAATGTAATAATCCTGTCAAGAAAATGGCATGTCTGTAATGAATTATTTGAAAAGAATCCATAACGACTCATTAACTTAAATATTTTCTGTAACACAATATGTTCAATGATTTATACTAAAGGACATTTCAACAGATTGGCATCAGGTAAATCTATTTTTCCCCTTCATTTGCAAAATCACCATATTGCAGTTTATCTTCATAAGATTATATTCAAATGGAAAAATATAAAACAAGAAAGAATTTAAACTCACAACAGGCGAAGTGGGAGCAACTAGAAGCCTCAAGATTTACCCCTAACTCAACTAAGCATTTACCAAATCCAGATGATCCTGACGTGAGAATAGTGTTTATACTGGTATCCTTTCCAGTCCTTCTGAGACCATTTTCTCTTGCTCAAGGCAGAGTTCGGATTAAATTTTCTATCTCTTGCATGTAAGGAATTGTGATTTATACAGGAAAAGGCTGGCAACTTAAAGGACATCAGAGTATTGGTATATTGGGTGCAAAGCAGAAAAATCTCCTCTCCAGATATTTTTTTCCCCAAATCTAATCTACTCTTTTCATTCATGCCAGAAATATCATTCTAAAATACTTGCTGTAACATCTAAACTCCTTTCCTGTTGCCTTTATCATAAATCTAAAATTTTGGCACTCACGCTGCCTTATGTTGGACTTACCTACTTCCTTATCTCCTGTATTCCTCCATGACAACAGTGGCTTTAAAACTCTTAGCAAAGCAAAGCTCATAGCTATAATGAGCAATAAACAGAAATATATTTTACATTGTGATCCAACTGGCACATTTACACATGCCTAATATTTCATCAGTTTTAAAAGTACTTTCTCCATTTTATATCTCTGAAATCAGAGAAATTTCAAATGTAGAAAGAGCAATGGTCTTTCATATTTTGACTGCTTTCACTTATTAGTACATAAATAATGGCATATAGATAATAAGTGATAACATTTTACATTTGTTTAAATATGGTACATAATTGGGACAAAAGTTTGACAAAACAATATTAACACTTTGTTATGGGTGATGTGCTCTAGTTTTTTGCTCTATTTCATTATAAAAAATGCAGGTCATAATCCACCCAAATGTTTTCACTACTCACTAATGGATATTAACCAGCAATGTGAAATACTGAGAACTGAAATTATTTACGATCACACAGTAGGATTAAGAACTAAGATGGATTACACTGATTTTACAATTCAGCTGTTTGCATAAATGACTTTAATTCTTAGAAATTCTTGCCCAAGAAGGTGAAATTACAAATAACTTTATTGCAGTTCCAGGAACTTCTTCCAAGTCCTTTTTATGAACAATAGACTACTGACTATCTGGCTTATCAAACAACTAGTAATTTACTCTTTTAGGCCTGCTTCAAATCTCCTCTCCCTTTGTCCATTCATCCTAAATTATTATATCACAAATTGTTCTTTCACTGAAAGACCTACCTTAAACCATATCCTCAGAATCTTGTAACTGTCCTACTCTGGAGTGTCTCCTTTAGACATTACTAAGACTGTCAACAGGGTGGTCTCTCATATAGCTGTAAGCAATAAACATGTCTTTGCTTTATTAACAGGTTATTGGGGTGGTCTTTCCTGGAAATCAGGAGAGCTGACCCTACAAAATAAGCTTCTCGAGAGAAGGCACGGTGCTTTTTATTCCCCACCCCACCCCACCCCCTTCTCCCTACAAACTGATGGATGGGAGAGGAACGGTGTTTTAGGAATGTGAAGTGAATCTAAGGCAGTGGCAGTGGGGATGTCCAGTGGGGATGTCCAGTGGTCACGGGTAAGGAAGTCTCATAGCAGGGAGGAGAGTTCAAAAATTGGAAATCTTAACTTGTAACAGGCCTCTTTCTCTTAGCTGGTATTCAGCGGGTAATGTCTAAATATAAATACTATAAAACACTCAAACTCCATCCCAACCGGTTAAATTTAACCCATTTTTAAGAGGTCTGCCTCAGGTTTGACGTTTATAGGTAAGCATAAATAATGGGTAGAAGGCTGCCAAACCAATTTGGTTCTCATCAGGAATGGTGATTAAGTCGATGCAAAAATATGGTGACCTAGTTTCAAACTGTATAAATATCTAACAAAATACACAAAACACACACATTTCATGTAATACCGAAAGGGTTCCTTGGGCACAATAAGCCATGATTTAAAAAAAGTTGGCTTTTCATCCAAGAAGTGGGCCCAAGAAGACACCACTCTACGTGTCCCACTATATTTCAGGATACACCCCTTCCCAAATTTTATGCGCCTGCAACAAGCCAGGTGTCTCCGCCTCCTAATCTTTGTTCACACAGTTCCCCCAGCAGGATCACCCTCCCCCTCACCTCCTCGGGTTATACTGGCTCGAATCGATCCAACAGAAAGGTCACCCAAAGGGACTTTAGAAGCCTTCCTCCATCCCCTTAGGCTGAATAAATAACCTCGTTAGCATTCCGCCTCATAAGTCTTTGACTTCTCAAGGTTTGCCTCGTACTTCGGCTGCTGCCTTTTAGCCAATCCTTTTCAGGTCCAGCCTTCGTGTTCCCGACCTAGTATTCTTGAACTGCCCAGTGCTTTGCATGTAGTAAGCGCTCAGTAGACGCTCTCGTGTTGTTTGGTCACTTTGTGCTGCAGTGCTGCGGCAGGAAGCAGAGCAGAGGTGGCCCGCCTGCTCTAAACCCCCACCCAGCCCACCCAAGGTGGCCCAAGGTGGCTGACGAGCCCGCGTGCCTCGCCTGCCACCCCCGCGGCGCGCGCAGCCCAGTCACGGCTTCGGAAATTCCAGGGCGTGCAGGCTCCCGGGGACAGGCCGGGGCGGGGGAACCCGTGGAGTGAGCCTGTGACGTGGGGGGCGTGGCGCGTGAGACCCCGCCCCCTCTCCCTCGCCCTCTCTCGCGGGTCGGGGTTACATGGCGGCGACTGCGGCAAAGCGAGAGCCTCGGAAACGCCGCTGCCGCCAGCACAGCCGGAGACCTGAGCCGACATTGGGGGCTGTCTGCGGGCCCTGCACTCCCTCGATGAGTCGGAGAAGTCCCGTGAGTGTGTGTGTGTACGTGTGTGGGGCGCGCCGGCGGGGCGGCTCGGGAGGGCGCCGCGGCGGGCCCGGCGGCGGCGGTGCCGGCTCCCTCCTCCATTGTGTGTGACCCTCCGGCGGCCGCCGCTCAACAAAGGCGCTTTTGTTCGGTCTCCCGCCCGCCCCCTGCCCGCCAGCCAGCCGGCCCGCTCGTTCCTGGCCTGAGCGTCCCCGCGCGAGCCGGCAGGCGGCGGGCCGGGGTCCCCGCGTGGGGCCGACCGAGCCACCGGCGCGCCCCTCCCACCCGGCACGCCCCTCGCCGGCTGCCGGGCTTGGCCGGGACGCGACGCGCCCGCCGGTTCGCCCCAGGGCCCCGCGTGTTTCTGCGGCACCACCTCGTCGCCCGGCTCCGTGGGTTCGAAGCCCGACCGGGCCGGCGAGGGGCGGCGGCCTGGAAGGGCAGCCGGGGGAGCATGAGGTGGCGCGGAGTCTCGCCTTCCTGGCACGGTGCCTTTCGAAATGCTCCCGCGTCTCCTCCCCCATCCCATTCCGGTGACTCGGCCTCAGCTGACTCCGACTGGGCAAAGTCTCCTTTAGACTCCAGCAAATTGCGTAGCGCGCACCACTTACCCGGCTCTTCTCAGAGCCCTGAAGTCCTGTGCCCAAGTTTCGAGTCTGGCCAAAAATGAGGTACGAAAAACTGAGTCGGAATTCCTAATTCCCTCAGTTATTTGCCCCCGGCGTCCCCTTCCCCACTGCAGCCTTACTTGGCTGCTTTCCGGACGTTGATCGCGGTCTGAAAGTGGCCAAATGAAAACTTGTTTTGTCAGGTAACTAAAAAAGGGCCTCCTCACTTATATGGACTTTTTAATCCGACTTGTGAGGTGCGTTGAAAGTTAAGGTGTTTTTGGCTTCCCTTTGTTCCTTGGTAAGACTCCACTGGTTCAAGTCTTAATGTGGGGAGGCTCTGTGAAGCAGGATCTTTGTGATTCCTTTCCTGTTTTATTTTTCTTATGCTTGCTCATTGGAAAAGGTTCAGTGCAGGAAGTTGGTGAGGTGGAATTAGAAGCCTACTGCAGCAAAAGTCATGTCTTTCAATGCTAAAAATACTCTTAAAAGTCAGTCTCACTATTAACTATTTTTACGGATGCAAGAATACAAAGGGAAAAATAATTAATGGGATAAAATAGAGAGCAAACCACTTCAGAGTAATTTTCTGGTTGATTCTTCTAGCCTTTTTTTGTTTGTTTTGTTGTGTTGTTTGTTTTTTAAGTTCTGATTGGACATCTATTTTCATGGTTGGGAAACTGAGTTGGACAGAGTGAGCCACTAGAATGATGATGTAGGGCTCAAACAGGGACTGACCCTGAGAAGAGAACTGCTTCGAAACTTCTGAGAAATGTCAGATTTTAATGTCTGAAAATAAATTTGTATCGGATGGAAGAAACTTTACATAGCTTTAGTGAGTAGCTGTTTAAACATGTTTATAAAGGATTTTCTGTATGCCAAAGAGTAAGGCGTTCATGTAACGCGTTACATCATTTAATAAGAGTTATCTCGTGACTTGTAAAATTGCTTATTGGTATGCTAAATCAGAAATTGCATTTATCTAGGAAACATGTCACATTGGGGAGGACAACATGTTTTGTCACCTAGATATTACTATTCAGGAAAAAAAACGAACTGGAAAATGAAGAATTGTCTATTGAAAACCGTCACATGCGAACATTTTTTGAAGTTCAGTTATTTTCAGAAGCGGTTAAAAAGTTGTCCTTGGCTCTTTTTGTGATTAAGAAATTATCTAGGAAAAATGATTTGAAGATCAGTTGCAGTAAAAAAAAAAAAAAAAAAAGCACATGTTCTAATGACTAGTGTTAGCACTGAAAATGTTGCAGTGTTTTTACATGAGTTCATTTAAGCATCCTGAGAATTCATAACTGACAAAAATGTAAGGTTTGCTGACTCAGGGGATGGGGTCGTGTGGGAGGAAGCTTAGAAGTACTGCAAGTTTTGAGTTGGCTGATGACTCATCCTACCCACGACTGCTACGTGGCCCTGGGTTTTTTTTTAGACACTGTACTTTTTCAAATGATAGGTTAAAATGTTTCTGTCCACATTATAATTTTCAAGAGAAACCAGTTTCTTTAAAAAAGCAATGGCTTTTTAAATTGCATTTCAAAACTTTATCATATACCTTACAGGTGGACTTTTGTAGCATTTGTTTAAAGGTAAAATTAACTTCAGGTCATTTTTTGGAATTAAATGTTTGATACTAGTAGTTCCCTGGCTATTATTGGAGATATTTGTTTGTTTGTTTTTAACAGAACAGATAGTTCTGTCATGGTGTTTGTTGGAATTGACTTTGTTTTATTGGTAATGTAAAAGTTATCTTTATAATATCTAGAAACTTGTGTAAGTGTTGTAAAGGTGCAGAAATACTTAATCGGGTATATCTCTGAACATCAGCATTTCACACTGATGAAATTATACGTAATATTTTCTCCTGATTAATTTTCTCTGAATAAAGACCACTTGAAATAGCTATTGTTATAGGCACTGCTTTTCATCAATATTTTTAAAGATAAGCTGCATGTATGTACGTACAGTTCCAAATTTAAGACTTACATTGAAATTTGCTAATAGATATTTTGACTGATTTAAAGTAACCACCACTTAGCAGGTTGACTTAAAATAAAACAAAATTAGCAATTTGTTTTAAAAGTGAGAAGAAAGTGCTCATTTCCTAGTGTTTCTTTGTGTATTATTTTTCTTCTCAAAGTGGTTTATTTGAAGTTTTGTGGGCAGCAGAGTATATTGTTAATGGGAATTAAATCTTTGAAGATATTTGCATGATTTCTGTAGTGGAACTCTATAGTTACTGTTATAGGAAATGTAAAAATACAAATATGAATGTAGTGAACGTTTTGAAGGCATTTTCCAGTGTTTTTTAAAAAGGAATATTAGCTCTCATATAATTTCCTTTCTGTGAGTTATTTGTCTTGTAAAATGATGAGCCTTATCACTGATATCCAGTTCCTTGTTCTCAGTGCCTGCTTGACTCTGCTTCTCTTGTTCCCCTGTTAAAATAGATTTTGTAGCATATTATTGGCTGTTAGGTCCTTAGCCTATTTGACTGCTGTTTGTTGCATTCCATTACAATCTGCTAGTGGCATGGGGATTTTAGTCAGTTTTATTGCTCAGAACCCTGAGACTACAAAATCAAAAACAACAATATTATTGTAATTAATGACTTTTACCAAGGAATTGCTTTTTCATGTGGAGCTAATGTTCTTAAGGTAATAGCAGTATAGACTGAGTCTGGCAGGGTTTTTTTTCCTCCTGTATGAACTGCATATTTAGAAAATACAGTGTGTGCCCCTCTGCTAGTTTTTAAATGATTTGTCTTTCATATATGTTAACTTTTAAAATTATTTCTTTTTTAAAATTAGTTTTATTGGTGCACCCTGGTGGAGCACTAGCTAGATCAGTCACCTCCAAAAGAGCATGCTGCATAGCCTTGGGTTCGAGTCCTGGGTCCAGGGGGGAGACAGCCAGTGTGCATAACTAAATAAAAATAAAGATGCTTCCTCCTTTTACTTCATTCCTGATTGCACCTTTCCTTTAAAAAAAAAAAATTATTGAAAGAACATTGCATTATAATTAAATTCATTTCTAAAAAGTTGTGTGGAGACCAAATGTTTACATAGCAAACCACATTTCCCATTGATTTTCATTTAAATTTGTTTTGTCTTTTCACAGAAAAAAAATGATATAAAAATTGTTAGAATCCTAGCATTTGCTCCAAAGAAGTTGCTTCTACATAGAATGTGAAATCTCTATCCCTTTATTTATTTATCAATGAATGAATGAAAGAGAGGAGGAAGAAGCATTTTGTTTATTTTCGTTGTTCCTTTTGGTTGTCTGTGTCCCTCTGTCTTCTTGAGATGTATGTGGACTGTCAGCTGGAGGAGGCAGACCTATCCACTAGGCCACCAGGGCATGCCAAATCTCTATTCCTTTAGTTCTGTAAAACGATAAAACTATAAAATGTTAGTGTTTACAAGGGTAATGGTCATTACTGTATTCCAGGTACATCATTTGCCAGCTAAGGAAGCTGGGTTCCAGAGAGAGTTAAGACTTTGTACTGATAATGTCATCTCTGGGTGAGCCTTATTAGCATAACCTGAGAATTTGTTAGAAGCGCAGAATGTTGATCTCATCCCAATACCTACCTCATTAAAATGTACAGTTTATTAAGGGTTTCAGGTGATTCAGAGACACATTAATTTCTAGAAGCACTTTGGAAAATTCAGGTTTTCTGAATTGCTCTTTCCATTGGCTCTCCTGAAGAAAGTCAGATGGAAAGTTGATTGTTCATCTTGACTGTTCGCTCTGGCCCCAGGATACAAACCTGGGTCCTTGGGATGTATGTGGTCTGGGATCTCGGCTAGAAGCAGCAAACCTAACCGATACTCCACTAGGGCATGCTGGAAAAAAAAAAGAGACCGGTGGGGCGTCTTAATCACTGTTCTATAGTATAGAACTTTCCTGTGGTGAGAGAAGTATTATATTCTGTGTTGTCCCATGAAGTAGCCACTAGCCTTGTGTGGCTATTGAGCTTTCGACAGGTGGCTAGTGTACCCGAGGAACTTTCATTTTATTTATAATTTTAATAAAGCTTATATTTAAATGACTATGTAGCTAGTGGTTACCGTATTAGACAACTTAGAGCTAAATGATCTATGCCCATTACTAAATTTACAATAAGCTATAGTTTAGTAACTGATTGGGCTAAATTTAATAATTTCTCCATTTATAAATTGGAGAGTGATTTTTAATTACTTACATTTCTGACATGCTCAGGTAGTATTTTAATTTAGTAGTTTTTATAAAGCAGTGCCAGTTTTATGATTGTCACTGCTGATTCAGTAAAGTAAACAATCTAAATTTCAAGAGTTTACATTTTTCTGTTTATCTCAATGAAGGTATTTTCACTTGGATTAAAACAAGTTAAAAATAGCTATCAAATAAATTTTTCTTATTAATTTTGTAACTAACATTGAGAAGGGACAGTTTTTGCCTTTGGCTAGCACCCAGCTTGTTGGCACATGTTGATGGCCGCCAGATTACTTTTGCCATTTGTTATGCTGTTTCCAGGTGCAGAAACATTGAGTGGTTTTTAACATTCCATTTTATGAACTGGGACAATTCTCATCCTTGAGTAAGTTACACTGATTAGTGTCCATGTCTTGACATTTACTATATGTGTAACTTTGTTGAAATTGTTTTACCTCTGAAATCATCTGTGCTCTGATTTGTTAAATGAGACGTACAAGGTAGTAGTTCTGAGTAACAATTTGTCACTTAGAAAATAATAAATATAACTTACTTTCACGCCCCTTCCTCCACCAAATTTCTAATAGTCCTCCATCAGTGACCATTGGACCCCTGCTACCCTTTGCTCCTACTCTCTACTTCCTTCCTCTCTGGTAAACTTAGTTCTGTTGTCGGTGTCCAAGGGTTAGGTTTTGTTCTGTCTGTTCTTTTGCTTTGTTTCTTTATATTTCATGTATGAGTGAAATCCAAGTGACTTGTTTCACTTAGCATAATCCCCTCTAGTTCCATTCATGTCAGAAATGGCAAGATTTCAAAAGATTTTTTTTAATAGCTAAGTAGTATTTAATTGTGTATTTACAGTATACCACATCTTCTTTATGCAATCATCTACCAATGGGTACTTCAGGGTCTTTTTAGTTCTTGTCTATTATAATAGTGCTGCAATTAATACAGAGATGCATATTCTTGGGATAGCTATCTGGAAGTGGAATTGCAGGATCATACAGTAGTTTTGTTTTGGTTTGGGGTTTTGTTTTTTTTTTAGGAAAGGTATAGGCAGGAATGAAGGCAAGTAGGCAGTAGGAAGAGAGAAATGGAAGACGCACTTTAATTTTACTTAGTTGTTCATATTGGTTGTGTGTCTCCCGCCCCAGATCTTGAACCCAGGACCTTGGGATGTATGTGAGACTGCTCCCAAGGTGTTTTAGACTGCTAGGCCACCAGAGATACCCAGTAGTTGTGGTTGGTTTTTTTTTTTTAACTTTTTAAGGAAACTAACAGTTTTCTATAGTGCCTACACCAATAATGTACAAAGATTCCCTTTTCTTCACACCCTCATCAATACTTGTTTCTCGTTTTTTTTTTTCAGTATAGGTCATTCTCGCAGGTGTGGGATGGTATCTTATTTAGATTTGCATTTCCTTGATAATCAGAGATGATGAACGTATTTTCACATGCCCTTTGGCTGTTTATATGTTATCTTTGGAGAAGTGTCTGTTCAGTTCTGCCCATTTTTCAGTTGAGTTGTTTGCTTTTTTGTTGAGTTGTATGAGTTTTTATATATTTGGATATTAACCCCTTATCGTATGTGTGGTATGCAAATATCTTCCATTCAGTTGAGGTTCCATTGTTTTGATGGTAGTTTCTTTTGTTCAGAAGCCTTTAAGTTTGATGTAGTCCCATTTATTTGTTTTTGTTTTTGTTTTACCTTGCTGCTAGAGTCAAATCTCAATAGACATCTCTAAAGCTGATATCATGGAATATATTGCTTATGTTTTCTTCTGTGTAGTTTAGGTTTTCCAGCCTGTCTCAAATCCACTTTGAATTAATTTTGTGTATCATGTTAAGGAGTGTTCTAGTTTCATACTTTTACATGTGATGGTCTAGTTTTCTTAACACCATATGTTGAAAAGATTTTTTTCCATTGTATGCTCTTGGCTTTTTATCGTGAATTAACTGATTACACACACACACACACACACACACACACACACACTTTTTTTTCTGGGCCCTCAAGTCTATTCCACTGATGTGTGTGTGTGTAGGGCGGGGGTGTTTTTATTTGTTTGTTTGTTCCAGTTCCATGCTGTTTTGATTATTACCACTTTGTAATATAGTTCAAAATCCAGAAGTGTGATACTTCTATTTTTTTCTTATAATTGCTTTGATTATTCAGGGGCTTCTGGAATTGCATACAAATTCAAAAAATTTTGTTCTGGTTCCTTGAAAAATGCCAATGTAGTTTTGATATTCGTTGCATGGAAATAGCTTTTAATCCATTTTCTTCCCAGTAGCCAGGACTCATCTTTTCCAGTTGTGTGCTTAAAATCCTGCAAAAGTTTTTCTTTGCTCTTTGTTATAAAATTAGAATTCTGTCTCATGAATTCCTTTCCATCTATCCTGTCTCATCTCTTTTTTTATCAGTTCCCACTTCCTTTGTCCAGTATGCTGTGCTACAATGTTTTTTTTTTTCTTTTCCTCCAGAATACTGAATGATGTTTTGCCTTGCATTGTATTTACTGTTTCCTTTGTTAGGAATGATTTTTTCTGTCTCTTAGCAATGCAAGTACCTTTCATCATTCAGGCTTCAGCTCCTTAGATTGATATTTCCCAGCCATCTAATCATAACACTTTGTCAAATCTGAAGTTATGTTATTAGTTTGTCAGTCTTTCCTCAATAGAATCTAAATTTTATGGAAACAGAACCTTAATGTCTTATTCTCCACTCTATAATCACTGGCACATGCCAAGTGCTCAGTAAATTTTTGTGAAATATGTAAAATGTTTATTTGATTCCTTGAAATTTCTAAAGGGAAAAGCTATAAAAGATTGCCCTGATGCACTCTGGTGGCCTAGTGGTTTAGTTCACCAGGTGTAGTTCATATACATCCCAAGATCCCGGGGCCCTAGGAAACAACCAAAATGAACAACTAAATAAAAATAAAATAAAATACTTCTTCCTTCTCTTTCTCCTGCCTCCCTGCTTGTGTATTCACCTTCATTCCTGCCTGTAACTTTCCTTTACAAAATTTTTTTTTGTCTTTTACGTGATGTAACATGTGATACTGGACTGTGTTCTTTAGCTCTCAAGTGCGTTATTGGTACAATTGGAGAAATTTAAATGGGTTCTAAGTATTTATATGGTAGTACTATACCAGTGTTAATTTCCTGATTCGATGATTATACTTTGATTATGCAGAAGAATATTCTGTTTTCTTCCTCCCATAAAAATGATGCTTCTTCCACTCTTAAAAACAAACAAACTATGGATTATGACCCAAAAACTCTAATTTGGAGGCCCATAAACTTGAGGAAATTCAGATTCTTTGCTTTCTTGTTTTACCTTCTTACTTTTTTACTCAGTGAGGACACATGGGGAGGAGTTGTCAGATGGGACTTGCAGCTGGATCTCCTCTGAATTCTGATCTATTATCTAAGTCTACAAGCAATCGTTAAAGTTGGTTATAAATTTAACAATTTCAACTTAATCTTGTCATTTGGAAAAATATATTCCTGTTCTGCTACGAATGAGAGCAGCTCTGGGTTCTTTTCTTAGGACAGGCTTGACATTTCTAGAATCTAATTTATTTAGATCTCTTTGCATCTTTAGTTCGCTGATGGGCTTTCTAAAATACTACAGTTTTGTGCTTTATCCAGCTTGTGTCATGATGTATTAGCTTAAACCTTTTACTAAAATTATAAAACATAGCCAAAAGAGTCATAGAAATCATGTCTCTACATTTTACAGCTAAAAAAAAAAAAAGAAATGCTTTAATTGCATAGCTAATTTAACCATTGATCCTGAACTAGTTCTCACATCTCCTTAAGTAATGTGTGTTCCCCCCATCCCCTTTAATACAGCTTAGTAAAATCTGACAGGAATTTTTCAGAAGTTCTAAACTCTAGTCTAAATCTTATAGGAAACATACTTTTTTTTTTAATCTTGCAAGCTTTGCTCAGGTCTGGTAAAAAAAAAAAAAAAAAAAAAAGAGAAGCAAAGGAGGAGGATATCCCAGAAAAGTTATGTGTCATTCTGCATCAGTTTTTAAAACTGGGCACTCTCCAGTCTAGTGTGTGGTTCTCTTCATTTGATGAGGGTCCTGAAATGTTTTGTGTGGCCTTATACAACATAGCCTTCTTCAGAACCTCACCAATGGTAGCTCAACCCTACAGTAGTTATAGGTATATTTGGGAAAGCTATGGTACTAGATGCCATGCATCTTGCTAAGATAGTTATATCAGAGTAATGTGAAGGTCTTGCGTATCTTCGTTATGCCTACTTGTTATTACATGGACTGGAAGGACTTTTGTTTTGTTATATAGGGCGGTATTTCATTGACACAGTCCCTCACTAGTACTTCAAGAAAAGAGCTGTAAGAGAGCTCACAGTCTTCAGTCTGATGGGTTGAAGTCAGTTGCTTTCTTCGTGTGTTGGCATAGCTTTGTGTTCAGCGCAGGGCAAGCTCCTAGGAGAATATACCATTTTTAAGAGTCATCACTGATATTCCTTCCTGGTAGCTCAGAACATGATCAAATTCTGAAAAATGAGAGTATTTCTTGTCTTCGCCAAAACTTCATGGTACCAGTACAGACGTTCTGAAAGTGTCAGTAATGCTACCTAGTCCCACATCTTTTATTATAAAATAGAGCTACAACGAAGTGCTGGAAAATGAAGATTTAGAGATTAGAATAGATAGGTGAAGGATGGCAAAATACAAAGGAAGGGAATACTATTAGAAAAGAGGAAAAAGATGTTAGAAAAATGATCAGGAATCTACTATAATGCTTTGGGAGTATGTGTTCTCTGAGGTCAGGTTAGGATTTTGTTTTTGGTTTTTTAGCTATTCTTGATGTCTGCTGTCCCTTAATACTTAAAACAATGCCTTACTTACGGTAAGCATTAAATTTAAAAAAAAAAAAAAAAAATTTTCCCCTAGCCACAAGTCTTGAACCCAAGCTTTAAGAGTTCACACGTTAGCCACCTGAGTCATAGAGGGTGACTTTTTTTTTTTTTTTTTTTTTTTTATTAAGGAAAGGTATAGGCAGGAATGAAGGCAAGTTGGCAGGCAGTAAGAGAGAGGCAGAAGAAGCACTTTGTTTTTGTTTAGTTCACATTGGTTGTTTCCTCCAGCCCTAGGTCTTGTGACTTTGGGATGTATGTGGGACTACACCCAGGTTATACTAAACCACTAGGTCACCAGACATGTCCAACTTGATTAAATTTTGGCTTAATAAAATTTTATTGACAAAAAGCATAATGAATCGATGGAAAAATTGAAGCTGTTTTACTCAAAGTTGTTCAAAACATCTTGGTTCTCTGCTTCTTTGACGTTGGGTAGGTATGACTCTAACTGTTTTGGTCAGTATATTGTGAGTGTAAGTGAACGGTATCATTTTTTAGACAGACGCTTTAGGCACCTACTGGCCCTTTCTCTCTGGGACTTTGAGTGACAGTGATAGAGATAGCTACTTTTACAGCTTGCATAACAGTTGCACTTGTCTCAGGAGGGAGACTGAAAGCTTTTTAAAATCACTTGAGATTTGTTACTGTAACATCTAATCTGTCCTGACTGCTGCAGAAATTTTTATTTTTAATCTAGTTGGAATCCTCAAATGTCCAGAGGTACTTGAAGGAAACTGTCCACATGTCTCCGACTTAACATATTTGCTCCAGTGTTTCCTTAGCATTAGTTAGAGAGGGGCTGTAAAAATGAGGCTGTAGGCAAGAGAACGATAGGAGTGGGAGTGAATGATTATTATAAAATATTTTTTAATTTTCAGTCTTAAGTTTGTAGAATTGTATATTTTTGTTCAATGCTTTAGTATGTAAGCTTTGACCACATTTCTTCCATTCTGGATATACCACCATAATAAGTACATGGGAACAGAAACCAGTGAAATAAAAGATTTGTGCTATATTTTTATAGATCATAGACTTAGGATTTTTAGAGAATCTGACTAGTTTTTCTGGTCTGATGTTCTTGTATTTCAGCAGGTACCCTAGAGTAAAGAGCAACTAGAGAGGAACATCCAGCTATACACAGTGGCATTTGTTTTATAATGGCTTTTTAAATTGCCAGAGGCAAATGAAAGTTCCTAATATTAAAAGTATTTAGGCAGAGGTTTCAACAATTTAGGAACAAAAGTTTGGATTAGAAGAGTTTTTGTTTTATTTAATAGAATATTTTGTTATAAACTGTGTCTTTGAAAGTTTGTTTCTGGAGCTAACAGTAGTTACTGATATCCTGCAAAGCCTGTTAGACTTTGTTTCTAGTTTCCAAGTTCCTAAGATCATTCCTAAGACCTACTCTGCGTTATGGACCTCTTTGAGGTCCGAATTCCAAGGGGTCCTTGTTAAACTCTTAGTGCTATCCTACATTAGAATCAAGGACTTAGTCAAGAATGCATGTGAGCATGCAGCTAAGTTGTATTGTAGCATTTAACCTTCTCTAGCCTAGAAAAACTTAGTGTCTTTGATGGGAGCTCAAGACTTGGGGGATGGGGAGAGTGTTTAATAATATTGCAAGAGTTAGGAGATAGTCCTAGGTGAACATAAGTAAAGATCAGCCTCTCCCTTCTATCCAAAAGCAGCTGGGTTTTGGCTGAGGAGATGTGAGGCTGACTGGATTCCAGATAACTCAAATTACTCACTTGACCCAGGAGAAGAGCAAAATAGGCAAGAGCTGTTGAGGAGGGGGAGGGGGAAGAACTGTCAGTGAGTGTAGTCAGGCCATATGCCCCATGTCAGCATTTAACCTTAGCTGTAGGAGAGTGGAAGAAGATGAATGAGAAAACCAGAAAAGTAACCTTTATGTTTAAGGCCTTCAACTCAGATTCCTTTTCTGACACCAGCCAAGTTATTCTTGGATGATAAGGAAAAGAAAATCCAGTTTACATAGAGTGGGGGAGATGGGGCAGAGTGAAATTATTCTTCTATTTCTTCTGCATTTATGAACTTCATATGCTTAGAATTGACTCAGAGTGTCCAGAATAATTGGAAGGATGCTGGGGGAAGGGCCCTGTTAAAAAAGTTTCTTTGCATTAGTTGGAGGACCACGTGACCTGTCTCCTCTCTAATTGTTTTTTTTATTTATTTTTTATTGTAATTATTCTACACATTAAAATAATTTCCTATGTATAGGTTCCCCATTTCTTAGATATATTTTAACACATCATGTCCTCCACCAAATCACCAAGTGTTCTTTCCCATTGTCCCCTGGGCTCCACCACCATTTGTTCCGCCCGCCCCATTCCCTTTCGGTAACTCAGTTCTGTGCAAATGTTCCAGGGTTGGTTATGTTTCATCTGTTCCTTTGTTTTGTCTATTCACATTCCACCTATGAGTGTGGTCATCTGGTATCTATCTTTTAGGGTGATTATTGATACATAGCTGCTTAGTGTCATTTTATAATTTATCTTTTGTATGTTGCACCAGATAATGATTTTGTTCTCTTTCTCAGGTCGGATGGGTGCAATTATGTTTTGATTGATTTCGCCTTTTGTTTTCTTCTTCACTTTCTCCCTGGGAATGTATTTTGAGGTTACCCTGAAGTTAGCATTCACATTTCTACCTAATTTTATTTGAAAGCATATTAGTCCTCCACTGATTCTAACTATCCACATTTTTGTTCTCTTCTCTTCCTCCCCACTTTTAATATTTGCTGTCTTACTGTCTTTCTGTGTGGTTTCTTTACGCTTTATAGAGCATTCTTTAATATTTTTTGCAAAGCTGGTTTTGTGGTGATGTCTCCTTTCACTGACTTGTCAGAAAAGGTTTTTATCATTCCTTCAGTTCTGAATGGTAATCTTGCCAGATATAGTATCCTAGGTTGAAACTTCTTTTCTTTCATCACTTTGAATATATTATGCCATTCCCTTCTGGCCTGTAGAGTTTCATTCGAGAAGTCCGCAGACAATCTTATGGGGACTCCTCTGTATGTGACATGTTTTTCTCTGACTGCTCTTAATAGTCTTTCTTTATCTTGTATTTTTGACATTTTTATGACGCTACGTCTAGTTGTGTTTCTGTTTGGGTTTCTTTTATTAAGAACTCTTTGAGCTTCCTGGATCTGGAGGCTTGTTCTTTCTTCAAATTGGGGAAGTTCTCATCTATTATTTCTTCAAATATGATTTCTGCCCCCTTTTCTCTCTCTTCCTCTGGGCCCCCTGTGATGCGAATATTATTCCTTTTGATGTTATCCCAGAGGTCTTGAATGCTGTCTTCGATTCTTTGAATTTTTTTTATCTCTTTGCTGGTTTACTTGATTGAGTTCTTTTGTCCTGTCTTCCCGATCACTGATTCTATTGGAAGCTTCATCCATCCTATTGCTGAGCCCCTCTCTTGGGTTCTTTAATTCAGCCATCTTGTCTCTTACCTGTTTCAGGTCTTGTTTTAACTCTTCTCTTTGCTTCCTGATATTCTCATTTACTGCCTCTACAGATTTCTGGATTCCCATGAGTATGTTATTAACCACCGTTACTCTAAATTCCTCTACAAGTAATTTACATATGTCTGCTGTATTCATGTTTTCCCCTGAGTTTTTGATTGGATCTGTCATTTCACATGTATTTTTCTGTGCCTTTGTTCTATTCCGCATTCTGTTAACATTTCTGAGGGTTGTTTCCCTGGCGTTGTGTAGGTTTGACTTGCCCAGCATTGGCAACCAGGCTGCAGTTTCGGCTCTACCCACGAGGTGGCGCTGGCGGGTAGCAATGAGGCTTGGGACTGCCTTCTCACTGTATTCTTGGGCCTGGATTTCCAGTCAATGGACCCCAAACTCTGGCACAAAATGGTTGTGGGAGGGTTTGATTTGGCTGATTTCTGGTTATGGCCGTGCCCAGTGCAGTTTCACCACACGGGCTCCAGCTCAGCCTCTCAGCCCCACAGGGCCCGCCTCGCTGCCTCCACAGCTGCTCCTGAAATCCCTAGCCTCTACCCCACTGCACGTCCAGAGACTCCGAGCTCCATCCCAAATCCACATTAGCGGTTTAGCTGAGAACTGCATCGAGTGCCCTTACCCACTGTTAGTTGTCAGCTGATCCGTCTCCAGCTGAAGTGCAGGTTATTTCTTGATGTCTGTTTCAGGAAAATAAGTGATTTGGGGTGGGTTTTTTCCCTCCCGGTCTCTGTGGGGAGAGACCCAAAAGTGCGTCCTATCGAGTCACCGTCTGGAAGTCAGTCTGGGGTCATGTAAATTTACTGCCCCTTCTTATTTTCCTTTTCTTCTCTTAAAGTGTATGGAAAGTGCAAAAAGAATGCGAACCCCAGATGTCACCTGAGTATAAGCTTTGAATTTTGTCTTCATGGTGGAGAAAATAGCATAAAAAAGATATTTAACATATGGGACATAGGATATAAACTAAGTGATGAGGAGGAAGTTGTTTTCTCTCTAGGGTCATTAAGTGAGCATGGAAGATCTCTACCTTTGTGTGGTTACCAGAGGCATACATCCTGACCTCTCTAATTAGGTCAGCTCCCGCAGTGCAGAGACTCTCATAGCATCTGGTGTGATTACTTGGTGCCACTTGTCCCCTTTACAGCCTCTTTTTCCAATGGTTATTTTATTATTGTTTAGAAACCTGCTTTTTTTTTTTTCTTTTTTTTTTTTAACTGATTTCCGAAAAGCAGACAAAAACTTGAAACAGAAGAACCCATCTGTTAATAGTAAAACAAAGTGCTTGTCATGCTGTTAATGCCCTTCATGATAGTAAACAAATATAAGAGGTGTTTGTAATAACTAATAAATTTTAGTTTTATTGAAAGAACTCAGGGATAGTAGGTAACAGTTTTTATTAGATAAAGCTGTTGCCATATGGATCATTTTGTTTCTGAGTTATTGTACCAGGTTGTCTTCTTTTTTATTACATGCTATTTTAATTAATTAATTTCCACCTCTCAGCTCCAGATCTCAGATTCACCTTCTTGGGCTTTACATGGTCTGCACTTTAGCCGCTGAGCCACAGGAGTGTGCCACTACTCATTATTTTTAAATTTGAATTTCTCAAAATTGAATATTTGTTCAGATTAAGGCTTGTTCTATTATCACATTTTTCAGAATCTGGTATTTTTACATGGGAAGTATCTAGGAAATGAAGCAGGCAGGAAATGAAGGCAAATTCCTTACTGTACAAAAACATCCTTCCTGTGAAACAGCTGATAGGTTTGAGAGCTATAGTTCTCCTAAGCCAACTGAAGGTGATTGAAATTGTCACATTTTCAAGTTGAGAATGGGCTGCTTTATTTCATACACTGATAGTTTCTCATTGCTTTTAAGTGATTATCCCTTTGAATAAAGGAATATTATATCCATCTCATTCAGAAAATAACACTATGCAACTATACCAGCTTTTAAATGAAAAGGCAGTAACAAAAAGCCTTTGCATTTAAGGGTTAGGCTGTATTATTGTTCTCAGACATGAGACATATATGTGCCTTCAGTGACTTTGGTTTAACTTTGCTAGTCCCTCTGTCGGAAACGCTTCCATTTATCACTCCTAAGGCCCATCTTTTCCTCTTTAGAGCCTTGATTGAGTACCGCCTAATCAGAGAGGCATTCCCTATCCACTCTCCTTGTTCCCTTCCCTGTTTTTTCCATGTCACTTACTGCCATTTGACATCAGTATTTTGGCCTATTTGTTGGCCTGTGTTTCCCACTTTAATTAATATGAGGTCTTCATATATATAACCAGCTTTATAAGATTCTAATTCTTACTTTCGATTTAAAAAATATATTAAAGATATAACTGAAGAATGCTGTATAACCCTATCCTGTTCTTAATTCAATTCCTCAAAGTAATTATTATGAATTTGTTGTTATCAGTCTCGTGTTTTTTTATACTTTTGCTGCATATGTATATACCCCTAGGATAGAAGTATTTTTCTTTCTTTCTTTTTTTTTAAAAAAATAAAGGAAAGGTTCAGGCAGGAATGAAGGTTATCAGAGATAGGCAGGCAGGAAGAGAGAGGAGGAAGAAGCATTTTTATTTTAATTCAGTTTGTTATGCCTGGCCCTAGGTACACAAACCAATATCCTTAGGTATGTGTATGGATTGTGCCATCCAGAGCCCCCAGACTCAACACCTGAGCCACCAGGGCATGCCTGTTCTGCATGTTTATGAACCTGATATAACTAGTTTCTGCATATACATTTCTGTCTGCAGACCGCTTTTTTGTTTTTAATTAATTTTTAAAGGAAAGGTACAGGCAACAAGGTTCTTTTTTTTTTTTTTTTGGTAAAGGGTGAAGGAGGCAGTAGTAAGCAAGCAGGCAAGGAAGAGAAGGGAAGAAGAAAGAAGCAATTTATATTTTATGTGGTTTTTCCCACTGGAGGTTCCCCCTGTGCCTGAAATTGAACCCAGGGGTATGTGGCCTACATCCTTTGAAGACAATTGACCTAACTGCTGCTCCACCAGGCATACCTGCTTTTTAAACTTAGTGTTTATCTGGTGACTTCAACCATCTCTTTGTTATTTTATGATATAGCACTATATGAATATAATACTTTTTATTTGTCTATTGTTTAAAGTTTAAATTATGATTTAAAGTTTAGGCTAACTTTTTGCTGTTGCAAAATATAAGTGAGCATTTAACATTTGTGTGCTCATTTGTAAGCATTTCTCTAGGAAGCATAACTTGAAGAAAATTTGCCAAATCATAGGGTATGCTATTTATTAATTTCTGTATTTATGTCAATTTTTTCTTTTGACTTCTTTTTTTATTAATTTAAACTCCCATCATTATCATATGAAGTTTTTTGTTTTCCACATTCCTCCTTGACTTGATATTGACTGTTAAGCCTATCCTTCAAATCTAAAATTTTATCTTCTTGAGGTAATTTGATTTTTCTCATTATCAAGGAAGTTAAGCCTTTTCATAGATTTTCATAGGTTTATTCACTGTTTAAGTTAGTTTTTTTTTTTAATTGAAGAAAATTTCTCTGCAAATTTCTTATTTGTATAATTAGCTAGGTTTTTGTTCCTTGGATATTGATAAACATGGTTTTTTTATTATTATTTTTGTTTTTACACATTAAGATAAATTCACATGTAAAGGTTCCCCATTCCTCATATATATGTCAATACTCCCTGCCCTCCACCAAATCTAAACATGTTTTTTTTAATGAACTAAAGCATTACAGACTTACTTTATGTTCTTTTTAGAGAAATTTACTGATGTTTTTACCCCTCAAAAAAATTCTAAAGCATTATATAAAAGTATTGCCAGTGTTTCTTTGCTCGTTGACATTTAAGAAATGACACAGCCAGATGAGGCTGAATATTTTAAAGAATCTATCTAATATGTTAGGATTAGGACGTTTAAGCCAACACATGTGAATTGCTTATAACATAGTTATCTATTTTTAATTAAGGGTGATTTTTTTTTCATTAAAATAAATAAATAAGCTTAATGCACCAATTGTATGCCCATTTCATGTTATTTACTGCAGTAATGACTCTTTCCCTTTTTTCTTATTCCTTAGGTTGTATCAGAGTAAGATGGACGGTAGCTTTGATTGTGATTGTGGTGAGCTGGAGCCACCTGATCACTAACAAGACATCTTCTGTTAAACAACAGCTGCCAGGGCTTCCTGTTGAAATATATAGCAACAAAGGAAGAAAAGAAGTAAAACGGAAATAGTGCTTACCAGCACCTTAAGAACGATGCTGCTCAGGACCAGTCCAACACTGAATGTATCTGCACTGTGAGGAGAATGTTCCTAGAAGCTTGTTGTGTGCATATTTATTCACATTTTCGTTAAATGTTAAATCGTTTAGCACAGTAAATCCGAGTGCATAGTATGTCATTTCATTCCGTTTGAGTTTCTTGAGTGTTTTCTTTAAATGTCTGCAGAGTTGCTGCCCCTTTCTTGAACTATGAGTACTGCAATCTGTTTAATTCTCAATATGAGTAGAGATTTTTGAGATTTAAATCTAAGGGGAACTCAACAGGCCTGGTTGGCGTATGCAATGAACATCAAGAAACCATCTTGCTGTGGAAGCAGAATTATTTTTTCTTCTCCCTTTTTGAAAGATCTTTCCTTTTGATGCCAGTTTTCTTCCTTATTTACGCAAGTGCAACAATTCGAAAGGAAAAGGCGATTTGTTTTCAAAATGGCAGAGAAATTTGAAAGTCTCATGAACATTCATGGTTTTGATCTGGGCTCTAGGTATATGGACTTAAAACCATTGGGTTGTGGAGGCAATGGCTTGGTTTTTTCTGCTGTAGACAATGACTGTGACAAAAGAGTAGCCATCAAGAAAATTGTCCTTACTGATCCCCAGAGTGTCAAACATGCTCTACGTGAAATCAAAATTATTAGAAGACTTGACCATGACAACATTGTGAAAGTGTTTGAAATTCTTGGTCCCAGTGGAAGCCAGCTAACTGACAATGTGGGCTCTCTTACCGAACTGAACAGTGTTTACATTGTTCAGGAGTACATGGAGACAGACTTGGGTAATGTGCTGGAGCAGGGCCCTTTACTGGAAGAGCATGCCAGGCTTTTCATGTATCAGCTGCTACGTGGGCTCAAATACATTCATTCTGCAAACGTACTGCACAGAGATCTCAAACCAGCTAATCTTTTCATTAATACTGAAGACTTGGTGCTGAAGATAGGTGACTTTGGTCTTGCACGGATCATGGATCCCCATTATTCCCATAAGGTATGTAGAAAGACAGCTGAGACAGACCTTTACAATGATTTAATTAACAGAAATAGGTGTAATTGTGTTTGTTTGTAAGCCCTCCTTACTTGACTTCCCAAATCTTTTCATTTATACATTTCTCACATTAAGTATAACTTAAATTTTAAAAAGCCCTTACAGAAATAAGAACTAAAATGAAATGGATCATCACATCTTCTATATGGGTAGCAATGAAATATTGTGATAGAACAGAACTAAGAATTACAATTTTTATGTGTGCCCCAGAGCAGTGGTTAGGTCAGTCGCCTCTGAAGGAGCAAGCCACATAACCCTGGGTTTGATTCCTGGGTCCAGGGGAAAAACAACCAGTGTGAACAACTAAATAAAATACAGATGCTTCCTCTTCCTCTCTCTTCCTGTCTGCCTACCTACCCTTCTTCATTCCTCCCTAACCTTTCCTTTACATTAAAAAAAAAAAAAAGTTACTATTTAAAATTATTATAAATAAATATAAATATAAAATAAATGACCTTGAGCAAATTCTTTAATCTAGCTGCGTGTTATGCCCTTATAAAATGGAGTTTATATACTTCATAATTTCTCAGAGTTGTTTCAAGGATGAAATAAGGCAGTGTATGTATAGGCATTTTATCAAACACTTCATAAATGTAAAGTAGTAAAATCGATGATGAATGAGGTAAGTAGTAGAATCCAGGTTCCCTGGGTTGGTGAGGAGGTTGACAATGGTTTATAAGTAGTACCTCTAATGCATTCCCCTGCCTTTCTGTTACTGATTTGAGGCATACCTAGTCCTTAATTAAGATGTGGAATGAAAACTATGTCCTCTTCTGAAAGTTGTTGTGGATGTATGACCTAGAATCAAGCATTTAAATTTTTTTTTTTTTTTTTTTTAAAGAAAAGGTGTGGGCAGGAGTGAAGATGAGCAGGCAGGCAGGTAGAGAGAGAGAGGTGGGAGAAGCATTTTTATTTTTATTGTTGTTCACACTGATTATTTCCCCTCTAACCCAGGGGTATGTGGCCCTTGTGCTCCTTTGGAGTCAGTTGACCTAACCGCTCCTCCACCAGGGCATGCCAGCATTAAATTCTATAGGCTTCATGTGAATATCATTGTAAAATATAGATGATGTATCCCAGGGGAGCTTAATAATGCCATTCAGCCTAAAAGTATAAGAGGCTTGAAAATACAATAGGCATAAAAATCAACAGTATTGTTGTAGGCTTCACTTTTTTTTTTTTTTAAGATCAAGCAGTTTTTAATGAAGCAGATTTATAGTATTATTCATCAGCTACAGTGAAAAATATGTTTCTCTTTCTTTTTCAGGGTCATCTTTCTGAAGGATTGGTTACTAAATGGTACAGATCTCCACGTCTTTTACTTTCTCCTAATAATTATACTAAAGCCATTGACATGTGGGCTGCAGGCTGTATCTTTGCTGAAATGCTGACTGGTAAAACCCTTTTTGCAGGTAAGCATTTTTAAACTTATAGGAAAAAATTATTCCAAAGAGAAATAATATTGCATATATCTATACAGCAATATTTGTATAAGATTTAAATTATTGTAGTTTGAAATATTAAAATAAAGATGTAGTAATTTTTTAATATTTAAAAATTGGGAAAACTTATTCACATATTCACTAAATTGTCTACTTAACATTTAATCAGAAAGTCAGAATTCCATGTTCTTTTTTTAAGAATTATTTATTTGTAGGAAAGAAGTTAGGTAGGAGTGAAGGCAGTAGGTAGACAAGAAGAGAGGGGAGGAGGAAGTATTCATCTATCCATTTAGTTGTTCATATTGGTTGTTTACCCTGATTCCTAGGCCTGGAACCTGGGCCCTTGGGCTTTGCATAGACTATGCCATCCAGAGCTCTTTGTTAAATGATACTTGCATTGTTTGGTTCTGTCAACATTTGTCACTTCCTTATTAATTTGTGTTAGCTATTATTGAAAATCCTATAATTTGGCAGGCCCTGGTGGAGCAGTGGTTGGGTCATTTGCCTCCAAAGTAGCAAGCCACATACCCCCGGGTTCCAGTCATGGGTCCAGGAGGAAACAACCAGTGTGAACAACTGAATAAAAATAAAGATATAAAGATGCTTCTTCCTCTTTTCTGTTCCTGCCTGCCTGTCTGCTCACCTTGACTCCTACCTGTACCTTTTCTTTTTTTTTAAAAAAAAAAGAAAATCCTGTAATTTTTTCTGTCATATTGCTTGAAGCACCATACCCTGTTAGTAAAAAAACAAGTAATTTTTTGCTAAGTTTGGAGCTATGAAATAATTTTTTTTTTTTTTTTAGTTTTTTTTAAGGAAAGTGGTGGGCATCCCCTGATGGCCTAGTGGGTTAGTCCATTATGGCATAGTCCACATACAACCCAGGGTCCCTGGTTCAAGACTTGGGGTCAGGGGAAGAAACCAGATAAACAACTACATAAATAAAATGCTTCTTCCTCCTCTCTCTCCCTGCCTGCCTGCTTGCCTTTATTCCTACCTGCACCTTTCCTTCTAAAAGGAAAAAAAAAAGAAAGGAAAGGCGCAAGCTCGAATGAAGGCATGTAGGTAGGCAGGCAGGAAGAAGAGGAAAAAACACTTTAATTTTAAATTTAAATCATTTGCATTTGTTTGTTCCCCACAAACCCCAGGTCTTTGGGATGTACATGAATTGTGCTCATCTGGAGGCGGCTAACCTAACTGCTATCTACCAGGGCATGCCACTATTAAAGAAATCTAAAGTATGTGAAAGAGAACTTAGTCAAGATGGGCAAAGATGAGTAATCCATGAAAAACATTAAGTATTATACAGGCAAAGTATGAGTATAAAATTATTTAATGCAGTCTATAAGAACTGCAGACTTAGACTGTACATCAGTGATAGCTGGAATGGATGACAGAATGAGTCAAAGGACTTTTCATTACATAGGATTAGTGACAGGAGAATTTTGATAGGAAGAAGAGAAAAAAGTGGTGTGTGCTTATGAGTATATATAAATAAGGGCTTGAACTTGGTATGTTCATGAATCAGTGAGGAAATTTAGATGAAAGCAAGAATCAGGTAATGATATTTATTATGACTGGTTACAATGGGACCAGAACAGTAGGCCAAGGAGTTTCCATTTGAAAAACTAGGAAACAAAGGTGCTGAGGAATTTTTTTTCTTAGTAAGTGATGTGATGATAGGTTTGGTCTTTTTCTCTCTAATCCATCTTTGAATGAATGACCCTCTCATTACTCCCAGAATGTGCTAAGAGCAGAAGAAAAGGAAGGGAGCAGGGTCTGTTTACAAGAGAAAGATTAATGAAAGAGAGATTAAGGTGAATAGGAGAGCACTGTTGATGAAAGAATGGTAGATGGATAAATGCCCTCAAAATTTTTTAATGGCAATACTTGCTGCACTGTTTAGCAGCTTACATAACATTAAACAATCCTCTTTTTTTAAAGGAAAAGGTACAGGCAGGAATGAAGGTGAGCAGAAGCAGGCAGGCAGGAAGAAAGAGGAGGAAAAGTACTTTATTTTTATTTTAGTTCATCTTTGCTGTTTCCCTGGGTCCCGGGTCTTAAACCTGGGACCTTGAGATCTATGTGGATTGTGCCCAGTGTTCTGAACGACTAGGCCACCAAAAGAAAGGTGAAATAAGCACTTCATTTATTTTATTTAGTTGTTCATCTTGCTTTTTACCACTTGTTCCTGGCACATAAACGTGGGTCCTTGGAATGTATGTACATTGCACCCAACCCTAATTAGGGTGTGCCATAACTAATATACTTTTTCATTTTTTTCTCTATATTGATCTGAAATTGATCTGCCATGATAATGATTGAATTTCAGTTTAGAAAACATCAGTGATTCCTGGAAATTAAATGATTTAATGGATTGAATTTCTTTTTAGGAACAGTACTGTAAATGGAGTTTCTATTTGTGAAATTCAAGCACCTTCAGCACTTATAAAATAATTACTATATTTATTGCTGCATGGTAAATTAACTCAAAATCGAATAGCTTAAAAAGTTTATTATCTCATAGTTTCGATGGATCAGCAACATAGGAGCAACTTTACTGGATGACTCTGACTCAGATTTTCTTAATACATTTGTTGGGGTTGAAGTAATCTGAAAGTTTGACTGGGCAGAATAATCCTCTTCTAGATAGTTTACATTGTTAGGAGATCTCAGTTTCTCACTCTTTGGGCTTCTCCATAGTTCTGTGTCTTCATAGTAAGACATTGGGCTTCCCCCAGAATGAATAGTCTAAAAGAGCAAAGAGAAAGCTAATTTGTCCTTTTTTAAAATTCAAAAAAACAAAAAAGGTATCAAAATAAAATTCCCATGCTATACAGAGCACCCATTTAAAATTGTACAGTTAAATATTTTTTAAGACTTAGCCTGGTAATCTAGCAGATAAGGCCACTGGATGTAGTCCACATACATCTAAGGACCTGGATTTGAGACCCGGAGTTGGGGACCAGGGTGGGGAAAAGCAAAATGAACAACTAAAGAGTTTATTCTTCCTCTCTCTTCCTGCCTGCTTACTCACCTTCATTTCTGCGTAGACCTTCCCACTAAAAAAAAAGGTGCGTGCGTGTGTGTTTTTAAGTCCACAGGATTATATATCTATTTTTACAACACTTTTTTGTCAGTTCTAAAAGATATCTTGTAACCATTAACAGTCACTTGCCATTTCTTCTTACTCTAGTTCCTGGCAGCCACTAATTTATTTTCTTTCGCTATTGTGTTCTGGTTGTTTCATATATATAATCATATAGCATGTGGTCTTTGTGACTGCTGTCTTTCACTTGGCAATATTTGGAGATTCATCTGTTTTGTACCATGTATCAGTACTTCATATTTTTTGTGGCCAAGTAATATTCCTTGTATGGCTATACCACATTTGGTTTATTCATTCATCAATTGACAAACATTTGGGTTGTTTGCATTTTTTGGATATTATGAATGCTGCTGCTGGGTACATTAGTATTCGTTTTTTATGGAAGCATGTTTTCTATACTGTTGTGTGTATATATACCTAGGAGTAGTACTGTATCTGTGTCATATGGTAACTCTTATGTTTAACATTTTGAAGAAGTGCTAGCCCGTTTTCCAAATGAACCAATTTACATTCCCACCAGTGATATATGAGGGTTCTTTTTAGTTTTTAAAGTGTATTTAAAGTGTCTGTCTGATTTGTGTTTTTGGATGTAAAGTAATATCATGAATTTGATGTTGTTTGATTTTCTTCTTTTTTTTTTTTTATTTTGAGAGGCGGAAGAGCATTTTTAAATTTCATTTCCATTTAGTTGTTCACATTGGTTGTTTTCCCCCAGACCCAGGACTCAGAACCCAGGGGTGTTGGCCTGTGTCATTTGAGGCAGTTGTTCCCAACTGCTACTTAATCACGGTGTCCTCGTTGTGGTTTTGATTTGTATTTTCTTAATAAATAATGATGTTGAAACTTGTTTTTTGTCAATTTATATATCTCCCTTGGAGAAATATCTAATCCTATTTTTAATAGGGTTTTTTTTTTTTTAGAGGAAGGAAACAGGCAGTAGTGAAGGCTTCTAGGTAGGCAAGCAGACAGAGAGAGAGAGGAGGAAGAAGCATATATTTATTTACTTAGATATTCATTTTGGTTGACCCCATCCCGTTAGTGAACTTGGGTCCTTGAGTTTTATGTGGACTATGCTGTAGCCGCAGACTTAACACCTGAGCCACCACAGCTTGCTTTTTTGTCTTTTTATAATTGAGGTGTGAGAGTTCTTTACATATTCTAAATCTGGATGTAGATCACTAATCAGATGTAAGATTTGTATGTATTTTCTCCTGTTTTGTGAGTTATTTTTCAAATTTCTGGATGGTGTTTCTTGACATGGTATCTTTTGAAATGCAAAATATTTTAATTCTGATGAATCCAATTTACCTATTTTCTATTTTATCACTTACAATTTTGGTGTCATATCTGTGGAACCATTGGTCTACCTCAAGGTCGTGCATTTTTTTCCTAAGAGTTACTGTTTTTGGTTATTTTGTCACTTACCTCTTTTTGAGTTAATTTTTGTGTCTATTGTGAGGTATAGAGGTCCAGTGTCATTCTTTTGCATGTGGCTATCCCACTGATTCAGCCACTACTTGTTGGGGGGGAAAAAAATGATTCTTCATTGAATTGGCTTCATCTCCTAGTCAAAACTCATTTGACCATTATAATTGTAAAGTATCTTTGTGAGCTATGTTCAGAAGTGATACACTGTACTTCAGCTTTACTTTATGCACTAGAACCAAGTCACTAAGTGTGCCTGATACTCATGGGGAAGGGAATTGGATCCTGCCCTTTGAAATGAATAGCGTCAGAGAATCTGTGGAAATACTTTGAAGCTACCACAATATGAATATTGTATGAGGAAATAAAGGATTTGTTTAAATATCACTTCTGTGTTGATAGTACAGAGGTAGTTTTTTTTAAAAGGAAATGTACAGGCAGGAAGGAAGAGGGAAGAGGAAGAAGCATTTATTTTTATTTAGTTCACATGATTTTTCCCTCAGCCCCAGGGACCTTGGGATGTTCAAGTGTCCCGGACCTCTCGGCCTCTAGAGTGCACTCCACACTTAATGAGTTTTCAGATGTTCAGTCTGGCGTATTCAGATATTGTTCCAGTATAGCAAAGAAAATGAATTGTATTTAAAAGAAACAGCAACCAAAAAAACCTAGCACACCCTGGTGGAGCAGCAGTTAGGCCAGTCGCCTCTGAAGGATCAAGCCACACTAGTCCTGGGTCTGAGGGGAAGACAGCCAGTGTGAGTAATTAAATAAAAATAAAAGAAAGGTGCTTCTACGTCCTTTAAAAACAACAATAGCAACCCTCTAAATAACGTAATTTTATTTTCAGAGGAAAGGTGCAGGCAGGAATGAGGGCAAGTAGATAGAATCTTATAGCATCTCATTTTTTTTAAAGAATGGTGCGGGCAGTCAGGAAGAGAGAGAAGGAAGAAACACTTCATTGTATTTAGTTGTTCCTCCTGTCCCCGGGACATGAACCTGAGACCTTGGAATGTGTGTGGATTACACTCTGATGAAGGCGGCTGACCAAACCGCTACTCTACCAGGGTGCGCCTTGCATCTCAAATCTAACCTATCTAATACTGACCTCTCTGCTATTTTGCCCTCATACTTTCTCTGTTGACAAGCCAAAGTCTTGGTGTTGTCCTTCATTTCTGTCAGCACAGATCTCGTTGGCTCTTTCTTCAAAATATATCTAGACTCAAACTGCTTATTATTATCTCTATGACACTCTCCATCCCCTAGTTAAGTCAGATGTTACACCTCTCCTGCTCTAATGCACAACACTCGGACTGGCTTTTCTGTTTCAGTATTTGCTATCCATAGTCTAGTTACCACATAGCACCCATAGTAGTTCTTTGAAAACGTTAGTCAGATATTGTCATTTCTCTGTTCACAACAACTTTGCATCAAATCAGGGTCTAGTAGACCCTTTGTCCTGTGGTACCACTTTAGGCTTAGCTCCTGTTTTCCCCCAGCCATTTGACTTCAGGCATACTTGTCTAATTGTTGCCTGGATAGAGCAAGTCCACTCCTCTCCTCCAAGTCTTCGGGCCTCTCCCCATCTTCTTGAAACTCTCTTGATAAGACATTTTCGCAGGTGCGCGCTGCTGGAGTGTGGTTTGGTGTATTGCCTCCAGCTGAAGTGCAGGCCACATACACCCCTAGGATCCAGGTTTGCAGCCCAGGCCCAAGGAGAGCCACCAAGTTGTACAACGAAATATTGTGCTTCTTTCTGTTGCCTGCCTGCCTACTCGCTCCCATTCCTACAATCACCTTTCCTTTGGAAAAGTTTTCCTTTTCACATTTTTCCTAGTGGTCATTACAGTAGTTAGGTTAGTGTTCTAATAGCTGTGTTATGTTTAATACAAATAAGTAAATATTGGGGAATGTGTTTATGTTGTATTTGGGTTTTGTTTTTTTAATCTTAGGTGCACATGAACTTGAACAGATGCAGCTGATTTTAGAATCTATTCCTGTTGTACATGAGGAAGATCGTCAGGAGCTTCTCAGCGTAATTCCAGTTTACATTAGAAATGACATGACTGAGCCACACAAACCTTTAACTCAGCTGCTTCCAGGAATTAGTCGAGAAGGTATTGTTACTCTAGTTTAACTATCATGTAATGGGCAGTGGGGGAGATAGGGTGGGTGGGTGTGTAAGCAGTATCTGTATAGGGGGAGCATTAATTTTTATCCTTAGATGTGTGAATTTCTCCCAAATATTCTTTAGATACAAAACCGCAGGTCTTACTTCCCCCTTTTTTGCCTGACTGGGATGTTTCTTTATTCCTCTGAATTAGTTTCCAGATTCCAGAAAGCGTACCTCTCTTCTGGTTCTAAACTTCACCTGCCTTTGATTATTTACCATAAGCGAGCATATTGAATCACTGGCTGTCATTACACTGGGATGGAGTTTTCTGAATGTTACATGATTAGTAAGCGTGCGTAGGGATTTTAGTGTGAATTAGTCATAAAAGAGAGAATTGAGCTGGGGAAAAGCAAAGTCTTCAGGGTAAGAGATAGAGGAAAAGAGTAAAACTCTGTATGAGCCAAACACATTACATAGCAACTTGTGCCCTGGAGTTAGGAGTACTAGGTGTATAATGTGAAAGTTTGTACAGACTTGAAAGTAGTAGGGATTTGGAGAGAACCAAAATTTGTTGACCACTAAAGCAATAATTTTCATATCTCAAAAAGAGTGAAACATATTTTAGTATTTATATAAATAAGATACAAATTTTTTAACTTTCAAAATAATTAAAATCTTTTTTTAATTTAGTTCATTAGTTTGGTTAAAAGTCTAATAACTCTTAGACTAGTTATTGTAATAAGGTAACATTTTTTAAAGAAGAGGAAAACGCTTTTCTTTGCAGTTGATCACCTCACGTCTTGAGAATTATGCTGCAGTAAGGTACATCGGTGTTAGCATTGTTAGTTCTCTCATGAGAATTAAGGATATATAGTTTTTTCTTAAACTTTCTCTTAATTATAAATTTATATTCATGTCACACACTGATCACTATATGTGGTTCAGGTTATTATGTATCAAAGTCTTTTAAAGAAGCAACTGTTTTGAGAAATAAGCCAAATAATGATGATACTCTCTCCGGCTCCCTCCACGACCCGGTTACATTTGAACTGCTCAGTAACACTGAGACAGAGAGCAGCTGTTTTAATTTCACTGCACTTTACAGGCTTTCCTCTTCAATCATTCTGTATTCCTAACCATCCTTCGAGTATGTCTTCATAATCGATGTCACAGTCACATCATTACTGACTCTTGCTCCTCACCTTGTTGCCACTGTCACAGCGTCCTTGTTCAGACCTGCACAGCCACCACTTAGCATCTCACTGCCTCAGAGTCATTTTGGGAGCACCTTAAAAATGGAGGATTTGGGGGTGTGGGATGGGGAACAGGGTGGGTGTTTGTGTTTTCAAAACTCTAACCCTGATAAGGTTGAGATACGCTACTCAGGGATAATCTGGGTTGACTTTGGAGTCATTGTCACTATTACTGTGTCTCATCAAAAGAATCAAGCTACTGAAAGAAGACAGTACTGTAGAAGCATTTGTAGTCAGCTAAAATTTACTTTTCTTTATCCTTGTTACAGTGGGGTTATGTCTTAGCTATGAGCCAACCTGAGTATTCGGTGGATGTCTGGGATTTAGTCATAATATGTGGAATGAATGTCTTTGATAATGGATACTTGGAATTGATCATTGAGTAAAGAGTCTCGCTGTTTACAAGCAGCGGAACAGCTCACAGATAAGTGCTGTGCAGAATGCTTAAAGTTCGACACTGAAAATTTGTTATTTTTGGGCAGCACATTCTGAGGCAGTGGGGACTTTGTGAGAATAATACATGTTCTTTCCTCACACTCTGTTCTAGATCTTCAGAGGATAAGAGCAAACAGGATTAAATACATATGAATGAACACATGACTTCTAGGGACTCTACTCTCATTAATAATGTCTTTAAATGAATACCCTTTTTTCCTATCTCCAATCTTTATTTTTTTCTGTAGTTTGCTATAAAAATATGTAGCACACTTCAGTATTATTAGCACAGTTAAATACCATTATAGAGTCAATTTCCTCTAGAGCAGTGCTCTTCAGTAGAACTTTCTGTAGTGTTGTATAGATACATACACTTGGGAGCTCAGCCTGGCTAGTCTCTTTTTCACCTTCTCCTCTTTCCACTTGCTGCTTACAATTCTCAAATGCTATGGATTTTAGAGCATATTTCTCCTGTGTTGCTGAA
This sequence comes from Solenodon paradoxus, assembly GCA_004363575.1. Taxonomy (NCBI): domain Eukaryota; kingdom Metazoa; phylum Chordata; class Mammalia; order Eulipotyphla; family Solenodontidae; genus Solenodon; species Solenodon paradoxus. Next base: position 371,532 of record RJWH01000217.1, on the reverse strand, counting down.
GAATGGTAAATGTGCTAGATCAACCATCCATAACTCTGCCTTAGAATATTTTATTACCTTGAGATACATGGGCCCTGGGCTAATTAAGATGGACTTTTTTGCAGGAGAACAAAGAACAACTTGATGTATTATGAAATAACTTCTTAAATTAGGGTTATATGCGAGAGAGGATGGCAGTAAATGGAGAGCACAGGAAGGAGCCTCAGCTCTAGGCCACTAAATGGCATAAGTAGCAAGTAGGTAGGTTGTCTTTATTGAACTAATTTGGAGATTGACTGAGATAATGTATGTGAAGCATTTTGTAAAATGTAAATGACTATTAAAATGTCAGCTGTTAATGTTAATAAGAGAATGGGAATTGAGAATAGGGTCCTAGAGTACAGCTTAATTTTAGAGAGAAGGCTTATCTTTTCCTTGGCAACAGAAGGTTAGGATAAGAGGATGTATGAAAGACCGTAGAGAAGAAGTAGGAGTTGAAATAAATGTGAAGTGGTCTTATCTATTGAGAATGAGATCAGAAAATAAAGAGACAGTGTGAGACATTACTAAGAATAGCAAAGGGCAAATTGAAATTCCATAGTATGAATTCGTAGAGCACCAGATATATATGTGATTTCATATCTGGCTTTCACTAGTACTATATAAGGAGCAGAGAAAGTAGATGGTAGGTGAAAGTAGATGATTCAGTGTTTGAAGACTGATATAACTTACAGGCACACAGGTAATGTAAGGTTAACCTTAACCTTCAGACTGACGACAGTGTGGTTTATGTTGGGGTAGGAGCTCTCGAAGGCCTAACAGTCAGAATTAGTGGGAAGAATTGAGTGTATACTAGCTTCCCTAGAGCCCCCAGAGCCTAAAATGCTCAAGTGTGTGGTGTGGTGTGTGCTGGAGTGGACTGACTGAAGCCCAGGTCAGCTAAGAAGTACAGCAGCTAGCCAGTGAGGTAAGGGAAGGAAAAGACTTTTATTAAAGCTCTAGACACAATACATTTGATTTTGGCACCTTATGAAATCTATCCATTTATACATGAAGTAACTTTTGAAGTTTAGAAGTTTATTTGTCGAGTTTTGACAGACAAAAGTGAAAGTTTAACTTAATATATTCTGTTGCTTCTTTTGTAACTGGTGTAATAGGAGATTCCAAATATTTACTATGTTTATTTGAATAAATGTCTTTTTAATCTACAAATCAAATAAGTTTTATTTCTCTAGGAAAGCTTAAAGTAACTTACCTTTTAATTGAATAATCCCCCTTTCCTCTCTTGTATGGATTGGTGGGCCTCCAGTGTAATTAGTGTTTCAGTCCTGTTACTAGCCCTTTGCTATTCTACTATAGAGTGGTAAGGTGATCTCTTAGCTGGTTATTTAACTAAAGGAAATCCAATTTTTGAGTTTTTCTAAAAATAAACAATTCTCTCAAAATTTTCTACCCTTTCTTTTGCAGCACTGGATTTCCTGGAACAAATTCTGACTTTTAGCCCCATGGATCGTTTGACAGCAGAAGAGGCACTCTCCCATCCTTACATGAGCATCTATTCTTTTCCAATGGATGAGCCCATTTCAAGTCATCCTTTTCATATCGAAGATGAAGTTGATGATATTTTGCTTATGGATGAAACTCACAGTCACATTTATAACTGGGAAAGGTAAATTGATCCTAAATTAGAAAAATACCATTTATTCTATTTTCAGTAAACCATGATACAATGAGTTTTATTATGGTAAGACAGTGTAGAATTTTTTAAAAATTAGTTATGGCCTCTGCATTTCTACTAAACTCATTAATATTTTGAATAACCATCACAAAATTTAAATATTAGTTACTGGTTAAGGTAAATACAATGGGAAAAGTAAGTGCACCTTTGAAACATTTTCAAAGCCATTAAAGTATTTAGTTAATAAATTATAAGGTCCTTTAAATGTGAGTACTGAAGGTTGGAAATCTGAACTATTTTAAAACTATTGATTTTATGAATAATAAACAGTTTTTAAAGATATTAAGTGATAAGACTCAACTGTATACAATAAGATATCTCCAGAGTGTGTCTCAGATTTTTACATATAATCACTTACATTTTAGGATAGAAATTATTTTTGACATATGGTTTTCTAATGACATAATGTTTGTGGACACTTAACATAGGTTTGGTGTAAGGTGCTTTTCTAGTCTGAACAGTAGGAACAAAACATCAAAACGTGTAACATACATTTTAAAGAATTCCTTCCTTCGGCCTCCTTTTAGGATTTCTAGATTTCTGGGGAAGTTTGGATATAATTCTTCCTCAAAGTAGGATGGTAGCATACAATAGAGATTAGCCAGGTTTGGCTATCACTAATGGCAACCTTGAAACTTCAGGATTTCATATATTTCTGTGCTTAAAGGAAAAATGATTGCTAATTAAAAGTTAAGGAAGTAGCTAATGTTGAAATTATTTTATTGTTGCTTTTTTTCTCCCTAAATATTGAGGTATTTGTGAATATGTTTATATGCATCTGTCAACCACGTATTTTTCCTTCACATTAATTTTTTTGCCACCTGTATATAGTCCTTTTTGCACACACCCAAATGTCTTCCATCCCTTCCATTTTGTCATACTAGTTAAATCTTCTGATCTCTTTTCCGTTGCCTCCTCCACATGCCCCAGCCAGTTTCCTGTGTAGTGTTTCTGTCTCTCCTTGGGCCTGATGCAATCACCTTGCTGTGGTGTGTCAGTAAGACGATGCCACGTTCAGTGGCACATACGCGTGGAGAGTTTTTCCTTTCTGTCCTGATGGATTCCAGCAAGTCTTCCTCTTTTCTTATCTGCCTTATTACCAGAAGAGTAAAAATTTGCAAAAACATCAGATTAAGATTAGAGATCTGTATTTTATGGCCAATATAATGTGTTTTCTCTGTGCAAAACTTGGAATTAAACTATAAAGACACCAGCCACTCAGTTTATCTGCAGTTATGTTTAAAGGAAATGAAAAATAGATTAGAGGGCACACCCTGGTGTAGCAGTTGGTCAATTGCCTTTGAAGGAACTCAGTCCACATACCCCCTGGATTCGAGTCCCAGCTCTAGGGGGAAACAGCCAGTGTGAACAACTCGCCTTCTTTCTTGTCTGCACCACCTTTCCTTTAAAAAATAAAAAGACTAGAGAAAAAAGGCAATGAGTATGGAATCATAATTGAGTTTAAGAATGGAGACCTCAGTTTATTATAATCATATTCTTCATTGGTAATTAACAAGCATTGTCTCATATTTCTTTGTACATTAACAGAACTTACCTATTCATTAAGATTATAAATTGCTGGAGAACAAGGACAGCTCATAACTTGAAAGACTCAGCATAGTGCTTTCAAAAGGCACTCTGAATTTGAAAATGAAGTCCTACACATGAACTAACACTAATGTATTGATTTTTTTCAGGTACCATGAGTGTCAGTTTTCAGAGCATGATTGGCCTATACATAACAATTTTGATATTGATGAAGTTCAGCTTGACCCAAGGGCTCTGTCTGATGTCACTGACGAAGAAGAAGTACAAGTCGATCCTCGAAAATATTTGGATGGTGATCGTGAAAAGTATTTGGAGGATCCTGCTTTTGATACCAGTTACTCAACCGAGCCTTGTTGGCAATACCCAGATCATCATGAAAACAAGTACTGTGATCTGGAGTGTGGCCACACTTGTAACTACAAAACGAGGTCATCATCATATCTAGATAACTTAGTTTGGAGAGAGAGCGAAGTGAACCATTACTATGAACCCAAGCTTATTATAGATCTTTCCAACTGGAAGGAACAAAGCAAAGAAAAATCGGATAAGAAAGGCAAGTCAAAATGTGAGAGGAATGGATTGGTTAAAGCCCAGATAGCGCTAGAGGAAGCGTCACAGCAGTTGGCTGAAAAAGAAAGGGAGAAGAACCAGGGGTTTGACTTTGATTCCTTTATTGCAGGAACTATTCAACTTAGTTCACAACATGAGCCTGCTGATGTTGTTGACAAATTAAATGACTTCAATAGCTCAGTATCCCACCTAGAATTGAAAAGTTTGATATCTAAGTCAGTAAGCCGGGAAAAGCAGGAAAAGGGAATGGCAAATTTGGCTCAGTTAGAAGCCTTGTACCAGTCTTCTTGGGACAGCCAGTTTGTGGGTGGCGGGGAGGAATGTTTTCTCATAAATCAGTTTTGTTGCGAGGTAAGGAAGGATGAACAAGTTGAGAAGGAAAACACTTACACCAGTTACTTGGACAAGTTTTTTAGCAGGAAAGAAGATACTGAAATGCTAGAAACTGAGCCAGTAGAGGATGGGAAGCTTGGGGAGAGAGGAAATGAGGACCGGTTTCTGAACAGCAGTGGCGAGTTCCTCTTTAACAAGCAGCTTGAGTCCATAGGCATCCCGCAGTTTCACAGTCCAGTTGGGTCACCGCTTAAGTCGATACAGGCCACGTTAACGCCTTCCGCTATGAAATCTTCCCCTCAGATTCCTCATAAAACATACAGCAGCATTCTGAAACATCTGAACTAAAACACTCAGCAGACATTTCTCTCTGTCATGAAATGTGTTTTGTCTTTTTTATTACTAGTGTTTAAATCATTTCTTTTAACTTGAATCAGATGGTGTCATTTAGAAAGGATTTCATTAGTTCTTGGTTTTTAAAATCCAGACTTTTTTTCTACTTGTGAGATGGTTTTCATTTTAACTGGCATGTGGTTTGCACACAAAAATAAAGAATAGAGCAAAATAATGCAATGCGGGAGGAGACAAAAGAAATGCACTAAGACAAGTAAAATACATTCTCTCATAGAACAATGATTTGTTTTACAGGAAATAAAAATCTTGCCTTGAAATTTACACAGTGAGACTGTACATATAATTGCATGAAAATATCTATTTTTTTCCTAAAACATTTTTCATTCATGAGTATTTTCAAGTTTTTCATACTGTACACATTTCTTAAAACACATGATACCAGCAGCAACTGAAAATGAATGCCGAATTTGGTACACATGTGTTATCTACCTCAAGGTAACAAAAGTATGTGGCAAAACATTTACCACCCATAGTGCTTCACAATATGCACTTCTATTTAGCCAGCGTTTTTTGTTCGTAAACTCTTCTTAATAAGATTCATTCACCGTTTATAAATGTTCTGGTATGCATTCTTTATAGTGAAGTGTTACTATGTCACATCTTATTTATTTTAGCAAATCAGTATATTTTCTGTATTTAATTATAAAAATTTTAACTTAGTTTTTGAAATTTATTTGCAAATACACTTTTTATCCATTTGGCACTATGGTTTGTTGCCTATTTAGCTGACTATATAATGTTAGCTTATCCTAAGGCTGTCCACGTACTTAATTTACTTAATACTCATTTTAAGTAAAGTGCTCACTGTGTATAGGAATTTGTATTTTGGAGGTGCTTGATCTATCTACAAAGAAAAATTAGGAATTACTTTATTATAAAATGCTCCTAGAAGTCTTAATTGTGTTTATTTTTTAAAAAAAAAACCAACTGTAATGTTAGACTTGTGTGCATGGAAGTAATTAAGGTACATCATTATTGTAGTTTAAAAATTGTACATGATAAGACATATTTTGTTTTTACTGTATGTTTTTACTGAATGATCTATTCTCATCCCAAGGCAGCATGAAGAAGATTAGGTTAAATGTAGCATGTGGCATCGCAGTCTCTTAGAACTTGTTTCATCTATTTTATTTTATTGAATACTGTCTGTATCTTTGGTTATCCTGTTTAAAGAAAAAGGACAAATAAAACATGCCCAGCACATATGGCTCCTGGTTCACTCTTTCAGGAATGAAAATTACCTGCTTGAATGAAAATTACTAGCAGAATCTTAGTTCCACTTTTCTGCATCTTTTGAGTTGTGGGTGTGGTGAACCTTTGTTAGGCGAAAAGACATGAGTAAAAGGTCCTTTGTCTCCACACAATTTTTTCTTGACTTACGTTCACGCAGAAAATGGAGAAGGCTTTATAATTCAAAACTTATATAAGATGTGAATGCTTTGAAATATGCTGTTGGAGAAAATGCCTTTATATGCATTTACAGCGCATCATCTTTCCTTTGCTCAGGAACTATCCTAATGTTTCCGCTTTCACATCTGATTTCTCTTGAGTCCTTTTTCCCCTGAAGTCTAGCTAAATTTTGTTGATTTTTGTCTGTTCTCTAGTTTTTATTATTTCCTTCCCTCTGCTCACTTTGGGTTTAGTTCATTCTGTTTCTTGTTCCTTGAAATGTGAAGGAGTGTTGATTTGGGATTTAAAAAAAAAATAGATGAGCATTTAAGGATTCATAGATGAGCAGAAGAGAGAGTTTTCCCATACACCCCAAAACCCAAAACTCCCGGTTACCAACATCTCACACCAGGTGGTACATTTGTTACAGTTATTGAAACCACTGACACATCCGTATCCATTATTGCTCAAAGTCCACAGTTTACTTTAGAATTCGTTCTTGGTGTTACAGGTTTGAACCAGGTCCCTAGAAATCCTCTGCTCTGCCTGTTCTCTCGCCTCGCCCCTCACTCCAGGCAACCCATGATCTTTTTATTCTCTCCACAGTGTTGCCTTTTTGTCATGTAGTTAGACTAATATAGTATGTAGCCTTTTCACACTGATTGCTTTGAATAAGTAATATGCATCGATCCACTTCAGGGTGTCTTATAAGTCCTTTTGGCTTTCTTTAAAAAAAAGTGGGTTTTTTTCCTTCTTATTTCTGACTCAATTTCAAATAACCTGTCTGAGTTTGCTGATTATTTCTCCTGCTTGATAAATCTGCTGTTGATCCTCACGTGTATATTGTTCAATTTAGTTCTCGTATTCTTCAGCTCCAGAATTTCTACTTGGTTCCTGTTAGAATTTCTACATCTTTACTGTAGTCTCATTTTGTTCATGCATTGTTTTCTTGATTTTGTTTATCTGTGTTCCGTTACAGCACACTGAGCTTCTTTAAGATTATTATTTTGAATTCTTTACAGATCATTTCATAGACCTTTTTCTTTTTGATCAATTTATGGAGATTTGTTTCTTTGATGGTGTCAGTTTCCCTGTTTCTTCATGTGCCTTTTATTTTTCGTTGTATTATTTGCATTTTCAGGAACAGCCACCTCTTCCAGTCTTTGTGGACTGGCTTTGTCCTGGGGAGATCACCAGTCATCCCAGCTGGAGATTCTGGAGCCATCTCAAGCCTTTTACAGAGATGTGTCATCTCTGCACTCGTGTTTAATTCCTATTCCTCGTTGCCCCCTTCACACAAGGCATGACAGTTTCTTTTTCACAGTTTCTTTTTCACAAAGTCTGTTGCGCTGCCTGAGGTACTACAGATTCTCTGGTCCTACAAAACTCACGGAGCTTTTGTTCTAAGCAGCTCCCAGGCTTCCAAAATAGTGCTGTGAGTCAGGCTGCATTGAAACCACCAAAAAGTCCAGAGCCTTGGACCATTAGTCGGGGGAAGTGGCAAGTTGGGCCTTTCCTCCCAATCATGAGCTGTGCTCTGTCCTATCTTTGCTTCCCAGAAGCCTATTTGCTGATTTACCCTCGCGCTAGCAGTGTCGATTCACAGCCTCCCCAACAAGGAAGCAGGTCTTTCATTCACTGGATCCTACCAGGCGTCTTGTGTTTAGCTGCAGTGGGAATGAGAATTCCCAGTTCAAATAACTGCATGACAAAGTCACGACTGCACCTTAGGGATCCTTACGCAGCCACTTCAGTGATGATGAGTTAATCTTGCGTCGCATTTCCCATTGTAGTAGTTGTAGCTTGAGAACAGGTGGTTTAAATCAAAGCCTGAGCCAATTATATCACTACACTGTAGCTAAGCAATAAAAGAGCACCATGAGTCAAATAGTTTTCAAAATAAAATTCAAGGGTGCACCCTGGTGGCCTAGTGGTCAGTATACCTGGGAGCAGTCCCACATACATCCCAAGCTCCCAGGTTCAAGCCCCAGGGCCAAGGGGAGCAAGCAGTGTGAACAAAATACAGTGCTGCTGCTTTCTCTCTGCCTGCCTGCCTGCCCGCCTGCTCACCTTCATTCTGTCTGCACCTTCCCTTTAAAAAAAAGAAAAAAAGGCATCAGACAGCTTACCCTCCTTAAAGAAAGGTACCAGAGTTACAGGTGGGAATTCCCAGATATTTTGTCTTCCTTTCACTGGTACTATCTTCCCTGAAAAATGGGCATTCTGGAAAGTGGTGAACTGAGCTGGTCCTGCAGACTAGTGTAAATAAAGCTTTGAAGCCAGAAAAAAAAAAAAAAAAAAAAACATGGCGTCTTGGCTTCAAAGTTAAAATAGTTTTTTAAGTTCCATATGCAGGCAGGAATGAAGGCGAGTAGGCAGACAGACAGAGAAGGAAGAAGCACCCTCTTCCATTTTCATCTTGTCGTTTACACTGGCTGTTTCCCTGTGGATCCGTGATGACCCTAGGGGTACATGGCCTGCGTTTCTCTGGAGGCGACTGATTTAACTGCTACTCCACCAGGGGAATTATTAAGTGCTGTTTTCCTTCGGAGGCTAGTGTGTATTATATTGCATGCACATTTAAGTGATGTTCTTTGAATTATTTACCTCCTAATCATAGCCTTTTCAGTTTGTTGTTGAATTCAAGACTAGTGTAGGTTATCATGTATCCGATATTTGCCTTACGCTTGTTTACATTAGGACTGTTTATCACGAGTATAGAATCTCATGAAAATCTGGATAGAGAAAAAAGAAACTAGGAATTGGGAGATTTCAGTTCAAAATCTAGTTTCACCACTGTCACTGTGTCACTTAGGTGTCACCTCTACGGGCCTGTCCTATGGGCCCTGTCCTTGTTAGCTAGAAAATGCACATTAATTCAGCCTAAAATACCATCTGCCTGGGACAGTGGGACAGGACAGTAACTTGTTGAATTCCAACGGTGATGACCACGAAGATTAACCCTTTCCATTATATGTTGCTCAAAATATGTTATTTCTACAACAGCTATGTTGGACTGAGTGCACTGATGTGCCTGTTATTGATTGGGAATGATACTGTGTTCAATGCACTTATCATTTGGTGGAAGAAGAGAGACAAAATCATTGGAACGCCAATATTATTTACGTGTGAAAAAGCAATGTGAATTCACCAAGCTCTTTCCTCACAGTACCTGGGACAGTCTCCTTAAATAAGCAATGGGAATAAACCAGTGAAGACAAGGATCTTTATGAGCTCTTCCAAAGGTTGGTATGTGACGAGTATCTTAGAGAAAAGAGGGTGTTTAATAATCATCCATGGTAGAGTGCTCTTTTGTTTCAATGCTGAGATCTGACAGCAAATTCCATTTGATTGACAAATGTGTCTTCAGTGCTTTGGTGCGATGCAAGAGCGGTGTTAACAAATCTAGCCAAGTAATACTTGCCTCCGGTTACAACAGTCAGCCTCTGGCTCTTGCTGCTGCTGAAGCAGGTGTGAATGTAGATGCCTGATCTGACACTGCTCCCGGGCTCCGGGTTCAAACTCCGGTACAGCCCTGTTTCTTCAGGCCCAACTTCCACCGCACACGTGGAGGTGGATTTGCCTATACACCTGGATCCTGCTTCCACCTGTTGCCACTCCCACGCCACCTAACTTGAACCTCTGAGATGACTTGGCTGCCTGTTGAGACACCGAACCTTGCAGCATTTTCTGGTCCTTAAACACAGGCTTCGGTGTCAGATCTAAATGAAACGTAAAGCTCTTGTCCAGCTTACCAGCTTAACAATCCACCTTGATTTCCCTCATTTGTAAGGTAGGGCTCCTGGTTGTAAGGTTTAATGAGATACTGCTCACAAAGCCTTTTGGCCAACACCTGTATTTCATAAATTATCACTGCTCTTTCCCTGCTTGAGTTATTGCCTAGGGCTCCAATTTGTGATGAAACTCTGAACTCTAACCTTTGCTTCCAGTATTATATCTCCTTATCTAAGTATCGTACTTCTGGCCTTGACCTACCAATAGCTTTCTTGTGTAGCCGTGTTGCTCATTAGCTCTGCCAATTCCTGGCGCCCGTAATTGGTCCTTCCTCACCAGCCCAGACCTCGTCTGAACTAAGTGAGCATTGACAGTGCTAAGGCCCCTAGAGCCTAGACTGAGATGGGGTCCACATTCTGTGTTTGCTGTTAAAAAAAAAAAAAAAAGCCTCTTCATTTGGAAAACAAAGCCTGGGAGTCATCTCACACACCCAGTTCCTTGGCAAATCCTGCGAGTTTTAAGACTGACCCCTTCTCAACATCTCCACCTCCCAGGTGATCTTCCCCAGCATCATGTGTCTGCTGACTGTGGCCATAACTTCCTGACTGGTCTCTGACCTGCTACAGTTTATTCTCAACAGCAATTAGAGTGATCCTTTAAAATCAGAAAGCGAACCACTTCATCCCAGTGACTCAGAATCCGATGTGTCCGCTCATCTGAGTACGTGTTCACGGGGCTCCTTAAACCCTCCTACGAGGCACCCTCCACTCTTCTTCCAAGCTCTTAGGACTCTGGCCACGCTGGCCCCCTCTTGCTCCCTCCCTAGTGTGTTTACTCCTTCCCTCTGCTTGGAAAGCTCTTGGCGCAATTGCTGCATCACTTTCTCCCTCCCCTCTTACAAGTCCTTGCTCAGAGATCACCTTCTCCCCGAGGCTGCCTGCCCAGTGTACAGGAAACACCCGTCTCTCCTACACGCCTACCCTGCTTGGTTTTTCTTTCCAGCCCACACACGGATATGTATATCCTTATATTCAGATTGTCTTATATTTCAATTATCTCCTCTTAGAATGTGTGTCCTTGAGGCAGGGATGGTCTGTTTTGTTCGCTGCTGTACCCCCAGCCCAGCACATGCTTGGCACCTTGAAAACACACAGTATTTGTTGAATAAATGAAGGCATGAAGGAAACTAATGACTGCTGTTTTCTGAATTCTTTTCTGGATTTTTGGAGCCCAAGAGCAGTGGGATTCTGGTGATCATTCTGGGCTTTGCTTACTCATTTTGCGATGAAGTCATAGTATTACTGATTCTCTTAACTTTCTGTAATTTGCCGGGGGGAGTTGGTAACTTTGTGGTTTCTCAGGTGTGCCTCCCCAGGACCTGCAAGCTCTAAGTTGCAGTCCCAAGAGCAGTTAGAAGATGTCACCTGGTCCTGCCTGTTTATCACCATGAATTACGTTGTCAAATGTGGGTGTAGTTTAGGCAAGATGTGGATTGCTTCTGACTCAGCGGCTTGCCTGTCCTCCTGCTCTTTGTTAGGATGACTGTACCTGTCAGGGCTGCACAATGTGTACCTGTCAGGGCTGCACAATATGGACCTGGCCCAGTTAAGACAGTGCAGGCAGCTTGCTTGATGCCTCTGTACTATTCCTGTTCATCGTGACCCTCCCAAATGAGCAGGCACAGATTATACATTTAGTTAAGGATCTTTGGCAACAGAAACCATCTCAGGTTAGCCTTTGAATAAAGGGAAAGTGATCAGGATTCAAGGGTGACTCTTGGAACCCAAGAACTAAGCAGGTGTCAGGAAGACCCAGAACCAGGTGGCAGGGCCCTGGCAGCCCAGGGAGGACTCTGTTTCTCCTCTCTGCTTCGTGCTTGACCAACCAGGCTTCTGGGGCCAAAGATGGTGTATCGCTTCTGGACTGTAAGCTCCCTGAGGGTAGGGCTCTTCATCAAAATGGTTTGCTGATGTACTTCAACACCTAGAATGGGCCCTACACATAGTAATAGTAAACCATCAAATATTTGTTAAATCTATTTTTATTTAATAAAAACACAGAAAATGTAATATTTTAGTGCGTTTATTTTCTTCAGTGATCCCTGTTGGCTTCTCCCTCTCCCTCTCGAGAGCCCCACCACACACACGGGTAATCACCAGCACCTTTACAAAGCGTTCTTATTTTATAGACGTACATACACTCACACGTACTTTTTAGAGTTTAGAGATTGGTTTTCAAAAATACGTTGTGGGAATAAACTTTCTTGTACGTATTGCATTAAGACAGTGAACCTACCTAAGTTACTGATTTAGTCGCCGTCATGCACAGCAGGAGGAAAGAGAGGAGTTCTAAGACTTCCAGCAAATTAAAAAGTTCATCTAGATGCCTGGTGGTTCAGTACGCTGGGCGCAGTCCCACGCGTTCCAAGGTCCCTGGCTCAAGCCTAAGGCCACTGAACGTGCGCTGCTTCCTCCTCTCTTCCTGCCCGGCTGCCCACCCACCTTCATTCATGGCTGTACCTTTCCTTTAAGAATCAAAGTTCATCTACATGCCTTCACACATGCCACGAGTCCATGATGATTAATGGTCATACTAGAACTTTAGAGATAAAGCCCATATATTTCACAAAATATGCATGAAAGGTCTGGAGTGTGGGCCCGTGGTTGTGACGATGCAAGCAGCTGAGATGCTGTCGTGTGACAGGGATGTGGGGCCCCAGGGACTGGGTTCGGAGCAGCGTGAAAAACCAAAGTACGCTGCTTGGAAATACTTCCTCTTCCTTCCTCCCTCTTCAAGAAAATAGAAAAAGAAATGGAGGTCCTGATGCCTCAAAGAGGGACTTGACTAACAAAACAGTTTCATGATTATCATTAAACATGTGACTTAAGATTTCCTGATTGTTTTTTCCTTTCAGCCCTAGTCCCAAGTGTCAAACCTAAGTCCACAGTTTCCCAGCCTGTGTTTCAGCTGCCTCGCCACCGACAACGGCTCATCCTTGTACTGTTTCCTTACCAACTGCAAGCGTCATCTTCTAAGTGATCTCATGGTTTAGAATCTCCGGATCAGCAGGCCTTTCCTTATATCCATGCAGAAAAGCACTCAGGTGTGCTTTTATTTCTATTTCTTAAAAATTCATTGTTGAAAGCTTAGAAAAACGCAGATAAGGGAGTGGAAAAAATTCCCCATAATTCCATCACCTAAGTGCAGTCACTGTAAACCGCTATTCATATTTTGTCATCCCTCTCCCTCCCACTGTCTTTGTTCTCTCCTAAGCCAATTGCTTTGTCTTTCCATATTTACAAAAGCATAAACATTTTAAAATACATAAGGTAAGCTCACGCTGGTGGCTTCATAGTTCATACACAGCCTGAGAACCCAGGTTGAAGACCCAGGACCAGGGGCAGCAAGCAAAATGAACAACTAAGTAAAATAAATAAAGTGCTTCCTCCTCCTCTCCCTTCCTGGCTGCCTGCCTACATGCCTTCATTCCTGCCTGTACCTTTTCTTTGAAAATAAATAAATAAATATATATACACACATGTAAATATATGCATATATATATGATAATTTCCCTTTCCCTTCTCTAAATATCCATCCCCTTTACCCCTGTCAACGCAGACATGTGTTCTAGAAACAGAAGAGACCAGGTACAGCTCATGACTTCCTGCTTCCCTGGGGATGAGTCAGTGTGGTCCGGATCGGCACAAGGTGCCCACACAACACCCCAAAACTTTGTCCCCCTTCATGGGAACAGCCCTTGGAGGCCTGCCTGCCCACTGCAGCAGAGATCCGAGCCAGGTTCGAGGTCCCTGACCCTGGTCTTGCTCTTGGCCTGGATCCCTGCCTTCAGGGTCCTGCAGTCAGCTGGCCTTGCTGGGCTACCAGCGCCTGCCTGGACTGGAATCTTCTCGGACTTTGGACTTAACTTTTTATAAACACACTTCACAGAACACCACTTGGAACAGTGTGCCCTGAACGCTGCCTTCTTGCAGATCCAGAACACTGATTATGCGTAACAGAACCTCTCTTCCCTCTCCAGTACATGCGTCTGCTCACCCCGGAGCCTCATCCTGACCCCTCTGCCCTGGGTTATCCGCACAGTTGCTGAGCCGCGACGCCTGGGAGACAGCAGCTGATGACTGATGCTAGACTGCCTTTTGCTCCAGAAACTGTAATACATGATCGATGCATGTGAAGCCGGGAGAGCAGTGATGTGCTTGAGCGCAGGAGTGAATGGTGAGAAGGGGTGAAGCCCGAGCCCTGTAGAGGGCCACATTCAGAGGCCAGAGGGGAGAGCCAGTGTGGAAGCCAGACGGAAAACCCGGAGACCACATGGCCGAGAAGCCAAGACGTGAGACCCTCTAGGATGGAGGGAAGGACAGAAGTACCAAATATGGTGCAACTTGGTGGCCTGGTGGGCACAGTCTCCATACATCCCACAGTCCCTGGTCAGGACCTGGGGTGGTGAAACCCACCAAGATGAGCCAAGTGCTCCTCCGCCTCTCCCCCTGCCTGCATCCCTGCCTGCGTCTTTCTTTACGAAAGTTCCAGATGCTGCTGTGCCCTGATGGCCAAGTGGGTAAGACCAGCAGACACAGTCACATACTTCCCAATGAACCCAGGTTCGAGACCTAGGGGGGGAAACCGAAGATGAACAACTAAGTAAAATTTTTCTTCCTCCTCTCTTTTTCTGCCTGAATGTCTACTTGCCTTCAGTCCTGCCTGCGTCTTTCTTTTTAAAAAAAGTACAAGTGCTGAAGTAATTTATAGGAAATAAATTTTGAAAATAACCCCATGGATTTTGCAGCACAAAGGTCTTGGGTGACTTCAGTAAACTTCCATGTCGATGAACAGGTAGCTCCACTATTTAAAACCCTGCAAGGCTCCCCAGTGCCCTCCAGATAAAGGGGTTTTCACTTGGCGTCACCGTTCACCCCTTCCACACAGTCACCCAGGGCTCCAGCCTCCTGAGCTACTTGCCTATCTACTGCACACTTTCTCTCACGCCCGTGTTTTTCCCACTGTCTGGGACCCTCTCTTTTCCTGTATGTCCCCCCTGTCCACTTCAAGTACCATTTCCTCCAGGAAACCTCTCTGACCCCTCAAGTTATGTTGAGTGGTCCTCATCTCTTCCCATGGCATTGTGTTGAGCTACCTAGAGATTTTTGTCCCCTGCAAGTCCCTGACCTCTGGCCAAGACCCACCCCACAACTTTATTGAGCATTAGGGAAGCAAGCAGGGGGATGCATCCAGCTTTCTTCTCATCAAATAAGCAAGACTCTTGTCAGCCAAATTGGCCAGCGGGCGACTGCACTAGTACTGTGAGCCCCAGATGTCTCTTTGCTCTTTGGTTTCACGTAGGTCAGTTTGCTAAGAACTAGGGCCAGGCATGTAATTCCTGATAACCAGTTCCCAGGGTCATTAGGTTGCAAAAGTCTCAGGGCCATCCCTATCCCGCCTAGGGGCTTTCCACAGCCCAGTCCTAGGTGTGCCTCCCCACCGCCCCTCCTCAGTGCACCCAGCTTTCAAATGTTTGATAACATCCTGTTGACTCACATTTGCTTAATCCCTGCAGGATCTTCCTTTGTCCCAAAGGTCTCTTCTCCCAGTGCTTACTCTGTGAAAAGGTAACTGATTAGATCGTTAAGATCCCAGTGACTAGGAACATGCTCTTCCACGGCTGAGTCTAACTAAGCCTTGCTAAAGTGTAGGTAGTGATTCCAGGGAAAAAGGATTTTTTTTTTTTTTTGAGGGGGAAGAAACATTTATTTTTATTTAGTTGTAAATCATGGCTGTACTCCCCGGCTCAGGACTCGAACCTAGGTCCTTAAGATGGATGTGGACTGTGCTTGGTTGGAGGCAGTGGATCAAACCCCTACTTCACCAGGGTACACCAAAAACGGATTTTTATATTGCCGAATAAAGAGGCAGACATTACAGTTTCAGAAGATTTAAAGCCATTGTGAATATGGTTCTTAGGCACTGAAGTGGAATTATGCAAGTCTTGTCTTTCCACGCGCTTCCCTTAAAATTAACGCACGGCTCAACTTCTTACCTGAAGGCAGGGCGCCCCCTGGTGGAAAAATCTCATTTCTTCAGAAAAATCTGACCCTTTTAAAGCATAATTTGCTGTTTTCAGAAAAACCTCCTGGGATTTGAAGGATAGATTAACTCCACTTCTTAAAATGAAAATAAATACTAAAGGGAGAGAGGAAGAAAAGGAGAGGGGGAAGAATTTAAGGACGAAAGGAGGGAAGAGGAGGAAGACACATCATTATTTATTTGCTTATTTTTGTTTTTCACCCTAGTTCCAGGTCTCAAAGCCAGGTACTTAGGCTTTATGTGGTCTGCACACCAGTGTTTCCGTCGCCTGAGCCACAGGGCATGCTGCCAAAACTTGTTTTATTTCTGGTAGTAAAACTGCCTGCTCATGCTAAAAAGTTTAGTAAATACATCTATAAAGGCTTAAAAAAATCATAATTCTCCTTCTATAGTCATTAGCATTTAGAATGTATATTGTTTGGGGATGAATACTCGATATATTAAGCCCATCTCATGTAATTTGTCCTGTAAAGTTGTTTCCTTGATTTTCTGCCTCGTTGATCTGCCCGTTGCTACAAGTGGGGTATTAAAGATCCCTATTTACTGTGCTGCTTTCAATGCCCCCCTTTAGGTGTTAATGTTTGCTTATCTGGCTGTTCCCATATTGGGTACAAATTAGTAATGTGTATTATGTCTTCCTGTTCTATTGTTCCTTTTATCATTATATAGTGAACATCTTTAGATTTTATCACCCTTTTTGGTCAGAAACCTATTTTATCTTGTAACAGTTCTCGCTTTTTTAGATTCATCTTTGGTTTACAGTACAAATTTTCATCCCTTCACTTTGTCTCTTTATCTTAAATGAGTCTCTTGCAAAGAGCAGTTGGATTTTGTTTTTTAATCCATCCAGCCACTCTGCCTTTAATTGGTAAATTCAGTCCATTTACATTGTGTGATTATTAATGTGAGAACTTGCTACTGCTATTTTGACTTTCGCATTCTGGTTTTGTCATTTTTTGCTTTGTCTAGTTTTGTGAACTTTGAGAGCACATGTCAGCATTTCTTGGACAGGAGGTCTTAGAGCAGAAAATTCCTTTAGCTTTTGTCAGGGAAAGCCTTTATTTTCCCCATGTATCTGGAAGTTTTGCAGGATATAGTATTCTTGTTAACACCGGCTGTACCTTCGTCCGGGGACTGGAACCCAGAGGCATGCGGCATGCCTGTGGGAGACGATTGACTCCGCTACTGTCCACCACAGTGCATGTTTTTTTTTTTTTTAAGGAAGGTGCAGGCAGGGAGGGAGAGGAGGAAGAAGCATTTTATTTTTATTTAGTCGTTTACTGGTTGTTTCTTCCCAGACCGGGGACTTGAACCCGTGTGTATGTGGCCTGTGTTCCTTCAGAGGTGTTTTACTTTTGTGCTGTAGGTGGGAGTTTTTAAGATCTTCGTTACTGTGACTCACTTTCAGCCTCAATTAGCTCCCGTACATGTTACAGAAAATGAACTTCTTAAAAATTACACTGTATTCAATTGTGTGGAGTGGAGAAATCAGTACTTTGCTCACATCCTTTTCTATTTAACTTGGATAATTTGGTAACACAAAATTACTAAACTTGCTTCTAGATCTCATAAAAGAGAAATGTTTCTTTTCTTTCTTTCCAAAGGAAAGTGCAGGCAGGAAACGAAGACAAGAAGCAGGCAGGCAGGAAGAGAGAGAAGAGAATGTTCTAAGCTCTGGGGATACAGCCATGAACAAATCAAAGACCTCTGCTCCCACAGAGCATTTCTTATGCAATAGGATCTAAAAGGATCACAGACAAAGAATAACCAAGATACAAACTATGCATCAAGAAATGCCAGCACATATAATTTTTCTTTGAATTTGTCCTTATGCTTCTCTAAGTAATCAGATAGATCCTTTTTCTGGTGTTTTGTTTGTTTTTAAAGAAGGGAGAGGAGAAAGAAGTATCTTAAGGAAGGATAAGGAAGCACTTTTATTTGTTGTGATTATTTCCCTGAGTCATAAACCTGGGTCCTTGGGCTTTATAGGGTCCATGCCCCAGTCGCCAGCTTAGCACCCAAGTCACTGGGTACACCACCTGTTCTAACAAATCCACCTTTAAAATAGTATCAGAGGTGGAAAATGCTAGAATAAATCCTGCCAATCCAGCTTTTTTACAGGTCAATATACTACAGTCTCCCCCAACTAAATAACCAAACAACATTAAGGTAAATATCACATTAACCCCAAATAACCCTAATGTAGAGACAGGTGTAGAATTTACTGTCAGGTCTATGAGCCCCATGAGAGAAAGGCCAGTGCCTTGATCTTGGTGCCAGGGTGCCTGGCATGAAACTAAAAGGAAGTACTACCTAACTGATCACTACTATATTAATGTAAGTGAAATATATGCATCACATAACTTAAGGATTAAATGTCAGCAATACCATGAAAGTTTTCGAAACAGAAATTCTTATAGCTTTTAAAACACACAATAACAACTATGAAGAGCTAGAAATGGCTCCCAATAATTATTTTTTTCAAAAATCCCCTTAATGAAAATTAAACCATGGACTATGGCTGCTAATATTCTAAGATTAACTTATGGTCAACTCAAGTATGATACACATTCCTACTTTATTACAGTACTGATAGAAGAGCTAAATTTAGCATTCTTTATGCCATAATTTCTGAAATATTTTATAGAGCCCTTGCATAATTTTTACAATATTTATCAGGTCCTTTTTCATAGCAATGAGAAAAGTTAGAAAGTTTGATGATGCCGTTTCCCAAGTTTTTACAACAGTTATTAAAGTTTCAGAATGAAGCTGTCTTCACAAAAGTGATCACATTTCCCTTGTGGTGCTCCGGCTCTGATTTCAGAGCCTCTGCCAGTCGCACCAGATGACGACGGAGACGGTGGTGCCTACACGCTACGCCCTCTGCACACAGGAGCTGCAGTTCTCTCCTCCCGCAGAGCCAGCTGAGACAGGGTTACAAACTTAGTAGAACCATCTTTCATGGAGAATCATCAGGATCTTCCTCCCTTTTCTGCTTTGAAGATTTACCTACATTTATGTTTTCAGGTTCTGTGATGATTTTTTTCCTTCTTTTTTGGCTTATGCTGGGATTTAGAAACAAGAAAATAAAAATAAGCATAAATGAAATAAAAAAACATATGCGATCCTCCCTCTCAAAGATAGTTGTTAATATTTTGTTGTATACTCTATACCTATTTATGAATGACAGTGCATAACTGTTTTGCTGTCCTACATGTGATGGATAGTCAATCACCTATATTAACAATTCTTTCAAGGTGTAGATTCTCTTAGGAACCAGAGAAAAGGTAAGGCTGGGTACCATGTAAATGAGCACACACACGTCACTAGGATAAACTTCCTTATGCTGATTTTTTTTTTTTTTTAAGAGAGGAAGGAAGAAGAGGAAGCACTTTTAACTTATTTGCTTATTTATTCTAGTTGCCTTCCACCCCAGTCTCAAACCTGGGTACACACTTCAGCTGTCAGCTTACTGCCTGAGCCGCCAGGGTATGCCAATGCTAAATTCAATTCACTTCAATGAAATGCCTGAAAGAAATACTAGATATTTAACTTAAATATCTTTCTGTAAATACTTTTTAAAAAATAGGGTTCTTTCTATTCTTAACTATGCTAAAATGCACTAATCTTCATTTATTTGAAGACAAAACAAGCTTAAAAAGAAATGACGGTGGTGTGCCCCGGTGGAGTAGTGGTTAGGTCAACTGCTTCTGTCGGAGCAAGCCACATACCCTGGGGTTCATGTCTGGGGCCCAGGGGGGAAGCAACCAGTGTGACAACTGACTAAAAGTAAGATGCTCTTTCTCCTGTCTGCCTGCTTTCCTCTTGCCTTGGGAAAAAAAAAAAAAAAAAGACAATGCCAGATATTTATTGTCTAATTCTACTTAATGTTTCTGAAACAAAAAAAACAATGACAGAGAAAATGCTATTCCATCAATTATTTTGGTTAATACTATCTAAAATTAAATATTTAAAAAATGGTATTTACATCTGAGGCTCAATCCTAAAATTGGGTTGAAGTGAAATTTCTTTTAACAAAAATTCGCTTCACTGTTAAATCAGTATGTTAGTTCAGGATTTTTCTTTTCCATCAATGTTTTTGAAATCAAACTCTAATATCTAATGATTTAAAGTACAAATATAGTACTACTCAAAATACATTTTTCCCATTTTTCTGATGGTAGGATTAAATGGACCTATTAAGTAGATTACAGAGGGCAGAAAGGAAATTAAAGGTGGGCACAATGCTTAATAACATCTGCTAAACCTTTCATGTGATTACTAATAATCCATATTCCTAAGGCATCAAATCAGCATTTATGTTGTTAAAAGAACTCAAACTTAAGGTACATGACATGTTATAAATATCTGGGAAGCATGAAAAGTGAACACACCTTGTAGAGAGTCCATCAACACACTTTACTTGAAGTGCACCTGGCTGCAGGTCACCATGCTGGTAAAAGATGTCCTTTCTTCCACGCTGCTGTTTAGTGTCAACTCAGAAACATCTGTAACCCGAAAGGAAGGTCAGAACTACTTCCCACCCTGCTGCATACATTATCAGAGATATCTAAAGGACATTGTGTCTTCAAGTTCAAGAGAATTTGTTAGACAAAAACCATTAAGGACAATTCCATTCCTTTAAATAATAAACCTTCTTAATACACTAAAAACATGATTAAACAAACTAAGGTGTAAAGTAGACTTAAAAAAAAATTGTATTTTGGGAACCGATTGCTTTATTTTTTGTGTACCATTCACTACAGGTGAACAACTAACATTCTGCCAGCCTTAATATATACTTCAGAAAACAATTTCTACTTAAGATTTATAACACTAGGCCTAGATACATAGCAAATGTTTTCCTGCTGAACACTACCATTCAAAAGCAAGTATTTGGGCGCGCCCTGGTGGAGCAGGGTTGGGCACAGTCCACACACATCCCAAGGTCCCCGGTTCTTGTCCTAGGGCTGGTGGAACAACCAAAATGAACTAGAATAAAAAAGTGCCTTTTCTGCCTCTCTCTTCCTGCTTGCCTGTGTCTCTGCTTGCCTTCATTCCTGCCTGCACCTTTCCTTAAAAAATATTGAAAAAAAAAAAGTGTCAATTTATATGCAAAATATTTACATGTAATTACATCTATTTCCACGTGGGCCAACATTTTGTTTTCCATATTCACACCACTATCAAGTATCAGCTGCTGGGAACCCAGTGGGTGGCAGTGCTCTAGTGTATACTGCTGTCTCTCCAGTGACCCAAATCACTACCAGTGGGTCACGCGCAGCTGCACAACTTTACGCTTCAGTTGGTCAGTGGAGTTTCTGTTCCCCACCCCCTTGTCAGCACTGTGACACCAACACTTTGATCTGCTAATCGGACAGCCAAAAGATGGCATCTATATAATATAAAGTTGCATTTCTCTTATTAAAGGTAGGCTAGAGCACCTAGTATTTATTTTAATTTTTTTTTAAAGGAAAGTGCAGGCAGGAATGAAGCCAAGTAGGCAGGCAGAGAAAGGAGAAAGCATCTTTATTTTATTTTTATTTATTGGTTCACACTGGTTGTTTCCCCCTGAATCCAGGAGTATGTGGCTTGCCCCTTCAGAAATGACTGACCAAACCATTGCTCCACCAGAGTACACCTTATTTTTATCTAATTGTACATTATGGTTGTTCTCCCTGGCTCGGGAAGTGAATCCAGGTTCTTGGGATGTATGTGACCTGCACTTTAGCTGGAGGCAACTGACTAAACCAGGGCATGCTACATCTTTTATTTTTAAGATGACATTTCAATTTCCTCTTTGGTAAACTGCTCAAGCTATTCGCCCATTTTTCTACTGATTTAATCTTTTTAATGATTTGGAAGTTCTTATATACTAGGAAACCTAGCTCCCTTTTTGAACAAGAGCTACAAACTTATTTTCCTAATTTATAAGTTGCCTGTTATTTTGCCTTTGGCAGTTTTAGCCAGGAAGTTTTTTTTCTGTTTTCTTTATCAAGTTGATTTTCAATCTTTTATTGCTTTCAGATTTTTTTATCATTCTTATAAAAAGACAACAAAACTGGCTGAGAAAAAAAATTTTCAGTTTCTTTTACAGTTTAGTCTTGAATAGAGAAGTTTCCATTCTAGATGAGATATTTCTTTTAAGCTGAATTAAAGTTATACTTGGAAGGGAAAGAATAAACATTTTGTTGAAATAACTTTGCAAGGTACTATTCACTGTAATAGGTCTATTTGTATTCCCAGCAATGACTGACTACAGATCTCTGTAATCTTCTTGAATTTTGTCTTATAAGATTTGATTTTGGGTAACCCTTACAATATTTGAATACAGTCATTTAAGACATACTACAACTAAGCTAAGAGCACCGTACATATAATCCATATGTAGAAGACAAAAGTTTTATAGAAGTTTACTGAAGGACAAACTGGTTAGTCAGCTAATTACATGAGGGGCTAACACATTCTTTTACCGATACAGACCACCTTTAAGTGAACACTAAGAAACTACAATGCTTCTTCTTAGGGGCAGAAGTATCATCCCTGTTTCAAACAGTGCACGAAAGTGTAAAGTTTGAGCTGGCATTTCCATCTGATTATTTACTCCTATTTTCTTATTTCTTGACCTCTTTTCACAAGATACAATAAGATCTCTGACAGCACATTCTGTTTCTTTGGCATCGGAATAACTATCTGAAGAGACGACAAGCTGATTTACCAGGTTTGAGGAAACCCAGGTGGTCCACAGGTGCGGTGTCACTCACTTGCCAAACTGTTTTCACCTTCCTTTGACCATCATTTATCTCCACTCTCCATTTCTGTGGTTTTTCACTAAGGAAAGAAAAACCATCAAAGGGAGGAAAAAACAATAGCCCTCTCTTTTCTTCTACAGTCATTTCATAGTCTTTATTATGGGCGCTGAGGGAGAAGAGACAACCAAGTCACAGTTCACAACTCAAGAAGAAAAGAGAGAGAGGAACAAGATCATAAATGATACTTAAAGAAATGCTGTAATAACTGGGTAAAGAAGATGTGACACACATACACACAATGAAATTCTATGCAGTATTAAAAATGACGAAAAGTACCTTTTACAACTGGAACTGCAAGAGATCATATTAAGTGAAATAAGTCAGAAAGAAAGAGAAACACAGGTTGGCATGAACATACAAACTCTTAACAAAATTAACAAGACGCAGGACTGTGAGCCCCGGAGGGGTGGTAGGGTGGTCAAAAGGAAAGAGGATGAGGGGACAAGATGGAGGCAAAAGACGCTGGACTCTGGTGGTGGGTGTGGTGTGAATACAGACTGAGATGGAATTTCAGTAACCTGAAATGAATACAGCACTGTGAATAAAAAAATAAATATTAATATTAAAAACAAAAGAAATGTATAACAGATAAATGACAAATATGGGAGGGGACAATAAAAGAGGGATAATTTAACTCGGACTGGAGTTGGAAGAGTCCTCAGAGACTGTGACTTTTGAAGTGAGAATGAAATGATAAGTTATGCAGGCAGCCCAGGTCGAGGATGCAGGAGGAGCACACCTGCAGCCACCACAGGTAAGACTGTGGAGTGCCCGAGGAAAGAAATAACACAGAGCTCCTAACACAAAGGATAGTAGGGAGATGTGGTGGCACATGAGCCAGAACAGCTCCCAAGCCTGGCACAGAAGGCCTCACAGATCAGACTGAGATGGAGTGTTGTCCTAAAGCTAACAGGGAGTCATTTAAACAGAAGGAAGTCATAGGACAATCGCTTTGGCAGTGACATAGACAGGGCCATTAATGAAGACAGGTGGAACAGAGAGGAAAAAGGATTTTATTACAGAGAGCACAGGTATGAAATGATGCACATGTGAAATAAAGCAATGGAGGTATAAAGATGTAAGGAGAGAGATAAATTTAAAAATTTCCAAGAATGTCAGAACTCGGTTATCATTTGAGGGAGGGAGTGAGGGGCAAATATCAGTAGCAGACTAAGTCCTTGGTTTCTGTTCTGGGCATTAGGTAGAGACTAATGGTGGTCACTTGAGAAGGGAAGTATGGGTGGAAGAAATGTATTAAGAATGGCATAAAAGGTTTGTTTTAAAGTCTGAACCACCTATAAGACATTGAAGCTGGGGATTTGTATCTAAAGGGGCACTTGGCATATGGGTCTGAAGCTCAAGAGGAAATGAATTATGGTTACGAATTATCATTAGCCCAGAGGAAGCCTAGAGAAGGAATTTATTTAAGTTGTTTACCCTTGATACAAGTTTTTTATAGCAGTTGGTCTGACTGGCAGCTGAAAAATGTGTTGCTCATCCAGAGGATTTTGTTTATAATATTTTATGCAGGATCTAAAAAAAAAGAAAAGAATCTCTTTTAGAAAAAAAAAAAAAAATCCAGTTAGAGACAAAGGCTTCCTGGTATTCTAAAGCTCAGGAGAGAAAAATTTTATAGAGTAACCATAGCATCAACCAAAGAATAATTTCAGGGCCATAAAATTAAAAAAACAACAACAAGCAAGAAACCCTCCCATTCCACTTTTTTTTTTTCAATCTTTGAAAGGAAATCTCATTAAAAAATATAGTAGATATACTTCAGTAAAGGCTTAAGGGGGGGAAAGATGAAAAAGAAAAATAAAGAGGAAAAAGAGACATAGAGCCTCATGATGTTCAGAGTCTGGAGAATTAAGGAATTAATTTAATTATACTGATCTTTTTTTTCTCTCCATTTTAAAATGTATTTTTTATTAAAGTACCATTACATTATAACATTATATAGACTTAAGGTGTATAGATTGCAAATCAATCAGTATATACTATATGTACAGTAAATACTGGTGTAAGTTCACCACAAACAGTCAAATTCCATCCTTCTGGCTGGCAATAATATTGACAGAAGTCTGGTAATATTTAATTCCATTTGGTTATCATATAGATGGCTAGCAATGACTAGTCTGGACTAAATTTATAAGGATGTAAAGAAAAGAAAAGAAAAGAAAAGGTACTAACAGTGCTAGGTTCTCTCCATATATTATATCACTCAGTCCTTGAGACAAACACACAGATGAAAAAACAAGACTCAGGGAAAAGGAGCTTCCCCAGCAAACCAGGAAGTGCTGGCGCCAAGCGGCAAACTGGCTTCCTTCTGAATCCAAAGCCTCACCTTCCTTACGAGGGTGATGCAGAACCATCTGCTACTGTGAAGACAGGGTGTACAGGTTCTTGCCTAATAAAAACTACATATTTTGGCTGCAATTACTTCAGAAGAGAACACATTTGGATGCAAGTGAACAAGAGGAGCACTTACTGAGTCAGAGAAAAGAGGAGTTCATGCTGAAGCTTAATGAAAGCCATGCAGCTGACCAGTATTTCTAGAACATGGTGCAGTTTCTGAACACGATGAACCTGTTCTTGTATATCCACTGATGAAGAAATGAAATATTCCTGGAATGAAAAAAAGTGTAAGCAAAATAGGGAGCTAAACTGGAATCTTTGGAAAGAATATGGATGCTTGATTAATAAGGAGAGGACAAAAACAAGGCAGAGAAATAGAATTTACCACCTGTTAATATTATTCTTCAAATTAAAGAAAATTAAAATTCTCTTCACTGAGAATGCTTTAAGCAAATGGTTACTGTCTCTGGTAAAGGCAAATCACAGAACTGCTTTGCCATGAAGGACCAAGTGGGTAACTATTATCACCTCATTAAGTTCTCCAGGTGGAATGCATGGAAAATGCTTAAGTTCATTCATTCATTTTTAAAGGAAAGGTGTACGCAGGAATGAAGTTGAGCAAGCAGGCAAGAGGAAGAGAGTAGAGGGAAAAATATTTATTTTATTCAGTTGTTCATCTTGGTTGCTCCCCTGGCCCCAGGTCTTGAATCTGGGTCCTTGGAATATATGTGACTATATCCAGTGGCCTTATCTGCTAGGCCACCAGGGCATGCCAACATAAGATAAATCTTAACTTCAAAATCCTGGCTAGCAGTGTTGGGAAAACTGAACAGCCACATACAAAGAATGAAGCTACACCACTCTCTACCACCATTCACAAAAATTAACTCAAAATTGATTAGAGACTTGGACATAAGACCATAAAGTTCTTAGAAGACAAAACAGGAAAGACTTTCCATGACACTAGTCGTAGAGAATCCTTTGGGGACTCAACTCCACCATCAAGATAAACAAAAAGAAAAACAAACAACTAGGACTACATCAAACTAAGGAGCTTCTTCATAACAAGAGAAACATAACCAAAACCAAAAGGAAATCTATACTAACTGGGAGAAGATATTTGCATTAGATATTTCCGACAAAGGCTTAATATCTAAAATATACGAAGAACTCATAAAACGCAACAACGGAAGAGAAGGCAATCCAATCAAAAAATGGGAGGAGGAAATAGAAAGACACTTTTCTGAAGAGGATATATAGATGGCCAACAGGCACATGAAATTATGTTCCTACTCACTGGCTATCAGGGAAATAGAAATTAAAACAACAATGAGATATCATCTTACACCTGTAAGACTGGCTATTATCCAAAAATCCGGAAACAACAAATGCTGGCAAGGATGTGGAGAAAAGGGAACTGCTGGTGGGAGTGCCAAATGGTGCAACCCCTATGGAAAACAGTTTGGAAATTCCTCAAAAAACTGAAGATGGAAATCCCATATGATCCTGTCATTCCACTTCTGGGCATCTACCCAAAAGATACAAAAGCACCATCCACAGAGATGCATGATCCCCATGTTTATTGCGGCCCTATTCACAACAGCTAAAAACTGTAAATTACCTAAGTGACCAACATCAGATGAATGGATGAAGAAGATGTGGTGCATATATACAATGGAACACTACACAGCCCTTAGAAGAGATGAAACCCTGTCATTTGAATGAACATGGATATTACTAGAAGGGATTATGCTAAGTGAAACAAGTCAAAAGAAGAAAGATAGATACCAGATGACCTTGCTTATAGGTGGAATGTGAACAGACAAAACAAAGGAACAGATGAAACATAAACAACCCTGAAACATTTGCAGCAGAACTGAGTTACCAAAAGGGAATGGGGTTGGCGGGGGCAAAATGTGATGGAGCCCATGGGACAATGGGGAAGAACACTTGGTGATTTGGTGGAGGGAATGGTGTGCTGAAATATACCTAAGAAATGGGGAATCTATACATAGGAAATTATTTCAGTGTGTAGAATTACCACAATAAAAAAAAGAAAAAAAGTATTAAAACACACACGCACACGCACACATGCACACAAAACCCAACCCTGGCTAAATTGATGGGAATATCTACCTCTAAAAACAGGCAGCAAATCAAAGAAACAAGAAATTAAGCAAGTGCAATGTATATCAAGCAACATACAATTTGCAAAACTGCTAATCCATGGAAAACAAGGTAAGTAGAATTCTATAATGGTCTCCAATTTCCCATTCATCTCACTCCCAAGTACACATATTGTATGATCCCTTCCCTTCGAGTGATGTCAGAACATATGAATATGATGAGATGTTACTCCTGTGACTATGATACTAATTGACTGACTTCAAAAGAGTTCAAAGGTAGTGCGCTAACCAAGTGTAGCCTTTAAAAGGTCAACTTCCGGATGGTGACCCAATAGGATGCACTTTCGGGCTACTCCCCAGACATTGGAAAAAAAAACCCAAATCACCTGCTTTCCTGAGACAAAAACCAAGAAAGAACCAGCACTTCAGCTGAAGACAATCTGCTGATGACTAACGGTGGGTGAGGGCACCTGGCGCAGTTCTCAGCTAAGCTGATTTGGATTTGGGACAGAGCTCAGGAGGACGCACGGTGGGGCAGAGCTAGGGATTTCAGAACCATGGAGGACCAACTTGGGAGGGGGTGAACAGAGAGCCAGCACACTGGGAGCTGAGCTGGAGCCCACATGGTAAAATTGTACAGGGTGCAGCCATAATCGGAAATCAGCCAAGTAAAACCCCTCCCACAACCATTTTGCACGAGACCCTGGGGTCCACTGAGTGGAAGTCCCGTCCACTGGATGCCCCACACCCTGGATTACAGTGAATGGCAGACACAAACCTAAACACTACCCGCTAGTGCCACCTTGTGGGCAGAGGCGAAACTGCAGTCTGATTGCCAAGCCTGGGCAAGTCAAATCTACCCAACACTAAGGAAACTGAACCCTCAGAAATATTAACAGAATTACCCTAAATTCCTCTTCAGGTAATTTACATACTTCTGCTGTATTCAGATTTTCCCCTGGGCTTTTGATTGGCTCCATCATTTCATATATATTTTTCTGTGCATTTGCTCTATTCGGCATTCTGTTAACATTTCTGAGGGTTCAGTTT
Source organism: Solenodon paradoxus (assembly GCA_004363575.1). Classification (NCBI taxonomy): domain Eukaryota; kingdom Metazoa; phylum Chordata; class Mammalia; order Eulipotyphla; family Solenodontidae; genus Solenodon; species Solenodon paradoxus. The sequence continues at coordinate 343,381 of RJWH01000217.1, read as the reverse complement.
CCCTGGCGTTGTGGAGGTTTGACTTGCCCAGGACTGGCAATCAGGCTGCAGTTTCGGCTCTACCCACGAGGTGGCGCTGGAGGGTAGCATTGAGGCTTGGGACTGCCTTCTCACTGCAATCCTGGAGACATATGTAAATTACCTGTAGAGGAATTTAGAGTAACGGTGATTAATAACATACTCATGGGAATCCAGAAATCAGTAGAGGCAGTAAATGAGAGAATGTCAGGAAGCAAAGAGAATTAAAACAAGACCTGAAACAGGTAAGAGACACGATGGCTGAATTGAACTCAGCAGAGGGGCTCAACAATAGGATGGATGAAGCTTCCAATAGAATCAGTGATCGGGAAGATAGGACAGAAGAACTCAATCACGCAAACCAGCAGAGAGCAAAAAAATTAAAAAAATCAAAGACAGCATTCGAGACCTCTGGGATAACATCAAAAGGAACAACATTCACATCATAGGGGGCCCAGAGGAAGAGAGAGAAAAGGGGGCAGAAACTATATCTGAAGAAATAATAGATGAGAACTTTCCCAATTTGAAGAAGGAACAAGCCTCCAGATCTAGAAAGCTCAAAGAGTTCCTAATAAAAGAAATGCAAACAGAAACACATCGTCATAAAAATGTCAAAAATACAAGATAAAGAAAGACTATTAAAAGCAGCCAGAGTAAAACATGTCACATACAGAGGAGCCCCCGTAAGACTGTCAGCGGACTTCTCGAATGAAAACTCTACAAGGCCGGAAGAGAATAGCATAATATATTCAAAGCGCTGAGAGAAAAACCTAGGATACTACATCTGGCAAGATTTTCATTCAGAACTGAAGGAATTATAAAAACCTTTTCTGACAAGCAAAAGTCAAAGGAGTTTATCACCAGAGAATCAGCTTTACAAAAAATATTAAAGGATGCTCTATAAGCATAAAGAAACCACACAGAAAAACAGTAAGACAGCAAATATACCACAGTGGTGTCGTCTGTCAGCCTTGATTAAATTAAAACCTCCATCAGTTTCTTGCTTCCAGTCCTTGTTCATCAGTACAACTCGTCAACAACCCAGTGGAAGTGTCCCTTTCTTGCCTGCCAGCTTCTGTGTACTAAGACAGCACAGTGACTTTCTTCACCACTGATGGACAACAACTACACCTCCAGATGACAAGAATCCCAATCTTAGGGAGAGGTTCCATCTTTTCAACACGTCTTTCCTTCGATACTTAGCTCTCATCCCCACGGCACATTTTAGAGTACAAAACCCCTTTATACTTAGTGCCCCAATGTAATTCATAATTATATGCAAACTTTCCATGTTTTCACTGAAAAAATTTTTAAAAAAAGTAACAACTCATTAGAGCTCTCTTTGTGGCTTTGAAAACAACTCTCCTATCATGCTGTGAAGAGAGTCACATGGCAAGGACTCATAAGCTGCCTCTAGTATATGTGACTGATCCTAGGCCAACAGCTGTCAAAAAAACAGGGATCTGTCAAAAAGCCACAGGAAATTATTTTTTATTTTTTAAAGTGAGGTACAGGTAGGAATAAAGGTGAGCAGAGCAGGCAGGGGGAGAGAGGAGGAAGCACTGTAATTTAGTTGTTCATCTTGGCTGTCCCCCTGCCCCCCATCCACCCTGGCACTAGGACAACAACCTGGGTCCTTGAGATGTGTGTACACTGTGCTGGTCAAAGGCGGCTGACTGCTACTCCACCAGGGCCCCAAGAAGTGAATATCTTCCTAGTCAAGGCTCCATATAAGCATGCAGTTAGCAGACACCTTGACCTCAGCTTTTGAAACTCTGAGTAGAGGGCCCAGTCCAATTGTGCTCAACTCCGATCTGTTGGAAACTGTGAGATCATAAATTTGTACCCATTTAAATTACTCAGTTTGTAGTAATTTCTTATGTAATAATGGAAAACATATAGTTAAGGAAACCATCAGAATCATTTGGAGTAGGAAATGGTTTGTTTAAGAAGACATGCCAGGCACAGACTCATGTAGCAGTGGCCGGGACAATCACCTCCAAAGGGGTGCAGGCCACATACCCCAGGGTTCGAGTTCCAGGTATATATATATGTATGTATGTATCCACTAAAAATATGCATTCTTAATAGAATCCTGGTGTGTGCTAGTTTGCATAAAAACACAGCTAGAGTTTCTCTATTTTGTATTTTTACAAGAGGCAAATGACAAACTAGTTGATACTACAGATGTGTGCTTTGTTCAACCCTGGCCAGGATTTTTTTCTTATTAATGTATAAGGAAACTATACTGAAGACAATGACAACATTCCAGTACACTGGCTTGAGCAGGATATAATTATGTCAGTATCATAAATTTACAGAGAATAAGAAATGACAGGAACTAGCACTTTTGGTCTCACTAGACAGTTGTAATTAAGGGCATTGACTATCTTGTTTTCTAGGACCCTCCAGCATACGCAGCCACACAACAGGCACTTAATATGTGTAAGCAGTATGCCCTGGTGGAACAGTCGTTAGGTCCACCACCTCTGGTTGAGAATAGTTCACAAACATACCAAGGACCTAGGAGAAACAACCAATATGAACAACTTAAAAAAAAAAAAAAAAATTGCTTCCTCTCTTTCTGCTGGCCTGCTCACCTTCATTCCTGCCTGCACTTTTCCTTAAAAAAAAATCTGTACTGCAGAATGATAGAATAAAAGAAAAAAACTTTAGAGTCAAAAAATAAACTCACCAGATGATTCAAAGAGGCAAGTTCTTGACCTATAAAGAAGAAACATATATATGCAAATAAGACTTAGATATTATTACTTGTTAAGGAACCTAAGAAAAAATTTCATAGTTCATATATAAAAAGAGATGCTCAAGTTAAATGCTTCCTCACAAAAGGTCAAATTTTCTGGGCATATTATAACAAATTTATATTAGCATTTAAGTCTGAAAATGACTACAACTTGCCTCTAATAAAACAACCTATTAAAAGGTCTAAAATTTTTTATTTACTCTACTCCATAACCTCATAGAATCTCAAAATATTTGAATCAAAGACAAACAATTAAGAACTTTAGTTATCTTTATCAAGGCGGAAACTAAAGCCCAAAGAACTTGTCTCAGTGAACCAGGAAGAAAGCCAGGACCACAGATCATCAGTAACAAGTTAAAAGATAAAATCAGAGATCTGTGATGTACTTTTTTGAGTAGGGAAAAAGACTTACCTATGAAAAAACTGATATAATCTTTCTTTAGTTTGTCCAAACCAATTTCCAAAAGCATCTGAACTGGGATGGTCCCACTGAGAGGAACTGTGTCCATGGTTCCATGATAAGACTGATGAATGAGCTTACTAAGTAAACTGTTACTCCCACTATGGAGCTAGAAATCAAGAAAACTTTATATAATTATAAATAAAAACAAATAATCCAACAGACACAATAAAAGCAAATTGAATTAGACACGAGCTAAAAATCACAAATTTACATTTTTTGTCTCCTGAACACTGATTCTGTAAATTGTTTTAATCAAAGTTTCCAAGATGCAAACACATCAATTTCTAAAGTTTCATTTCTCACCATTTGCTTAAGTCCAAAGAAACTATAAAGGGTTTAAACTTACCACCGCTAAATACAATTTCACCAAAGAGAAAGCAGTTGGTCCTTTGCAGCATTACAACTAAGAATCCTTTTCCTAAGTGCTACTGAGCATCTTCCAAAACTGAACAGTTTATCTGCACTAAAAACCAGCTGCTGCAGGGAAACTCCGCCTCCACAATCCATGAATGTGTCTAAGGAGCTCCTTATTGGCCATAATATCCAACATACTAGCTTATTTGCAAACTACAAAGAGTTCTGAACTTGAATGATGTAACACATATTTCAAAAGCTTCTCACATTATTTGTACTTGTTGTACACGGAAGGGATATACTGGTAAATGTCTCGCAAACACAGAAACTCTCATGAGGAAAATTCATTGGTCAAGCCTAACCTGCCTAGTATCACTAATGCTCATTTAGGGACAGAGTCTGTTCTGGAGGGTATCCTTGTCATATCTGTGAAAGTTTCTAAGTTTCATAGTCATGAAATTAGTCACATCATATAAAATGTTCCAATTAAATGAGAAACCATCATGTTTCTAGTTTTTTACTTAGTCTAGTCCATTTTTATTCAAGGAAAGGTGAAGGAAGCAATGAAGGCAAGCAGGCAGAGGAAGGAGCATTTTTATTTATTTTTATTTAGCTATACAACTTGGTTGTTCTTCCAGCCCAGGCTGAGAACCAGGTCCTTGGGATGTATGTGCATTGCGCCTTGGCAGGAGGGAGTGGACCAAACCACTACTCCAACAGGGCGTGCCTTTACTTAGTCTTTTCTTGGTAATAAAAGTACAAATTCATTATGGGAGGGTCAAAATACAAATGTATAATGTAGTTGAAAAATAATTTGTAATCTTAACATCAGAGGTGACTGCTATAACACATTTTAGTCTATTTGTTTCCAGGTTTGTCTCTCTACAAAATTCCCTTTTTTAATACAATTATATTCCCCTCTTTTTGTTAAACTTTATAAGCATTTCTCCACATCATCTGCCATTTTTATCAAGAATTACATATGTCATTATGTGGCTATATAATCATTAGTAATGCCATTGTTGGGATAAATTTAGGCCACTTATAATTTATTGCTACTATAAATCAGACTGATGACTATTCTAAATACATAAAGTCTTAGTGCGCCTTGGAGTAGTGGGAGGGAGCAATCCACATACATCCCAGGGTTCTGGGTTTGTGTCCCAGGGTAGGTGGCAACAACCAAGATGAACAACTAAATAAAATAAACAAAATGCTTCCACTTCCCCTCTCTTTCTGTCTGCCTCTGCTCGCCTCTATTCCTGCCTGCACCTTACCTTTAAAAAAAAAATCGTGATTTTTCTGTAAATGAGTTTAGGGTAGATCTTCTAAAAGAATTATTGATTCAAATGATATTATAGACTTTAAGGATCACAACGTATTATCAAAATTGCTTTTTAGACAATGTTCTAATTTATATACTCATCAGCAGTATACGAGAATGATATATCATAGTAACAGTGACAATGACGATAACAGTAGTTTACAAACACTGGGAACACTTAACGATGATCTAGGTGCTAGGTACTTTTCATGAATTAAATTATTTAACTCTAAAATAACACTCTGAGGTAGGCACTATTCCTAATCTTAACTTCACAGATGAGGAGACTGGGAAACTGAAAAGCAAAATAACCTGCTCAAGTTTACATTGGAGAGGTTAGAACTGAAACTCAGGCAGTCTGCTCCAGAGTCAGCATCCTTAACTATCATTTATGCTGCTAGGACAGCATCTAATACACACTACTAAACCTACCCAGGGCTGTATGTCACCACGTTGTAGATTCTGGATGATGAGTGTGAAACACTTCACCAAGTCTTGATATGAAATCACACCTTGGAAAACAATACGGTTTAACATCACTTTCAAGGTATTTCTGCAGATCAAATGTGTCATTAATCTTAAGGATATACAAATAAATGGAAGACAAGTATCGATACTTCATGGAGGGGAAGTAGAAGGAAATTTAAGGCAAAAAAAGACAAAAGGCATTTTTGGAGTACAAAATAAAACTAACTGCCACAAAATAAGGATATCTTTTTCCTTTTTCTAATAATAATTTCACTAAGGTATATATTCTGGTTGCATGAGTATACCATCAACACCCCCTATATCTTATATTTCAGGCAGGAGAAAACAAACTCTACAAATAGCTTTGTCTTAGTACAATTCTTGAGTAGAATGTGCTAATGAATTATCAGAAATAATTTGGTAAACTAGGAACCAGACTTCAACATAAGACTAGTAATATATACTGTATCACTTTCAAAGATTTAAAAATGAACCTAAGCAGTAACAGGAAATATTTTATTTTGCAATCATGATGGATACTCACTGCTACTCATTTTGCACCACAGCTGCTCGGCAAAATCAAGATCACCCCGTACTGTGAAGAGACACTCAATGGAACGATCTACTGCAGCAGTGTCATGCTTCACTGTCTGAGAAAGTAAACATGAGAGAATATAAAAAAAAAAAAAGTGAAAAAGTTCAAAGACAATAATCTTTCAAAGGCTGCTCAAAAAACATGTGGATCTATGAGCACACACAAAGGGGTGAACGCATTTTCTACAACTTTATTAGTGAGGTATAAATCAAAAGACAGTAAAAAATCTAGATCAATAACCCTGTTTTAAAAGTGTTATGCAGTACACTCTGGTGGAGCAGCGGTTAGGTCAATCGCCTCCAAAGGAACACAGGTCACATACACTTGGATTCAAATCCTGGATGAGGCGGGGAGACAACCAGTGTGAACAACTAAATAAAAATAAAATAAAAATGCCTCCTCCTCTCTCTTCCTGCCTGCCTGCCTACTCACCTTCATTCCTGCTTGCACTGCTCCTTTAAAAAAAAGTAAAACAAAACAAAACAAAAAACCCAACCCTGCTATGACTGGGCGCACTCTTGTGATGTGGGTAGCTGAGATGCTATTGTGCAGACCACCCAGATAGAGCCCAAGGACCCAGGTTCAAAACAAAACCACAGCAAGGGGAAAACCAAAGTGAACAACTAAACAGAGATGCTTCTTCCTCCTCTTCCTTCCTTCCTTAAACGCTTTTTTTGGCCTCTGCCTTCCTTTCGTTCTCTAAAAAAATTAAAAACTGCGATGTCTAAATGCATTCAACTTTCTTTCCATGTAAAAAATACTGAATAAGGTGTACCCTAGTGAAGCAGCTTTTAAGTCAATTGCCTCTGAAGGAGTAAACCACATACCCCTGAGTTCAAGTCCCAGACCCGGAGGGGAAACAACCAGTGTAAAAATAAAAAATAAAAATGGTTCTTCTGCTTCTCTCTTCCTGCCTACCTGCCTACTTACCTTCATTCCTGCCTGCACCTTTCCTTAAAAACAAAACAGAAACGATACTCAATAAAATTGCCTTTGTCTCCATTTCCCGATTCATCAAATGACATCCTATTTAGCTGAATATAATTATTCCACGTATGACATATAACATACCATCTCCTGGTCTACTACACTACAGTATACTTTAGTAATACCATCTTACAGTATATTCACATACTCATTTCTCTGCAGCTCAGCAGATGAGCAATTAATTAGTTCTCCTTGGAATATGGTTATTAAGGAAATAATCACCAGAGCTGACATTAAAGACCAACATAAAAACACCCTCAGAACACTGCCTTGGTTGCACTAGATCCCTGTGAGATGGTACAATATGAAAGATAACTGCACAACCATCTTCAAGAAATTTCAGTATATGTTTCTAACTGAAATAATCACTTACCTCTGTGTCTTTTTTTGTAGAATCACCAAATCCATTCAGGTTATTTAAATCTAGAAAGTGGTAAAAGCTTATTAAGACATTTTATTTTTCAGCTTTTGAAATGATTTCCATCCCAATATTATTTTCAAATAGCAAATGAGGTCAGCAGAAATACAACTGGAGATTTTAGAAATTACTTAATTCTCCATGGAGATCCTAATAGATTCCCACCAAGTACAAGTGTGAGGTACAGTGGAAGTCCCCAACACTGTAGAGTACGTGATAGGTGCTCAGAGATTACTATCATACCTCTTCTCCTATAATCTCAAATAAGGCTGTGATAAATAATATTCAAATATTATTAATTCTTAAAAATACTTGGACCATTACCATTAGCAATTCAGAATGAAAGCTGATCTTCTGACCATGATATATCAGAAAGAATTCATGCCTAAAAAGGTAAGTCATATTTAAATATAGCAAGTATAAGTTCTCAACTAAGAACAACAAATAGTATGGTGTATCCTGGTGGAGCAGTGGTTAGGTCAATCGCCTCCGAAGGAGTGCAGCCCACATACTCCTCGGTTTGAGTCCCAGGTCCAGGGGGAAACAACCATGTGAACAACTAAATAAAAACAAAATGCTTCTTCCTCCTCTCTGCCTGCCTGCACTTTCCTTTAAAAAGAAAAGAAAAATAAATAATAAATAAGCAAGCATGAATCAGGAAAACAAACACCATTCAGAAACTCCTGCACAAGTTCAATAGCAGATTTTGCTTCCAGGGGCTCAGGCCATTCAGTTACACCAGTCCTCAAACCATCAGCCAAAACCTAAGGGAGATTAAAAAAAAAAAAAAAAAAAACCCAAAAACTCATTAGTAGAAAATAGTCAATAAGGATGCATTTAATAATATTACTAGTCATAATATTTCTTTCATGCTTAATCACATGCCAGAAACTGTTTTATATACAGTTGGTATTGGATCCTCACAACAAACACTACAATGCAGATAATACGATCATCCCCATTTTATTGAGGCTAAGAGAAGTTAAGTAACCTGTACGGGGTCACACAATCAGTAACTGACAGCATAGGACATACCCAGGTTTCTTATGCCAAGGACGATGTTCTAAAATGTGAATGAATCTGCCCTGGAGATGCTTGTATTTTTGGTTAAGAAGAACTGATTATACAAATGCAACAATGTGAGAGCAACGAATGTGAGAATGGAATTTTACATAAAAAGGATATAAATGTGTATGCTTATACACACAGTATCTAAGTAAAAAAAAAAAAAAAAAAAAAAAAAAAAAAAAAAAAAGGGATCAAGATAGGCGGGAATAGTTAAGGAATAATGTGAAACATTAGCCTGATTCATATGTGGGAAACATCCACCACAGAGCAGAGGAGTATGGAATAAGATGAAGCAGGTGAAATGATTCCAATCAAGGAGGAAAAAACACCCAGGGAACAGTGGGAAATAAGATTAGCAGGAATTGGATTTTAAGACAGAACAGTGATTTTAAAACTTGAGAAGGTTTTTCATTTCATATAGAAGACAAAAGCGTCTGATTTTTTTTTTTTTTTTGATGGTGGGAGAGCAGACAGGAAAATGACATTATCGATAGTTAAGAATTCCTATAGATTCTAAGTTCAAGAAATAGATGATGTTTCTCAGTAGAAGTGGTATCATCCACCCCCAGGGAGTCTTTGGGAAAATGTGTAAATAACTTTCGGTATCACAGTAACTGAGGATACAGGGAATACTTTGGCCATTTAGAGGGGTCACATTGACAATGATGAAGAATTCTTGGTAATTTGGTGAAGGGCAGGGTGTGTTGATATATATCTGAGGAATGGAGAATGTGCACATAGGGGGAACCTACATGAGTTTGTATTAATTTGTAAGACAAAATTACCTAAAAAAAACACTAAAAAAAAGAGGCCAGGGAGCTAAACATCTTGCAATGTGCACAATCATCCTGAGCTAGAGACACGGCACCTGCTGAGGAACAATGAATGAGAACTAGAGTAGTCCAGAAGGGAGGTGATAGGATTTTAACTAAATGGACACATATCAAAGGAAAAAAAGAATGATTTGGCATGCCCTGATGGCCTAGTGGTTTAGTCCGCCAGGTGTAGCCCACGTACGCTCCAAGGTCCGTGGGGTTCAAGACCCAGGGCCAGGGTGAAAAACCAAAATGGACAACTAAATAAAGATGCTTCTTTAAAAAGAAAAGTGCTCAGCAACTGACTACTGTCATGACTGTATAACTCTAAGTATATTAAAAACTACTGAATTTTATACTTAAAGGTGTTAAAAGAAAAAAGTATGGTAGTGACTGGATATAACTGGTTTTATAAGCCAGGCTAAGACATTTGGAATTTCTAGTGCATTAAAATGAAGCATTCCCTTTGAGATCAACTTGTAGAGTGAAGCTAAAATCACTGAAATATCAGCACACTCTAGTGGAGTAGTGGTTTGGTCTGCCACCTTTGGCTAAGTGTAGTCCGCATGCATCCCAAGGACCCAGGTTCCAATCCCAGGGCAGGGGGGAAAAAACCAAAAAAACAACTAAATAAAATAAAAATGCTTCCTCCTCTCTCTTCCTGCCTACCTGCCTGCCTATTCCCCTTCATTCCTACCTGTACCTTTCCTTTAAAAAAAGGAAAAAAATAAGATGAAATTCTTGAAATACATGCTCATTAAGCAGTAGCATCAATCAAAATCTCAGTTGTTGGTACACCCTCATGGAGTAGTTAATGGGTGCAATCCACATACATCCCAGGTCCTGGGTTTACATCCCAGGACCAGAGGGAGCAGCCAAGATGAACAATTAAATAAAATAAAATGGAATGTTTTTCCCTCCTCTCTCTTCCTGCTTGTCTCTGCTTGCCTTCATTCCTGCCTGCACCTTTCCTTAAAAACAAAACGAAACAAAATTCAGTTGTTAACAAGTGAATTCTATATGCATTTGGATTAAATTGGCAGCTGACTTAACCTGGAAAGGAGGGAATTCATCATATGAATAAAAACCAAACACTCTTGTGGAAAAAGCAGAACTGCAGCTATTATCTAACTAATGGTCTCTTTAATTGCAGGGACAACTACCATATATGAAGATCAAACTGCTAAATCACAAAGAGCACCTAATGAATATATAAGATATAGAATAAAATTTGAAGAACACAAACCTAAATAGCAATATTAGCAAACATTTTTATGAAAACAGATTTAAATACAAGCTACAACTTCCAGAAGGGTACTCACAAGGAGAAATTTCAGTTCTCTGTGAAGATTATTCAAAGGACCTCTGGTCTCTCCTGATTCCACTTTGATATTCTAAAAAGTTCCCAAAGTTAGTTTTCACAGGTAATCTCATCTTCTCAGCATCAAGGTCAGACTTAATTACATTTAAACTACTAAGTCACTAAAAAAATTATTTCATAAAGCACTAATGCATTGAAAACAATACTTCACTTAGAAGCAATACTTCACTTAGAGTAACATTTTATAGAAACTATAGAGCTACCATAGATCTTGCCCTTCCCAATACAGTAGCCACATCCTCTCTTTAACCACAAATGCACCTACACAGAACTGCTCTCCTAACATGCTCTCTTGGCCTTTCCCAGTATATTTCCAAGATAAGTAGGAGAAATACAAATAAATATATCTTAAGAATCACTGAAAGTTTAGCATTACCACACCCCAAAATAATAACCCCCCCATATGTTCTTTACACTTCTTAACTAAACCAGAAATGTGCTGTCCTAGCTGTCAAAGTTTTACAACCCTAAAATATATTTTTTTAAGTGTGGATGGGTGGATGGGAGGGGGATGAAAAAAATAAAGAAAAAAGTTCGCACTGTTACACGTAAATTTTTACTGTAGGAAAAAAGAAGCATGAAAAAAATAACTTCTTCATTTTTTAAGACATAGCTGAGATTCTAATATAGATAGAATTTTGAACTTTTTCTTTTTGTTTACTTAATAAGCACTTTCCATCGTTATTAAAGAAACTTAAAATCATGATTTCTAAAGAATGTATAATATTTCTTTATGGAAATCTATTTCAATAACTTTATGGAACATTCAGGTTTTGTCTTCAATATTCTGGAAACAGATCTCCATCACTACATTGAATATCTTTGTATAGAAAATTGTGCTGGCAAGCACAAGTGGAATAGTGGTTAAGCTCATTGCCTCTGGCCAAGTGCAGTCCACAAAAATCCCAAAAGACCACTGGGTTCTTCCTTCCTGAGTGTGTGTATGTGTGTGTAGTGGGGGGGGGTCAGGATGAACAACTAAATTTGAAAAAAAAGTGTTTCTCGCACACCCTGGTGGTCCAGTAGGTTAATCCCATGTGGCATAGTATACAATATATATCACTGGGTCCCCAGGTCCCCAGTTTAAGACCTGAGGGCCTGGGGAAACAACTAGGGTGAACAATTAAAGTTTTTCCCTTCTCTTTCTGCCTGCCTGCTTGCCTTCATCTCTGCCCGCACCTTTCCTTTAAAAAAAAAAAAATACTAGCAATTCTTGTTACTTAAGACAATTTCTAGAAAAGTAAATATAGGCTAAAAGGGCTTAAGAGTATATTGATTCTTGTTGTGTTAATATCTGCACTCTTTAAAGATTAGCTGCAGAGATGCGGCCATTGAAAAAGATGAAAATATACCTATAACAACAACCTGAATGGAACTTGAGGCGATTATGCTAAGTGAAATGAGCCAAAAAGAAACAAAAAAAATCCCCAAACACTGTTTCACTAATTGTAAAATATAAAGAAAAAACAGGTATACCCTGGTGGAGGGGAGTTGGGTCTGCTGCCTCTGGATGGAACAGTCCACATATATCCAAGGACTTGGGTTTATATTCCAGTATTGGTGAGAACCAAGATGAACTAAATAAATAAAAATGCTTCTTCCTCCTCTCTCTGTCTACCAGCCTACTCACCTTTATTTCTGCCTGCACCATTCCTGAAAAAACAAACAAATGAAAAAACTAACAAAACTCTCAGAAGAACTGAAGTCAAGGCTGTGGTTCTCAGAGGCAGGGAAGTAGGGAAAGGGAAGAGGGCAGGGAATCTGAGGTTGAAAGAATAAAAATAAAAGAGATGATAGGCACACTACATATCTAGCGGTGTGTGAAGTATGATATACATATATTGACATAGGTATGATTTTGTCCCTTGAAACCTAGTAATATTGCAAACTAATGTAATAGCTAATAAAAGGGGAAACAAAAGTTTCGCAGAGAGATAGGTCACTGAGACTTGACCTGAATTCCAACTCAAGACTTTATTATTAATGACTAGAAAATTCTTAAATTACATAATTATATCACTGCAGGCAATTGATAGGACAGATAGATCAGCCCCTGGTAAGACTTCAGAGATAAGCTGAGTCATTGTCCAGTGAGGAATGGGGTTGGAAGCCTATAGCATCAATAACAAGCAAGTCGAAAGCAAACCCACGTTGTATAAACTCAGCAGGAATAGGGTTTGCTCCTACCAGAGTTGCAGTTGAAGAAAGTGGAGGAATTTGAAAAATCTCATCCACGGAACTCCAGGAAATATCCAAAGTGATCATAGTTTGTGATGAGGCAATGGTATCATCCAAGGCAGTGGACTTCAAGAGTTCATACTGGGCAAAGCCCCTGGCTGTAACCTGCAAAAGGTAAGAAGACATATGATTTAATTACAGTCACTGGCTGATAGGAAAACAATTTTTGTTTTAAAGTGGAGAAGGAATGAAGGCAAGTAGACAGGCAGGCAGAGGAGGAAAGAAGCATTTTTATTTATCTTATTTAGTTGTTCATCTTGGTTGCTTCCCCAGGCTCTGGGACATGAACCTGAGATATATGTGGACTGTGCTCAGTTGGAGGTGTCAGACCAAGTCGCTACTCCATCAGGGAGTGCTAACATTTTGATAATTACAGAAAAATATTCAGTTTAGGAGTGAAAGAATCTTAAACTAGAAAGATAGGTTGATAACAGTTTGAAGAAAACATGATAGAGAAGAAATACTTACAGTAGACAAATGATGTCTTTTCTTGTGTGAGTTTTTTAAGTTCTCAAGATTTAGAGGATAATTTTTATCAGCTATAGAACATGAAAGAAAGAAATTTAAAGTATAATTCAAAATTACATTGTTAGAACTATAGAAAACTCAAATTTTGAGGGTACTACAACTAAAGACTAATAATATATAAAACTAAAATTTTAGATTAAAAAATGAAACTCATGGAAAAATCAAAGTGAAACAAAAGTCAACAGTACAGTACTCCCAAAAATAATTCAATGCCTATTCTGAGACTGGAATTTGTGATATTCAATTTTTCATTCTCCACTAAAAATTTCCAAAACTTGTTTTTGATCAGTAAATTAAATGGAGCCCACACAAAAGAGCCATAAACTATGCAGACTTTCAGAGATCTGCTTCTGGAACATCTCCCACGTGCTGCAAGTTACATGCTGGAGAGACTCACAGCTGCTAACAAGTTCCATTCTGTGTACTTTCCTCTTAACAATATCAATTTTCAATAAAAACAAAACAGTAACGACACAAATAAATATATACATACACAAACACCCATTAAGATAGCAAGAATGAGTGCTCACCTTTACAAGTGATGACATATAAGATAATTCCTGTAATGGTGTCATTTGTTGTGATAAGCTCAGCTCCTAGCCAACAGGTACCTTCGGGATCAGAATTGTCACACCTTACCCAAAGGGGAGGAAGGGCAGTAACTGGTCGATTAATCTTCAAATGGGTCATGTTAGGATTGTGAGCCATGGTGTAAAGTCCAATTAACTGCCTGGAAAAGAAGAAAGAATAAATTGTAAGTAGAGCCCGCCAATCAGTCAAGAGTCAAAGCTATTATAAGGCTCTCCCACTTCCTCCAAAGAAAAATCTGGAAATTAACTGGCAAAACAAAACAAAACAAACTATGTATTTTTTTTTTCACCCAGTGAAGAAGTAGAAGAAGGACACACCAGGCAGATAAAGACATGCACACACCAAAAAGGTGTGTGACAGGACTGCAGTTACTAGAAGCAGGGAGTTCAAATGATGAGGACACAGCTTTGGTGCGAGTGGAAGTAGAGTGTGAGACTAAGCCAAAGAAAGAAATAGGAGCCAATAAGCACGTGAAGGATGCTCAAAGTCATTAGTCACTGGGATACTTAAGGAAATTTGAATATAGACTGTAAATTAGGTAATAATATTGTAACAATGTTTTTGTTCATTGTTCTGTGGGTATATAAGAGAATGAACCTGTTCTCAGGAAATATGGATTGAAATATTTAAGGTAAACAAGTACAAATATCTCCAAGATTCTGTCAATATTTCATAAAAAAAAAAAAAAATTGAGATAGCGTGTCCTGATAGAGAAGCAGTTAGACCAGTCACCTCTGAAGCAGCGCAGGCCACATTCCCCTGGGTTCAAGTCCTGGGTCAGGGGAAACAACCAGTGTGAACAACTAAATGAAAATAAATAGAGTGCTTCTTCCTCTTCTCTCTCCTCCTGTCTTCTTACTTGCCTTCATTCTAGTCTACACTTCCCCTTTAATAAGGAAAAAAAACAAACAAAAACTCAAACAGGGAATGCCCTGGTAGCCTAGTGGTCTAGGACACCCTGGGAGCAATATCACACACAACCCAAGGTACCAGGTTCAAGACCCAAGGCCAGGGGGAACAATCAATGTGAACAACCAAATGAAAATAAACTGCTTCTTCTGCCTCCCTGAAAACAATAACAACACCCCCTCTACCAAAAAAAAGAAAAAAAAAAAATCAACTATTGAGATATGTGAATACTGTACATGGTGGGGGTAGTAGGGGAAGGGAAGTGGAGGAGAGGTAAGAGAATGACAAAGCAGATGCAGCAAAATGTAGACAACTGGTGACTTTGGATTAAGGATATAAAGAAGCTCCTATATTATACTTAAACATATTTTCTGTAAGTTTGAAAGTATATAAAAATTTAAAGTTACCTTGGTGTGCCCTGATGCCTCAGTGGTTAAGCCTGAAGCTCTGGATGGTGTAGGCCTTGTAAAGCCCAAGGATGTCTGCCTACCTGCTTGTCTACTTGCTTTCATTCCTGCCTGCTTCCTTCCCCCAAATAAATAAATCTTGTGTGGAGAGTGGGTGGAGAGATCTTAAAAAAAAAAAAATTTTTTTAAGGTGCAGGTAGGAATGAAGGGAGGTAGGTAGGCAGGTAAGCAAAAAGAGAGGAGAAAGAATCATTTTTATTTTGGTTTTATCAGGTGTTCACACTGGTAGTTTCGCCCTGGTATGGGACTCGAATCAAGGATATGTGGCTTGCTCCTTCAGAGGCAACTGACCTAACCATCACTCCACCAGGGCGTGCCTAAAAAAAAAATATGTTACCCCAAACCATGGCTTAAATATTTTCTTTTCAAGGACATAAAAATTGAACTCATTAACAACAGATATTCGGGAAAGGAATTTCAAAGGGATCATACTGCAAAAATGAAACAGAGAAGGAAGGTCTGGGAATGCAAGAAGAAATGGAGAGCAAAGAGAAAAATATATGGGTCAATCCAAACAATGATGGAAAAACACAAATAATGTTTACACTGTGAGAGAAAAACAAAAAGGAAAAATACGACCTAAAATCAAGAAGTATGAAAGAAAAAAATGATTCACTTAATTACATAAATTTTTTTAAAGCTTCTACATAACAAGACAAACAAAATTACCCTGAAGGAAAGTCATTACATGGATATTATTATATTAATTATTTATATGACCATATCCTCCAGAACCACTCGATGGCAAGTGCTTTTTTTTGGGTTTGGAGATGGAGGAGGTGGGGGAGCTGGGACACAGGGACCTTCACATGGCTACATAGAAGGGGAGGAAGGGGGAACAGGAAAAGAAGTTGGTAAGGCAGAGAGAGCCAGCAG
The DNA here is from genome assembly GCA_004363575.1 of Solenodon paradoxus. Taxonomy (NCBI): domain Eukaryota; kingdom Metazoa; phylum Chordata; class Mammalia; order Eulipotyphla; family Solenodontidae; genus Solenodon; species Solenodon paradoxus. Next base: position 327,117 of record RJWH01000217.1, on the reverse strand, counting down.
GATACCTAAAGAGCACTGACATCTGGATGGGAGTACCATTTGTGCAGGAGAGCCCCATACAATGCAGGATATTCCTCATCCATGCCCAGGCCAACAGCTCCTCTGGGTCACTGACAACCAGACATATTGCATATTTCCAAATGTCCACTGGACTAGACAGTGAAGACTCCTAAGTGTCACTCATAGGAATTTGGAATTTAACATGAGGCAATGAAAACTAATGACTTTCAAGCAGGAAAGCAACATGATCTTTCATTTCATAAAGATCACTCTAGCAAGAATAAGCAAGAAAGACTGGAGGGGAACCCAATTAGGACACATATAATAAAAACAATTAAGCAACAATAATAAATGATATATGGGAGTGGAGAAAGGGAAGAGCACCAAAGTCCTCTTGGTGATACTTGGTATTCAAGTTGAGCTATCCTTGGAGATTAGGGTACATATATTGCGGGGGGACGGAGTTATCTGGATTAGACACTTATTTTTTCCTAATATTTATAATAATACTTCAATTTAAATCCTACCTCCATCCTTATTTCTACCCCTTACACTAAGAAAAACCTTACCTTGCTCTCCCAACTGGTAAAGCAAGTGGTCCAATACTTTCACCAGTAGAGAACTCAGAAAGAGCAGTTTCTTCAGATTGTAGGTCTTCAACATGACTTGTTTCTTCCTTTTCTAAAGGCTTTAAAAATGTTTTAAAATTATTTAACTATGTAAAAGAGCCCTTGAGATATTAGTCAACGCTTCATCACACTAGAATATAATGTAATGATTTCTAACCCCCTAAGCACAAATGATTGGGTTATGCCAAGAATTGACTATAAACTAGTTCAGTATCAATTTGTCTTGCCATCAGAAGCATTTCCATGGTCCTATAAAAAGATATTAATCTCAGTTGCTACTGGATGAAGGAAGCATCTGCTGTCATTAGAAAAGGAAGTGCCCCAACACACACAAGTTGATGAGCTAAAGACATGACACCAAGAGAAACCCATAGAAGACTCCCAGGTTTTGTCAGATTTTTCACTCAGAAAACTCTTTCTGGGTTATGACCGTAGGTCCACAGTCCTGACTCCCTAAATCTATTCTTCTTAGGGCTATCAGCTCACATTTGTGTTATAGGGCTCTAGCTATAAGTTTACAAAGTAGTTACATAGCACTGCCTTGCCAGTAACAGTAAGAGTTCACATTTCTTGAGTTTTACTGTGTACCAGTTACTGTTCTAAATTTTCTTCCATTCATCATAAAAACTCTGCAATAGACATTATCAACCCTCTTCATAGATGGAAAACTGAGGTCATGAATAGCTAAATAAGTTACCTAGAATTACATAGCTGCTAAGTGGCAAAGTCAACAATTGAATCTAGGCAGTCTAACTTTACAACTCAAGTTCTAATTCATAATCTCTCTAATAATAAACACTCTGCTGACTTGATAGGTATCAGACCTACATGTTTCCTCACCTTTCAGTTTCTTTTGCCAGATTCCAGATTCCATTCCCTTCTAGGCTTGATATTCCAAGTAGTTCACAGAACCAGAGGTACTCTCCCCAACCAACTGTCATTTCCCCTGTTCTATTTTTTAATCTCCAGCTACCTAAAACTCAAGCGTTGAGCTCTACTGACATTTGTAGAAATGAAGGCCATTTTAATGGTTCCCCATTCAAAAATGCCAGGGCCTCAGTGAATTCCAGGTAACTCCCCGCAAAAGACTCCAGCTGCATTCTTATTAGCATCCTAACCCAGATTTTCACACATTCCCTCAGGTCACCTTTATATTTTCTAAAATAACTCATCTTCATCTGGCTGTCTTAATTTTTCAACTTTACAAACATTTCTCTCCATACCGAAAGTCTAAATTCAACCACATAATTCACCTCTAATTAATTTCCAAGCATTTGCACACCATACATAAGCAGTATCTTTTCATTAACTTAAAAGATAAAACAGCCCCCCTCCTCAGAAAGTTTTGTTCACATGTATGCATTTAAAATAAAGAGCAGCCTGTTCATTTATCACAATGCTTGTCTAGATAGTATGAGGTCTCTAACAGATGAACCACTTTCCGCCACCTACTCCAAAAAATAATGTAACAAAAAAAAAAAAAAAGGGCTCTGGCCCTAAGCAACTGGCTAATGCATTATCAGCACTAATAAATCCTGTGAAAGTGACTATAATTCTCTGCCAAAATGACATAAGTGAAACAAAATGTTTAAAGCTGTAATTATAAAGTGATGCAAAACTAAGAAGATCCCTCTTGCTATGTTTAACAAAAATTAAAGCAGAACTTTGTCATAGTTACTTACGCTGTGTCAATCAATACAGTAGTCACTAGTCACATGTAACTACTGAATATTTCAAAGATGGCCAGACTAAATTCAGCTGTAAGTGTAAAACACTCACCAGATTTTGAAAATGTAGTATGGAAAAAAGAACTTAAGACTATCTCATTAATGATTTCTTTATTAAGAAATGATATTAGGTATGTTAAATGGAATAAAAAGTATTATTAAACCTAATTTCAGATTCTGTAATCCCACTTCTGGATATTTACTGTAAAGAAAAATTATGCTGGTGGCCTCTGGTGGAGCAGCGGATAGGTCAACTGTCTCCTAAAGAGCAAGACACTTACCCCTGGATTTGAGTCCTGGGCCCAGGGGAAAGCAACCAATGTGAACAACAAAATAAAACAAAGATGCATCTTCTTCTTCTCTCTTCCTGCCTGTCTACTCACCTTCATTCCTGCCTGTACCTTTCCTTTAAAAAAGAAAAAAAGAAAAGTTATGCTGGTGCACTCTTTTGGCATAGGCCAGAGATGGTTGGGATGTGGACCATGCAAAGTCCAATACCTGGAGCAGGGGCTGGGGGCAAAAAAAACCCACAAACAAAAAAACAAATGTTCCCTCTCCTTTTCATCTTCCTCTTAAACAAGCCAACAAACCAAAAAACAAACTTGTGTTCACATAAAAATATGTAAAAATTGATTACAGTAGCACTATTAAGATTGCTGAAGACTGAAAACTCAAATGTCCTTTAAAGGGTAACTAAACTATGGTACGTCCCTAACAAGGAATACTATTTAGCTATTAAAAAAAACACTGAAACACACAACTTGGAAAAATCTCAAAGACATCAGACTGACTGAAAGCAGCCAGACTCAAAGGTTAAATAAACACTGTATGATTCCATTCATGATAGTCTTAAAAAACAAAACTGTAGGGTACACACTTGTGGCTTAGGCAGCTGAAAGGCTAGAATGTGGGTCATCTAATAGTTTTTTGCCTGGGGCCAGGGGTGAAAAACCATAAACAGAAACAACTAACTAAATAAAAATGCTTCTTCCTTCTTGCTTACTTTCTTCTTTAACAACAACAAAAAAACTAGGCAAAAAAAAAAACAGAAAAGTAAGGTGAAGAAGAAGAGATCAATCAGTTCCTACTAAAGGAAAACTTGAAAGAAAGTATGATTTTAAAGGCTAAGAGTAATGGCACTATTCTGTGTCGATTATGGAATGATTACCAGAACTAAAATTCACAGACCTGGACAACAAATCAATCATGCTGTATGATAACTAATTGTACTTATTTTTTTAATGAAGTTACTAGAAAAATTGTAATTATATATATAGTTCACATTATATTTTATAGGACCACACTATTCCTAAAGAATTAGAATCCACTTTCACTGAGAGGCAGATTAAAAAATCATATCTGAGACTGTTCCAAAGAAATCAAACTTGGCTGCAAAGAATAAAAAAATCACAAAGCCCAAGCCCTACTTACCACTTTTTCCACGATAAATACTATGCCATTTTCATTTAAAATATGTCTCAAAGGGTTTGGTTGGCCTTTGCTGATCAACTGCACTTGCACATCAGTCTATTAAAAAGAGACAATGTTGAGCAATGTTTATAAACATACATGCACACGTTTGTACAAATATTTAAACACAGTAAGACCAGTTCGATGCAAGTGACTAGAAAAGAGAATTTGAATAAGCTATGTTTAAATAAGATTTCATTTATTCGTTTTTCATGTTTAAAAAATTGAGCTCTTCTATCTGAATACCCATGATCGAAGGTCCATAAGTCTACCCTGTCTTCAAAGCTTTCTTTCTTTCTTTTTTTTTTAAAGAGATGAAGGGAGAGAATGAAGAAGCATTTTTTCAAAATATTTTTTAAATTTATTTTTTATGGTAGTAATTATTCAACACATTAAAATAATTTCCTATGTATCGATTCCCCATTTCTTAGACATGTTTCAACACAGCACACCCCCAACCAAGTCACCAAGTGGGAAGAAGCATTTTTAAGGAAGAGGAAGACTCACTTTTACTTATTTTGGTTGTCGCCCTCGCCAGGGTTGTGAGCCGAGTCCTCAGCTTTATATGGTCCATGCAGCAGCAGTGGCCACCAGCAGGCGCTGCCAGCTTTCTATTAGACTCTTTTCCCCTAATAATATTGCATTTACTGCCATGTACCACAAAGTTATCATTTCACTAAATATTATCTTTCTGATTGTACTATGGAATTTAGAACTTTATCAGTTATAGGAATTGCATTTTTTTCATTCTAATTACAGTATTTATTATATAAAAATTTAAAAATAGCTAAGAGATTTTCTGAAATCAACTTATCCTTTTATGAATCATCCTTTTGGTGTCATATCACACAAATTTTTGCCTAATGCTAGGTTGCAAAAACTTTCTCCTATTTTTTCTAAAAGTTTATAATTTAACAGGTTGATAACCAATTTTAAGTTACATTTTATATAAGGCGACTTAAAGTGGTGTTTTTGTTTTTGCCTATGGCTAACCAATTGCTTCAGGCATCATTTGTTGAAATGGCTATCTTTCCTCCTTCCATTACGTTGTTTTTATACCTGTGTCAAAAATCAATTGGGCATATTTGTTTGGGTCTATTTCTGTGCTTTCTATTCTGTTCCATCAACTTAGGTGACTATCTTTGCACTAATACTAGACAGTCTTGACTATTGTAACTATATATTAAGTTGCTTTTTTTTTTTTAAATAGTATCTTAATGAGTTAACTTTTAGAAATTAATATAAACTCAAAAGTGTAGGTTCCCCTTTATGTGCAGGTTCCCTATTCCTCAGACATGACAACATACCCTGTCCCCTCCACCAAATTACCAAGAGTTCTTCCACCGTGCATTGGGCCTTGTCACCATGTGTCCCCCTCACCCCTCCCATTCCCTACTGGTAACCGCAGCTCTACTGCCAATAACCAAGGGTTGGATTTGTTTTGTCAGTTCCTTTGCTTTGTTTATTCATATTCCACCTATAAGTGAGATCATCTGGCATCTGGCTTTCATCTTTTGACTTATTTTACTTAGCAGAGCCCCTTCTAGATTCATCTAAAAGAGATTATTTTTAAAATTTACCCATAATTCTACTACCCAGGATAATTGCTACTTTATAAGCTTGGTTGGTGTCTATCTTGCCATAAATAAATCTATTTAAATAAAAATCCGTGTATTACTTAGTATCTAAATAAGATTTTGCTTAATGAAATTAGGATATTCTAACAGTCTTCTATCATGAACTTCTTTCTATGTATGTCATTAAATGTTCTTTGGCTATCTAGTACCATGACCCTCCATAATATAATAAACATTTTGATTAATTTCATTATTTGCTATCATAAACAACTGATAATGGAGCTTTAAAATGATTTCCTTATGATGAATATCTAAAATCACATCAGATGGTCAAACTGTCTTTCAAATGTCATAGCTGTATATTTGCATTCCAATCCCTTATGTCAACAGTGTTTCCGTTCTGTTTACTTTAACCATCTCATAGCAAATACCTTACTTTAATTTTCCTTTCCTTGATCACTGAGATGAACAATCTCTAACATACTCATTACTAACAAATCTCTCTTGTTATTTGACTCTTAAGTCTGGATACCAAAACATTTCAAGTTACCAGAGTAAAGGATACCATGTTATTCTACTATACTAGATTCTTAAATTTCAAGTACTGTAGTAAGTTGAATTGTTAACCCTGTCCCACAAAGTCCTAAGCCTGATTCCTCTGACTGTGGCAATTTTTGAACAGAGGGTTTTCGTAAATGTTATCAAGATACAATGAAGAGATATGCCCTGGTGGAGTAGCAGTTAGGTCAGCCACCTCCGAAGGAACACAGTCCACGTACATCCCAAGGACCTGGGTTTGGGTCTGGGGGGAGCAATCAATCTAAATACAAATAAAATAAAATGCTTCTTCCTCCTCTCCTGCCTGCCTGTTCTTTTCCTTAAAATAAATAAGTAAGTAAACAAACAGATAAAATGAGATTAACTAGGATGGCGGTGGGGTTGGGGGGTGGGGGTGGGTGGGGTGTGTGTGTGTGTGTCTGCTGCACTTAATAGTAGCGATTTAATGGTATAAACACATAGGGAGACTGTCATGTGTTGATGGTGGCAGAGATAAGAGTGACACGTCTACAAGATAAGAAACACCAAAGATTTCCAGAAACCACCAGAAGCTAGGAGGAAGTAAGATACAATCCTTCCTTACAGCTTTCATTGGGAGCATGACCCTGGTGACACCTTCATTTTAGACCCCAGTCTCTAGTTCTATAATGGAATCAATTTTTGATGTTTTAAGCAAACCAATGTATGGTACTTTGTTACAACAGCCTTCTGAAACTAATACATGTATCAGGTGGCAAGAATTCAGGGAGGGAGGACATATGTGGATACACCAAATTCCTGAGTTTTCGAGTCAGTGAGATCTCATATAGTGAGAGAGAACTGTATATTTTTCTTTGTGGGATTACTTTTTTGTGTCCTTTGTCTATTCTTATATTATAGTTCTTTTTCCTCATTGGTTTTAAGAGCTTTTACTATAAAATATATGGATATTAACCTTATCACTTACAGCCACATCTCCCAAAATGTCTTTTAGTATATCATTTATTTTGGGTCTTTAATTATTTTAAGGATGTGGGTTTTATCTTCCCAACTATGGGGAATGTTTACAGCAGCTTTATCAATAATTATGAAATACTGGTAAGAATCTAAGCATTCAACAACTGGTGAATGAATAACCAAACTGTAGTACATCCATACAATGGAATATTATTTAGTAATAAAAGGTGAAATTTACGTCAATAAATCCAACCTTTAAAACTCACAATTTTAGGATTATTGTGTTTAAAAAACAAACAAATGGTTCATACCTCATAGATAAATGGGTCTTTACAAATTCCTTTCTTTTCTTCACCAAATTCCCTGAAATGCAGAACCACATGTGGAAAACAAACCTACAACAGTTTATCATTTAAAATCAGGAATTACGTCACCACTTTATTTCTGCAGGATACCAGTGAGAAAAAGAAAATGCAAAGTACTCATGGAAGTCCTAAGGCAGAAAAAGGGTATTAGGTTAAGAAAAAAGAGGAAGAGAAATGGTAGAGATTAATAGACTGCTATCCACAATTGGGTATGATTGCTTCTCAAAGGCAGCAGGAAATTGTTACCTATCTCTATTCCTTCACCTTTTCAAATATATCACTAGTTAATATTAACATATAATTTTTGCCACAGGACTTTTGGTAAATAAAAATGACTGAATTCTGACCTGCCACTGAATCAGTGAGTAACTTGTTACTGGATCCAATGGGTCCATTCTCTTAGTGAGCAGCAGTCAAAAGACACAGACCAAGTTTCTTTAAATAAGGACAGGTTTATTACTTGAAACAAATAAGGAGACAGAGAGATCATTCTCAAAGCTCTGCCTCTCAGGGCATTCTACTGGTGGAGGCTTTATAGGAACTGCCTTAAGTAAGTAAGTAGTGATTGGCTGATTGGTCTCAGGTCATAGGGTGGGCCAGAACTGTGTTTAGATCACATGTGCTCTCCACAGACTCAGGTGGCTCATATCCATTTTCCGGCTCAAGCAATAAGTCAGGATAGCTTAAGAAAAACTCCCCAAGGGAGGGGTTAGTGTTTTTCCATTATACTTTTAGCACTGCCTACTAACAAAACCAATCGGTAACCACTGAGATGTTTTTTAAGGGTTCCAGGTCTCAGACTTCTATGGCTAAGATGAAAACATCTATTCTCCCTCTGTTTTTAAGAGCTATTACTAACAAATTAGTAAATTTTATGTTAAACAATTTTCTTTTAAACCTCTAAGTACAAAGCTATAGGATCTCATTTAAAATTGATCATTTCATTCAAGAAAGTGTTAAGTGATCCCAAAGCGCGGAAATTATAAACCATTAACATACCAAAATGCACATCATCTTGATCTATCTATACTCTGAAACAGAAAAGAATCTTTATAATAGAGTACTGAAGGAACCAAATGGAATTGTTTCAGGATACCACTTATGGAAATATAAAGAGCTTGGACTATTTCTGATTCGCTTTTGCCACTGCGACAAAATTCAAACATTCAACAATCATTTCCCAAGCATGTGTTTATAGGCAAGCACTCTTGGTAGACATGCAGGATATGACTAAAGCTATCCAACAGTTTTTTCCACTGTTAGTTGAAAAAAGTTGGTGCTTTCTGTGTTAAAAAACACTGAACAGTGACAAAAATGATCACTTTTGCAAGTAGGGAAAAAGAGCATTAAACAATTAAAAGTACAGCATTTCTAAAACAATGGGTGATTCTTAAAGTACAGTGCCAAGCCAGCAGCATGTTTCACCAGGAATCTGCTACGCAATTTTTTTTTTAAGGAAAAGTGCAGGAAGGAATGAAGAAGAGTAAGCAAGCAGGTAGGGAGTGGAGAAAGAAATATTTTATTTAGTGGTTCGCCGTAATTAGTTCCTCCCACCCCGCCCGCTCCAGGTCCTTGGAAGTATTGAGGACAGCCGCTGGGCCGCAGGCAGCGGGACCTAACCACTATTCCACCTGGGGGCGCCTGTCGAGTTTTTTGACCCAACCCAGACCTATTAAAGCATAAATCCTGGAGACTGCTGGAGCGCTCCAGCAATCTTTATTTTGAGAGCCGCCTAGGTGATTCTGATGCACGCTCAAGTTTGAGAACTACTGGATTAGTTTTTTACTTTGGATGCTGAACTAGACGGAATCCCCTTTGGTACTAGTACTAAATTAAAACGAAATCTTAGAGCACAGTGACGTAAAGGGCACCTCACATTCCCATCATCATTACAATTACAGTTCATAGGACAACTATCTCTAATTGACCCACCCCAGCAAGGCTTTAAACAAGTGAAGGATGTCAACATCCAATTTTCCGTATGCTGGCTGGTGCCGCTAACATCGAAAGTTATATACACTATCAATATTAATAAAGCGCCTCCTGGAAAACATGGCACCTCCCTCGATTTATGAAACATAAATGCTTTCTACTAAAGGAGAATCGAAGCAAGTCCCCACAGGGCCGTCTTCACACTGGAGCTGAAAGTTTCCTCCAGACTCAAGGCAGGCCCCAGGAAATGTTTCGTGCGCTCAACTGACGAGGCGCTAAACCCCAAGGCGGCATTAGGAAACTAAGGCGGGGACCGAGAGACCCCGAGGGTGAAAGTGCGGTCCTCAACATCCTAGTCAAACACCAGGGACTACAACTCACTGCAGAAGACGAGCGTAAAATTCCTCAGCAGCTCGGTTTATTCGGGACCACATCCCGCCCGGGTCCAACAGCAGAGCCGCTGTTACCAAACTGAATCGCGCGCGAGACGCTGACGTCAGGGGTTACCCGGCCGGGACTACTTTTACGTCCTCACACACACATAAAAGTTGCTTGTTCACAAAGTTAAAACTTCTGTTTTATAATCCACAAAATTCTTTCTGTCTCAATAGTTAGTCCCAAAAGAAAAAAATTAATCTACGACCATGGTAGACTAGATACTACCTCTCGCGAGAGTTGACCACGCCTCCTTGTGGATTATTCCGCGAAAAGGAGTTTCTGATTTCTAAACCGTATTGCTGGCTTTGGAAGTCAATAGATAACGTAACTTGAGATGTAAGAAAAATAGTGTGATATTTTTTATTTTTCAAGAGTGTTAGAGAGCTATTTTGTGTCTCTGTGTTGTTTCTGAGGCGGGGCCGGGAGGGGGACGAGTTGAAGGATACATATAGAACGGTAGTACTAAGCCCTTCCTTTTCCTGTGGGAGCTGCCGGGTGGAGAGGAGCGTGGTCCTCTCCTCTCCCCGCCATGGTAAGTGGCAGTTCTCTCAGTGGTACTTCTGCTCCGTCTTTGGTGTCCGGCAGGGATAGATTGGGGGTTTCCAGGTTTAAAATCTGCGGGAGCAGTATCAAGGAAAAGGAGATGAGGACAAAAGTCGTCTATCTGTGCGGGGGAGCTGGGTAGTGCGGCTCTGCGGCAGCCATCTTAGAGGCAACGTGGGCTTCCCGGGATCGGGAAGCTACGTAGGAAATCAGATCGTTGTTAGGGACCTTTCCAAGAGTAGTTTAACTTGGAACTTAGAAGATTTGGAAATTTTTAGGGTTTAAGACTGAATCGGACTAAAAGTCAGTTCTATGCCTCGTATTTCTCTGCAGCTCAATCGGGATTTTTCCTTTTTCTTATTTTTTAAGAGGAAGGAAAGTAGGCAGCTGAATGGGAGAAAGAAACGCATGCTATTTGGTTCATTTTTATAGTCCTCCCGCCCTCCCGGTTCCCGAGGCACGGGCTTGACACCTACACCACGAGGGCGCCATCAATGTTGCTTATCTTTTCAGAGAAATTTTGTTTAAAAAAATTGTATTCCCATTTTTTTCACTGAATGTGTTAAGCTTAAGTATCACCCTAATAAAAGCTGATCCTCCTAGCTCAAAGTTTGTTCTTTTTGGTGTGCACTCAATCTTTGAATTTTCAGTCAGGTTTCATAGTTTGGTTATTACATGTAGTGTTGTGTGCCCTGGGGTTTTAGTGAACAAAATTGACAAAAGACTATGCTTATGTTTTGATCATAATTGAGTTGGACTAGATGCATAGTAGTGTTTGGACAGTTAATGAGTTCAGCAGACATAGCAAATTGTAGAGTAGACTTTAGTTGGAGTTTAAAAGTGTGATCAGAGAAAGCATAGAGAGAAGATGGCCTGAAGAAAGTGAGGAGGAAAGCTAAGAAGTTCTTTAGAGACTACATCTGAAGCAGGGAACTATGGCCTTGAACTAAAGGGTGGGCAATGAAGTTGAAGGAGCCAAGCTCTGATAGACAAGGTTTTGTTGGCACTTGGTAAAAGTTTACATGGTGGTATGAAACAGCATTTTTCAAACTTTGCAGTGTTGTTGTGACTGAGCAATTTTGCTTTTTAGGCCTGTTTTGAAAGTTGGATGATAACCATTCTCTTTGGAAATAAGAAGGGCAGAATTTGAGATACTAATAGACCTGATATATTAAGTAACAGCCTTTAACTTTAAGCTCTATCTACCTCACCAAACTGTAGTCTTTTCTGTAACAGCTTTTAATTGTATTGTTAACACATGAGAAAAGTACCTGGCCTTGATTGTCGTTATAGATTACTTGCTTTTTTTCAGGCTTGTGCTCGTCCACTGATATCTGTGTACTCCGAAAAGGGGGAGTCATCTGGCAAAAATGTCACTTTGCCTGCTGTGTTCAAGGCTCCCATTCGACCAGATATTGTGAACTTTGTTCACACCAACTTGCGGAAAAATAACAGACAGCCCTATGCTGTCAGTGAATTAGCAGGTATGAATTTAAATCTTTCATGAGGTGATGATTTAAGAGCTGCTTAGCAGTAGTGATGAAATTCCACTCATTTGGTCCGTGTTTCTGAATCATGTGATTTTTCTGGATGTTCTGATGCTGTTTTATCTCCATGCATAGTTAGTTGTAGTTAGATATGGTTGGGTAACTAAACTTCTATTTCTTGCCTATTTCAGGTCATCAAACCAGTGCTGAGTCTTGGGGTACTGGCAGAGCTGTGGCTCGAATTCCCAGAGTTCGAGGTGGTGGGACTCACCGTTCTGGCCAGGGTGCTTTTGGAAATGTATCCTTTGTTTCACTACCTAAACTAATCAAATCTCATGGAAGTTAACAGATTAGACCTGTTCTAATTATGTTGGTAGTTTGAAAATATTGGTCTGAAATTTTAATAGTGTCCAGATTAGACATTGCTCTCAGATTGGAAATCTGGGTGATTATTCTGCCCAAATTTTAAAAGACCAATAGGAGCTTGCCATTAGTTTTGCTTGCAATGATGTCGTAATTTGCGTCTTACTCTGTTCTCAGCGACAGTTGCCTGCTGTCAGTAAGCTGGTACAGGAGGGTGACGAAAATTGTTACTGAGCAAGACATGTACCCCCTTTTATTTTTTAATTCCTAAAGTTTGAGAAGTGTAATTCTTAGCTGGAGAAATAGATGTGTCGTGGAGGCCGCATGTTTGCACCAACAAAAACCTGGCGCCGTTGGCACCGTAGAGTGAACACAACACAGAAACGGTATGCCATCTGTTCTGCCCTGGCTGCCTCGGCCTTACCAGCACTGGTCATGTCTAAAGGTTTGTAAGATTTTGTATCATAGGAGTGGTACCAAATACCTTTTTACTCCCGTTCACCTGAACCTGTTGATAATAAAAGGCTGTGTAAATTCTATTCACCCCACAGTGCCTGACTAGATTTCTCTTTACTGGAGAATCTTGACTAATCTCAAAAATCAGTCATCAATACCATGTAACTAGGGGATATACTCAAATACAATGATGTAATATATTGTGAGGAAACTTTTCACTTAAACGTACTGCCCACTTTACCGAACTGTCAAAATGATGAGATTCCACTTCATTGGTCCGTGTTTCTGAAACACATGATATTTGTGGAAATTCTGATTTGGCACATTGAATTACCATTTTGCTTTTGTGGATTACTTATATAAAATGTTTCTCAATTTTTCAGAAGGGTTTAGGGTAACAAGTCTGTTAATTGTCAGGTCATCGTATTGAGGAAGTTCCTGAACTTCCTTTGGTGGTTGAAGATAAAGTTGAAGGCTACAAAAAGACCAAGGAGGCTGTTTTGCTTCTTAAGAAACTTAAGGCCTGGAATGACATCAAGAAGGTAGGTTTAATTAACACATTTACAGTTTGGTGGCTATTCATCTATGTAAATTTGTCAGATTTCAAAAGGTATCTGAATGGCTAAACTTTAGTGGATGCGCAAGCAAGAACCACCCCACTCCCCTTCTAGTCAGAATACGAAAACCTCGTTTTTTGTAGGTTTATGCCTCTCAGCGAATGAGAGCTGGCAAGGGCAAAATGAGAAACCGACGTCGTATCCAGCGCAGGGGACCCTGTATCATCTTTAATGAAGACAACGGCATCATCAAGGCCTTCAGAAATATCCCTGGTAATTCCTATACTGCTTTATGACTCAATTGCCTGTCTGTACACGCTTACTCAGCATTTGATGTGATGAGATTCCACTTTATGGTCCGTGTTTCTGAAACACATGATTTTGTGGAATATCTAATTCTTGGCTAAATTAGTATACCAATGATAAGTGAAACTGCTTAGTTAATAAGATCTCAGGTACCTTATGTAGTAAATAAAAAATGATGTCTGTTTCTTCTATTGAAATACACGCTATCTAATTCTCTTTCCTCTTTAAAAGGAATTACTTTGCTTAATGTAAGCAAACTCAACATACTGAAACTTGCTCCTGGTGGGCATGTGGGACGTTTCTGCATTTGGACTGAAAGTGCTTTCCGCAAGTTAGATGAACTCTATGGCACTTGGCGTAAAGCTGCCTCCCTCAAGAGTAACTACAAGTGAGTGTAAGAACTGACTTACATGTTTTCTGTGTCATGGATTGATTGATTTGTTGCCATTTCCCCTTATGTACAGATGAAATAAGATGTATATGATACCTTTTGAGTTATGATGTATAGTGGAAATGTTGATTGAATTCTGAAGGCTTTTGAAATGGTTGAGACTATCTTAGGGTAAGATTTGTGTTCTTTATGTGAGAAATAGGAATTACATGTGTGCTATCAACATTTTACCTTTATCTTTCCAGTCTTCCTATGCACAAAATGCTTAATACAGATCTTAGCAGAATATTGAAAAGCCCCGAGATCCAGAGAGCCCTCCGAGCACCACGGTAAAGCACTTTGCCCCTGCCAGCATTATATAATCAGTTATTTTCAAAATTTGTATCATGTAAATGCTGATGATTTATCTACCTTTTTGTAGCAAGAAGATTCATCGCAGAGTCCTGAAGAAGAATCCACTGAAAAATCTGAGAATCATGTTGAAGCTAAACCCATATGCAAAGACCATGCGCCGGAACACCATTCTTCGTCAGGCCAGGAATGTAAGCAATATTTTTGGTTTTTGCTGATAATGTGTTTTTTTAGAAGATTTGATTCCTAAGATTTTCTCTAATTTGTTACAGCACAAACGTAGGCTGGCCAAGGCAGCTGCTGCTCTAGAAGCCAAATCCAGTGAGAAGGCAGTGGTCCCAGGCAAGAAGCCTGTGGTAGGGAAGAAAGGAAAGGCTGTTGGTGTGAAGAAGCCAAAGAAGCCTGTGGTGGGAAAGAAGGCTGCAGCTACGAAGAAGCCAACTACTGAAAAGAAGCCTGCGGAGAAGAAACCTACAGAAGAAAAGAAGCCTGCTGCATAAACTTAAAATTTGTTTATCCTATAAAGGGCAAAATCATTTTGGACAGCTAACTTTGAATAAAGACCTGATACCAGAGGCAGTGAGAAACGTGACTTGGATGTGGTCTGTCAGTCTTGGTTAAAATTTTTCAATGACACTATAATTCCAGGCTTTTTAGGTGTTTAATTTGTAGTCTGGTATAAAATGGAATCTTGATTTACCCTAAATTCATGCAGTGAATGGGGGAAATAGGAGATGCTTCATGAATCCAGATATAAAATCCATTTTGTAGAGAAAAATGAGAAATAGGTGGTTAAAAGATGTCTCTGAAATACATTGAAGCTGTTAGAATTTAGTCCTTCCCACAGAAAAGAAATAGGTAAAATCCCATGAAGATTTGACGACTTCAGTAACCACAAGAGGGCAGAATCAGTATTGTATAGCACCAAATTGGTAGTTGATTGTGAGAAGCTTGTTATATTAGGACCTGAGTGATGAGATTTAGTTAGGAGAAAATTTCACTTTAAATATTTTGCCCTTGGTATGAAAATGCCGGGTTTTGTTTTTTTCAGAACCATGTTTTTAGTTTTACTAGGGAGTAAATGTGAAACGGTGCAGATAAATATGCCCAAAGAGTGTTTAAAATTGTATTGCCTTAAATACATGTGCTGCCTTTGAGGTGATCTGTCCAATTTGTCTTGCTAGGGTTGAACCTCATTAGCAAAAGCACTGTTTCCTGTGGTACTCTAATTTGCGCAGACCTGAGTTGCTGGGAATGTACAAAACCACAATTTGCACGCTAGATCCCGGTGCCGGTTTTCAAATCAGTCTGCGGGTTTTGTGAATTTAGTATAGCACCACCAATCCGAAATGCTTTACAGCTAACGAAGTTTGAGCGTAGCTCCAGATCGTTTACAGCTACAATTGCCTGCTTTAGAACTACTCGGGTATCGATTTCTTTGGTTCTGATTAGTCCCTTCTGCCGCGGGGCCCGTTCCGACACACAAGCCGGAAGCGCACTCGGCCCCGCCCTGCCCGTCAGTCATTTCCGGGAGTGCGGAGACCGTGGCGTCATCACCCAGCGCCGGCTAAAGTAGGCTATCAGGAGCGTGATGCTGAGCCGGCTTCAGGAGCTGCGCAAGGAGGAGGAGACGCTGCTCCGGTTGAAGGCGGCGTTGCACGACCAGCTGAACCGGCTCAAGGTGACCCAGCGGCCCCCACCCGCCCCTCCATTCCTCGGCTCCCGCGAGTCAGTCCGGCCCCAGCTGCTGCGGGGCTGCTCTTCGTCGTGGTCCTCACGTGGTCCTTCACTACGGGTGTAGCCCGAAAGCAGGGGAGCTTGTTTGGACATTACTGGCCCCGCAGAATCTTGATTCCGCCAGGCTAGGCTGAGGCCCAGTGATCTGTACGTGCGTCGCGTACTCCTACACCTCGGAATAGAGGTGGCGCATAGTCCACATGCTGAGCAAGTGAGAACCCCTAGCGCACTTACTGTTTCTGCCTCAAACCGCTCTGGTATTGCAAAGCGAGCAGGCTTCCTGAACCTACCTTTGTGCGAATAAAGACAGCGAGGCCCTGAGAGCTTGTTACAACGTAGTCCCAGTACTTTGTCTTTTTGAAGCTTTTACTGACTCCATGTCCGTGGTCTTGGTGAGGGTCCAGATTTAGGCACACTAGTGCCATTTTCCAGACCTGTGCATTATTCACCTCCTTCCGCCCAGTGGGAGGATCTTAATCCCTGCTCAGCACCCTTCAGAATAAATCCAAATGAGATCTAGACTGAAAAGCATTGTACAACTCTGACATGTTGATAAGCACTTTCCTTCAAGACAGTTGTAATGGTCCACATTTTTATGTTCTTTATCACCACGAGTACCGTGTGTATGTGAGAGAAAGATGACTTCTAAAGCCTTCATTTTTCAGCTGTGTAGCAAGCTCAGGCCTAGGGAATTGGTGCTGTAGAATCAGAAGATTTGACACCTGGCTTTAAGGAAAGGTGCAGGCAGGAATGAAGGCGGCCAGAGGAAGGCAGGCAGGAGGAGAGAGGAGGAAGTATTTTATCTAGCTGTTCATCTTGGTTCCCACTCATCTCAGGACACAAACCTAGGGCCCTGGGATGTAGTGGACTGCACCCAACCTGTGCACCACCAGGGTGCGCCCCAACACCCAGCTTTTATAAGCGTTCACTGTGTTTTCTCTCCCAAGCAGCTGGGTCTTGGGGAGTGGAAACCTTGGCTAAAATTGAACACCTGAACACCCTGGGAAGGAGGGAGCCTAGAAGCTTTCTTTGCTTTCTCTTAAAAGGTAGGGAAAGCTTAAGAGCCCCACTCTTCTCTCTAGAGCTGCAGAGATTACATATTTTTCACTTCCTCATGATGTCAACCTCAGTAAACCTTACCCACAGCAGTAGTAAGGTGAAATAGTAAGGAAAGTGTTCACAACTCTTTTATAGGTTGAAGAAATGGCCCTCCAATCAATGATTAATTCTACAAGAGGGGATGAGATGCTGTCTTCTCCACCTGCACCTGAACCATCACTCGATGTAAGCTTAATTCAGCAGGAACCTGCCTAGGGAGGGAACGTAATGGCCACTCTGCTCTCATGCTGCTTGGAGGTCAAAAATGATCGCAAATCATATTAACCCCAAAGGACATTGGGAAGTTCTGATGAGAATTTTCTAGTTTAATAAACTGTTTGACAGGGAACAGCCCACTTTTCTACCAGCTGGTTATACTTTGATTAACTTATACATTAGTCATCCTCCCTCTAGTTAATCCAGTGAACCCAGGGAGAGTGGGGATCTTTGCAGGGACTTGTCAAAACTCCTGCTGTTCTGTGAATGAGTAAGCTTGGGATTTGAAAATAGTGTACTTCAGCTAACCTTAGTGCAAAAAAGTGAATTCTAGTCCTCATTGTACCCTTTTACTAAGTGCTCTTAGGCAAATCAGTAAAGCCATGTTCTTTGTAAATATACTGTATTTGAGCAGTTCTCCTAGATCTGTATTAAATCATTTAACACCATTTGAAAGCACATTTGAACCAGCATGATTCTGATGTGAGAGCCATTTTGTAACATTCTGTCAAATCTAGGGCATTTATTCTCCCATTTGGCAGTGGGGGTGGGGGGGTCAGTGTAGAATCTGGAGAAAATAACTGACCATAACCTAAAATGATAAATACTGGGAAGGAATATGCAGTTGAGATTTTATTTTAAAACATTTTTAAGAATTTGCTCTTTTGAGGCCATCCTATTAATCCATAACGTCCTTGTCAAATGCAGATGTTGGTGCATGTAGACAATGAAGCATCAATCAACCAAACTGCTCTGGAGTTGAGCACAAGGGGCCATGTGCCAGAAGAGGAAGAGGAGGAAGAAGAATCAGATTCGTGAATGGGGAAAAGAGCCAGGGTTAGTTATTCCAATTAAATTTCAAGGTCTTGGGAACTTTAGTTCTGAAGAATTCTTCTTGCCATCAACCCTATGGCCTGCTTTAAAGGGAAGTAAGAACTTTAGGAGAATGTATAGCTGTGAAAATGTTTGCATCAGTAACTAAAGTTTCAGACAGCTTTAAGAAAAATTAGAGATAGAGGTGTGCCCTTGTGCCCTAGGAGTTAAGTCACTCAGTGGAGTCCACGTACATCTCAAGGACCCAGGTTTGTGACCCAAGGCTGGGGGAACAACCAAGATGAACAACTAAATAAAAGAAATAAAATGCTATTTCCTCTTCTCCCTGCCTGCCTGCCTTCATTTCTGCTTGCACCGTTCCATTGAAGAAAAAAAAAAGACACAGAAAAGCAAAGATGCAGTGTCTTAACACTGAGCAGTATGGGTGGTGCTGTGTCTGTATTCTGGTCATATTCAGTAATTGTGTTCAAAATATCTCAGAAATGCTATTGAGAAAGTCTGGCATTTGCAAAAAGGGCAGAGTTTAAATATAAGTCAGCCTTTCTAATCAACAATGCTTCTTTTAAGAAAACCAAATAAAGTCTATTTGCATGCTATTGAACCCTTGTGAGCAGAGCAAGGCCACAGTTCAGGAGAGAAAGATGAGAGAGGGCCAGTTGAGAGCAGATGCTGCTGCCACCTCTCAGTGACATCACAACACTCTGCCCAGTGTAGACTGCTGTGACTATTATCACATCTAGGTTGAGATATAACCATGGTAAAATGGGCTTAGAAATAAATTACAGATAAATAGCTGTTACGCAGAAAAGGGTCTGTTTCACTCCTGAGGAAACTACAGCAGGGTGGTTTAAAATCCAGTTCTGGACTTGAGAGGAAATGTCCCACTAAAGAGAAATCCTTATGTTTGGGAGACTGGATTTTCATAATAAAGAGATGATAGTTCCAGAGTATGAATTGTTAAAACTTGATATTTGAAGTTGAGATTAATTTCTGTATACTGCCCCGTTACCACTGAATATACAGTTGTTAATTTTATAAAAGTAATTTGCCCTACGCAAACAACAGAAAAGCAAAACAAAACACAGCTTCAAGCAGAAATTACATAACTTCTAAAAGAGAACATGGTTATATTTAATCAGCATTTCATTGAAGTTATTTAATGAGTAGGCAGGCACAGGCAGGAAACATTTTTATTTTATTTATTCATCTTGGTTGCTCCCCCCGCTCTAGGTCTTGAACCTGAGTCCTTGAGATGTATGTTGAAATGTACGTGAACAATGTCCAGTGGCTGTATCCACTAGCCATGAGGGTGTATACCAAGATAGATTTTTTTTAACCCCCTCAGCCACAGGGATGTACCCTGAACATGATTTTTTTGTTTGTTTAATTTAAAAGGGAAGTTGCAGGCAGGAATGAAGCCAAGCAGAGATAGGCAGGAAGAGAGGAGGAAGAAGCATTTTATTTAGTTTATCTTGATGGTTCTCCCCTGCCCTGGGTCACAAACCCTGGTCCTTGGGGTTTATGTGGAACTTTAATGGATAAACCACGAGGATGTGCCC
This sequence comes from Solenodon paradoxus, assembly GCA_004363575.1. Lineage (NCBI taxonomy): Eukaryota > Metazoa > Chordata > Mammalia > Eulipotyphla > Solenodontidae > Solenodon > Solenodon paradoxus. Next base: position 307,587 of record RJWH01000217.1, on the reverse strand, counting down.
TGAGGCTGATTTTTAAAAGCTGGAAACATGGGCTATTGTAGTTTTATCACTAAGTGATTGCCTTTTCTCACCTCTTTCCAACTCTCACTTTCTCATCTTTTAAAATGAAGGTACCCTAACTACTCTAGCAAATTCACAGGTAGTTATGAGGTTTAAATATCAAGCTGCTGTTAATGTTTTAGTGAGAGGATGTATGAGAATGGAATTTGACACGGAGAACTCAAAACACAAGACTGATGACTTGAACCCAGGGGTATGTGGCCTGTGTTCCTTAAGGGGCAATTGGTCTAACCACTACACTACCAGGGTGTACCTCATCATTATTAGAGAGGAAAGAAGGGAGAATAGAAATATTTTGAAGGAAGGAAGAAGAGAAAGCCCTTTATTTGTATATTTAGTTTTGGTTCCCCTGCCCCCATGCCCTGCCTTGGGTCTCAAACCTGAGTCCTTGGGCTTTACATGGTCCACACCCCATCTTAACTTAGCACCTAGGACACCAGGATACACTGGGAACATCCTTCTTGAGACAGATCATTCCTAGTAAAAATTACTGGACAAAAAATCTTTGACTCAATGTGATAGCTTTGGATGTGAAGGGAGAATTTTTAACACCCCTCAGAAGAGACTGAGCATGAAAACAGTCAACTAGGTTTTTAAGACTCCAGGCTATACCATTTCTTCTTTCTAAGATGAGGTTTGCACATTTTAATGAGACATTCTTACTAGCGCTGGCTTCCTCTCTGTTTGCGAAAGACAGGGTATAAGGAAGATGTGGGTCTTAAATCTTGGCCTGGTCGTTTATATGTTGGAAACGTCAATTAGACTGGTGATTGAGAACATGCCAGCTTCATAGCGAGAGAAAATGACTACTTGAGGCAGATGTACAACATTGACCAGTTTGAGATCCAACTATCACAAGCTCTGGTAGATCCAGGTAGAACTCAGGAGAATTACCTGAGCTCTGTTTTCAGTTTGCAAATTAAACAGGCCTTTTACTTTTAAATATACACATTTATTTTGGTTTCCTATAAACTGCCCTTAGAAGAAAATGAGGGACAAGGTATTACCAGGCAGCCTTACATGTACCTCCAAGTTCCAAAAGTCACTTTTCAAAGAAGGAAAGCGGCCAGTTAGTACATGGTTTTGTTGTCTGTGACTTCACTGCTGTGTTTCATAGGCATGGTAAAGGTAGAGCCAGCACAGTCCATCTCTCCAAGAGGCTGTAGAGAAATGTAAATGGCACATGCGGGTAAACCACTATTGAGTAGAGCAAAATACCCCAGGACTCACCTCCCGGGTGGAGGCTCCAAAGCCAGCAAAGAGCTCCTGTGAGCTTGCTAGCCGACCCCGACCCCATCCCACTACTGCTTCTCCCTTGTGTAAAAGATGGAAGGAAAAGATGGGATCCATTCAGCATCTATTCAGAGGTTCACAGGAAGGTGGCTGGAAGATTCAAGATAAGGGTGCTGGTGAGAAGACTTGGACAAAGTCCAAAGACTGAATTTCAGAAAAGCCCCATCAGTCCACTGAACTTGTCCTTTATCAGTGTGTTAATTCTGCCTTCCCGCCTCCTTCCTATCTTTACTTTTTCTCTCAAAATAATGCTGGGCTAAATTTGATTTCTGGCCTACTAGAAAACTAAAAACCCTACAACAAGACTAGAAATGTACCTCTCATCCTTTTAATTTGATAGTATATTTATTAGAATATGAGATTAGATTTGTTAAATATTTGGATTGAATTGGTTAAAAGATTTTCATACAATTTTTAGGCACTATACACACTGTTTATAATAGCATCAGTACTTAGATTTGGGGAAAGAAAAATCTCATACATTTTAATGCCTTGATTCATTTGTAACATTCACCAAAGTAACTACCACTTTAGAAACATTAATCCAAACTTAGAGACATGTACTACTGAATATCCCACACAGTATATTTAAAAATAAATATAGAAATACAACCAGAAGTCTACACATCATCACAGTAGACAGACTGGTGAAGCCCAGCTATCATGGCAGTGAAGGGCTCTGGCTAGATTTTGATGGCTACTACTGAATTCTACACCAAAAGAAAAAACAAAACAAAACACGATATATACTTTCTGATGCTTATTTTCATAGCAGCAAAGCATGCTTCACATGCACTGCCTGTGAAGGATCTTACAAGTCTCCCTCCTACTCAAATAGAAAGTACGCCTGACAAGAATGAAGTACCACTGAGTGTCAAAGAATCCCCAAAACACAGGCAGCCAGTCATGGGTAGGGTGCAATTTTTCAGTAAGAATGACAGTCACCAAAGTCTCACTATAATTCAGTGCTATGTGTGTTTTGATCATACAAAAAATAGCCCCAAGCACAAAGCCAATCACTTAGGGGTGGGAATAACAATAGTTATAAGAATAAAGACTACTATTTAAAATGACACAAGTAGAATTTTGGCACATGCTGTGTTCTTCATCCTTTGTCATAGGTGAACGGCACGTCTGAACAGAGACAGGCATGGGAAAGGGGCCCAGAAGCAACATGGCCTGCCACTGGGCAAGGACTTGCTCTTAGCTGCTTCCCAAACACTCAGACACCAGCGGCGTGAGTTGGCGTGCTGGGCTGGTTAAGGCCGATGGTGGAGCAGAGCCAACCTGCAAAATCCACTTCCTCTGCGTCAGATCTCTTGATAAAAGCATGAACCTGCAAAGGAACAGGGTGAGGAAGTGGTGTTAACAAAAAACAAAAACAGAACAAGAAGGAAAATTCAGGAGTCTTGTGCTGCACTTAGAAGGAGGTCCTGGAAGGCTGCCCGGCAGTGCCCAAAAGACCCCACTCTGCCTGTGCCTGTGATTTCTCCAGCTGTGTGGCCTTGGCCAACTTGTTCCCTTCCCAGAGCCTGCTCTCCGCCATGAAATGGGGGTAGTAGCTCTGCCTTCAGTGGCTCACAGGTAGTGAGAAGGCACAGAGGAACCAGTGAACTTGAAAGTGCATGTTACACTGTACAGGTGCTATGAGCCGTGACACCCAGATAGTTTCAGTAGTTCTTGGCCATCATCCCCCTACCACTGCCATCAAACAAGAGAAGACAACCAGAGAGTTAGCTGTGGAGAGTGCTGAGTGTAAGGTTAAGTCCCTCAGTATCAGAAAAAGGCCCCGTCCCATGGAAGGATGCATTGGTCCTTCCCCTGGACTCCCCTCCAGCTGCAGAATCGTCGCAGCTTTTCCTCTAAGCTGACAGGAGGACACGGACACTGGTGTCCTGGGCCAGTGGACTGCAGTGGTCAAGGCAGAGACAGAAGAGATGCAGAAAGCACCGGGCAGATGACTGACAGGAGAACAGATGAATACGCAGGTAGTGGAAGAATCTTGAGATAAATGGACTTACCATGAGTTGCTTCAAATCTGCTCTCTCTGCAGGGTTTTTTATTAAGCTTAAAGGAAGAAAAATAATGTAAGAGTACTGTCTGGTGCTGGTTCTAATTCAAATGACTATGGCTGATGTCTGTCCTCCCCACAGCCTGTAAACTGAGGAGGAGATGTGCCTGAGCCTTACTCATCATGCTGTTCTTAGCAATGTCACGCTGTCTAATACATGCTTGCTGAATTAAACCAAGGTCAAAAGACAAAATACCCATCCTTGTAGAGCAAGTGCCGAAAAGCAGCAGCTGTTTTTATCCACTGCTCTAGTCAGACCTGTCACTATGTCCTAACACTGAGGAAGAAGAGCAGTAGCAGAAGGGTGGTCAGAGTGGAGGGGAAAAGGCGAAGTCCTGCTTGCTCCTTGAAATGGGGTGGGAAGCCTGACAAAACCAGGGCCCCCTTCCAGAGAACAAGAAGCCAACTTACCATTTATTCACAAAATCCTGAAATTCCAGACTGAATACTCCACTGGGCAGTTTGGGAGGAGGCTGAAAATACATGTCAAAACATGAATGTCTGGCTCCCAATTCCAGCCCAAAAGACCCTACTCTGCCTGTGCCTGCTGGTTTTGCCAGCTGTGTGGCCTTGGGCAACTTGCTCCCTTCCTGGAACCTGTTCTTCTGTGAAATGGGGGTGGCAGCTCTGCCTTCAGTGGCTCACAGGGTGTGAGAAGGTACAGAGGAACCAGTGAACCTGTAAGTGCGCATGACACGGTACAGGTGCTACAGTGCCCCTCACCACCCCCACATCAGCAGAGCTGCTCTAACCAAAGGCAAGGTGGGCAGGAGGCCAACAGCTACCTGCTTAGTGACCCTGGTGGAACCAGTGGGTCACAAACCAGTTAGAACTGGTTTCTACCACTCACTTGCCAAGTAACTGAACTAATCATTCTTGCTCACAGCCTCAGTTTACCTTTCTACAAAATGAGGAAGGTTGGGTCCTTCTACCCTGACACTTTACTAATCTTGGCATATGGAAGGGAAACAACCAGCAGTTAACTAGCAGCAGCAGCTAGGGGGATTTGCATTGCATCAGGCAGTTAGCTCTGACAACACCTATGGAAGTCAGAAGGCAAGAGTTGATAAAACTATCCCTTTTCTGAGCCCTGGATGGGCAGGAAAAGGTTAACAAAACATTTAAGTGGCAGAGGGCTGGGTCTGGAAGAACGTTACCTGCACACTCATCCAGGAATGAGGTGGTTTGCAGCAAGAACTCTGACAATAGCTCTGTTCCCCAGGGTGCAGTTTCCCTGGGGCACCTGGCTCATGTGTTCTGTGCAGCCCCAGGACCACTCACATGCCCTGTGCTGGGACTGTGACAAAGTGATGCCCAGACACTGCCCAGTATGTTATTGGACAAGTCAACAAGTGACTCTAGACCAAAAATTAAATGCCAACACTCCCATGACACTCAGCCCAGCCCTTCCCTCCCCACCCACAAAGCCTTATCAGTCCAGCAGGTAAATAAGCCTGACCCGAGGTCAAGGACTAAAACCCAGGTCTTAGGCCCACTGTGTAAGACTGTCCCTGTTGCTAAGGGGTGAAGGGAATGCTCAAGACAGCTTGGAAGCTAGGCCTCCTGGGTAAGGGGAGTGGCAGCAGAGTGTGAGGGGGCACCTGTCACCATGCAGCCCATTCTTCTGGGGGCTAGAGGGGTGGTGGAATGAGAGGAGTAGATAGTAAGGAACAAAGAGGACTTCAGCGGGAAGGCTACTTTTCATCTAGGAGCCTCAGCTTTCTCACCTGTATGCAGAGGATAAAACTAATTTGACCCACCTGAGCAGTGCCTGGAGAACTAGGTAGGAAAATTAAAATATGGCAGGAAGCAGTGCATGCGAGGCTACTGGCACCTTCATACTTAACCCCAGACCATTCCTTTCCCTGATGTGGTTCCCACAAGGTAGATTTCCTGTCTACCATAAATCACAGCGCTTTGCCTGTCTTGATTCCTTAAGTAGCCAAGATCAGCTTCTGAACTTCATTTCTATGTCACATGGTACTCAGCATAAAGGTATGCGGCCACAAAAGTAAACACCCTAGTAGACTGTGAAAAGGTGACAGTGATTTATTAACTGCAGGGGTGAACCAGGATTGTCTCCGTTGAGTTTGTAATGGACAAGAAAACTCTGAGCCTTTTGGGGTCTGGTTTTAGAGTACAGTAATAAACTGTAAAAACCTACTCCACCAGTTTTAATGGGATGATGCCCTTTACCATGCACCCCAGATGAGTGGGGCCTACAGCTGCCTCCTGTACAAGCCAGAGGGTGTCCCATCTCTTCCTCTGTCCATGCTGCTCCTGGGCCAGGAGTGCTAGCCCTGTCATCTGAAACCCTGTCCTGACCCCAGTCCAGCTTCTCCAGCCCTGCCCACCCTCCTCTTAGCAGCCGTGGTATTAGTCCATCCCTACCCACTCCCCTGCAACCCCAAATTTGATGAATCCTTGTCAGTTGCTTTCTTCCTTAATCCTTTTCCCATATATATATATTTCACAAATAATATGTTCTTTGATTAAAATCAGTCAATAGCCATAAGCAAAAAAGCAAACTAATCACCTGTAATTCCATCAGAGAATTAGTCCATCAGAGACCACTATATCTAACTTCCCAGACTTCATATGCATACATATGAATATGATTTTTTTAAAAGAATTGCTCACAGTATACATACTATTTTGTAGTCTGCTTTTAACATGCAATAACATAATATTTCCCATATGTATTGCTACACTCATTTCATATTTTTTGTTTTTTAATGACCAAAGAGAAAACCTTATATTGCAGTTATATATGCATTTGCTTTGCTTCCCCTACACATTCTAACAGTCTTCAGGACTAGAGACTTTTGTTTTTCCTTCTTTGGATCCCCACCTCTTTCCTACCACCACCCCATAGTGCTTACCACATCGTAAGTGCACAAGAAATGCTTGGCGAATGAAGGAACGACAATAAGTGGGAACGGTGGAGACTCCTAAACCTTAGAAAGGAGGGACTCAGAGCTACCTGGAGATTTTCCCTTGGGAAGGGGATCCTGCAGTCACTCAATTCTAAGAGTGTGGTGTACAAAGCAGAACACCTATTCCTAGGGCCCAGGCAGCCCATACTGTGGGAACAACTGTTTCCAGGCAAATCAGCTGTCAGTTTTTTCTTAAATGGAACAAATGAATTTCAAGGTCAAGGAAGTCATGCAATACTTACCTCATTGACTATGTAATCTAACAACTCAAAAATGGCCATGGGAGGTCGGCTGTCCATTCCATAAGCTACAGGTTTGATAAAAAAGAAAAAGAAAATATCTCTTAGAGATGGGAAGATACTTGCAGTTCGAGGCTGGCGGGTGGGCATGGATCCTGGAGACCAGAGGAGAAGGTTACGGACAGTGAGCAGACTGAAGCATCATAGTCAAGACCTGAATACAGAAGGTACCAGCAAAGGCCAGAGAGCCAGCCAGGGTACAAGCGTGGGCTCTGCCACACCTGCTGAAGTTCCTGACCTGAGGCAAATCAGTTGACTTCTGAGGCTAGTTTTGAGTTTTGTAAAGTAGAGATGGATAATAATTATGTTCACCCTTCTTCCCTTCCTTATATTAAGACAAGAGCAAATGAGATAGTAACTAAAGGATTTTGTTTAAATACTCCCTGAATTTGGGTTTCTTCCCTTTCAACCCCCACTTATGGGCCAGCCTTAAACTATAGACACCAGCCCCTCCAATGACCTGCCATCGCTACTCCTGCCTTCTCCTCTTCTCTCTTCATACTGGACCAATGGAGATAAAGACCAGGTCTCTGATCAGATAGGAGATCCTGGCCAGAACTACATGAGAAGATGATGATGGGACCAGGTTCTGAGCAGGTTTATTCCACCGGGTGCATGTTCAGAGGCAGGTTGTGACGTGTTCCCCACCTCAGAATCATACTCGGCCACTTTCAAGTGTTTGTGGTCTTAACAAGTCAAACGCTGTGCCTCAGTTTCTTCGTATCTAAAATGGAGATTATAATAGTGCTCACATACAATTGCTATTAAAATTAGGCATTAAGCAAATCGGGGGAGACACAAAGTAGATTCATGGTTGCCAGGGGGCAGGGGAGAGTTGGGAGTGGTTGCTAATGGAGATGAGGCTTTTTTTTTTTTAATTGTAGTAACTTCATTTTACAAATTAAAATAAACTCATATATATAGGTTCCCCATATGTGCAGTTTACCCATGTGGGGCTTCTTTTGGGGATGATAGAAACATTCTGGAATTAGTAGTGATAATTAGACAACATGGAGGAGTATAACTAATAACCACTGAATTGTTCACTTAAAAATGTGCATTTTATGTTATGTAATGTTATCTCAAAATTTACCAAAAGAGAGAAAAGAATGTCATGATTTTTAAGAACAGATAATGCATATCCAGTGCTAAGTGCAGTGCTAAGAACATAGGAGGCAAACAGCAAATAACAATTTCCTGTACCTGTTTCCCCCTGGCCCCAACCTGGCATGCTGAGAGAATCAACTTGGAAGCGTGTAAGAGAATCAGCCCTCCAGAAACCCTCTAGAGTAGGGAAGCCCCACTGTCCAAGTTAGGGCCACATCAGGTCACTCACAGCTGAGGGGCCTTCCTGGAGTCCTCGGCCTGGGTGGTGTCTCAGCTGCATCTCCCTCCACCTGGCACCCAAACATCAGCTCCAGCTCTTTAGCGTCTGGAGGAGGAATGGGGTACCTTCCAACTGCCATCTCAACCAGAGAGAGCCCCATGCTCCAGATGTCCGACTGCACCGAGTAATGAGTCCCCTGGAGTCTTTCTGGCTGTGGGAGAGACAGACACAGTTAGGATCACCTGAGAGCCAGTCTAGGCTCAGGCAGAAGAGGGTTGGCTGAGTCTCCATGGATCAAACGGAGGCCTTGGGACTTCCCAGCCCTTTGACAGACTTGTTTGCACTGCCAGAGAGTGGGCTGCTCTGTGTGATCCAGTCTGGATGCACTGATAAATTCAATTTGCCTCTGTCCCTTTCTCAGAAGAGCTCCCGTAAGTTTCTTTAGGACCTCCACGAACCTCTTGAATTTGGCCTCTGCCTGACCCCCAAATACTGTATTTACCAAATCCTAGCTGATTCTTGAGGCTTGGACCCATCCTCAACTGCTCCATTTTCCCTGGAACCTGCCCTGAACTGACAGCATGCAACACAGCTGGGCCCTTGGCTGCCCCTTCAGCTCTGATTCCAGTTCTGCTCAGCCTGGTCACCATCTTGAATGTGCAGGCAGTCTGTCCCAAGTCCAGCATGAGGGGCTCATCTTGTTATCTGAGTCTGAAACATGAGGCCGCTGGAATATGGGTCTTGTTTGTGTGCATGGCTGGAAATAACACTGGCCTTGAGAGTCAGGAAAGCTGAATTCTGAGACAGGCTCTGCCCCTACTCACTGATTATACTTGGACAACATGAAATTACAGGACCAAGGATCTGGGGCCAGGAGACTTGGTCCATGCTCCAACTCTGGCCTAAGATATGTAAGCCTAAGCCTAAGCCTCAGTTTTCTCATCTATAAAAGGCTGACACTGCTAACAACAGTAACAAAACAAAAAATCCGAAACAAAATGTCTGCTCTACTACCAAGGTTACTGAGGTGAAATCAAATGAAAAGGTATGTTAGACATTGCAAAAAGCTACATTAAATATGAGTTGTTACTGATTTGAAGAGTCAAAGAGAAAAGTATATAGTGCTACATAAAGCATTCTTTTGTTATTTGAAATAGCACATGTATTTCAAGAAACCTACAAAAAATTCTTTATTCTGGCCATTGCACATTTATTTAAACATCAAGTAAATGTCTCCCACAGGATTTTTTTTTTTTTACTGACTCCAACACTGAACTATTTTGGAACTGACCGCATAACCACAAAAACCCCAAACCACTAAACCCTGGATCGATAAATTCTCGGGCCTGGTAATTGATCGTGAACTGGAGAGCTGGCGGCGGAGTGTCCCACGGTGTGGAAGAGCTGAAGGGCCCATGGGCTTCATATTGTGTTAAAGCAGCCCTGCGTGATGCTCACAGTGGCTGCAGTGGCAGTGGGTGCAGAGCGGGAAGGAGAGTTAGGATGGAGGCAAGAATTTCCACACAGGGAGTCTGGGAGCAGCTGCCAAATCTGACCCAAGAGGCAAATGAGGGCATGTGGTGCAAGGGGTACTGACTGGCAAGGAGACCTGGCTTTCCATCCTGATTGTGGAAGGTTACATGAGCAGGTCACATAACCGCTTTGAATCTCAATTTCCTCAGCTCTAAGATGGGAAAACAATTGTCGTTTCATGAGCCAACCACACAGATAAACTGAGATCACTCAAGGATGTGAAAGTGCTTGCAAGAAAACTGGAAGACTATCTGCTGAGACACCCTGAGCCTCCATCCACCTCCACAAAGACCTCCCCCTCAGTGCAGCATGCCCCGGCTCCATGAGTACTCACCCAAGCATGCTCCCTATTTTCTGAGCACTCTCAGGGGTGTGCTAACCACTTCCATGCCCATTTAATCAACCAAACATCCACCCACTTGCCATGCATCCCCTCAGCACCTTCCACATGCCAGGCCCTCAGTCAGACCCGGGGGGCAGCAGACACATCTGTGGCCTTACCCCTGCCCCCAAGGAGCTCATTGTACAGGACAGAATTTGCTGATGCCGCCATGGCATGGGGACACCAGAGAGCTCTGGTGGCAGTGGGAGGCAGCAGCGTTGGAAGCAGGAGGGAAGATCTGTGACAGGGTGTCAGCTGAACTAGAGCAGACTCCAGTCAGAGGACCTGGTAGGTGTGTGGTGGTGAGAGGCAGGAGTGCGTAACTAGGAGGCGTGCAGTGAAAACTGGGAAAACAATTCTGACCAGACTCAGAGGAGCTGGGAGCCACTGGACACTAAAAGGATCAGGAGTTGGAAAAGGAGGCTAAAGGCTGATGCTCAGGTATCTACCTTGGGAAACCAAGGAAAACAGTGATGCCATGTACTGCTATGGGAAAAGGGGCAGGGGGAACAACTTGGGGTGGGTCATGTCTGGGTAGGTCTAAGGCTCTGAGGACAATCAGTAGAAGTGTTGGAGCACAGCAGGAGTTCACTATCTCCTCAGAACAGAAGCCAAGCTCTGGAAATGTCCAGGTGCCATCAGTAGCTGGACTTCAAGACCCCAGGACCCCAATTACGCTCTGAGGCCTATGAAAGGCCAAGAAAAATTCCCCTTAGTCTGCCATATCCTTAGGGAGGGACCACAATGCCTCACCCTTATCCTCCCCCTGGCTCCCATTATCTGACACGATTCTGGCTCCACAGAGGGAGGTACCCACTTGGCTTCCATCCCAGACCAGACAAGAAGCTGGAGAAATGGAATCCACTGCTCATACCGACATGTAGGACCTTGTGCCCACGAAGGAATTGGCCATGGAGTCAATGAGCTGCCCGCTGACCCCAAAGTCACAGAGCTTGATCTCCCCACGGGAGTTCACTAGGATGTTGGAGGGCTTGACATCTGCAGGGGAAAGAAAACAGAAAGGTTGAAAATTGACACAGGACGATTGAGGAGAAAGACCAACACTCCAGACAGACCACCCTGACCATGAGTCTCAGGTCACCCTCGCCCCCATCACACAGCTAGCCCTTGACTTATAAACGCCAGGGCCCAAAGCCTTTTATTTCCCCTTGTTCAGGGCTCAAGGAAAGATTATCAAGAGAGAAGTAACAAGCTGCTGTAGAAGCAGGACTGGAAGTCACTCTTGAAGAATCCAGATTTGACCCCATGACCCACAGGAAGGAGCTGGTAATCATGAATAATCAAACTTTTAAAGTCTATTGCTTCAGTCACCCCAACTGGCAAGACTCAATATCCATGGTTAGATGGTAAGGGAGGAAGCAAAACACAAATAAGAAGCCCTACATGCTAGCTGCAGCTATAGACTGAAGACTAAAGGGGAGTGGGCTGGGTGGGAATTCCTAGTTTTGACCTGGGTACCAAGCCCAGAGCACACGGGTTTCTTTTCTTTTTTAAAGGAAAGGTACAGGAATGAGGGTGAACAGGCAGTCAGGTAGGACGAGAGAGGAAGAAGCATCTCTATTTATTTTATTCGGTTGTCCACACTGGTTACCTCCAGCCTGGGATGAGAACCCGGGACCTTGGAATGTATGCAGACTGTGCCCAGAGGCTACTCCCCCACCCAGGGTGCCGGCACGTGGGTTTGACAAATATGTATGACAGAAACTGGGCTCAGCCTTCCCCCACCCCCCGGGGCCTGGGCTCCTTCCTCTGCTGGCTCACACTTCTCTCCAGGCTGCAGCTACTGCTCAGGAGTGGCTGCACAGCCTCGGTAACTGTCCTTGAATCTGATTTCTATTCACGTGGCAAGCAAGCCTCCTTTTTTTCAAACTTATGTAACACTGCTTTCCTCCATCCCTGGCTGTCAGCCTGGCTTCCTCCACCCGCCCCAGGGAACAACACTGCCGGGGAGGCTGCAGAAACCAGGGGGGATGGGTGGGCGAGGCGCAGAAGGACACAGGGAGGGCTCTTCTCCTGCTCAGCCCACGTGGTGCTGGGAGCCAGGTGCACTGCACACAGCCCCTCCTGGACACCAGGCAGAAAGGACAAGAAGTAGCTCAGATATCTGGACACATTAAATCACTCAACTCCAGAGCATGTGGCTGGAGCCACCAGGCCAGCCCATGCTGCTCCCTGGCAGCTCCAGCCACGTCAGGCTCTTCTCTAGGGGACAGGAAAGAGGTCCATGTCTGCCAGGGCTAGAGAGACCATTCCCCCCAATTGTCAACATCCCATATTTGCTTTCTATAATTGCCAACTCTGTTTTTGTCCCCAGCATCTTCCTCCTCCATCTTTTCCTGCACAGCAACCAACACTCGTGCACTAGCCAGCTCCATCCAGAGCCTGCAGTGGCTCCTACTGCTCTACAGTACCACCTCAGCTCCTCAGCCTGCCGTCCCAAGCACTCCACGAATCCTTCTGTCTTCTTGCCCCAAAACATGTCCATGTCCACCTCCTCGGGCTCAGGCTCACTTGTCTTTCCAAAGTCTCTGGTCTTGTTTGGGTCCCTGCATTTAAAGCATCCTTCTCTTTCACTCACCCTCTCACCTGTACTTCTCGGTGCCTAGTTCTTCCAAGTCCCCTTCCCAACTTGGAAAACAGCCTTGCTCCTGGAGCTTAGCAGGTTTAATTGGATTCCGCTCACATCTTTTCTAGCAGCAACCTCAAACACTGTTCAAAACAGGCCAAATCCCTCTCTACTTCCTGAGGCCTCCAGGTCTTGGGTTCATTTTTTGACCCTTCAATATCAAGAGGGTGAGGCTGGGGGGAGCCCCAGCACCGGGAAGACCATCTGCTTTCTGGAGGAAGCATGTGGCTCCCCGACTAGGCTCTCAGGCTGATAGCCCTCCTTAGGAACCTACAAGATGCTGGTTCAAACTCTGATCCTGTTCAGCCTCTGCAACAATGACGGTAGGCAAACTCCCTTTTCAAAAATGAACTTGGAGGTTTTATGAAAAACAATGTAGAAGTATTTTTTAACAATAGTGATGTCTGGAAATTACTTCAATATCAATTATACATTATGGTACACATTCTAGGCAGAATTCTAAACAATAGTTTTTAGAAGGAGTAAATCTATATGTACTCATGTAGTTCAGTCCATTAATATTTAGGGTGATTATTGATATGAAACTGTTTAGTGTCATTTTGTAATTTGTCTTCTGTGTGTTGTCTTAGACAGTGTTTTTGTTCTCTGTCTCTTCTTAGGTGGGCTGGGTGTAGTCATGTTTTCATTGGTTTCCATTTTTGTTTTCTTCTTTGCTTTTTCCCTGGAGATGTGTTTTGAAGTTACCATGAGGTTAACATTAAGGATTCTATGTTTATTTCCTATTTTGCAGATTAGTCTTACACTCTTTGTAAGCATCCATATTTTTGTTCTCTCCTCCTCCCCATTTTTAAAATTTGCTATCTTACTATATTTAAGTGGAGTTTATCCTTTATAGAAAATTCTTTAGTATTTTTGTAGAGCTGTTTTTTGGTGATGAATTACTTTAAATTTTGATTATGGGAAAGGCTAATTTTTAGCATTCCTTCAGTTCTGAATGCTAATCTCACAGAGTAGAGTATCCTAGGTTGAAAATTCTTTCCTTTCAGTCTTTTGAATATATCATGCCATTCCCGCCTGACTTGTAGGGTTTCAGTTGAGAAATCTACTAATAATCTTATGGGGACTCCTTTGTATGTGACTCGGTTTTCTCTGGGTGCTTTTAAGATTCTTTATCTTGTATTTTTGACATTTTGATAACAATGTGTCTAGGTGTATGTCTGCTTGGGTTTCTTTCATTAGGGACTCTGAGCTTCCTGGATCTGGAGGCCTGGGGAAATTTTCAGCTGTTATTTCTTCAAATACAGTTTCTGTCCTGTTTTTTCTCTCTTCTCTTCTGGGACCCCTATAATGTGAATGTTGTTCCTTTTGATGTTATCCCATAGGTCTCAAATGCTGTCTTCATTTCATTGCATTCCATTATCTCTTTGCTGGTTTGCTTTCCTCTGAGCATTCCTCTGCCCTGTCTTCTAGCTCACTGATTCTGTTGGAGCCTTCATCCATCCTTTTCTTGAGTCCCTTTACTAAATTCTTCAGGTTAGCTATTGTGTTCTTTATTTCTCTGACATCTGTTTTGAACTGCTTCGTTTCTTCTCTTCTCTTTTTTGTTGTCCTCTTTTTCTTCTTCTGTTGTTTTCTTGATTTCCATGAGTATGTTTATCGCTGTCACCCTAAATCATCCTCAGGTAGTTTGTGGACATCTGTTGTGTTCAGATTTTCCCCTGCGTTTTTGATTAGATCCATCAGTTCATTTCTGTTTCTCTGTGTCTCTATTCTTTGTGACATTCTGTTTATGTTTCTGTGGATTAAGCTTCTCTGCAGTGATGGCCTTGTGTGGGGTATCGACTTGCTCTGAGTAAGCCTGGATCTTGGTTTAAACACTGGGATTTCTTGAGTTTTGTGGTGTCACCACTGACTGAATTTGTTGAAGTTCTTATGTGGGCCCTCTGTCGCTGTTCAGCCTATGGATTTGAAATTTGTGTGGCAGATGCAGCGCCTTCCCCCAGTGTTCCAGCTACTAACTGTAATGACCACCTTGCTGTTGGCCCACAATCAGCATAAGACTGCAGCTTCACCTCCACCCACTAGGTGGCACTAGTGGGTAGAATTGACAGATTCACTCTCTGAAAGACTCTCTTCTTCCTTTGAGCCTGAGGGTGGGATTTCTGGTGGGCAGGTGCTGTTGCCCCAGGGCAATGTGGTGGAAGGGGTTGGGGGTGGGTAATTCCCCTAGCTGCCTTCAGGTTAGGGTGGTGCCCAGTATAATTTTCTCATTGGGACTCCCATTCAAACTGCTGGGGCACAGGTCCTCCTGCCCTGCGCCTATACCCTCTCCTGTGGCTCCGTGTCCCAGTCCCACTGGGCAGGCTCTCTGCTGCTCTAACGGTTCCTGGAAGGACCAATTCTTCCCTCAGTTCTACCCCTTCTGCCTTAGCTGGAATCCCAAGTCTAAGTCTGTAGTGTAGCATTGAACCCAGATGTTTTCGCCTACTCTTTGTTGTCAACAATTGCTGCTGTGTCTCTACCACCTCTGTCCCTGCTTTTCTCAGTGTTTGTTTCTGGAAAATAGATGAATTCCTAGTTGCTCTGTGGGGAGGTCCTCAGTCTTGTTCTTTCCAGGTTGCCATCTTGACCAGAAGTTCAGTATTCTCTTCTCTGATATTTCCTGCTCCACAAATAACTGCTATTCAAAGTCTCTTGATTTTTTAAACACTTAACCCTAACTTCTGAACATTTTTCTATCCCTCTAAAACAAGGGGTTGGATTAAATACTTAGGTCATTGGATCATTAAATAAGTGGGTCATTTTGTTTATTTTACAAACACTTATAGAGCAGTTGCACTGAGCTATGAGTAAAAAGGACAGTGTCTATTCCTTTCCTCAGGGACACCACCACTAGAGGAGAGAGAATCCAACAAAGGACAAGAATGCATACACACATGTGAGGGTAAGGTCAGGAAGAGTGATGTGGTCAATGTGCTGTGGATGTTCTAAATCCTTCCAACCAGCAGGGTGGAGGCCAGCCTCCCTAGTGTATGATGTTACCAGTAAGATGAAGCAAGGTGAATACCAGCCCCAGTGTGTTCCCTCTACATATGACCTTCATTTAGTTTGGTTTTAGCCAGTATCAAAAGAAGCTGCATTACCTGTTGAAGGCAATAGGGGGAAGGAGGGCAAGATGGGAGACATTAGAAAATGGATGAACTGAAAGGTAGAGTTGCCGGGGAGGGAGTAGAGAGGGACATAAAGAGAGAGAAGAGGGGGTGGGAAGAAATGAAGACCTGAAGAAGCAAACTGAGTGTCATGGTCTCTAGCGCCTCTGTGACAAAGGCTGAATCCAAGTGAGATGATCTTGGATAAGTGGGAGTTAAAGGCTAAAAGAAAAAAACAAAAGGCAAATGAGAATTTTTAAATGGTGATTTCAGGCTTCCAATAACCTCTTCAGAGCAGCGCTGGTAGAGCAACCCAACTCTAAAGATAAACTGAAAGGTAGCTGATCCTGATAAGCTGATCCTGATAACAGTTTCCATGGACCCATGGAGCCACTTATCCATGGTCTCAGGTTGCTAATTAAGTAGTAAAGCTAATTAAAATTCAGAGAGAATTCCAAACCTTTCAGTTAGCCATTACCTGCATCTTCTTTTTCCCACCCAGTCTTCCCCAAAAGCAAAGAAGACAGGCTCTAGCTTCCTCCCCTCCCACCTTCCCAGCTGAGGAGAGTAGATCTTGGATGTATCTGGGTGGCTGGAGAGTGGCAAGCCCAGCGCCTAGGAAGAGCCATGCTGCTCTGGCTCTTGAGGCCCTATGGTGCCAGGCCTTGTAAACATAGTCTTAAATCCTCACAACAATGGAGAGAAGCAAGCATGACAAATCTCTGTGTACAAGTGAGAAACACTGAGGCCCAGAGTCAGTGAGCAGAACACACAGGCTCCTGATGGGTCATCCAGAGCCTAGGCAATCTGGGTCTAGACAGTAAAGTAAATGGCTAACCACAGTAAGTTGTACTTCAAACTGGCAGAAAAGTCATTGTTAAATTATGGATGCTGGTTGTCCAAAGGCACAAACTTCCAGTTTCAAGGTAAACAAGTCCCAGTGATAACATGCACAGCATGGAGAAGACAGCCAGCAATCCTGGGTTGTGTATTTGAAAGTTACTGAGGATAGATCTTCCCTCCATAAGGGAAAAATGTTAACACTAAGAGGTGATGGATGTTAACTAGTTTGACAAAAAATTTTATAAACAAATGTGAAAAGTAAGTCATAGTTTAGTAGAAGTTATTTATAACTATTGTGAATTAAATTGTGTCCTCTCCAGAAAAGACAGATTAAAGTTCTGACCCCTAGTAGCTGAGATTGTGGCTTTATTTGGAGATTTAATAATCATTTTACAATATACACAAATATCAAATAATTACACTGGATGCTTAAAACAAATACACTGTTAGAAGTCAATTAAATCTTAATGTTAAATGTTGGGGAGGGAGTGTCACTCACATTTCAGACACAACAAGCATTATGTTGGGAACAAGATCTGCCTTGGGATAGGTTGAAATCCCTGAAATCTGGCTGTGAGAAAAAATAATTCCCTGTAGGGTTGAGTGAGCGCCTCCTTCCCGCGCCAGCCTATTATGCTTCTGGACAAGTCTGACTGCGATAAACGTGCTGATAGCGGGAACTAGAGGGTGCTTCCCACCTCCTTCTGATTAACAACTAAGTTCAAACAGGGAGTCTGGAGCACACATGCCAGGTCCTAACAAGCAGCTATTTTTATCTCTCTCTGCTTCCAAGAGTTTTGCAACCAAGTCCAGCAACTGCATTTTATTTTTTTCTTCCCTCCCAAGATCTATTAATTTTGAAGTGCTTTCTTCTCTACCTTTGTGCAACCCTCTCTGCCAATTCACTGCTCATCCCCTAAACCCAAGGCACATAAAGGCTAACAATTAAACACGATATGATGTTATGAGAAATCAGGATTTGGTTTTCAGTATGTGACCAGGTTTTTGGCCTTAAAATGTTTTTCTCAAAATGGGTAAACCAAAGCAAACCTATGGCCCCGCTGTGCTAATTTTTAGATCACCAGAGAGAATAACTGACAGATCACAGAGAATAATGGAATTTACAACTAGATTAGAAAATGATGGTGGCTACGGAATGTGTGCAAAGGACAATAAGAATGAGCCAGACAAGATGGAGGCCAATGGGAGACAAACATCAAGAGACAGGACACATGAAATCCTCACTCCTAGCCAAGACAGATCTCATCCAGAACAAATTAGGATTGGGAGCAGGCATGGTCCTCTGGTCCTGGGACACCCTGCCCCCTGTTCCAGAAGTCTGCAGATGACAGAGACCTAAACACCGCCCCTTTGTTGCAAAAAGCACATTATGCCAAGAGGTGGGAGAGGCATTCTGAGCAGGAGCTGCTCTCTCCCTCTTTGGCCAAAGAATAAACATCCATTCCTACTTGTGGCCCTTAATTTTTATTTCCCAGATGGGAAAAAGAAGCTAGACAATATTAGTAACAATTAGTTCTGCCATTCCAAGACACGGTCTAAAATTTTAAGGCAGGACACAAAGACAGAGGAAAAGGTATAGAGATGACACTAAAGAGAGAGAAAAGGGGGAAGGACAGAAAAGAGGGGCAGCAAAGGGAAAATCTTAATGAATCTTAATTCTCTGATCGCTCATTTCTAAGGACCTTGTAATGTTCAGCAGAGCAACCCCAATTTAGACAAGGAAATTAAGGCTCAAATGCAGTCCTTTGCCCCAGAACCACCAAATTAACTTCCCTTTAAAAGAAGCTATAACCTACTTAAAGCCTGTGCCTCCCTCTAGACAATGCAAACTACTTCAGAAGACAAGCAGTCGGTCACAGGGCCGGTCACCCACCTGCAGCAGGCGAACAGTGCTGGCTGACTAAGGATACTTACTGCCTGCCATTCAAGAGAGGAAAATTAGCTAAAACTATTCTAACCTGCTACTTTCGCTCAGCAGGAGGTGGGGGGGGGGGAGACAAAGGGATGGGGGAGGTACAGAGACCTGGTCCTTTCTAAATGAGAATGAGAGGGAAGTTCTAGTGCCATCACCACAGTTGCGGTTCCCTAAGCTCCACCAAAGGCACCAGTTGTACCTGGGTTACACTCAGCAGGATTCATCAGAGACGTTTAGAAAGGCAGTTCAAGAGGACAGTCATTCCTAGTTTAGCCTGGACAGGCCCCTAAAGGAAAGCACTAAGAACATGTTTGTCCATTCCAGGACAAATGTAAGCCACACCGAAGGGACATTCCATATGTGGTTTGCTTAGACGACCCCTCTGTTCACATACTTCTTTGGGAGAAGGGCTTCCCCTTCCTGCTGAACTGCTTCAGGAGGAGACAATGACTGAACCCAGCCCCGGGGCCACAAGTGTCTAAGCAGATTAGGCCACTCACTGTCCCCCACCCCCTTATCTCACCTCGAGCAACTGAGGCTGTGCACCACTGGGATTTCTAATGGCTGAGAGGCGCCCAGAGGAGAGGGTGACTGACAGCTCTGACACCCTCCCCGCACTGATACTTCCAGCGTGACTGGACCATGCTAGTGGAACAAACCCAGATCCTCAACCTTGGGGCAACGGCTAGGAGTTCTGTCCTCCGGACTGGCTCCATTATGCATAAAGTCTAATAAACTTGTCTGAGGAACAGTCTGACCTCCACCTTACTACTGTTACCCAGGAGTTCAAGGATCCACAGGGGTCTTAGAGGGTCCTACCTATGTGCTCCATCACTGCTCCCTGATTACTCCATGAATGTTCTACCTCTGAGGCACTCCCTCTTGCTATTCCCAATCCAGATGTCTTCTCTGTTCATATATAGAGAGGATAGGGGAGAGGGCGGACTAACCCACGAGTGTCCTCTAATTAGCTTTCTTTACGCACAGGAGGGAGACCCACCAACTATCTGCACTAAGTTTTTCTCGGATACTCAGGAACTTGGGAACTGGCTAGGAGGGTTGGCTGAGGCAGGGCTATATCTGGGAAGGATCTGATGCCCTCTGGGAGTAGGGGGCTATCTTCCTCCTGCCCCTTGACAAAGCAGAAAAAGCTAAGCCACAGGGCATACAGGACAAAGCAGTCCAGAGTGTAGAAGGGCTGCCCAGGATCCCACTGGCCTTCTGTCCCTGTCCTGCCCCTTCCTAAGCACTGGCCACATCTGAATCTTGGGTTCCCCAAGGTCCCCTCAGTCCTTAACAGGAAGCCCCCTGTTTACTTATGTTGACTCAAGTTGACATCTGTTGCTTGTAACAAAGAATCTTCACTGAGACAAAGGCCGGTTCCCACCTCATGTAACCTCCTCTGACCACTGTTCCCACAAGAGTCCCTTCTCCTTGGAACCCTGCAGCTCTTACCATGTATGTCACATATCATGTTAGTATATATGACACTTTTTTTTAGTTAAGTTCCTTCTCTGAAAAAAGTCCAAACGTTTACAAAAGGAGAGTGAGTTACTGTGTACCCATCATCCAGCTTCAACATTTATCTACTCATTGCCAATCTTGTTTCATCTATAACCCCCAATCCCTTCAAACACACACACACACACTTTTTCTTTGGGGATGGGATGGGAGAGAGAGGAAAAAAAATTTTAAAGGAAAGATGCAGGGAGGAGTGAAGGCAAGTAGGCAGGCAGGCAGGCAGGAAAGAGAGGGGGAAAGGCATCTTTTATTTCCATTTGGTTGTTCACATTGGTTGTCTATCCCCAAGGACCAGGACATGAACCCAGGGGTATGTAGCTTGCTCCTTCAGAGGCGAGTGACCCACTGCTCCACCAGGGAGTGCATGGGGTGAAATATTTTAAGGGAAAACCCCTTATATGAATTACCCAAAAAATCATTTATCTGACTTTCAAGGTATAATCTTGCTTCTCCAGCTAGGGCTCGAAGCTTCCTCAGAGCCAGCATAAATATTCAATGGGCTTTTAAATATCACAACCTTGATGGTATTACCCTCACATGGTCTGAGTTTCCTTGATCCCAAAAACAGTTCTAGGAGATGGAGATGGAGGTGAGATTACCCCTAAGTGAATGAGGAAGGTGAGGCTCAGAGAGAACGATTAGCGTCTCTGATGGTTCTGCTGGCAGCCAGGATGCCAGAAGAAAAGGATGGCAGTGACTTGAAGCCACTTAGTGGGCAGCAGCCTTCTGGGAATCACAGTACCTGCCACCCCCATCTAATGACAGCCTGCACATGTTTCACAGGGCAGGAGGCACTTACCTCCAACAATAAACTTTGAAATGTGTTGTTTCCAACTGGAAAGAAAATCCCACCACATTTATTTCTAATTAACTTTGTTGTTTCTAATTAATCAAGTCTAATGCTGATGCTGCTCTAGCTAAGATGTGCCAGGAGACTTCTTGCTGTTACTCTGTAGTGCTGGGTCCCATCTTGCTTGGTTAATAAAACTGGCTCCTTGTTTGCTGACCAGACTTCCAGATCAAGCCAGCTCTGCTGGACAGGAGATCCTCCTCAGGAAGCAAGCTGTGACTGAGAGTGGCTGATTTCCCTTAGAAATGAAGCACCTTGGTACGAAGAGCAGGACACAGCTCTGTCACGGTCCCCTCTCAGTCTGGGCTCAGACCTTCCTGAAAGGGACCGCACGCAGGTTTCCTTCCACCACAACTCCGTTGAGAAAGGCTGAGTCAAGTCTTCCTCCTCCTCCTCCTCTCCTTCCCCATCTCTCCAACCACCTCTGCCCTTTGCTCCCCCGGGGCTTGTCTCGCTATCCACCTCTCTCCCCTCCCTTGGTCACGGTCCTGACTCAGACTTAAAGTCTCTTGCTGGACCACAGCCACGGCCCCTAACTGACCTCTCCTCTCCGCTCCTGTCAGCCACAGCGGTGGAGCGCTCTTCCTCTCAGAATGGCTCACCTCCTTCCAGGGGCGGGAGAGTCCACTGCCCCGCACCGCCTATCGCAGAGTCCAGTTCCTGAGCTGGAGACACTCAGCGGCAACAACCACTCCTCCCTTAATGCCGGCTTCTCACACCAGGAAACCCTGTTCGAGACACCTTGAGCAACTGGCTGTTTCCTCTGTGGACACTCCTGCGTCTTCCGTCCCCTGAGCCACGGTTTATGTGTTTCTCTCCGCCTGGCTTTCCCTTCCCTGCCGTTGCCACACACACAACTTCTCCCTGTGCTTCACAGCTCAGCTCACATGATGCTTCCCTACAGGGATCAAGAAAGCAGAAGCATTTTCGTTCCTCCAAGGTCCCACCTACCTCACCTGAGGAGCCGAGAGACTCACCCTGGAACCGTAATCTACATCTAGCCGCATACTGGGTTCCAGCTATCGCACTCCAGACAGTCGAAGGAATCCATTCTCTGTAAATCCATCATCCCCTTAAAGCTGTCACCACACCACTAGGACAGGTAGGTACAGGAACCAGGTGCAGCTGGGCCACCTCCTCAGCACCACAGGCAACCCACAGAGGTGCAGAAGACACTCCCCTGCCATGCAGAGTGTTGGCCTGGGCACAGCACACAGCTGTGTGTGCAGCCCAGGGACCATCCTGATTTTTCACGCGGGGAAGCCTGGCACAACACCAGAAAAGCCCTGACAGGCTGCATAAAGCCGTACAAGGGTGGTAGGAGAAGTCATTCAGAAACTCAGTACAGGGCATGCCCTGGTGGCTTAGCAGATAAGTCTGCCAAGGTGTAGTCTAAATACATCTGAAGGACCCAGGTTCGAGATCCGGGGAAAGCAGGAACGACGAAGATGAACAACTAAATAAATTAAAGTGCTTCTTCCTCCTCTTCCTGCCTGCCTGGTCTACTCACCTTCACTCCTGCCTGCACCTCTCCTTTAAAAACAAACACTAAAAACCTTATTACATGTCGGTCTGCTACCAACAGCTTGTAAAACACCAACAAAATGAAAAAGAACTTGGGCCACCTCAGACCGTGCCCATCACTGCCAATAGCAGGTCTGACGGAAGAAAGAGGAAGATTTCAGAGGCTGAAATCCTGACTGTTGTGAGGATTCAGTTTCTGTGGGCGCTGTGGTGGGGATACCAGAGAGGTGCTTTGCAGAGACTCGGCTGTCCTCAGGACCAGATCCAAAAGACTCAGACTCCGCAGAAGCCCAACACCTCACTCTGATCCGAGAGTTCCCTGCTTTTACGGAACTCTATCCTGAGCAAGTGGGAACTCTTCCAAAGTGTTCTCCACGGAGGAGGCCCAAAGCTATAAACACTCCAGCTGAGTGAGCTGCTGCAGTCTGCTCCGAAGGTAGTCCTGCTTTGCTTTCCCTAAAAAAACCAAGGATGGCTTTCTCACACCACTGACTCAATTCTGGGCATAAAATCAGGCAGGTTTTATAGTACTTCATCAGACAGAAGGAAAGCAAAAATACTGTTCTTAGGATTTATTGATCTTTATCAACCAGCAACTCCAAGTCAGAAATTATTTATAAGCTAAGTTGTATGAACTACATATTGATCTAAATCATATACTGCTTCCTTGATAAATAAAACCGTGATCCTTAAAGTAGGGTAAGAAGAATGGTGGCTGGCAATGCAAAACCACGGCTTTAAGGTCATGAGGCCAAGCTGGCGCCTAGAGTCCCTTGAACCTTCCATCCTTTAACTCATAGCCTAACGACCGGGGCCAGCTTTGGATGAATTAGACCTATGACCTCTTGCCATTGTAAGTAGAAAGACTACACAGAAACTTTATAGCTAATTCCTTTCAGACCTTTAGGGCTAGGGTATCTACCATATTTTCATTGAAAACTTAAGAGTTGAGTTTTCTGCTTAAGTTCTAAAGTTTCCCGAGGGAATTTTTCTACCCCTTAACTTGGAAAGCTTTTTCTGTAAAGGACGAGAGAGCAAGTATTTTAGGCTTTGAGAATCACATTGTCACCTTAAAAGCAACTAGGCAACTTTGTCATTATAACACAAAAGCAGCCACATACGTGGTGGCAGAGCCCACTGGACAGTGGTGAAAAACCCTTGGTGATGTGGTGGAGGGCAGGGTGTGTGGACATATATCTGAGGGATGGGGAACCTATACACAGGAGTTTATTTTAATGTGTGGAATAAGTTACCACAATAAAATAGTGAAAAAATTAAAAAAAAAAAAAAAGGGAAAAAAGCAGCCACAGACAACACTTAAATAAGCATGATTGTGTTCTAATAAAACTTCATTTATAGATGCCACATAACGATCATTTGTCACAATATTTTGAAAAGCAATTCTTAGCTTGAAGAACATAAGACAATATGTAGCAAGTCAAATTTGGCCTTCAGGTCACCAGTTTGCCCACTCCTGCCTTAAATGCTTAATTATTGTTTTGATCCTGTGTTAGTAGATTTTTTTTTTTTTTGTCTTCTGACAAATGCTTAATAGCATTTGCAATGGAAAACTCTTTCCCCCTAGTTTTCTTGCTTTCAGCATCCATTGCCCATCTTCTAGTTACAGAACCCCTCTTCTTCTTTTGGAATATGCTCCTCCTCCATCAGCAAGTTTTTCTGCTTCTTTCAACCAAAAAAAACCCCATCTATCCTGCCACTGAGGTGGGCTTATAACCCATGATGGCCAGTCAGAGGACTCTAGTCTCCTGGACACAGGGGTGGCACTCCAGGCAGAACCAATCAGTGGTGCATGCACTGCTCTGAACGCTGAAGAAGCTCTAAGTCTTATATGTGCTTGCAATCAGTTAGTTCTCTGCTGACCCCAGTGAAGAGAATCTGACTGAAAAACCCACAGCAGGAGTAAATCATACAGGTGACCAGAGTCTTGTCATATCTACCCCACACTCATCCCTGGTAACCCAAGCTAATGCATTCCCTCTTTTCTATTTTTTTTCCTTCCCCCAGCCCCAGGTCTTGAGCCCAGGTCCTTGGATTTCACATGGCCTTCACCTTACCCACTGAGCCATAGTGATATAATTATATCCCCTTGTTTAATTAAGAAAGCTTGAGTTAGGCTTCTGATACAACTTTGATCTCTGACCAAAGAATCCTGACTAATCATAACACCAAATTCTGTTTTTAATGGCAGAGTGGCCATTCATGCATTTAAAAACAAAGCAAAAAATAGTGACACAATGTTCTACCATGCTTTAGGTTCATTTACATATGAGTCTCTTTCCTCCTTGAATCTAAGCTCCTGGAGTGTACAATTCATCTTTATGGTAGTGACACACCCAGTATCCTGCACTTGGCAGGCATTCTAATACTTTACAAATACAAGTTGTTTTCCATTGGTTGGGGTAAGTGGCTGAGAAAGGCAAATAATCATAGAGCAACATGTACATGACTATTCACCAGAATGTCACCCAGAGAGTTCAGAAAAATTTAGTCCCAGAGGGGACCACAGATCCAATGCCTACTCCCTGATCAAGAGCCCACAGCCCTTATTCACCAGGCTAAGCCACACAAACTGCTTCTCCCTTTGAGCACCTGCCCAGGGGGAATAGGGCACACTATCTGCACAAGAAAACAGGAGAGATGACAGTGAACTAGTTCACCAAGGATGAATGCAGAACAACTGGCCAGAGCTTCAGAGAGGGGGCTCATCAGCTGTACTGTTCTGACCCAGATGTCTCGCTGCCGGAGGGCAGAGACTTCACTTCAGGAGTAAGAGTGAGAAGCTCCTTTTTCTCTGGGTTTCCACCCCGTGTGGTCACATTAGGAAGACAGGAAAGTTACATCATCAGGGAAAAGCAAATAAAAAACAGTGAGATTTCACCTTACACCTGCTAAAATGAGGAGAAGGAAGAAGGAAGAAGGAAGAAGGAAGAAGGAAGAGGAAGAAGTGGCGGCACACCCTGTGGCTCAAGCAAATAAAATGGTTGAGATGCAGGCCATGCAAAGCCTACAGACAAGGGGGTTTGAGAGCCAGGGCCAGGGGAGGGGAAAAAAAATAGAAAAAGTAGAGACAAAGAACAATAAGTGTTGGCAAAGGTGTGGAGAAAAAAGAACGTTTATATACTGTTGGTGGAAATGTAAATTGATGCCTCCGTTATGGAAAACAGTATGAAGGATCCTAAAACAAAATTTAAAATGGAAATACCATTTATCCTGTATGGGCACTTATCTGAAGAATAAGAAAAAACTAATGAAAAAAGATACATGTACCACTACATTTATTGCAGCACTATTTACAATTAGCTAAGGTATGGAAAAAATCTAAGTATCCATTGATAGAAGAATGGGCAAGGAATGCACACATACAGAGGAATATTACGTAGCCCTAAAAATTATGAATTCCTGCTACTTGCAACGAGACCGATAGAATTCAAGATTATGCTAAGTGAAGTAAGTCAGACAGAAAACAGCAAGTACTGGATGATCTCACTCATATGTGCACTATAAAGAAGCAAAGCAATAGTTAGAGTCAAGATGGCAACCTGGCAGGACATAATACAAATGGTAATAAATTTAAAAGTTTCTCCCCACAGAACAGTTATAAAACACCTTCAGACACACACAATTTTGAAGGGCTGCCCTGGGGACTACAAAGACAGCAGTGGTGTCACCACGGCAAGAGTAGGTGAAGGCATCAGGGTTCAGAGCTGCATCACAGAATCAGGACTCCCAACCTTGCTGAAAAAAGTGGTGGAGGAGGTGGAACCACGGGAAGAACGAGGCCTCCCATGAGTCGCTCGGAGGACAGCAGAGAGCCTGCCTAGCAGAACCAGGACATGGAACCAAGGGAGAGGGTGTTGGTGCAGGGAGGGAGGACCCGCATGCCAGTGATCTGAGTGGGAGCCTCTGAAACAAATTAGACAGGGTGCTTCCCTAACCAGAAGACAGCTAGATGAATTCCCCCACCCCAACTCCCACCCACCATCTTGCTCCAGAGTCCCAGGACCTGTCCACCGGAAATCCCATCCCCAGGCTTAAAGGGAGAAAGAGTCTCCTAGAAGGAAGGAAATTTCAATACTGCCCGCTAGCACTTCCCTGTGGGTAGAAGCAGAACTGAAGTCGGATTGCTGACTGTGGGCCAGTGACAAGGTGGTGGTAGTTGTTCAGCGCTGGGACACTGGGGAAAGGCTCTGCACCCCCCCCCCCCCCACAAACTCCAACCCCATAGGCTGAACTCTCAGGTCCCAACGCAGGGTTCACTTAAGAATGTCAAGAAATCCAACCAGTAGTGATGCCATACAACTCAAGAATTTCCAGTGTTCAAACGAAGATCCAGCCTTCTCTGGTCCAAGTCAATACCCTACACAAGGTCATCACCACAGGAAACCTAACCCACAGAAACAAACAAAGTCAAACAGATCAAAGACAGAGAGAAATATAAATGAACTGATGGCTACAATTAGAACCCCAGGGGAGATGGACTTCCAGATGGTGTCTAGATAGGATGCACTTTCAAGTCACTCCCCACAGACACCAAAACCAAAACCAAAAATATTCCTATTTTCCTGAGACAAACACCAAGAAACAACCGGCACTTCAGCTGGAGACAGAACAGCTAAAGACTATCAGAGGGTGAGGGCACCCAGCACAGTTCTGAGCTAAGCCGCAGATTTGGATTTGGGTGCTCGGGAGTCTGTGGATGCATGACGGGGCGGAGGCTAGGGATTTCGGGACCAACTGTGGAGGCACCAAGAGACAGGCCAAGTGGGGCTGAAACATGGAACCATGGAGGGCTGACTTGGGAGTGGGTAAAAGGAGAGCCAGCTCACCGGAAGCTAAGTTTGGAGCCCGCATGGTGAAATTGTGCTGAGTGCGGCCATAACTAGAAATCAGCTAAATAAAACCCTCCCACAGACATTTCACACCAGAGCCTGGGGTCCACTGAGTGGAAATCCTGCCCACTGCATATTCACCCACTGGAAATCCTGCCCATCTGATGTGCCACTCTCTGGATCACCATAAGAAGGCAGTCCCAAACCTCAACAATACTGGCTAGTGCCACCTTGTGGGCAGAGGCAAAACTGCAGGCTGATTGCCAATCCTGAGTAAGTCAAGCCTAGGCAATGCCGGGGAAACTGAATCCTCAGAAATATAAACAGAATGTCGAATACAGCAAAGGCACAGAGAAATACATGTGAAATGATGGATCCAATAAAAAACCCAGGGGAAAATCTGAATACAGCAGACATATATAAATTATCTGAAGAAGAATTTAGGGTAACAGTAATTAACACATTCATGGCAAACCCAGAAATCAGTAGAGGCAGTAAACAAGAATGTCAGGAAGCAAAGAGAATAATTAAAGCAAGACATCAAACAGATAAGAGACTCTATGGCTGAATTAAAGAACTTAATAGAGGGACTCAACAATAAGATGGATGAAGTGTCCAATAGAATCAGTCATCAGGAAGATAGGACAAAGAACCAATCATGCAAACCAGCAAAGAGATAAAAAAAAAAAAAAAATTCAAAGAATCACAGACAGCATTTGAACTCTGGGATAACATCAAAAGGAACAATATTTGCATCATAGGGGTCCCAGAGGAAGAGAGAGAAAAGAGGGTAGAAACTATATTTGAAGAAATAATAGATGAGAATTCCTCCAATTTAGAGACTGTAGCAAGCCTCCAGATCCAGGAAGCTCAAAGAATTTCTAATAAAAGAAACTCAAACAGAAATACACCTAGACACATTGTCATCAAATGTCAAAAATACAAGATAAAGAAAGACTATTAAAAGCAACCAGAGAAAAATGTGCCACATACAGAGGAGCCTCCATAAGATTGTCAGTGGACTTCTCAAATGAAACTCTACAGGCCAGAAGGGAATGCCATGAAATATTCAAAGTGCTGAAAAATAAAGAATTTTCAAGTTAGTATACTCTACTCTGTGAGATTATCATTCAGAACTGAAGGAATGATAAAAATTAGCTTTTCCAATAAGCAAAAGTTAAAGGAATTCATCACCACAAAACCAGTTCTACAAAAAATACTAAAGAGTGTTCTATAAAGTGTGAAGACGCCCCACTTAAAAACACTTAAGACAACAAATTTAAAAAGTGGGGCATAGAACAAAAATGTGGATGGTTAGAATGAGTGCAACACTAATCTGCATTCAAATAAAAAATAGGAAATAAACATAGAATTCTTAATGCTAACTTCATGGTAACTTCAAAACACATCTCCAGGGAGAAAGCAAACAAGAAAACAAAAAGGGAAACCAATTGAAACTTAACTATACCCAATCACTTAAGAAGAGACAGAAAGGAACAAAGGCACTATCTGTAAGAACACTCAGAAAACAAATTACAGAATGGCAACAGTTACATATGGATAATCACCCTAAGTGTTAATGGCATGAACTCACCAGTCAAACAACACAGAGTGGGCCAAATGGATTAAAAAGCAAAACCCAACCTTCTGCAGCATTTTGGGAAACTAACCTTCTTTCAAAAGAAACAAAGACTCCAAGTCAATGGCTGGAAGACTATCCTACAGTCAAATGGCAACCACAAAAAAAGCAGAAATGGCCATATTTATTTATATGGGATAAAACAGACAGAGATGGACATTATATAATGATAAAGGGATCAACCTAGCAAGAAGACATGCTACAGAGTTCATGGTATGATTTTAGTCTTTGTAAATTTGTTGAGACATGTGTATGTCCCAACACATGATCTATCCTATGTTCCATATGCACTGAGAAGAGAATGAACGCTGAAGTTGTTGGAATAAGTGTTTGGTACATGTCTATTAGACCTAATTGTTCCAAATGGTCATTCAAAGATGCTCTTTCCCTGTTAATTTTCTGTCTGGTTGATCTGTCCATTGTTGTAAGTGGGATATTGAAATCTCCTACTATTATTGTGTTGCTGTCCATGTCTCTCATCAGTGCTAGTAATACTTGCTTAATATATTTTGATGCTCCTTCATTTGGTGCATATATGTTGATAAGCATGTCTTCTTGCTAGGCTGACACACTTGAGAACATGGACAGACTTCTAGAAAAAATAGTCTACGGAGACTGAACTGGAAAGTCATGGAAAACCTGAATAGAACAAGCACAAGAAAAGAAATTGAAGGGGTAATCAAAAGTCTCTTCTAATGAGTTTTACCAAACCTTCAGAGAAGAGTTAATACCTATTCTTCACAAAGTCTTCCAAAATATTGAATAACAGGGAACACTCCCAAATACTTTCTAGGAGGTAACATCACACTGATAACAAAAGCTGGTAGAGAAGTTACCAAGAAAGAAAATTATGGACCAATATCTCTAATGAACATAGATGCAAAAATTCTCAACAAAATATTAGCAAACTGAATCCAGCAATGCAGCAAAAAGACCATGTATCATAGCCAAGTGGGATTTATCCCAGAGATGCAAGGATGGTTCAACATATGTAAATCTATTAATGTAATACAACATATCCACAAGAGCAAGAAGAAAACCCACATGATCAGATTAATAGATAGAGAAAACTTTTAAGGAGATCCAACACCCATTTATAATAAAATTCCTGCATACAATGGGAAGAGACGGTACACATACCTCAACATAATAAAAGCTATATACAATAAATGATAAAAATCACAGTCAACAGTGAAAAACTGAAAGCATTTCCTCTAAGGTCAGGAACAAGGAAAGGTTGTCTACTCTTACCACTGCTATTTAATGTCATACTGAAAGTCTAAGCCAGAGCAATTAGGCAAGAAAAAGAAATAAAAGGAATCTAAATTCGAAAGGAGGAAGTAAAACAATCATTATTTGCAGATGACATGATTTATATATACATACATATATATTGAAAATCCTAAAAACTGTCATAAAACTACTAGAACTAATCAACAAATACAGTAAAGTGGCAGGCTACAAAATCAATCCACAAAAGTGTTTCATTTTTGTATGAAAATAAAATGCTAAAAGAAAATGAAATAAAAACCATGCTTTTTAAATTAGAAGTAAAAAAAATCAAATATCTTTGGAAACACTTAATAAAAGAGGTGAAAGATCTGTACTATGAAAACTACAAGTCCTTCTTAAAAGAAATAGAAGAGAACACAAAGACATGGAAAGACATTCCCTGCTCATGGTTGGGAAGAATCAAAATCATTAAAATGATCATCTTAACAAAAGCAATATACAGATTTAATGCAAACCCCATTAAAACCCCCCGGACTTATTTCAAGGAAATAGAACAAATATTCTTAAAATTTATACGGAACAACAAAAGACTCTGAATAGCCAAAGCAATTATGAGGAAAAAGAATGAATCTGGAGGAATTACATTCTCAGATATTGGGGTATATAGTAATCCCTCACCTATCGCGGGAGTTATGTTCCAGAGACCCCAGCGATAGGTGAAAATCTGTGAAGTAGCGGTGTTTTATTATTTATATATATTTTAAGGCTTTATAAACCCTTTCTACTCTCCAATAAACCCTTCCCACACTCTTACAAACTTTCTACACTCTTAAACCTACGTAATTTTAACAACATACACAGTTCTATGTGGGTACTCACTAGTGAAGTATACGTATACTGCAAAATTCCACGATACAGCGAAAATTCCGTGATACAGAATTAGACTTTTTTTTTAAACCCCTGATAGAGTGAAGCCGCGATACAGCGAGGGATGACTGCACTACAAAGCGATAGTGATCAAAATGGTATGATACTGGAAGAAAAACAGAGGCACAGATCAGTGGAAGAGAACTGAACCTCCAGAAACTGACTCACACACGTACCATCAGTTAATCTACAATAAATCAGACAATGCATATGACAGAGAAAGAAAAGTCTCTTCAATAAATGATCTTGGGAAAACTGAAAAATCACGGGCAAAAGAATGAAGCTAGACCACTCTCTAAGACCATTCACAAAAATTAACTCAAAATGGACTAGGGACTTGGACATAAAACCAGAATCCATAAAATTCTTGGAAGGCAACACAGGAAAGACATTCCATGACATCAGCCTTAGGGGATTCAACTCTAACATCAAGGGAAATGAAAAGAAAAATAAACAACTGGGACTACATTAAACTAAAAGGCTTCTTCACAGCAAAAGAAAAAAATCACCAAAACAAAAAGACAACCTACTAACTTGGAAAAGATATTTGTGTTCCATATTTCTGACAAGGGCTTAATATCCAAAATATACAAAGAATTCATAAAACTCAACATCAGAAAAATAGGCAATCCAATCAAAAAATGATAAGAGGAATTGGAGACATTTTTCTGAAGAGAAAAAACAGATGGCCAACAGGTATATGAAAAGATGTTCCTACTCACTGTTCCCTGAAGTTTCTACGTCACTATCAGGGAAATGCAAATCAAAACAAAAATGAGATATCTCTCTACTCCTGAGAGACTATTATCTAAAAGTCTGGAAACAACAAATGTTGGCAATAATGTGGAGAAGAGAGAACACTTTTACACTGTTGGTGTGAGTACAAATGGTGTAAACTCCTACGGAAAACAGTACGGAGATATTTCAAAATTTGAATATGGAAATCCTGTATGATCCCACCATTGCACTACTGGGTATTTACCCGAAAGACAGAAAACACTGACTGGCAGTGATTTGTGCACCCCCATTTTTATTGTAGTCCTATGCACAATAGCTAAGAACTGGAAATTACCCATGCCCAACATCAGATGAATGGATCAAGAAGATGTGGTGCATGTATACATAATGGAATACTACACACCCCTGAGAAGAGATGAAAGAAATCCTGTCATTTGTGGAAGGATTTAGAGGGGATTATGCTAAGTGAAATAAATAAAAAGAAGAAAGATAGATACCAGAGATAGATATCATAGGTGGAATGTGAATAGACAAAACAAAGGAACAGAGGGGAAAAAAAGTCAACCCTTGGACACCTGCAATAGAACTGAGGTTACCAGTAGGGAATGGGACAGGGTGGCTGGGGTTAAATGGTAGTAGAGTCCACTAGACAATGGTGAAGAACACTTGGTGAGCAGGTAGAGG
This sequence comes from Solenodon paradoxus, assembly GCA_004363575.1. NCBI lineage: Eukaryota > Metazoa > Chordata > Mammalia > Eulipotyphla > Solenodontidae > Solenodon > Solenodon paradoxus. The sequence continues at coordinate 275,184 of RJWH01000217.1, read as the reverse complement.
GCAGGGTGTATTGACATATATCTAAGGAATGGAGAAACTATATATAGAGAACATGCACATATAACATATAAATTTATTTTAATTTGTAAAACTAAGTTACTGCAATAAAAATAATTGGGGGAAAAAAGAAGCAAAGCAAATAAGCAGACAAATCAAAAACTAAGCCTTGGACACTGACAACAAAACTGAGGTTACCAGAGGGCAAAGGGGTGGGATGGGAGAAAAGGGTAGTGGGGGTTCAATGGACAGTATGAAGAACTGTTATAAATTTGGTTGTGGGTGTGATGTAGTATCATGTATTTGAAGAGTGAACCAGCACAGTTAAACTTGTATTTCATAAATCAAAATAACCGCAATAAAAAAGAAAAACAAATGTAGGAAAGCTAGCCACATGCAAACTCAAGGCAGTGTACCTCACTAGAACTGAGACACACTCACCCAGTCAAAGCAAGATAACTGAAAAAACTTTCAAGAGGCTACTATCTAGGTGGAAAAACAATACCTAAAAGGCACCTGAAAAAAGTCGGCCTCCCCCAAATGCCATTATTGCAATTCCTCTCACTTAAAAAAGTAATTTGCAAGTCCGGCTATGCCTCTGCCTAGTTTCGAACCACTGACATATTCCTAAAAGGAAATGTTGAATTAAATTGAGGTAATTTGCTTGCCTTTTTGAAGATTCTCTGAAAACGTATATTTGAAAACTCCTATAGTAAATGTTTTAAAAACAGCAAAGAACTGACCCACAGCCACTTCCATTACATATTTTTATATACTAGTTTTACTTAAAGCAGTACACGCTTAGAAATCACTTTCAACTTAATGTAGAACCTCTGCATGCTGGACTAGCCATGAGGGCACCAACATGCCCCCAGCACTCAGCAGAAGGGATGGTGATCCTTGCATGACTGCTACAGGGGTGTCTGCTTCAGACACACTGACCCACCACTCTGGGAGGTGACTGAACCCTCAGCCCAGCCCCCCATGCCCATAAGGCTAAGGACTTGGGGCAATTGCTTTTCTGCTTGAATGACCCAGACTCCCCACCAAAGTAGCCCTGGGCTCTGGGCCTGGCCCTACAAAGTTTATGGATTCCACTTTCCAAAGGATTCTCTGAACTCCGCCCCCCCGCCCCCCCAGATCCTTTAAGTGAGTAAGTTTTCAAAAACTTAAATAAGTCTGGTTTCTGTTGCTGCTAATCATAAAAACCTACTAATTCCTCTTCTAGCAGGTAACATATACTTAGTGCCTGCTATGTTATCTGTACCTCACAGACATTATCTCAATCCTCTAATCCTTACGGAAGGCTCTATTTTCTCCATTTTCCTGAGGCTTAGAGCAGTTAAGTAACTTGCCCAAGGTTACACCACCAGCATAGTCAAGATTTGAACCTTAACCTGTGTGATAAGAATGAAAAAAACTGGCCATTCTATTTTATAGCTCTTCCCAATGGGAGATGGGGTCTATACTGCAACTTTTGGAATCTTGGCTTGACAGTGCGACAGTGTCACAAACGTGACACAAGCAGAGGCTTAAATAGTATTTGAGTTTGAGTTTGTACCTCTTACCACTGAAACCCTGGCTCCCATTAAGCAAAGAAGCCAGGCCTTTTTAGCCTCTGCAAGGAGGGGGTGAAAACATGGGGAGCGAGGCCCTGCCAGTCCACAGGGTTGTAGAACGTAACCATGTTTTCAAGCTACTAAACTTTGGGGTGGTTTATGACACGGCAAGTGCTAACTGAAAGAATCACTGTTATCTCCAGCAAATAATAACACCAAGTAAGAATAAATTAAAACGTGAAGCAGAGAAAAGGTCTTTTGACACTTCCTTATTTTCCCTCAAGGATAGAATAAGAAGAAATCATTTATATTTTATCTGGAAAAAGCATACTTCGACCAGAGGAAGAACTTACCAGAAGGAAGTAAGCCTAGACACAAAAGCAGGGAGGCTCGCTCTCTCTCATTCACCCTAATTCAGGTTTCTAGGAATCATCCACTCACTGTGCCTCTTGCTTAAGAATCACATTGTGCAAGAGAACCATTCCACAGGACAGGCTTCCAATTCATCCCTGCAGGACTTCTGGAGAAGACTCACAAAGAGGAGTCTAAAAAGCTGAATAAGGGGCGAGGCCAGCCTGCACACGCTCAGTGGGGCAGAAGTCCATCTAGTGATTTCCCCTCTTGGCTGGGCAAGTAGTGAACTCTCCACCAAAGACACCGGCCCAGAGACCCATCTGGCTCACAAAGCAGCTCTTCATGCCAAGGAACAATAGTTGGTGGAGTCAGAAAATAATGTCCTGAGAAAGTGGAGGCAGCACCAGGCAGAAGGGAAAAAGCAAGATGGTTATTCCAGGAATGAGTCGAAAAGTTCCTCTCTTTGGATCAGAAGTTAAGAGGTCTTCATCAAAAACACAGAGCATGGTACACAGAAGGTACATGTCAAGAAAAACACAGGAGTAGATTAATGACTGTTAACAGCAGGAGACATGGGTTTCCGGCCCAGTTTCATTTGATTCCTGTGTGTTTTGGCAAAAGTCAATCTCAGGTCCATCTACCTATTAACACTTTTCAGGAGAAGGTGGTTTCTGCTACAATGTTAGGGACTAGAGATACAAAGACTAACTCCCTAATTTGAAGAAACTCACAGACAAATGGGAAAGGGAAACATAGGAAATCTGAGTTTGGGCTTCTACCTCTATAAAAACAGGGGAAATGTACCTATTTCACAAGGTTGCTGAGACTAAAAAATGAGATAAGTAGCATAAAACATAAAGTATATTTTACCACAATTAAAAATGTCTTAATTTAAAAAACTGTCTAATTTAAAATTTTCTGATTCCTGGGCCCCTCTCCAGACCTACTGAATCAAAAAGACTCTTCCAACATTTGCGAACATTGTCTGAGTTAGGTGAGCTCTAAATGAAGACCTAAAAGATCAGCTATATATACATATATATATATTTTACATATATATGCATGTATATATATATATATATATATATATATATATATATTTTAAGGAAAGGTAAAGGCAGGAAGGAAGGTGAGCAGAAGCAGACAGTCAAAAAGAAAGAGGAGGAAGAAGCACTTTATTTTATTTAATTGTTCATGTTGGTTGCTCCTGCTGGTCCTGGTACACGAACCTGGGACCCTGAGATGTATGTGGACTACGTCCAACTCCTTACTCTACCAGGACACTCCAAAAACCACACTTATAAAGAGAAAATAGAGAGGGGAGGGGACATAGGAAATGAACCTGAGTCAGCCTGTCTAAGCTGGCTCACAGACAGAATTTATCACGTAATTATGGTAGTTTGCAAGTTGGCCAGCCAATTCCAACAGACCACTCCTGTCCACTACACTTCTTCTAAGTCCTCCCTCCTTATACTGTTCCTAACAGCACATTACAGTTGAAGGGACATGTTGGATGGTATTGTGTTTTCCATTTCTCTTTTCTTTGATTTTATCTTTTTCTTTTTGTAAATAAATTTTATTGAGGTATAATTTACATGTGATAAAATGGAGCCACTTTAGTGGAGAGTTTGACTTTTGATAAATGCACATAAACATGTATCTTCCACCACAATCAAGATACATTTCCATCACCCCAAAAAGTTATCTCATGAATCTTTGACATTAATCTCTCCCTCAGCCCTTAGGCAACTGTCAATCTACTTTCTCTCACTGTGGATCTGTTGTTATTTTCTCTATAATTTTATACAAAGAAATAGCTTGTATTATTTTGTGTCAGAATTCTTCCATCCAGCATTAACTGTCTTTGAGCGTTCGTCAATATTATGTATCTTAGTAGCCTGCTCATTTTCATTGCTGAGAATTGTATTGTAGGGGGAAACAATTTATTTACCTCTGTGTCTATTGAAGGACTTGGTTGTTTATTTTAAGAAACTATGAATATATTTGCTTTAAAGATTTGTGTACAAGTCTGTGTGAACAGATTTTCATGTATGTTGGATACATATCTAAAGTGGTATGTTTATAAGGCAAGTATATTTGTGTCTCTTTATTAAAAGAAACCAGGGTTTCTCTTATAGTCAGACTTATATACAGCCAGTTAGCTGTGGTGTTGGGCCTATGTACGGTCTAGTCCGGTGGCAAGCAATGACACCGTGCTGAGTTACTACGTTGTTAAGGTGGGCTTCCTGGGTGACTAAGCCTGTCACAGTCTAGCAGCTGTGCCACAAGCCAAAAAGACCACAGAACGCAACTGGTCCTACCACTGACGAAATAGCCAAAGACTAGAAATAAACATTGAAAGTAATATATTAAATGGCTTTTACACCAAAACAAAACACAAAAGAGGCACACCCTGGGCTCAGGTGGCTGAGGCCACTATGGTGCACACAATGTAAAGACCAAGGATCCAGGTTCACGACCCAGGGTCGGCGGGTGCAGGGGAGAAACCCAAAAGAAACCACAAAAGAGGATAAAACAACTTTCAGATTTCAGCTAAAATTCAAAATATAACTAGCACGTAGTATCTTACCTCTATGCATAATCTTGTGCTTCTCCCTCAGATATGTCAGGCCTTTTATTACCTAGAGGAAAGGGAATGTAGAAATGAGAATATAAAACAATGGTGTTTAGAAAATACTCTCTATTTCTTGATTTTAACATGATCTAAAAACATTTCATCTAACATCACAAATATACCTTCTTCCCTTATTTTTTCTTTATGTTGTTTGATTATTTGTTTGTTTGCTGACTTATTCTCCCCTCTCCCGCAGCCCTGGGTTTGGAACCCAGGTCCCAGAACCTCATCAAATGGTCTGAGCCACTGGGGTGCATCTTTAATTGTTTTTTAATCTGCCTTATCAAGAAGTCAGTCTTTTACATAATATATAGACTGTTATTTTTAAGTAAGATTGATTGCAATTTTAAACAACTTAGCTTGAGTTCACTTTTTTCTAAATCTGTAATCTAAAAAGAAGTCATTTTTCTAGTTCTATAAGGAAGTGAGATGGAGAAAAAGAAAATCTTTTATCTAGAATCTAGACAAAGAAATTATGGTGAGAAAAGCCCACTTACAAACTTTGCCCTCATAGACTTCCTACCTTCCCCTTGTTCACTTTCCCCTAACTCAGTAACTTGTCAATGAAGAGACTTGGAAGAAAAACTTTACAACATACTCACAGCAATGCTAACTTTTCCTAAAATTTGTTCAGGAATTCTTCCAGCTTTCTTCAGGACTTGATCCAAGGAACCCCCATCCTAAGGACAAGAATACCAATTCCTTTAGTGACAATGCTTCTAAGAATTCTTTCAAGTCTTAAACTTCAGGAGGAAAGTGAATCTCACATGTGGCAAATCCTCCTAGAAGGGTACTCTATCATTTGTTCCAGACATCAAATAGGAGGTGAATGCAAAACATTGTGGAACGCAACAAACAAAGAATAACTTAAATCTTATCAATTATCATTAAACATGACTAATTCAGTGGTCAATAAAGAGGACTTGATTTGTACTGAACTGACCATTTGGCATAGTGGTTTTAGATACAAACTGTCTAAATGTGAATCCCAACTCTGGCACCTACGATTAGGAGACTTTGACCAAGCTATTCAACTTGTAAAATGCATATAATAAAAATTATTGTGGGGTTATTATAAGCATTAAACAAACTAGTAAATATAAAAGCACTTAGAAAAATGTCTAGAACATAATAGATGCTAAAATGGCTAATAAATGTTAGCCATTTTATTACCATCATATAAGGGATAATTTGCATTTGGTATTATCCTAACAAATCATAATCAATAAAACCCAAAGAAAGACTTCATAGAAAATAATAATTCATTCCACAAATCCTACCAAGTAGCATGGATTGTATTAGGTTCTAGAAGAGAGAAAGATATAAAAAAAAGACGCAGTTCCTGTCCTCAATGCATTTACAATTAGCAGGGGAATGATACAGCTCTTAATCAAACAGAATAAATGTATAAGAAAAGTGCTGTTGACGTGTACTAGGGACAAGTCATTCAAACTTCACTGAGAAGATGGCATTTGAACTAAAATCTTACTCAGAGAATGAGTATGATTTCTATACATAGAAAAGGGAGGAGCAAGGGGAGAGGAGACTGGATGACCTGTGGTTCCTTCTGTCATGGCTAAATGAGGAAATGCTAAATGAGGGATAGATCAGCTGGAAATGGCCACCTCTGGCCAGATCACAGGAAAAACCAGAACTGGACTTGGAGGCAGAAGGAAAGGAGTCTAATCTGGGTGTTTTAAGATAAAAACTGCAGCAGCTGAGTGGAGGGATATCAGTGAGGAGCTGATTGGTGATGTCAGAGGCGGTGGAAAGGGAGAGTGCAAGAAAGGATACAAGTGTGGTGGGAAGTCAACCTCGGTAGGGGCTCACACGTTAGGGCCCTCCATTCATGGATTCAATCTTTTAGCCTGAGATATTTAAGACAAGTTTCAAGGAAATTCTGATAAATCCAGGCAGAGATAGGTTCAGACCCCTATAGTTAATTATCAGCCCCAATCTAAAATCACCCTCAGAAGGACAGATAATTCCTACAAACTGAAATGGATTTTCTGAAGTATTCTGTCTACCCTGAGCAGTTACCATCATCACCACCATTTATCAAATGCCTCTGTGTAAAACAGAGTTATATAAGGAACTAGGGATAGGAAAAACTACAAAATACAGAGGAAAAACACTAGATGGGGAGACATATTCATAAACGCACCTTAAATCCTTCTCTGAAACAAGGCAGGTTACGCACGGCTGGATGGAAGGAACAGACATTGCTACAGGTACTCTGAGGAGGAAGTGGTTCCTGGACATTGGCTAAGAGACATGCTCACACAAAAGAGACAGCAGCTGAGCCTTGGAGGTGGACAAGATGTGAGTAAGCAGAGACGATCCCACAAAGGTCCTTCCTCCAAAACCACCCAATTCTATGATGCAGCCACAGAATATGAGATCATGGAACAATGCATAAATGAAAGACGAAAGAAGGAGAGAGCATAATCACATTTTTTTTTTTTTTTTTAAAGGCACTGTCTTTTTGTGAAGTGGCAGTTGGGCGCAGTACATGTTCATCCCAGGGAACTGAGTTTGCATTCCAGGCCTGGGGAAACAACACAGATGAACAACTAAATAAACAGTAAAAGTCTATTCTAGTCCCACAAATGCAAAACATTCAAAATATCAATGATTACTTTCAGCCTAGTTAGTAAGATTATCAGAGATTTTTGTTGTAAGGTAGTTTCTGTTTTGTACTTTTTCACTTTATAAATTTTCTTCAGTGACTAATGTTTTATCTTTTTAAATTACTGAAGTCACTCATGAAAATGGAGAATTAAATGTGTAAATCAACTAACGGGTACTCACTGAGCACCCTTATTGTGCAAAGGCCGTTTTGATAGATATAAAACTGCTTTTTAAAGGAGGTGGAAAAAATAATTAAGACTCATTCAGTGATACAGACTCTTAAGAATATTACCTAACACAATGCTAAAAAACAGTTTAATGAGGTGTGTCGTAGTGCAGTAGCAGTTAGGTCTGCTGCCTCCAGAGGAGTATATAGTCCATGTATATCCCAAGGACCCAGGTTCGTGTACTGAGTCCCGTGAACAACTAAATAAAACAAAGATGCTTCTTCCTCCTCACTCTTCCTGCCTGCCTGCCTATTTGCCTTCATTCCTGCCTGCACCTTTCCTTTAAAAAACAAAACAACAAAACAGATTAATGACTCAAAAACCCTAAGCTTATAAAAGGGTAGACTGGATCAAGCATCTTCTGTAAGGGTCGACTACGGATCATGGGTGCTTAAGGGGGAAAAAAGTACTTTGGGTGAAGAATCTCCAAAGCACACTAACATCCTTGAGTATATTGAACTCTACTCATAAAAAACGCCCTTGTGCGGCTACCTAACAATGGATCAGTCAACCAAGGAGCATGGCAGAGGGTTCCTAAATTCAACCCCAAACAGGTAGGAGAGTGAAATTATGAATTTACAACCAAACACAACTCTCCCATAAACTTGCTTACTTTTCAAAAGCCCTTGAAGATCCTTATCCAGGCTGTGGAGGTTTGAGATATCCCATGATCCTGGACACCTTCACAATGGCACAGGTCCCTGAGGCCAAATCAGGGCAGTGCCACAGCCTAGATAATGACTCCCATGCAGCAGCCTCCCAGAAATGCCATGGCATCTCAACTTCCTTTACCATTGAATGGGCAGAGGGGGCACCGATAAAGTAGAATATGTTTTCGGTTCCTTTGTTTGAATGGCTTTAACTAATGGGGTGGGGCAGGGGGTAGGGGGGATACACTTAAAACAAAGCAGCTCTGTCAGAATCTGATGAGGTAGAAAAACTACCCCTGTGGCTCTCAGGTTCCACAGCGGAGGACAGAGGGTCAGAGGGCAGCCTAGTAGCTGTCCTGGTTTATATTTTCCTTGGGGGATGTGGTAAATACTATTTCTATTAAAATGGAAGAAACCTTGGCTCTCTTCCCTTTAACCCTCTGAGCTACAAGCTCGTGGTGAACACAGTGAGCAATGGAATTAGCAAGATTTAAGAAGCATGAACCACAGTCAGGATTACCCAGCATTGCCTGCAACTCACCTTACAACCTTGTAATTCTACTTTACTGTTGCCAAGGACTTGCCTTCACTGACTAAAGCTGCTGAAATTGTGCTTATTTTTAGAAGCCAATTATTAACAAAGTCAATAGTGCTTTTGTGAGAGTTTTCTATAGAAGAGACAAATGCTGTATAGGAAAAAAAAAAGAGCTCAAAAGCTTTATTCCTGCAGGAAAACTATCAACCCTGAGTTCTCTGGCTGCTCAGCTACCACCTAAGCAGGAATCTACTTCCCCAAAGACAGGAGCATTTCAGTTCTGATCAGGGGCATCCATTTACCCCTTGGGTCTCAAAATTAGACTGGGCAGTGCAAACACAGCTTATTTCTAGGAAAGGTCATTCTCTAGCCAAGTGCTTTAGAAGATGGGACTTAGTGAATGCTGAGGACACAGATGTACCTTAAAATGTACCCAGAAAATGATTTGAGAATGGCTATATGGATTGTTTGTGGTAAAGCAAATATGGCAAAAGGCTAATTGTAAAATCTAGGAGGTGTGTATAGAGTAAACAATTCCTTCAAGTTTCTGTGTTGGAAAGTTTCATAATAAAGTGTTAGGGGACATGTTTTAATGACAAAGAGCATCATAGTAGAACTTCAGAAGTTGGGATCTGGCAAATAAACAGAGCTCTACATGACGACACTTTTGAAATGCAGAAGTTTAGGCAAAGTAGAACTCTCAAAAGAGAAGTGGCAGTCATTTTGTTTCCATTCATGGGCAGCTGTGCAGGACTCTCCCACAGGACTGGCTGCTCAGGGACCAAGGAAGGGTGAGAGTGTCCAGGGCTGGTGCAGGAAAAAGCTGCTCTGGTACTCATGGCTGCTTGGACAATTCGGCCAGAATTTTTCTCTATGGGGTCTCACCTGGCTCTGGGACTCTCCACTAGTGTTAACAGACCCTGCAGCCGGCCCCTGGGCCAGGAACAGAAGGTCCTTTTGCTGACACTAAGGCCTAACTCTCCCACTGAGCCCCAGGCCGACCACACTCTCCTGGCCTCCTGCATCTAACACATGTCTCCTAACAGGAACCAAACACTGTGCGTGGCCCTAAAATATTTTGATGTGCTTAGCCTCTAACATTAGTCAGTTTTCCAGGCTCAGGTAATTACCCTGGATAATTCTAAAGAGATCTTCTGCTTCAGGAACTTGTGTGGGAGGACCCTACTATTCCCATTTCCATGGTGAGGGGGCACTGACATGCAGATACTGGAGATGAGCCAAGAGAATGGGAAGCCAATCCCTGCTGTATCCTGTGCCATCTCCTTCTGAAGCGGAAGGCTAGAAGTGGGGCCTGGGGAGAGGGAAAGAAGGGGAGAACAGAGAAAGGGCTACAAAGGTGGTGATCAATGAATCTATGTAAGAAGGACTTCGGAATGAGGAAGCCTCAAAACAGGTCAATTTAAGACAAATGAAAAGACTGTTCCCCACATAGTTAAAAGTTAAAGGTCATATAAAGCTAAGAAGAGGTTCCAGCAAGGTCCAAATATATGAATAGGCCAATGCCTATCACTATTTGGAGCCTAATCCTGACCTCTGAAGCAAACATCCTGGCGTCAACCTCACTCACCTCACAAACAACCTCCTGGCTTTGCTATTAAAGGGAGAATTCTGGGTATTGGAAGAAACTCAGGAAACAATTCTGAAGGTTCAGAAGATGGCCGGCATGAGATGACACACAACTAGTGCTGAGAAACCCTCTCATCCACCTTCACACGCCTTACCTGGGAGGGCCCAGGACACAGCCATCCAACTGTGACCAACGCCAGGGGGCAGAGACGTGGCTCTCAATGTCTCCATTCCCTCAGCAGCTCACATGACACCTTGCTCATAACAGGCGCTAAAAATAAGTGTTTTGCGAAGCTGAATCTATGTTGATTTACTAAGTGCCAAAAACCATAGAAACACAGCATGTTGGCACAGGGGGGTCCCTAGTGAAGATCTGGTCCAAACATTTCTCGGCAGAGATGAGAAAAGGCTGAGGGAGTATATGACTTGTATATGGTAACAAAGATAGTATGAAATTTAAAGGCAGACATGGCTAAAGACACCAGTTAGAGTTCAGCTCTGACACTTAGTGGCTATGTGACTTAGACTAATTATGAAACCTCTCAAGGCATTACTCTTTCTAGCTACTGGTGGGGAGTTGCGGGGGTGTGGTGGGGGGTGGAGCGTCTGTCAACAATCTATCTCATGTGTTAGGGCTGATATGATTAATAACTTACATACTGTGAAAAGCTGCAGCGAGTGGTGGAAGGTGGAGAAGCTGGATGCTATTATGTCTAGTCCTGCTATAACTTACCTTCCATTATTTTGGTACCTAGGAGGAAAGAAAGCTACTCTGGCCTTTCTTACCCCTGGATCATCACCATCACCTCCAGGCTCTTCCCTTTCCCATTTTCCAGCACCTCCACTGTCATTTACATATCTTTATCCAAAACTCTTGGGCTAGAGCTGGAAGGCCAACCATCACCACCACCAGTGAAGAGGTACAAGAAACCCAAAGCATAAGGAACAGTCCCCTTCCTGGACCCTGCCTACCAAAGGCAGGTCGATGAAAAATAATCACTTCCCCAAGCTTGTGTTAGGACCAAGCCATAAACGTTGATGTGCTTTCCACAGAGACTGCTTCACTCTCATTGAAACAAGAGGGAAGGAAATGAGAGCTTGCTCAGTAACTATTAGACGTACAGAAAATGCCTCCAGGATCTACATTCCACAAGGTGTCCACAAAAATTAGCAGATCCCTGCAATAGTGTATATGGCACATTTTGATCATTAAAATAAAGGGTCATTCACAGTGATGGGAGGCGCCAGCAAGGGACAAACCTCCTGGGGAGGGCTCTCCTGGATTCATTAAGAGCAGGCTCTCATTCCAGACATCCGGATGGGTCCAGAGAGACAGGAAGTGAGGGATGCTCTGCTGAACTGAAAGCATAGCTGCCACCAAGTACACTCAATCATGTCAGCCCAGGGCTCTCAGCGTCAACCTCGGTGAGAAGTAAGCAAAGGCTACTGTTTGCAGAAGACATGCTGAGTCAGAAAGTGCACTGGACAACTTTTAGCTGTTATTTTAATTAATCGTCCTAACAAAGAGGCAGGTAAAATAACGACCATTTTACAAAGGAGGAAACTGAAAACCAGAAAGGTAAAGAAACTTGTTCAAGGTCGTAACAAGCAGGAGACAATCAGGAATGATGGCGCACCTGCTATGTGCCAGAATTCTTTTGAGCTTTGACGACACAGTGACAAATAAAACAAAGTGCCTATGTGGATTTTTCTGGAGAAGGGAGATAAGAAGAAACATCTCAGAAACAAAGTCCCCTGTGCCATGGTGCCTAATGGGGGCAGAAAAATTGCAATTATCAAGTCAGTCTTCGTCTTTCCACCAAAGATGGAAATAGTCTCAATCAATATGTGGCATATTCAACGAAGAACTCAATTCAGGGCCAGACAGCCTAGCTTTAAAATTCTACCAATACTACTTACTAGCTACATGGCCTTGAGTAGCTTATTCCATTTCTCTGAGTCTCCTCATTTGTAAAATGGGCATACGGCATCTACCCAAAATATTATTGTGAAAATGCAATAAAATATTAATTTGCTTAGAGTAGTACTTCTTACATACTCCAAAAATATTAGTTTATTACTATTAGTATTGCTAACATTACTATTGCTATCTTGATGCTAATATTATTGGGGTCACTGGGAGGGATGCTAGGAAGCTAATGATGAAAAGACCGGCAACTCACACACATAGAACAGCCCATAAATGCTCTCTCATTTGCCCTCTCCTTTGGATAACATGCATCAAATGTGATTACTTTCTTACAGGCTGCCCGCCCCCCCCAAAAAAAAACCCTCCAAGATGTCCTTAAAGCAGCTATAAACTCTCAAAAGGCAGGAACTGTCTCACTCCTCTTTAGTCTCAGAACTTTGTACCTGGCAGACAGCACTGTGTATAATCAATGGATTTAAACTATATTAACCAGATTTAACCCACATCAAAATGCTGGGGTCAAGGAAACAAGGAGATGTGCTTGTCAGTAGGTATACCAATCAGGGATAAGTGCTTGCTACCACCTCTCTTTGAAGAGAGGCAGGGACCTAAGAAAGAGGTCTGTCATATCTTGGAAATTCCAAGTTCTACCATCAGGCTTCCCAGGTGTCCAAGACAGAGGTAGAGCGAGGGAGGAGCAAAGAGGCAGCTGGTCACATCCCAGATCAAAGATTAGACCAGGGCCTCTAGGTCACCACATACCATGTGCTCCATGCAGATGCTGATCTCGCCATCACTGTAGAATGCGCCGTAGAAACCAACAATGTATGGGGAGTTGCATTCATGCAACACCTGCAGCTCCCTTATGATCTGATTCCGGATCGCAGGTTTGATCTCCAGGTGTATCAGCTGGGGAAAGAAGGGTGAGAGGAAGAGAGGCTTTATAAACACAGCGATGGATGGAAGGATGGAGGAACAAAATGTTCTTAAATGCTTAAGTTCTTAAAGGTTGGGATAAAGGAAACAGACAGGTTTTAACAAGTCTCTGCCCAACCAAAGCAGTAAGTACCAACAGACCATGGCAGGTGAATGCACTGGAGGAGCTGTAATGGAAAGGTGGCGGGTGGTGACAGCTGGGCCTCTGCTCCTGAGAGCCAAGACAGAGCAAGGGGAGGGTCACCCCAACCAGAAACAATGCTGAATGAGGGGTTTCCTCCAAAAGGACCTGCAATACTGAGAGATGAGAGGAAGTGGCCTTAAGGACTTGGTTGCTACTCAAGAGTCTGGGGACTAGACAGGTATAAGGAACTGGGTATCCTGACCTAAGCTTCCCAATAAGAGGTTTTGTTTTATTTTTTTGTTTTGCTTTGTTTTGTTTTGGTCCCCCATCCGCTGGCCCTAGGTCCTTGGGCCTTACACAATCTGTACCTTAGCCACTCAGCCATCTGAGTCAGGGTGAGCCTGCCCAAAGATTTCCCCTTGAGCGTAATGTAGTTAAGATTTAGCTGAGGCCACGGGTATGGTGTTGTCACTTGTATCAGCAGGGAAGACAGGCGACAGACACATGAAATGGTTGCCAAGAAAGACCGAGCTTCTAAAAAGGGCCATACCCAATGAGTGTCAGAGGTAATGGAAGCACGGTTATTAATGTGGGCCTTGAAGATGGCACTGCTAGAAAGATGGAAGCAACACTTGAACAAAAATGTGGGGAAAGGACGAACAGGCCAAAAAACAGAGGAGTCCCACTCCCTGGAGTAGAGACTGCGCTTAAGAAAGAGGAGGAACAAGGTTGATGGGAAGTCCAGCTAAAAACTGCATGTCATGGTGGGACAATGAGGGGTTATAAAGCAGGGAGATCACTGGCAAGTGGAGATGACACGGGGGAACAACTGGAAATCAGTGATCTGTGCACCCTGGTGCAGAGTCAAGGAAGCTGCCTCTCCTGCACTTGAGTGACAAACAAGGCACTGAGTGCTCTTTCCAGAGCACATGAAAGCTAATGAAGGGCTGGTTGCTATAATTTTCCAGTGCAGGATGGGGATAAAGGCACTAACACATCATTAGTCCATTTATCTAAAATCCAATCAATAACATGAATTCAAAATTCAAACAGGACAAAAAGTGACATGTCTGTCTTCCTTCCACCCTGTTCCCAGGCTCTCAGGTCTTCTAAGAGGTAATCTATGACCTGTTTACTGAAGCAAACTTGATTCTTTTTTTTTTTTTTTCCAATTAAGTGGCCTCACCTTTCTGGCCATGACAAGGCCGGATGGCTTGTGGGAGACCTTGAACACCACCCCACCATTGCCAGCACCCAGCTCACTGATCTTCTCAAAGTCATCATCCTTCAGCTCCCCGACCTTCTGCTTCTGGGTGAGAAAGGCCTCAAGGCGCTTCCGCTGCTGCTCATCCAGTTCTAGCTCCTCCAGCTTCTTCTGCAAGGCCTCCAGGTTAGTCCTGTACCAAAGGGGGAGCACCAGTCAATACCACCACCCGAGAAGTCTGTCCAGAGGGGCACTCCTGATGAGGAGGCTCTGATTCTGTGGGGGTGGAGAAGGGAAAGAGAACTGGAGGAGGGGTATCCATCCCCTGTGCTTTGCCCCCTTCACCCTGCCACCCCACAATTTACCACAACACAACTTACTACTCAGGCCTTAGTCCCCTCATTTGTAAAATGAGGGAATTAGGTCTCTCTCAATATGCTTCAAATCTATACAATGAGCCAACGAATCTAAGATCCAGAAAGAGCCACCTTAATTTGTTTAAAAACCTCAATTTCAGAAGTCCCATCAGTGTTGGCTTTATTAAGTTTATACTATACACAAAATAAAATCTATTTCCTAAAATCACTAAACTGAAAAAATCAAATCACCAAATCAAACAGTTAAAACAGGCTCTAAATTGAATCACAACAGCAGAAGTTCTCCTTTTGAAAGTGATCCGGTCAGGAATTAGGGTAATCAAAACAGAGAAGCAATCATAAAATGATACACCTACATTTTTTATTTTTTGCATAATACATAACATATAATTGTGTCTTCATGCACCCATCTTCTAACAAAGAGCAAGGCCCCCTCTGAGTAAGGATCTACTGGTAAGAACCCCACAACATCTTTCTTACATGAACCAGAACATAATACACTATCATTTCCAATTCCTGATTCTTTAATATGGAGTGAAAATGTAGAGAGTAATTTCAGTATAAAATTGGAAGAGGCTTATGATTTTCCTCAATCTTAATGGTCATCCAATTTGTGTTTTAGTGACTTGGATTTATTCAGTCTTCCGCAGCTTTTAACTAATGTTCACAGGGGGAAAACAGAAAGCCATATCATTTACAGTCATAGTTCATCAGTTGATCTAATATTTAAATACAGTACTTAATTACAACACTAGTTACAACTGTACAGATGGCTCGAGAACAAATGGACTCTGTGTAAGCACATAATTCACCAGTGGTGCTGGGAGTGGGGAGGGCAGAGTCGCTTGCTTGTTATGCACTCAGCCTGCTGTGGGCATTACTAAATATTTTGCAGAGAACTGAAAAGTGTCCATTTATACCTGGGAGTTTGCTAAGAGGAAGGTGGTGAAGAGCACTTCCATCTGATTTCAGACTTTAGTCCAAACAGACAATACAGGTGACAAGACAGGCCATCATTACACGTCAGGATGGTGCTGGTGCTCCCTGGACCCCAACACATAACATGCCTGTTTGAAGCGCAGGAGTAAACATAACCTTCCATCCTTCACGCTCTATTCCAAAGCTCAAGGAGGCAGAGAGGGAGACCTGATGCCTCCCCAGTGAACAGGAAGCTGAAACAATGCCTTACAAATAACACAGAGCATGGGGACAAAGAGGACATAAGGCTGATACCAGTGTTCCTCATGGGGAAATCTAGAGTTGGAAGGCTGGTATTATGGACTGAATTTAAACCCCTCAGAATTCATATGTTGAAGTCCTAACCCCTCAATGTAACTGTGTGTAGAGACAGGCCTTTTAGCAGGCAACTGAAGTTAAATAAGGTCATATAAGTAGGTTCCTAACCAGACAGGATTGGCAATCTCTTCCCTTGAAAGCTCCACATATACACACACACAGCTATGTGAAGACACAGCAAGAAGGTGACGCTCTGTAAGAGAGGCCTCACCTGAACCCAATTGTGCTGGCATCCTGATTGTAGACTTCAGGCCTTCAGAATGTTAAGGAAAATCCCTCCTTAAGCCCACCCAACGCCATGGTACTTTGTTATACAGCAGACTAAGACAGCTAGTCAATGTTCTCATCCTGCTAAAAGACTCAGAACTAAGTTTCACAACTGCCCCCATCCCTCCAGCATGGGGACCTGGAACAGATATGGTAGAGAATGACAGTGTGTGTCCTCTGTTTTCTTTCCCTCAGGTCTCCTCACAAAGTTGCCCATTCGGTGACAACATTTAGAAATACACACCAAATGCAGACACTTGGGTGAGGTTCCAGTTGTCTGGAAGGCTCACAGGCCAGTTGGAAGTGCAGACTCCAAAAGCTGCTGTCAAAAAATACAGGTACAACCTCCCCCTGGCACACACACATACACACACTGAGTAGGAGTAAAGGAGTGGAGAAGAGGGACTGGATGGAAGAAACATCACTCACAACACTGCACAGTCTTTTATGTGTTTTCTATTCATTGATGCATGTAATCCACAGCCCTTAACAGAGTGAACTCAAGCACAGACAGGTCCAAGATTATGCAGTTAATAGATGGCAGAGCCAGGACTCAAACCAGGAAGAGAGAATCCCTCACGTTAACCATGAAGTATTACCTCTTCAAAAAGCTCAATAATTTCACTGGAGGCAGCTTGCAAACATGAGATCCTAGCATGGGGCATTTAACACCAGGGTTCAATCATACATGAAGACAGCCCATCTACATGAGGAGCCCTTTACCCCAGATGCACTCCTGTCTCCCTGGCACATCAATCTGACCAAGCCTTTCAAGTGTCGTTGGCTCAAGAGACCCATTCAGAAGATTGCTGACTCTGTTAATTTTCCTGACTGCAAAAATCGGTAATTTTCCCACCTTCTGGAAAAAATACCAAATCTGGGCTTTGTGCTGCCTTCCTCCCTCTGCTGCCTCCTATGCTCTAGTGTCTAACCACCTACTCACCTGTTAAGGAACTGGCTCCTGATTTGTGCTCTCAGAAGATAGAGCCATAAAGAGACATGGCAAAGGTTGTTAAGCTGTGGTGGCAAAATTTTCCTCATGACTGGGAGTGGAATCATGTTGCCAAATTAACAAGGTATCAGTATTCAGGAATCCTGGATTTTTTAAAATTAATTAATTTATTTTAAGGAAAGGTGCAGGCAGAAAGGAAGGCAAGTAGGAAGGCAGGCAGGAAGAAAAGAGGGAGCATTTTACTTTATTTTATTATACTTCTTGGTTGTTTTCCTCCAGACCCAGAACATGAACACAGGTCCTTGGGATGTGGATTATGCTTCTTCAGAGATGACTGACCTAACCACTATTCCACTGGGGTGTACCAAATCCTGAGTTTTTCTCCCAACTTGATCATCAATGAGCTGTGTGAGCATACACAAGTCATTTAACTTTGATACATCTGTTTTCTATTCTGTGAATGGAGTAACAACTCCATACTTACTTTACCAGGGAGAACCAAAATAGAAAATTAATGGAAACAAATGCTGGAATTTTCTACACTAATATTAGGGTAAGGGGGAGGGGGTGGAGTCTGGGTAACAGGGAGGAGTGAAAAGAGTAACAGCTAGAGAAGTGACTGCCTTTAAATAAACAACTCTTTGAAATGCTCTAAAAGTTATTATAAAACTTTCTGGGAACAAAAGACAAAAGATTTATCTTAAGGCCAAAGGAAAACCTGGCACCAGAATAGTCTTTGGTGCTCATGACAAAGAAACCAGTCACCAAATATCAGTATCCAGTGCTGCTCCCCTGTGCACAAGGTGCTGACAGTGTTCCCCAAGTCTCATTTCTGCCCTGCCACGGTGAACTGCTTCAAGCCAAGGAACAGAAGGAGACACTCACCGCACCACATCAACCCCACCACAAATCTCAAAAACGCAGAGCGAAGGAACTTGTCTCCTTCATAATCTTTGGTTCTAATGGAATCAGTGAAATGAGAATCAAGAAAAGAAACCGGAGCCCAGCACCATAAATCTGCTGTCATACACAGCTCTCTCTGGGACCTGCTGTGCTGTGCTCAGACGCCTCACCTTCACCCTGGAGAGAAAACAGCTAGAACTTGAATTCCACACCACGGCTGCCTTACAGTGAACACCAGTTCATTGAGATACATGATTATATGTTTGAAAGGAACTCGGAGAAAAACAAGAAACAGAGAGAAAAACAAGGGTTGTCATGTGTTCTGAAAACACCAGGAAGGCACAATGAAGTGGGTGGAGAAAAGATGATCTGATGGTGAGAACATCTTCTTCCCTCTCCTCTCACCCATCTGCTAAGCTTAACTACTCTGCACAACTGGAATCCCATGGCATAGTGGTTTAAGTCAAGAGACTGTATAAAAAGCACAGCATAGGGAGGGACTTTACAGACCAACTGATCTGACCCATTTTACAGGCAAGGAAACTGAGGTTCAGGCTGGGGACAAAATTCGCACATTATTAGTGATAAGTCTCCCAACTCCAAGAGCAGAACTTCCAGGGTCACTGAAATGGGAAACTGACCTACAAGAAAGTCTGGATGAGGAGAGGGGTGAAACCCAAAGGAACAAAATCTTCAAACAGCCACACACCAAACAAAACAGGCTACAAGTGCATGCCACATACCAGTCAGTTGCCTGTCACTAACTGGGTAGCAGGTTCTGCCTCTGTCAGGAGAGAACATACAGGGAAGAGCAGAGGATGGCAATCACTATGTTGCAAAGAGAGAGGGTCCCAGTCAAGTGACATCCTGACCAGAGAGCCCGGGAGTCATGAAATTCTCTCCCTGTGACATTTGGCAAGTAGGAATACAACTGGGGGAGAAAAGGATGAGGGAAGGAGAGGCACAAAGACCCAAGATCTGAGAGAACTAAGGCTGCATCCCTTGCTCCACATCCACACCATGTGAAATTGGGCATGTTAGTTCCTTTTGTCATCCTCAGTTTCCATACCTATAAAAAAAAAGTAGATGGGGCTGAGGAAAGGTGGGAGGGGACAGCTGTCTAGATATTCCTGAGGTCCAAGCTTGTCAATGTGACAGTCAGTTGAGGAGAAGCAGAATTCGGCTGAGGGTGTGTTCAAGTTGAGGGACTGAGGAGCTTCAAGTCAAGGAGAGGGGTGAGAGGGAGACACAAAACTGAGAAAAAAGAGAAGAGGCAAGGTTTGACTCTGCCTAGTCAAACTATGGACAGCAGGGACTACATGCGGGAGGGGATGAAAAAGAGTAAGAGAGGAAGGAGAATGCACCTGCAGGAGAGAGGACTAAAGGCACAGCTTACCAACGTCCAGGCTCCCCCTAGGCGAGCCCCTCTGCGGTAGAGTGCAACGTGCAGGCCAGCCACACACAACACGGGGAAGAAAGGGCTCCATGTCCTCCTCCCAAGCTCAAATCTGCAGGCACTCTGATAAGGGCTGGTCAATGAACTAGGCAATACAATTCTAGGGCTATGTATACAGGCTCTGGGAAAGAAGTCAGAGGCCAAAGAAAATATTCATGTCATTCCAGCTACATAAAATGAAAACAAAACCAAAACAAATATGCAATTATAAAGCAGGAAAGTGATTACCCTTCGGACAGGGTAATGAGAGAGGGCATGTAATGGCGAATTTCAGGTGTCAAAGTGACTGGGTCACAGTGTTGAGATATTTGGGCAAACATTCTGGTTGTTTCTGTGAAGGTGCTTTGTTGGCGGGATTGCGGGTAACATTAAATTGAGTACAGCAGCAGAGTGAGGTTTACTCAGTTAAAAATCTTAACAGAACAAAGACTGACTTCCCCAGAAGGAGGAGGAATTCTGCCAGCAGAATGCTTTTGGACACAAACTACAAGTCTTCCCTGGCCTGACAGCCAACACGGCAGATTTTGGACGTACCAGACCTCCACAGGTACATGAGCCAATTCTTTACAGTAAGTCCTAGTCTGCTGGTACATTGGCAGATGAGAGACGAAACAGACACAGACAAGTATCATGGATGTTCGATTCTGATGTTTTTGTTGCTGTTGTTGGTCTCTTCATGTTTCAGTTCCGATAACTCCAAATGACTTATATTCCTTAGGATTCAGCATTTTCCTCAGTTCTGTGCGGCCTGCTAACAAGCCTGCTGCCTTTTGATGTCATGGTTTTAAAATTTCTAGCATTTCCACTTGAATCATTTTTAGTTCCCCATCTCTTCACTTTTTCTCATGCACGTCACCCACTTTAACATGTGAATCATCATGTTAAAGCCTCTGCTGATTACTCTAACATCTGGGTCATCTGAGTCTGATTCTGTTGGCGGCATTATCTCTTGATAATAGGTTGTTTTCTCTCTTGATTTCTGTGTCTTTTAACAATTTTGTCAAACGCTGGAAATTATGCTAGAACAGACACAGAGATAAGTCACCTTGTGCTTAGAAATGGGCATGCTCTTGGGTCCTGCTGTTACTGTGTGTCAGTGAAGCTATTAGTCAGGAGTGAAGCTGGGTGTGGGTTCTCTGGTTATTGTCCTTAACACCAAAGACCAAATTGCTACAGCAGTGGGTTTTACTTTGTGTTCAGAGTGGAGGCTGAGCTGCATAAGTTTTCTTCTCAGTGCTCCTCCTCCTCCCTCAGCTGTGAAATGTCCCTTAATGCTTGCCCATGAAGTCTTTCTTCATGCTGTTGCCTCCCCTCTTTTATTTGGTGCTGGGCTGGTACTTGGGATCAGTCTTAAGCAGGCTCTACAAGCATACATTTCCTCTGCTCTCCATTGCAGTCAAACGCTACCTTGTAGCTATAGCAGTTCTTGAACAGGAGAAAGTTTCCTCTCTCTTTCCCAGCAATAGTAGACCTCAGCTGTGTGTTGGTGTTGAACCCAGCTTTGGGCTTAGATTCTTAAGCAGCTGTGGGAAACCCGGCTTCAGCGCAGTCATTCTCTTGCATGGCTCTTAATGCGCTTCACTGAATTTAAGAGGTGTTTTTTTTTTCTTATTTCTTGATGCTGGCTGCTCACATCTTGGCCGCCTACTCTTCTCTGCTTGCTGACAGGTGTAGGTGAAGAAAACCTCAGTCACTGTTCTCGAAAGCAGCCCCCAGGCCCATTTCCAGGGCCAGAGACATGCAAGAAATCAGCTGCTCCTAGGACAGTGCACAGCTAGTTGTCCACAATGGGACACTAAACTACCAGAAAGAAAAAGAAACAACGTGCATATGGCTGCCAGATACTATGCACTTGGAAAATCAGTGTGAGGGTTTTGGGAGTCAGAAGACCTGCCTTTGACTCTTGTTTTATTCAGTCTGTTAACTTGTGCAACTCACTTTCCCTTGTTTTTATCTCACAAGTGAAACAAGAGTTGATATGCCCTAATGGCTCAGGTGCCAAGTGTGTGAAGCCCAAGGACCTGGGTTTGTGATCCAGGCTGGCGACCCGAGCCCAGGGTGAACAGCCAAAAATACTTAAATCAACAAGTAAAAGTGCTTCTTCCTCCTCTTTCTTCCTTCAAAATTCTTCCTCATGTTAAAAAAAAAAAAAAAAAAAAAAAGGGTTCAACTTGGTCATCTTTCAAGTTCTTCCAGTGCTAACGTTTTCTTGTCCCACTATCAGATTCTAAGGATAGAAACTCTGCAGTCACACACCAGGACCATGCAACTCTGCAGCACAGTGGTTGTCTTCCCACATCATTATGATTTGAGACCTTGGCCATTACTTCTTATCCACAAATAAACCCCATTAACAGCCCATCCTCACTGGTTTTTTCCTTTGAAATTAAATCAATTGTGTCTTCTTCCCAGGTCTTCTCTGAGAATGCGGGCATTTTGACACTACAAGCAATGCTGAGTGAACTAGCGAAAGGAAATAGAGACAGCTAGAGGCAGTTTAAGTCAAAATAAAAGGTGGCTCTAGAGAGTAAACAAGTTTAATGGGAAGAAATGTTGAAATCAAACCTGCTAAACCTGCTAATTTAATATTGCTATGCTATTGTCAGTTAGCTATTGACTAATAGGAATAACATTTGATTTGATAGTGCCTACTACTAATTTACTAAGAACCTACTGTAAGTCCTCACTTAGGTCTTTCTTGGAAACTGCAACTTTAAGCAAAAGGAAGTAGAGTGAAAGCAGGTCCTTGAATACGTTTCATTCAATCTTGGCCAGCTGGGATTATTTGTTTTCTCATTAAGGTTATAATGAAACAAGGTTGAACAGAATGAATGAAAATATGTTGAACAAAATCATCTTTATTCAAGGGCCTGCTGCAGAGTGTGCCAGGTATTAGGCTAAATGTGGACGAGCTCCTACCACCACCATGTGATTACATTACTAGTCTCATTTTACTGACAAAATCCCTGTATCTTCATCCAGTAAGTCAAGAATCTGGGGGAAAAAAAGGCACAATGTACTTTGAAACTATCTTTATTGCCTTTGTTTTTTTCCACCACTCCCAAAGCAGACTTTAAGCAAAGACTATTCCACAGTTCCCCTAATTCTCACAGGGGCCCTGGACACTGAGGGCCTGTAGTTCTGGATATGCCGGGGTAATCAGAGTCCATTTGTAGGGATATGAGACCTGAATTGATTAGAAAGATACATTAAATTTAGACAGCAAAAAAGGAAAAGAAAAAAAGGCATTCTAGTAGGGCCCACTCTGTAGACAACTGTATAAAACTGGATTAAGAATATCATAAGCAAAAAGTAATTAAAAGAAAAAATAAGAAAATGAAAAGTTAGGATGGGTGTTTATGTTTAATTCCCCTTTAAATCAAGTAGTTTCCAAACCCATAAACATTTTTAAAAGTCAAGAAAACAGCGACTAGGATCATGGATCCCTGGCCTTAAGAAAAAAAGAAAAACAAGAAAAAAAAACCAACTTACCCCTTGGAATCAAACAGGCTGCTGAAATCATATAAATTACCTTCCCACGGCATGTTTCTGCAGACAGTCATGCTGAAAAACACACGCGTACACACACACACAGAGGAACCTCTGGAGTGATAGGACCACCCACTCACATAGACTCTTCTTAAATATTGAACAACATCCTGAACCAGAGAGGGGGCGTCATATTGTTGCTTCAAAGAAATGACAGCCTAGGGTTCCTTCTGCTCCAGTGGACAAAATTTGTTTCATATTAGCCATGTATTAATTAACTTTCAAAGGATCAGTCTTCCGTAGAAGGGCAAAATGGAAAAGTGACAGAGTTTGGAGGGAGAGGGGAAAACGGAGATCAGAAGACTGGAGCTCTCTGGTGAAGCAGTGGTTTGGTCTGCCGCTTTCAGCTGGTGCAGTCCACACACATCCCAAGGGCCTGGGTTTGTGTCCTGGGGCATGATGGGGGAGGTGGGGGGACAACCAAGATAAACAACTAAATAAAAGGGCTGCCTCCTCCTCTCTCTTTATGCCTGCCTCTGCTCACCTTCATTCCTGCCTGCATCTTTCCACTAAAAAAAGAAGAAAAGATCAGAAGGTAGAGGCCAAATAATGATATCACCTTCACTTGTTCACTTGATGTGGACAAAAAGAAAAGATATAACAGTCTGAAAAGGAATGAAATTCAGATGCAACTAAGAGATGAGCTCCCTAAATGCTAGCCATGACACACTAACTCATTTAATCTTCACAACATTGAAAAAACAGGTATGTTGCTTCCATTTTACAGTATGGGAATGGAGGCCAAGAACAGTTAGGTCATTTCCCCAAGGCTAGAATTGGAACTCCAGAGGTAGATCTTTCTCCACACCATGCTGAAGAGCTTGTGTCCTTCAAACAAATCCCCATCATTCACCTGTTAGTGACTCACTCCTTTGAGGTAAAGAATTGTATTCTACTAACACATAAAAGATCCAAAAGGACAAAAAATTAAATCTACCCAAGAAGAATTCCTTTCAGAGGACTATCCAAGACTGCTATATGATGACTGGAGTAGAAAGGGCCGGGAAAGGACACAGCCCAGGTAAAAATCCACACTGAAACTGTAAAAATTCTGGTGACCATAACAGCATCAGGATACTATTGGGGGTGGGGTAGAGAAGAGGGGCGTCAAGAGAAAAAAGCACCAAGGATAACTCAAGCGGAAAATCCAATAAGCATGTGGTCACCACCAGAAAAACAAAGGGAGTTCTGGGTCTGGTGGTCACAGAAGGGATGGCTATTCCTCAAAGGACAAGCTAGCTGACTGGGGCCCTACCTATTCCCTATTGTTGAGAACCTAACACAGAAAAAGACCTTTTAGAAACCACCTGTGTGATAATGGCCCCTCTGCTCTGTGAATCAGAGGGGCAAGCTGCTCTTCCTGGAGAGGAGGTGCAGATCTAATGTGACCACAACCTTAGACCTTATGGCCTAGAACCCTGAGGACAGTTGAGTCCCCTGGATGGAAAGGTCAGTAGCCAGGGCCCAGAAGAACAGCTAGGGGCAGCAGACACAGTCAGAGCAAACAGCGTTCAAAAGGTTTCCCAATCCTAGTCAACACTGAGAAACCTTCAGCTTCCAGACCTGCTTCCTCTCTTATGTACACAGATACCACCATTGTTCCAGCAGGGTCCTTTTCCTTCTTCAGAGTGCAAAGGGGTGGGGGTGGGGGGCTGTCAGCAAACCTCAACTCTGAGCGCATATCATCTCTGGGAAAAACCCCAGGCTAGATGGCTTTCTAGCAACGCTCAGGGAATCCCGATCTCAGTGACCTGTGCTCACTCAGGCACTCAGTTCCTTAAACTACGGAGTGGAAAACTACTGGTCAGGCCCTCGAATAACAGGTCAAAACCTACCTGGTAGAACATCATGGGCCAGAGAGAATGAAATTTAATTAAATCGAAGCTGACAGTACTTGCTTCTGTCTTCTGAAAGATGCCAACAAATTCCCTCAGAGCAGAGGCTGCTGGAGAACCAGAAAGCTGCCCATAGTTTAGAAGGGCCTGTTCCTCCTGAGTCCTGACAGAGGTAGGAGGAGGCCTGAACACAAAGGGTGGGGCTAGAAGGCTGAATTACATTGCAGAATAAACTGGGAGAAGCTTGTTTCAGGAGTGACTGAAATAGAAGGAAAATAGAAGGAAAAGATGCATCATGGCAGAGTGCAAAGGTCACTTAAGCCAAAAGACAGGTGACACCATTAGATTTTACGTTGTCTTTATTGCTATACTATACCCTCCCCCTAACTCCCCCCCCGCCCCCCCACCCCGACCTAGTCTAATCTTCAGTGCACAAAAATAGCTTTGTGTATATTTTGTTCTTATTGTTTGCTGCGAAACAGGGGAAAGGGGACAAATTTTAAGCTGGTTCAAAACAGAATGGAAAGAAGAGAAAAGACAGAGATATGAGTCTCAGAGAAGAAGTGACCACAAATATAAAGCTCCTGGACTGCTCCAACGTAGAGGGCAAGAAACAGAACTGGAGTAGACATCCGGCCACACCCAGTTATGACGACAGCCACAGCAATGCAATGCAGATTGATTATGGAGCACCCACAGTGATTGAGTAAACACCAGATAAACCAGAGGTGGGGAGAGTGAAGATAAAGAAATCAAGGTGCCTGTTTGTGAGTAATCTGAGTGTGAGAGTACATGTGTGTGTAAGTGACAGGGAGACAGAGATACAGAGATGAAAGAAAGAGAAAGATATAGTGCAAGTCAAACAAGAAAGGATACTAATAAGCATAGCAGCAACTACACGTTAAGATAGATCAAAATGCTGAAAGTGAGTTAGGCAGAAGAGTCTGTGGGAACACAGAAAAGATCCCCGACTCCCCCAGGATGAGGGAGGGAAAGTGAAGGTCTGAAAATGTAATGTCTGAGTTTAGTCCTGAAGGGTATCAGTTTTCAGGAGAAAGCTGTCTCGGTGTGGGCATCAGCATAAACAAAAAAAAGGCAATGAAAGTTACAAGTTGTTTCAAGAGGCAAGAGCCCAGTGAGGCTGGAGGCTCATCTGGGCTAGACCATGAAGGGCACTGTGTTAGAAAACTTGGTTTAGGGGAGATGAGGAAGTAGGCAGGGATTAGGCAACTGTAGATTCTATAATTTTATGAGGTATAAAAAAAAAGTCATGTGCACTCACTACAAAAATCCGAGTTCAGAAATAGTCTCAAACTATGTTCCACCTTCCCTCAGATAACTATTGTTTAGTGTTGAATATATATTCTAGATTTCTTCTAAGAATATTTCCGATGAGCAGTGAGTATGTTTTGTTTAATAAAAATGGAATCATTGGCACGCCCTGGTGGAGTAGTGGTTTGGCGCAGTTCACATGCATCCCAAGATCCCCAGTTTGTATCCCGGGGTCAGCAGGAACAACCAAGATGAACCACCAAAGTAAAATAAAGTGGGTGTGTCCTGGTGGCCTAGTAGTCTAGTACGCCCTTTGAGGAGTCACACACACATCCCAAGGTCCCGGGTTCAAGACCCAAGGCTGGGGGAAACAACCAGTGTGAGAGACTAAATAAAAATAAATGAAAGTGCTTCTTCCTCCTCTCTTCCTGCCTATCCACTTGTCTTTGTTCCTGCCTACATCTTTTCCTTAAGAGAGAGAGAGTAATTGTTACATATATTGTTCCACACCAGCAAATTTTGAGGAAAGTGACACAATTAGCTTTATATTTTGGAACCAAGAGTCTGGCAACATGGAGCTTAAAGATGAGGGAAGACAAGGCAGGGAGATCACCTTGAAGGCAACAGGTAAGCAAGTAACAATGAGAGCTTTTAACACCACATTAGCCAGGGAATGGAGAAGAAGACAGAGGGGAGAGAGTCAAGTGAGAGTTGGAAAACTGGGTGATCATATGGATAGGAGGAGAAAGAGGAAGGAGTTGAGGGTGATTCTAAAAGTTTCTGGCTGGGCACCCAAAGGCATGCTATTGATCACATCACAAAGATGAGAACACAACATTGGGAGGAGGAGAACGTATAATAAAGATCTGGCAGGTCTTTGTCCCGGTTTCTGGGCAGCAGCCTCTAAATCCTTGGAATTTCTCAAGTGATAGGAGTGTTTTTGCTATTTAGGATACTCTATACTATCAGTATACTGATAGTGACCACTGGTGGGTGGGCCCTAGGTAGTTTATCAGCCTAAACTACAAGAGCAGAGAGGACTAGAGATGAAGTTCAAACACCCAGTCAATGATTCAGCCAATCATGTCTATGTAATGAACCACCCCAAAAAACTCCAGACTAAATCTCATTAAGCTTCTCTGGTTAATACTCTTGTGCCTATTGTGCCATATCAATGTGCCAGGAAGGGGACATGTCTAGACTCCACAAAGGAAGCAAGCTTCACATTTAGGACCCTCCCCTCTATAGAAATAGATGAGATTTTGCAGTGAGAAAGATTTTTATGCTTGTTAAATCCCTTCCCTTTCCTTAAATTTGTAATCTGTTTTAGTACTAGTATGAATGGGTAGACACAGGGAGGTGAGAGAAGTTTAAACATTAACAAATGTTCCATTCTGGCTAGAGTGGGTTGATTGCATTAAGTTTCATCTACAAGTTGTAGTTGTTTTTAAATGTTTGCTCCAACTCACTGGGAAAATGCAGTTTCGAAGCATGAAGAACAGTCAAACATTTCTTTAATCAAGATGGTCGTAGTCATCTTGTAAATTGGTTCTGCTACTATGGAAATATGGAGGTTCCTTAAAAAATTGAAAATAGATATGCCAGCAACCTCACTTAGGGTATATATCCAAAGAAGGATAAAATAGGATCTTGAGGTGATAGCTACATCTCTATAACCACTGCAGCATACTCACAACAGCTAAGCTATAGAAACAACCTAAGTGTCCATCAATAGACGACTGAATAAGAGAGACACACACAGGACAGGACAGGATATTATTCAGCCACAAGAAAGAAGGAAATCCATGTATTTGCAACAACATAAATGGAACTTGAGGGTATTATCTTAGATAGAAGTCAGAGAAAAACAAATTATGATATTTATATATGGAATTTTAAAAAGCTGTATTTGTGAAAACAGTAGAATGGTAGTTACCAGAGACTGGGAATATATTGGTTAAAGGGTACAAACTTGCAATTAAAAGATGAATAAATTCTGAAGATTTAATATACAGCATAGTAATTATAGAAAAAAATACTGTAGTATTTACTTTGAAGTTGCTAAGAGACTAGATTTGAAACATTCTAATACCAAAAAAGAAAGTTATGTGACAATATAGAGATGTTAGTCAATTCTACAGTGGTGATCATAATATATAAACGTATGGAATCAGTAAGTCATATACAAGAAACTTACACAATGTCAATCATTATCAATAAAAATAAATCAAACTTAAAAAAAAAAAGAAAAGATAGCCCTAGCACAGCAACCTAGAATGCCTCAGGATGTTTAAGGTTTGGCAAGTCTAAAAAATTATGATAAGAATACTTGTCTTAGTATATGTTTATTTATTTTAAAGGAAAGGTACAGGTTGGAATGAAGGCAAGTAGGCAGGCAGGCAGGAAGAGAGAGGAGTCAGAAGCACTTTATTTTATTTAGTTGTTGCTCTTGGTTGTTTCCCTCCATACCGGGTCTTGAAACAAGAACGTTGGGATGGATGTACATGGTCTATGTCTCTGGTGAACCAAAAACCATTGGGCCACCAGGGCGCACCATGTTAATATTTAAAGATCTAAAATACATGCAAGATATTGACCAGGAAGCAATTTTAAAAAGCACTTTTAGGGTCAAATCACCTCTATGTACTTGTGCAAAATAAGCATTTGTGCAAGAACTCTAGTTTGAAGTCTTCATAGAAATGAAGTCAGAAATTATACAATGCAGAAAATACTGGCTTTTTTCAGGCCAAGAGTATATAGAAATTTGAAGTTTAAAAATGGCTGAAGTCAGCTTTCCAGGTCCTTAGACGCCCAAAAGGAACTTATTTTAGCAACTGACCTAGTATTATCTGGTCTAAGGACTGGTTCAAAGGATCCTTGACAGTACAGCCAAATCCAGTTCATTCATTATGTACATGATATATATCATAGCAAAGGCAGAGGTGTTTCTCACCCAATCAAACCACATTCCTGGATTCAATTCCTAAATCCAACATCAGCTTACATTATTGCTATGTGTGCACTACATTCATGAATGATGGCTGCTTTTCTAATGATGCTGATGCTCACAAATTCAGTTCACCCATTTCATTTCACATATATATTACCGAGTCCCTGGGGGCTATTTTTATTTGCATACAAATACTATGCTTCTAATGTATAAGCCATGTTCTTTATGGATATTTGTGGATGTTACCTCCCATTCACTATGCCTGTCCAAAGAGCATTAAAGAACACACCAATGATCAAGATTAAAAAACAAACCTAATACAATTCTCCACTGCATATTAAACTTGAGTTATTAGCTGTGAAGAAAAACAAGACAACTGCAAAACCAGCATTATTAAACATGCTTTGGACTTTGGTAGCTTTGGATCAAAATTCTGCAAGGTTTGCAGGCATTCAAAGAAGAAGAATGTTCTTACAGATAAAAAGATTTGTCCATCAAGCTCTTCCTCTTCACTTCTCCCCACCCACTTCCTTTTCTTCCAAAGGAGAACAGCTCTTACTTACCCACTTGTTTGCCACATCCTGCCTCAGAGGCTACTTCCTAGGAGCTGCTTGGCTACTCTGACAGGAGCTTTAACCCCTTCAGGCCCCCAGACCACTAGAATGTCGGGACATCCCTACCCACCAGTCACTTATAATCCAGTAACTAGGCTCTAGTAACCAGATAGTACTCCCAACTTCCTTTGTGTCAGGCACCAAAGTCAGGCACTATACCTAAAACAGAGTCAAACAAGAGCCACACCTGGAGGTTGCAATATCCCAGCTTTGCTCAATCAATCACAAAGGAAAAAAAAACAAAAACAAAAAAACTCAGTTATCAAGACATTCAATGCACGTAACATTGCACTTGTTATCAATGAAAACCCAACTGAGCAAATCTCCTGTCCCTCATGAGCTCTGTAAGTTAACACCAATATCCATGCATTCTACTCTTACAGATGGCACATGACACAACAGGCCTGGGCTAGAAATGGAACTGAATTCTTAAAGCTTCTCCAGAAGCTCACAGTATAGGTGGTGAAACCCAGTAGATTTATGTGAAAATCTCCACACACGACCCTTCCCAGCATTTATCTCCAGTAGCTCTTGGACAGTCCCACTGGAGCTTTTCATAGTAAAGATACTTAACTTCGGCCTTAAAGGAAAGATAGGTTCCCAAACATTGGAATAAACCTAAAGGAAAAAACCCAAACAAAATGTAAACAGTCATGGGTAAAACTTTGAAAGCTTACTATGATTTGGTGTCATGCTAAGGACCTTACATTTAACCCTCAAAGCAACCCTAAAATTAGATATTATCAGTCTCATAATTGCTAATGAGGAAGGTAGGGATGAGGGAGGATAATGAGCCCAACAGATTCATCTGTTTAGGGGTAAAGCCAGGGCTGCCTCTGGGATCACTCCCTGGACACAAAGAGTATCCACTAAGAATCAGAACGGCTTGTATTTGTGGGGGAGCAGGTCATGTATGATATTAGAAAAGAAGAGCATAATTGGTTCTCCCTGCCCCCCACACATGCTTTAATCTAAGAGATTTGAGATTTTGGGGTTAAGAAGAGAAAGATTTTATTTTAATCAATAAACACTGATTACCTACTACATCTGAGATCCTGCGCAGAGAACTATGACCTCCTGCTGAGTTAAATGCGGGCTACCTGCAATATACATCACCTCAGTGCAGGTGGTCTAGGTTCCTCTGGTTGGCCAAGCAAGAGTGTTTCCACCTGGACAAGGGGTACATCCACCCTCAAGAAAGTGATCTAGAAATCAATCCATGTTATGCCAGTTGTGCTCACAAGACACCCCAAGTTCATTAGCAGGAGCATGTGGAACAATTAAGCATCTATGACACGTCGTATTTTTTCAAGTTCCAGACTTAGATCATTTGTCACCTTCCAGTAATCTTCAGCAGTTTAGGCACCTGCCTTTAGATTATACATCTATTTGTCATATCTGAAACATCAAAATCTGATTTTTAGTGCCAAAGAGTCAAAAGTTACAGTGTTTAAAAAAGTCAACAATTTTCTCTCCTATACACATACTTATCATCCTTTTTTTTTTTTTCCCCTTACAGGTAAATCTTATCTGTCAAACTCAAACAGTGTCACCGCTACGCTGCAGCCGACTGTACAGAAATCTGTCAAGACTTCCAAGGCCCTTACCAAAGAGATGTCAAGAGAGGCTGTGAGAGTTAACAGGAAACAAATGTGCTCTGCGCTGGGGTCTTTACAATGAACAACTGGTCATCTTTATTCATTTTCAACCGAATTTCAAATCTCTTCTAGTTAAAAGACAAATCGAAGGGCAGACAGCATGGCACAGCAGAACACAAGAGCCACCCACTGGAGAGAGGTCAGGGTCCTGGACCAACTGAGGGCTTCACTCGCCATCTAACACCAAGTAACTCCATTTCCTCAACATACACCCAGGAGGTTGAACTATCAAGAGCTTTTCCATCTCTGATATTTAAGGACAGACAGGTGGTTATATTCAATAGGCAAAGGAATGAAAGGTGTTGGTGGTAAAAAGGATGATTAATACAAGGTAATGTGATCCTGAATCCATAAATAGCCTGGCTTAGTGTTGAGTTCACCTTATCAGGCTAAATTTATTGGGGGGTGGGGGGGCTTGTGGGTGGGAATCACAGCCACCTACAGTGAAATTAAACTCTGTTCTCAAATGAGTTCTGCTGAAGTGTGATTTATCCAGAGAGTGTTAAACAACTTACCAGCAGTATGAAACCATGTTACTGAAATTGTGTTATTGCACAAACTTAACTTTTCCCCCGAATGTGATTTGCAGAGAGGATTTGCAGAACTGAGAATCCTGTCTCTATGGCCATCTGTCCTATCCCAGTCCCTGGAGAGGCGTAGGGGGAGAGTGTGAAAAGCCACCAGGTGCCATGTATATTCAGCCACCAATGCTGTATATCCAGCAAGGGAGCCCAGCATTTGCTGGGCTATGTGTTCAGCTCAGCATGCAAAAGAGGCTCTCTGATCCATCTAGCCACAAACATTCCCCAAGCCT
Source organism: Solenodon paradoxus (assembly GCA_004363575.1). Lineage (NCBI taxonomy): Eukaryota > Metazoa > Chordata > Mammalia > Eulipotyphla > Solenodontidae > Solenodon > Solenodon paradoxus. Next base: position 242,872 of record RJWH01000217.1, on the reverse strand, counting down.
TCCTCTGTACCAGTCATGGCACTGAGGGAACACCACAGAATGTTGCTGCCAGGACACACTTATCAAAGTTTCCCGCCCTGCACTAGGAGGGACTGCTGGCTGAGAAGGCAGTACAGAGGACCAAGGGCAGTGCTAACAGCCTGTGTGACATGCACAGCCCCTTAACCAGGACACGTTTCCTCATCTATCAAGCAGAGATAATGCACATCCCGCATGCCTCATGTGGTTGAATGAGGAAATAAACGGATGTAAAGACAATGAAGAAGATACAGAGCCTCATAGAACATATGCTATGATTAGCACTAACAAGGTGGCCCTCTTGTACCAAGATATAAACTGAAAATAAACAACCACCAATAAAATTAAATTCAGACTTCATAGGGATTAACCTTGGGAGAAGAGTCTCTGCCTTTCCTGCCATCTCAAGGCTTGTTTAGTCAATCAACAAGATGTTAACAAAGAAGATGCCATAGAACATGCTGTACAGGGGTTAAAGATAAGTAACAACCAGTCCCAGGCTTCCTCAAGATCAGTCCAACTGGACAATGACACGAACAATGGAAGTGTTAGGGGATGTGCAGAGTGCTCTGGAAGATGGAGCAGATACCCACTGCCTGGCATGGGGTGGAAGACAGGTCTCTGAGGGATTTACAGAAGATGTGTTATACCAGCTGAGCTTTGATTTAGCATTTTAACATACACTGAAAGTGAATGGAATCCTCCATAGAAGATGCAGTCAGAGGCCAGGGCCCACTGAGGGAGACTTTTGAACAATGAAGGAGACGCTGAACCCATATGTACAGCTGCCCCCCAATATCTGGTGTTAGCCACAGGAAGGGAATGCTACTCTCCCTTTGTTTGATTACCTCTCCCCCTTCACACACACACACATACACACACACACACACACACATGCACGCAAACAATGTAACCCTCTTTAAACTCTTAGAGAAGAAAACTAAGCTTCATGGGTTGTGCTTGTAGACAGATGGCAGTCCTAGAACCTGGGCGGAGTCTCTTTGGGAGTTACTGTGTGACCATTGTTTCCTAAACAACTTTTGCAACCTCCTCTTTCATGAAAGAATTCTTTTGCTTCTTAAACATTCCCCCAAAATTGCAAGTATGCAACACAGTCTCTATTCTAAGTCTATGTAGGTAAAGAACTGAAGAGCTCCATCACTGGAAGTTCTTTCAGAGGTGAGAATTTTCTCTTACCTGATTGAGAATAAGGCACTGCAGGCTGGAATCTAGTCCTAGCCCTTACGAGAAGCAGGCACACATGGTCATGTGGCAGATTAACTAACAGCTGTACCAGGGAAGCAGCTCAGACCTCACACTTGACCTCTCTGCCCGGGACTATTATTCAAAAGCACTGAAGCCTGAAAACTCTGAAACCTGCAGACGTTCAGAACCTTCTGGAAGACGGGTTCATCACTAGATTCAAATGAAACACATCGAGAGGCAAAAAAATTCATTCAAAATCTGGTTGGGAAGCTGGGCTCTACACTGCACTGCTAGCACCCAAAGTACCACTCCCAGGAGACAGCAGCATGTCCTCCTCACATCATCCTGCCTTTAGGCTGTTGACTCCAAAACTCTCATAAGCCTATCCCCAACCCTCTAGAAACTACTCGACAAAACAATCCAGGGAATCACTTGAGTGTTCTGCCCCTCCACCTGCCATCCCCTCCGCTCCCCTTCCCACCACCCCACAAGGTCTCAGGTAGTTTTAAAAAGACCAAATGTCAGAGCTTCTTGACAGCGTCTTCTACCTGTCCCCATCATCTTTAAAGTCCTCTCCAACCTGCCTTTGCATTCTCAGGGAAGATGGGCATATTTCCTGGATCCTTCACCATCATTCTAATTTCCCTATTTTTAATCTCTGAACATATTCATGCACAGGATTTTAACATTTCTTAAGGAAAAACCACAAGACTTTTAATTTCTCAGTTTCTGAAGGACAGCTTTCTGAATCATGAATCTATTACACTGAAATCAAACATCATATTTAGGCTTCCTAAAAATATTACAGTACAATGCCTCCTTTTTGTTCCCACATGCCCATCCCCAAATGCACAGACATATACTTCACACTGCCATTTAGACACCAGAGTGTATAATTTAAATGTCTTTAATAACATCTACTAAAAGGACGTTTGCAGGTGATCCTTAACTTCAAAGTTATGATCCAAACTGGAGCTTTTATTGCATTTTAGGTCTAAATGGGTCACTATGTGGATGGCAAACAATGACAATAAAGTTCAGACAAGAATTTAAAATGCATTTGACTTGCCCATAACATTGGCATCTTTTTTCAATCTTCTGCAGAAGTCCTTTTCATTCATCAATGAGGCCAGTGCCTGATATTTATTAGATGTGTCCTAAACATCAGGACATAACCAATGAATATAATACATCTCAGTCTTCTTAATATACAAGTTAGAAATCTACTGTGGCAATTTTGGTGGTAATCTAAACCTAGCTGACCTACCATAAATGCCATTCAAATCAATAGCGAGTAACAGGCAGCTGTTACATTCAAAGTATACATACCTCTGTCATTTGAACTGTTTTGAAGTTGGCCTTATTGGGAAGACAAATGGTTAGCAGCTGCAAGTTCAATTACAAAGTGCTTGGTAAGAGACAGAGATGGAACCAGAGGGAATCAAAGTGCTGTTTCATACATTAAGTGTGGAATTCCTTTCCAACAAACATCTTTCGATACCCCAGGGGAAAATAATCCAGGCTGCCCTTTGAACCTGAGAAAATGCAGGACTGTACCTGGGGCAAAAAAATCTAGTTTGTAGACCAAACAAAGTTGGGAAAGTAGGGGAGTCACTCCTTTTGCCCATCTCTGTTCTGTTAAGTTTTTTAAAAGGAGAATGTGGAACATGGCAACCAGTCCAAAGGCCTAGATTAAGTAGATGTAGGCCACTGATCAAGTTACTTCCTTGTTTTGTTCTTCATTTTCTCCTTTACAAAATAAAAGAGCAAAATAAATGGTAAAATTGAATGACCAGTAGATGCCAATAGAATATTCTACAATGACAGAAACATTCTATGGTGCACCTGGGTGGAGTCGTGATTTGTCAGCTGCCTTCGGCCAGTGTAGTCCACATATCCCAATGACCCCTGTTCATGTCCCAGGGTCAGGTGAGCAACTAAATAAAATAAATAAAGATGTTTCTTTCTCCTCTGTCTTCCTGCCTTTCTCCCTCTACTGACCTTCATTTCTGCCAGTACCTTTCTTTTTCAAAAAAAGAAAAAGAAATGTTCTAACCTGTGCTGCCCATACAGCAGCCATATGTGGCTAGTGCAACTTAGGGACTGCATTTCAAATGTTATTTCATTTGAATTAAAATTTTAAATAATTATGCATTCCTGGTAGCTGCAGTTTTGCAGATACAGCTCTCAAAAGACTTCCAGCATTTTCACAATCTTTGGAGGGCTGTGTGGGCAAAGCATGGGAGTTAGAGTAGGACAGAACTGGGTTTTAAATTTATACCAGCACTTACTAGTTGTGCAACCTTGTGTAAACTACTTAACTTCCCTGAACATCACTCTTATTTGTACAATAGAGCATGTACCCTTATTGGGGAATTTTAGGACAAATTCAAGACAATGGATGTAAACAGACCAGCTATGCCCTCAAAACATGAAGTTATTTTTCTAGTGTTGGGGTCCTTCGGGGCTAAGTTTCATATCTCTGACTTCAAGCTATGACTCCTTCCTGATCTGGGACCCAAACTTCAGTTATTACCCCACAGATGAACAGCTGGGGTCCTACAGATGCAGCCCTTGTCTTTTAAGAAAGCAACTTGCTTAGGAATGGTTCCAGGTCCTCAGCTGCCGGCAAGCCTCCAGCAACCCAACTGCTCCAGCCTCCGGAACTGCTGATTTCCGCTACCCGGTGTCCCCTGCACCTCGTACAGCCATCAGGAATTCAGAAACTCTTCGTGAAACTTTGTTCAATGCAATCAAGACACCTGTTGATGGCTTCTGGTACTTTCCTCACTAACTCTCCCCCTGGCTTCCCCAAATAAATATTTTACAGTTTCTTTTTTACTTGGAAATGCTTTAGGACTCTTTTTTTTATTTTTTGTAATTGCTCAGTGATTTAGCATGCCCAGAAATAGAAATGCAGCATGCCATTTTTATGGTTAACCCTGTATTAGTTTGGTTACCAAAATAAAACAAGGCCAAGGAAACTATCTTTAGAAAGAGTGTTCCAGTAAAATAACAGTGTTGCAATCACTAAGTTCATATATGTTAAGATCCCGGAACAAATTTTCTACTAGTCCTTCTTTTGGTGAATGGAATCTTTCCATGGCTCCAATGATCAAGTTATATCAGTAGACACAAATGAATGCCTCAGAGGAACAGGACAGATTTTCTATTACTAATAATTATTGGGCTATTAAGCTGTTTTCTTCTTGTTTCTCCACCATTCCACAGACTTGGGGGTGGGGAGGGCTGAAATACAGGCAGGTGTTATCAAAATTGATGAGATGTCAATCTGGATTTGAATAAGCCATTAGGCACAAGGTTTATAGTTTAGCTTGGAATTCTTGCTAACTTCTGAGGCCTCCCCCGACACGGACCTTTTTAAAAAAAAAAAAAAGAGGAAAGCAGGCAGGAAGGAAGAGAGAGAAGGAAGAGGTATCCCTCTCCATTTAGTTGGTTCACTTTAGTTGTCCACTCACACTCTCTATCCTCCAGCCAGAACGTGGGTCCCTGGACTGTGTATGAAGTATGTGGGCTTACAACTTGAGCCACCAGGGCATACTGACAAGCATATTTTTGAAGCACTGTTTACGAAAGGATGGAATGAAATCAAATAGAGAAAATAATTTGGAGTCTGAACTCTCAAATATACTGAGGGTCTGATGCAATTTTTTAGAACTAGCTTGGATATGTAAGTTATAAGTCAATATAGAAATAAACCTAATTAACCCAGATCCAGACGAAACTGTAAACGATTGGGTAATTAGTCATGTCTTCTCCTTTCAACCCCTAAATTTCAAGATTTGGGCCCATGTAGATCATTCACTCAACTCAATTGTTTTACACTGTCTAGAAGGTAAAAAGCACCTAAGAGTATTCAAGATTCTGAACCTTTCTTGGTAACAGTTTAACTCAAAATAGGTCAATTCCAGAAAGGCATTCATTTTAAGGGGACTTTTGTCTGTGGTTATTTTGAAAACCACTGCTTTTAAAACCGACATTATGAAGCTTAAAATAAGGCCCTTCTAAGAGTCCTGGACTGATACACTCTCTCCTCCCGCCCATTTCCTTATTCCCGTTTCCCTCTACTACCTAGGAGAGTGGTGGGGGTGTCTTTCCCAGAGCTTCAGGGTATTACCTGAAAAGCAGTTTGATTTATTTGTTTAGGATAGTAAGTAGAGTTACTAAAATTTTGAGATCAAGTGTTCCAAATGAAAACATGCAGTATATGCACCAAAAAGAAATCTGAGTGGGGAATAAAAGCTCAGACACCTCCTTCCACTCCAGCTGTGTGAACTCCTTCCCCTCCCTGGATCTGGTTTCCTCATCTTGCAAATGAAGACATGGGGCTAAGTGATCTATAAGGTCTCAGGCAGTCTTAACATGCTCTGCTCCTAAAAACTGGGCAGCTGCTTCCTATTTTCATGGCTTTTGGGAAAGAGCAGAAAATTCCCTGGCCCAGAGATCCTTGGGAAGCCTCCTTTATACATAATAGCAATCTCCTGGGATATAAGAACTGCTATTGAGAGCAACCTATGATGAGGCCGCTATAAATATAAAAGGTGCTGAGAGGAAAAAATTAAGTTATGCTTTGCAGATGATACTAGCAAATCTAGAAATGCATAGTCAATCAAAAAATTATGAGATACAGTGAATTTAACAGCTGCAGTATATAAACAATTCATATAAATCAAACCACAGTCAAGATGGAAAATACACATTTTAAATGTTCAATAACAACTGCATCAAATGTTATGTTTTGAAATATTAAGGACGCAAGAAAATTAGTCAGAAGAGACTACAACACTGTAACAGGAGAAGGCGGAGACAATGATATATAGAAAAGCACACAATGAAAATCTTTAAGTTTTCTTTAAACCTACCAAATTATTTTAAAAAGATGATCAAACTATGTGAGAGTATATCTTAAAAGTTCTCATCACATGAAAAAAAATGTAACAGTGTAGCGATGGATGTTAACTAGGCTTAACTGTGATAATCATATCACAAAATGTACAAATATGGAATTCATGGTTATACACTTGTAACTGATAGTTATATGGAAATTAATTATATCTCAATTAAAAAGACCACACAGAGTAAAAAAGAAGTTTTAGAAACAGATCAGAGTACCATGAAGACCAATAAAGGTAAATCTGAAAACATAACAGATGGATAAATTATATTTAATAAACTCCAGGAAGAAACAAGAACTCTTTGTGGAAAGCGATTAACTTAGACCCAAAGAGGTTTCCCCTGCTATCCAAAAGTAGATGTTCTTATTTGGTCTGATTTGATAGGTTATTGTGAGGTCTGGGTTTGCTATTACCATTGGTTTGTATGGAAAACATTTTGAACATTCCCAGACCCCAGAAATAACTTAACAAATGGGAACATCAACTTTTAGACAGCAGGGAAAACCTGCACCTCATGCCAAACACATTAATGAACTCCACATGGAACAAAGAGTTAATCAAACAAAGGACAGAAAAGGCTAAAAGAAAATGAAGCCACACTGCATGCCCTGGTGGAGCAGCGGTTAAGTCAATCGCCTCTGAAAGAGCTAAGCCACATAACCCTGGGTTTGAGGCCCGGCCCCAGGGAGGGGAAAGCAAATGCTTCTTCCTCCTCTCCCTGCCTGCCTGCCTATTCACCTTCATTCCTGCTTGCACCTTTCCTTAAAAAAAATTAAAATTAAAAAAAAAAAAGAAAATGAAGCCAAATATACCTGCTAAGTGTGAAGGAAATAAAAATAGGCTCTTCCATACAAAAGACAAGCTTTTGCAGATATTTTTAAAAAGTATTTTTTAGTACATAAAAGGACAAAAAGAGACAATGTAGTTACCACATAATTTATATAAATTAAAAATACAAAGTACACTAATCTGCTTCAACAAATTAGAAGTAATTGTGTTTGGATTAATAAAAGACATGTACGAAATAAATTAACAGTGCATTAAAACTAATTAGACAAATCTAAAAATGGTCCGAGGGGAATAAAAATTTGCATGTGACTTAAAAACATTCAGCCTGATACCACAAAACCATCCCACCTACCTGTCCAGCTTCATTTCCTGCAACCTGCACCCAAGCACCCCCAGCTGCTGACCGGCTCCTCTGGGCATCCCAAGTTTTCCCACTTGTGTGAAGCTGCTCATTCTGACCCTCTTCCTGCCATGCCCCCCCTTCCCATGGAAATGCTAGCCATCCTTCAAGACCCAGCTCAAATGTCATCTCCTCCATGAAGGCTCTCCTAATCTCCCTACTGGTTGTAACTTCTTCCTCCTCTGAATGAGCTAAGACAGTACTGTCTTCGTATCCCTCTCTTGGGGCACTTTCTTACTCTGTAGCCATCTGTTTGCTTCGTCTTGTGCCCCTGAAGCCTCTCACTCCCCTCCTGTATAAGATTTTAAGATCCTTGTATCTCACTTACTTGCCTACAGCTTCCAGCATCATAAACTGCATTCAAAACTGTTAGTCTAAACTGAACTGATGAAGTAAGTCCACTGAAAAATATAGCCTGGCTAACAAATAGAATGGCTTTATATTTTTTCCCCTTACCCCCGGCCCCAAGTCTCACACAGAGTCTGTAGGTTTTACGTAGCCTGCAATTTTGGCCACCGGGGTAAACTGAGATAGGACTTTTTTTTTTTTTTTTTTTTAAGGAAAGGTGCAGGCAGGAATGAAGGAGAGCAGGCAGGCAGGCAGAGGGAGGAAGAAGAAGTATTTTATTTAATTTAGTTGTTCATCTTGGTTGTTTCCCCCAGACTTAGGACTCAAACCTGGGTCCTTGGGATGTATGTAGACTACATCCTAGACTGGTCTTTTAAGGAGCCCTTGTAACACCTATTAAACTATGCCCCCAAATCACTAAACTAAAGAAAAACAAAACAAAAAAGACTCCACTTCCTGAAGCTTGAGGAAACAGTTGAAATATAAGTTGTAAATTGGTTCTATCTTTTTTTGGAACATATTTGTTAATATGTAACAGTGGTAACATGGTTCATTGCCTTTTATTCTGTGTATGATTTAATCTGAAAGCAAAAGAAAACAAATTTGTTCAAAAACATTTAGAAAATTTCAACAAATACAAATCTGGAAGCCACCTAAATAACCAATGAAGTGTCATTTTCATAATCATCCAAAATTCTATCAAATTCTACTGTTCAGCCAAAAACAAATGACAAGCATGAGAATTATGTCTATGTGTAAAAATCAGGGGGAAAGAAAAAAGATTTTAAATAAGTACGTAATGGAATAACTGAAAGTTAAACTGGAAAGTTAACGTCTTTAGGGTCTTTCTTTACAAACTATTTATACATTCAAATTAAAACAAAACAAAACTGTGCTTATGCAGCCAAACAGTCAAAATAGTAGGAAGAAAAGAGGTCATTTTATCCTTCTTTTTTTTTTTTTTTTTTTAACACCCATGTAACTACTTAATCTGACTCCCTTGCCAACATCAAAGCAGGATGCCCCAGGGAGAAATCCAGAAACTCAAGGCAGGATCAGCATTTTTAACAGTTGGCCCTCTTCTAGGACTAAGAAAACACCTGCTATTTTAAAACAAAATGCCATTCATCCTGGGAGGAGTTAAGCTAGCAAACAGGTACATGAACCATGACCGGCCAGACTACTCTCCTGGGACGTTCAGGCAACAGAAATGGGACACAAGACATGAAGACAAACACAGTCAAGTGGCAGTTAGAGACCAGTTTCACTTTTTAAAAATGGGAGCGTCTGGAAGGGATCAACAGAAACAAAATTGGGATCCTGCACTTTCTCCACAGGCTCAGCTCATCTTCTTCCAGCCTATGGGTTATCTGGGTTGGTTTTCTCAACAGGTCAGAAAGAGTCACCATTGCTTGACCTATGCTTCCAGTGGGTGTTGTGGAAGTAACTACCAATTCATATAAAGCAAAGCTAGCAAGAAGGGGTTTCTTGTGGGTTTGTTTGTTTAAACATCATTTGGTTCTGTCCTATCTACCAAAAATGATTTACTGTATCAACAATATTACAGACCCAGGGGTTCAAAAAAAGTGTGACTCTGTTAAAGGTTCAGGAATATTTAGTGAATAAGGCAGCATTAGTATTATAAAATTATATACATTTTATGTTATGTTTATTACACAATGCAAAAGGGGAGAGAGCAAATATGAACTGACATTAAAAAGGGCCTAAGACTTGAGGTGAATTTTGTTCTTTGGGTACTTTAAAAAATTATTGTATTCCAAGATAACAGGAAAATGAAAAGAATCAAACAGTGATACTCATAAGCTAGCCAACTAAATAAAATAACGGTGAACGTTTTGCCCCATATGCTTCATCCACTGTGTATACATATACTTTTTCCTGAATTATTTCAAAATAAGGTTCATCTGAGCATCACATGTGAATAAAAACATTCTCCTCCATAATCATAATATAATTACACATCTAAGATATTAATAATTCTCTATTCAAATTTTCCCCGTTGTCCCAAGAATTCATTTTACAGCTGTTTAATTTTTTGATCCAATACCCAGTGACACATTATATTTGGCTGCCATCTCCTTTTTCTAAAGCAGCAGCACTCTCCCCCCTTTTCCCCCTGCCTGACACTGACTTTTTAAAGAGCCTGGATCAGTTGTCTTAGAAAGTGATCTACATCCTGGATTTATCTGATTGTTTTCTCCTGGTGTCATTTAACTTGTTCCTCTGCCTTGTCTCTGCTGTACACAGGAAGAGAAGTCTCAAGGTTTGATTAGATGCAGGTTTGGGCTAGATTTTAAAGGACAAAGTATATAAAATGTTCAAATTAACATGTTTTACCAACATTAACAATTTGGTATTATGAACAAAAGATAACAGCTTTCTGAGAAGGAAGAAATCCAAGCTGGCATCATTAACTGTATTTCCAATTTGGATAGCATTTCAGTAATCATAAAGTACTTTCACATACATATTTCAGATGATGCTCACCCATCCTACTTCCCTCATAGGTTTGTTTTATTATCATCCTTACTTTACCAGTGAGGAAAACTGAGGCTCAGTGAAATTAAATGACATGCCCATGGTTAACAATTAAGAACTGAAACATACCCTGGTGGAGTAGGAGTTAGGTCAATCATCTCTGAAAGAGCACAGGCCACATACCCCTGGGTTCAAGTCCCAGATCTGGGGGCAAACAACCAGGGTGAACAGCTAAATAAAAATAAAGGTGCTTCTTCCTTCTTTCTCTTCCTGCCTGCCTGCCTACTTGCCTTCATTCCTGCCTGCATCTTTCCTTTAAAAAAAAAGAAAGAAAGAAAGCTACACGAAGATGAGCTTTATGTTAGATCTTGAAAGATGGGTAGCATTCATTTATTCTCTGTGTTAGATACTAGGTAAATAATAGTACATGTTCTTAACCTCACAGAGGCTAAAGCATGAAGTAAAAATAAAAAGCAAGAAATAAAAATAAAATCACACAAGAAAGTGGAGGAAAGCATTTCAGACAAAAAAAACCATGTGAACAAGACCAGAGAGAGGTAGGAAGCAACATGTCAGGGTAGGGGGAGGACAGCAAAGGAATGAGTCAGAGGGGGCCACAGCAGGTGAAATGGGAAAGAGGAAAATCATACTGGATGAGTAAGACAGGGCCAACAGCTACTCCCCTAGAGTGTCCTCTCCCTTTCCTTCAAATATGCATAAATAAGTAAAAGAAGAATTAGTGTTTATGTTCAAACAAGAGCCTCAAACATCTCGCCCTAGCCTAAGTCATCTTTATGAATCACTGTGCCATTTCTGTCTTTGCTGCAACAACAGCAGAGGAATTTTCCCAGGACACAGCCTTCAGTTAACCTTACTTTTCCCCTGAAAGCCATTTTCCTAAGACAGTACCAGTACTAGTTATAGCAACAACAAGCATCCAAGTTCAAAATGATAAAATCAATGTAAAACCACTTCAAAATCTCCTAGTTATTTTAATGTATAGCCCAGAAAAGACCACGAGACCCCAAAGAACACATTAACTTATCTCAGCCTGTCTGTCCCCTTCCTCAAGAGTCTTCACTCTCTAAGGGATGTGTGTTTTTTACAAACCTATTGACACTATGAACTATACTCTGAATGCCATAATTAAGTAAATTTGAGTGTTTCAGGATTACATTGAAACAGCTCTGAATCGAAAATCTGTGCATACCAAGGTCAAGTAATGCACTCCCCTTTAGTCAGCACCCTAGTGTCTTCAAAGCACTTTCACATGTGCTATCTTGTTAATTTTCATAACACTCCTTCAAGGCGGGAACTATCCAATCATTTAGTCAACGGGTATCTACTAAGTGGATATGAACCACACTATGGGCCTACACACTGAGCAAAACCCAAAACCAAACTCTTAGCTTCATGAAGTTCACATTGTACTGGGGGCAGAAGGAAAAGCAGATCAATACTTATACACAATACAACGTTAAGGGTGAGTGCTATGAAGAAAAATAATGCAAAATAAAGAGGCAGAGAATGACGGGAAGTGCTATGGTGGACAGAGTGATCAAAGATGGCCTCCGTGAGGAGACATTTAAGCAGAGGTCTGAAGAAAGTGAGAAGCAAGTCATGTGGGTATTTGGGAGAAGAGCATTCCAGCCAGAGGGAATGGCCAATGCTCTGAGAGAGGATTGTGCTCACCCCACTTGGGAGCAGCAAAGAACAGTGTGGCAAGAGAGCATGAGTGAGGGGGACAGTGAAAGAAAGAACACAACCAGGGAGGGCCTCATAGGTCACTAAGGTAAAACTGTTGTCAACCATTATCAGCTCCACTTCACAGATAAAGAAAATAAAAGTCAGAAAATACAAAGGACTTGCCAAAGGTCAAAGAAAAAAAGTGAGGTTCTTGGAAAGTACCCTGTATTGCTACTGCAATGTCTACTTTGGGCTCAGGATTTTCATAGAGATTAAAAGCTCTGTTTAAAAAAAAAAAAAAAACAAGACCCAGGTTAGTTGCTGATTCAAGATTTCAAACAAAGTTAAAGAAGGAAAATTAAACTGCAAGCAACTTGGGAAAGAAAACTTGTAAGAAAGAAATCATACCCTATTCTGTATGTGTCTTCCGAATCAACTCCAGAGACCCAGTGCCCTCAGCAGTAAAGACTTTTTTTTTTAATTTTATTTTTTTAAGGAAACGTACAGGCAGGAATGAAAGTGAGTAGGCAAGCAGGAAGGATGAGAGAGGAGGAGGAAACATTTCATTAATTTTATTTAGTTGTATATCTTGGTTGTTCTCCCCAGTCTGGGGATGTGAACCTGGGATCTTAGGATATATATGGACTATGTTTGGCCAGAGGCAGTGGACCCAGCCTTTGCTCTACTAGGGTGTGCCAAGACTTTCCTTTAATGAGACTTAAAGCACGACTTGTTCAAAAGGCTGCTTTGTTAAGATTGTCTTTATCTGAAGTATACCACTTTGTAGGTCACTTCTTTGTAGTCATTTTGCTAGGACCTTGCATTTTTTGCTCTTTTAGTCAAGTGTCAAAATTTGGTTTGTGTTTCTAACCAGGAGAGTTCCTTAAGTGATGATCCCTCGTGGAACTCCATGAAACACAATAAAGAAACTATTAACTGAAGGAAAGTGTTGTTATAAATCTATGTGCTGCATTGCATATAATTTTTTTTTTTTTGAAAGAAGCATTTTAAGGAAGGCAGGAAAAAAAGAGGAGGAAGCAACATCTTTATTTATTTAGTTGTTCATTTTGTTGTTTCACCCCAGCACCAGCTCTTGAACCTGAGGCCTTGGGCTGTATGTGATTTGCACACCTGCATTTTAGCTGTCTGAGTCACAAAGGCACACCTATAAATGGATTTTTAAAGTGATAGTACCATTTATCTTCAGAGCTACATATCTGAAGAGAACACTGAGATCATAAGCTAATATATTTTTCCTCTGTGTTTTTTTTTTTAATGAACTTAGTTTTTCACTGCTATAAAAATAGAAAATTGGTGTTAAATATATATGTATATATATTATATGGTAGCTAGATTTCGTCAGTGTTTAGAGCACCTGTGTTCTTCTGTGTATGCATATACGTGATTGAAACTATGTCTGAGCATATGGAAAAAGTTATTTTGAAATTCAAACTAAAACTGCAATAATTTTTTTAAGTTTAAATTTTTTTAAGTCAAAAACAAAGAAAGAGATTAAGTATATGCCTCATCTTGGAAAGAGAGGCAAAGGACCCTAAGATACAGCAACCCTATGTTTGAGAACATTCCACAGGAAGCTCTCACAGGGTCCAAAAGGAATGAGCCATGTACAATGGTCATGGCTTGAGGCAGCGAGGTGACAGAAACAACAAAGCTGTCTAATTCTAAGAATAAATAAGTAAAAGGTGGTACTTGCACATGATTGACTCTGCTGCAACCAAAAGAAACAGTGAACTAGATACAAACTCACAAACATGATGTTTGGTTAAAAAAATGAAAGATAAGAAATGGAAATAAAATTCTGGTGGTCACTGCTTTGGTTCAAAAACTCCAAGTTCTCAACTGGAGCTTGCGTAGCTGCACAAAGGCATCGAAGGCCTGACAGTGGCCAAGAGCAAACTTAGAGGATGGAAGTATTTCACGTAGCCAGTCAGGAGAAAAAAAAAAAAATTCCAAAGGTTAAAATCAAAGCAAAACCAGTTACCACTAAAGAAGATTAAAAACTGAGTGAAGAAAAAGTTAACGAGAGTAAAGCTTTTGTAGATAAAGAAAAGGAGCTTGCACATTTCTTCAAAGGCCTTTCCCTTGAACCTCTACAGAAACAGTTCATTCCTCAGCAGTGTCACGAAAATAAACCAGTTAATGTCGATGGAACAACAAGACTAATAGCTTAGTTACAATACATTCTCGATGCATTCAATTCCCCAAAAGCCCAATAAGTTGAAAGTCTTATACAAAAGTAAAAACAGGTGCACCCTAATGGAGTAGTGGTTGGGTCTATCACCTCCAAAGGAGCTCAGGTCACATATCCCTAGATTCGAGTCCCAGGCCTGGGGTGAAACAACCAGCGTGAACAACTAATAAAAATAATATAAAATTGTTTCTTCCTCTTCTGTCTTCCTACCTGCCCACCTACTTAACTTCATTCCTCTTCACTCCTGCCCTCCTTAAAAAATAGCAAAAGCAAATATTATTCGTTCCTCTTCCAAGAGGGTCCCACCTCCTTTGAAGATTAGTATGGCCACATGATTTGCTTCTGGTCAGTGAAGTGGAAGCACAAGTGACATATGTGGTTCGTAAGATTCCCTCTTGATAAACACATTTCAGAGATGTTGCCTCTGACAGCCCTGATGGAATCCAATCGACAAAGTCTCCACTGACCTGCAGTTGTTAAACTACTGAGATTCTGTGGTTGTTTCTTACCTCAACATAACCTAATCTATCCTGAAGGAAGCAGATTTATAGCATATCATTAGTAAAAAAACATTTAAGTTGTACCATATGATTCTTATTTTTTTAAAGGAAAGGTGCAGGCAGGAAGGAAGGCAAGCAGGCAGGCAGCCAGGAAGAGAGAGGAGGAAGAAGCATTTTATTTATTTTATTTAGTTGTTCATCTCGGGTGTCCCCAAACCCCCTGGAGCCCAGGACGCAAACTTGGGTCCTTGGGATGTAGGTGCTTGGGCCCGGTCAGAGGCAATGGCTTTATCAGCTAAGACCACCAGTGCCATGATGTTTTGATGTATCTATTGAAATGATTATTGCAGTCACACCACAGATACCTCATAGATACCTTTTGTGTATGTATGGTGAGAGCACCTGAAATCTACCTCTTAGCCAATTTCCAGTATTCACTATAGTATCATTGACTATAGTCCTCAGGCTGTAACATTAGATCTCTAGACTTACTCATCCTATGTAACTGCAACTTTGTACCCTCTGACCAACATCTCTCTATTTCCCCTACCTCATTACCTCCTGCTAACTACAGTTCTACTGTTTCTGTGTATTTGACTTTTTAAGATTCCATATATAAATGAGATCATATAGTATTTTTCTTTCTGAATCTGGTTTATTTCACTTAGCCTCATGTTCTCCAGGTTCATCCATATTGTCACAAATGGCAGGATTCCTTTTTTGAAAGGCTGAATAGCACAACAGATTTCATATCAGAAGCTCAGACACACACAAAACAAATATTATTTACAAAAACAATACAACACAAAAATACACAAAAAACAATACTATCTACTTCCTGAAGGTACATACATACCCAAACAAGTGGGTAGAAATATAAAGTAACTGCCTGTTAAAGAAAAGGAAGTAGGGAGAGAGAATGAAAGTAAAGGGAAAAATAAATAAAAAGGTACAAAAAGATTTATTAAACACATTGTACAAATATTAGAAATTTCATTCACTTGTTGATTCACTCGCCAAACAACTGTGCACTTATGTGTTGGGCATTATTGTACACACTAGTTACAGAGCAAGGCATTTTTAAAAAACAGCCCTATGCTTATAGTTTATGGTGTACAGGAAAGACAGATAATAAAAACAGTCTAGCAAAAAAATTACAGAAAGTGAATAAGTACCAGTAAAAAATCAGGTGACATAAGAAAGATGAGGTGATCTGTGAGAAACTCTGAGAAAAATGACATTAAAGCAGAGAGGTAACAACTGCTCCTTTCCTGGCTTAAGAGGGATGGATGATTCATTCTAGGCAAAAGGAACAGCGTGTGCAAAGGACCTGGAGAGAGTATGGACCATCCACCCCACTGAGGAAGAGAAAAAGGACCAGTGTGACGAAAAAGAGATGGGGCTGGGGGACCATGCAGGTAGATCACTCAGAGTCTCATAGCCCAATATGAAGAGTTTGGGTCTTATTCTAACTGCAATAGAATCATGAAACATTTTAAATGAGAACGCTATTATCTTATTTCTAATTTATTTCATTCTAATACTTAGTACCCTTACAATATGCTCACATATTTTCGCAAAACTTGCAAAAGAAATAATTTTGCCTTCTTTTTCTTCAAGGAATCCAGGAATTTGAGTATACTTGAGGTCTCATATAATCCAGTTCCATCCAAGTGGGGCTAGGTCAATATTAGAGGTGAAGTCCAAGGTGCCAGGGAGATGCAACCTTGCCAGTGTATTACCAAGAGTTCTTTGAATTTTTACTTTAGTTTACATTGTATGCTAATATTCTGAATTTTGCTGTGGTCTAATGACAGAAATGAGAAAAGTAACTTTGCTTGAGAAGCAAAGCTTCTCGGAAGGGTGAAAGATAATGATGTGTACAGCTTTTCCTCCATTAGTGCCAAGAATGTAGGGGGAACAGTCCCTGTTTGTCTCAGGCAGCCTACACAAAGATGCCTCCTATTGTAACATAGCAATGAGTCACGGAGGTAGATGCAGATGGCATACGAAGCAAGGGAGAGTCACTTATCCAGAAGCAAAGTCACCTTAACATTAGACTTACCATAATTTTTAGAGTTAAAACTGGGACCAACTGGAGTATCACCAGGCACGGGAGGGGAGGGTATAACACCCCGCTGGGAAAACTTGCACCCATGTCTGGCAATTTGGAGCTAGTTTATGGGGTGTGTGTCTGCCAAATGAACTTTTAGCAAACTGTGAATGAAATCAGGACAAGATTTCAAACTGGGCAGGACTTTGTGAATGTTTTCTGGTCAAACTGGGACATATGGTAATCCTTCTGAACATACACATCCACCGCCTGGAATGGAAATTACATTCCAGTTTCCTTCAGCCTTCTCAACATTTACCTGGTAACAACAGCACCAGCAGTTAACATTTATGGAAGGTATACTATGTATTAGCTCATCACACTTCATAGCTATCCTAAGTGGTTTCGATTATTAGCCCCATTTTCAAAGATGAAAAACTAACCCTAAGCCTTAGTGAGACTGAGAGACTTATCCTAGGTCACAGACCACAAGTAAATCAGCCAGATTTCAAATTTAGCCTGAATTCAGGGCCCAGCCTTTTTATAATTTCCCAGTCCCACCCAAATTTTTCTGCTACCCACTTCGGAGTAGTTTCTTTTTATCCTCCCTATGTTTTTTCTTTTAATGAAATTCCTCCCCCTTGTAAGAATACAGTTATGGTGTCACAATTATCAACAGAATGACAACAGGTACTTCCTCAGGCTGATCAGGCCACAACTTCCAGCCAAATCTAATGTGGTGCAAACTTGCCCTGGAAATAGTGAGGAAATACCCTGCTCTGAGGGACTTTGTGTGAGGGAGATAAAATACATTAAAACTGAATGAATGCTTGTAAAGCGGTCCACTGATTGTACAAGTCAATATCATGCAAAATACACACAATAGTATTGAAGGAGGTTTAATGGTAGCAGGTCCGAGAACCTGGCTGAACTAATTATAAGTCACCACAACCTTGTTGACCATTACAGGAATGGAAAAGAGTCGCCAAGTCTATATGTCTCCAGGCTATTAAAATCTAGGAAGGAAAGAAGATTATATGCCTATTCTATTCATTTCATCTACTAGCTACCTAGAGTCTCTAGTGTGCAATTAAGAGATTAAGTCCTTAATGTGGCCTGGTGGAGCAGCTGTTAAGTCAGTCACCTCCAAAGGAGCACAGTCCATATACATCCCAAGGATCCCACAGTCCATATACATCCCAGGGAAAGAAACAATGTGAACTAAATAAAAATAAAATGCTTCTTTTCCTCTCTTCATGCCAGCCTGCACATCTTCATTCCCGCCTGCACCTTTCCTTAAAAAATAAATTAAGAACCTAATCTTTTCTAGTTATTTCTCTCCCTCACACAGTCTTGTCCCTTACCCAGTACTGAAAAGAGTTGTGGAAGCTCAGAAATCCTCATGAAATCAGCCTCCTCATTATTCAAAGATATAAAGTGCTGGTTTGTGAGCAATACTGGGAGCTGCAGAGATGAAGCATCTATCCGGTGGCTTCCATGGCCATGGTGTTCATGTCTCAGGGCTTAGGGTTAAGGAAAGGAAAACCTAGAGAGTCGCTGGTGAGGAGTGATTTGTTGAATGAATGAAGATGAAGAAGAAGAAAGCCTCTCTTTTTAAGACAAGAGAGTTTCCAGGAAGAAAGTCAAGGACCAGAGCCCCAAAAGTCGACGAGAGAACAGTCACAGGGATGTCAGTGTACACACGCCCCTACTGGCCAGGCAGCGGCCGGCAAGGAGACTGAGCCTACAGGTGTCAGGCACGAAGGTGAGGATGCTGCTCTCCGGTCCTAACTCAATACTCCAGACTATAAATCGGTCTCAAAGACACAGATGAGATCTTGATCCTTTCCAAGACATTTGCTCCCTTCTCCCATGACAATTAGAAACCCAAAGGTTCATATTTAGAAAACATCTGGGGAGGGGCGGGGAAGAATCAGTTTTTATTTTCTTGCGAGAACAAGAATAGCCAATGTCCAGGGATAACTGGAAGGGTCGGGAAAGTGAGGGGCGGGAAATAGACTCCCTGGGTCCACTGACTGATCTGAGTCAGGAGCACAATCAGTGCTTAGTCACCGATACCTCGGCGGGGAGTTCCTTGCCTCTGCCAGCCGAGATGTACGTGACAAACCCGAGCGGAGACCCGCGCGCCGCGCACACCCGACTCAGCTCCTGCGCCCCGGCGGGGGCCTCCCCAGCCCAGCCAGACCCGGGCGTGCGCCACCCACCCCATACTCACTCCGCTGAGCTGGTCCCGTTAACAGCGGAGCCGTCGGGGGCCGGGTTCAGTTGGATGGGCGTAGGCTTCTTTTTGGGCATTTTGGAGCCGGAGGAGGAGAAGAACAACTCGGAGGCAAGAACAACCCCTCTTGCTTCTTTCCTTGCGCTGTCCCGAGCCTGCTGCACGGGGCCAAGTGGGAAGGTGGGGCTGGGAGCCGCTTCGCGGGGAGCGCCCTGGGCGTCCGGTCAGCACCGAGGGACCAGTGGCGGTCTCAGGGGAACCCCCGCCCCACAGGTCGGAGATTAGGAAACCGAAGGGCTTTCCTACCGCCGCAGCTCGGCAGCCAGGGATTCCCTCCCTCTCCCCGTCAGTCAACTGGTCCCTCGGGCTCGAGCGATCCCGCCGCGCGCGCACCACAATCCTGATCTAGCTTCAGCTGAGAAAAGTGCAGCCGCCGCGGGCGCCGCGCTCCTGGCCACTCCGCGCAGCGGTCCCTGGGAGGGACTGGAGGGCGGGGGGAAGGGCGGGGAGCCGGGAAGCCTCGCCCTCACTACCCGGCTGCTGCGTTTTCCACAAATCCACTCGGCTCCGCCCCTGTCCCTCTGCCGACAGCCAATGGGCGCAAGCCTCGGCTGCAGATGACGCGGAAACACGTCATGGGGGCGGGGCTCGCTGCCCTGGGGGCGGTGTCCGAGCGCATACTTTACAGCGCCCTCTGCTGTCTTGAAGTACCCAGGTGGGCCCAACGGTTAAGGAAGTGGTGTGTGTTGGTTCACTCAGCAAGCTGGGAGGTGAACTTTCCACTATGGCCAGGGGGTCTTTTTCTCTGAGTTGACTGGGTCACCTTTCTCCCACATCCCCTCCGGACCGAGTCACGTTGACAGAAATGAATGAACAAAATGTAATAATCAGGGAAAGGCCTGCTCGTGTCTAGAGGAGTGGGGGCAGCGTAAGGGGAGTAGAAAACTTGTCAAGAGACTTTTTGCGCTTAATAAACTGGCAAGTAGATATGTTGATATTTATTATATAAATTTTTATAAAGTGTAATACACTACTGATCTACTGAGGAGGGTAAATGGAGATGCGTATTCAGTACTGATAAAATTGTAAATTGGGCAACGTTTTTTGAGAAAGTATCTTTAACCATGTACAAAAAAATTTGAAGCCATATTCACTGAAGAAATACTTTTAGATTTTTCTTTTTTAAAGGAAAGATGCTAACAGGAATGATAACGGGTAGGCAAGCAGGTAGGAAGTGAGAGGAAAAGGAAGCACTTTATTTTTCATTTAATTGCTCACGGCCGGGAAACTCAAAACCGGGGGTATGTGGCCTGCTTCTTTCAGACAGGATTGATCTAACCTCTGCTCCACCCGGGCGTCCCTCAGATTTTTAAACTGGAAACAACTTGACTATCAAAAGAGTAAGTTGGCGTGCCCGGGTAGAGCAGGGATTGGGCACAGTTCACATACATTCCAAGGTCTGTATAGTACTTTTGTGTAAATTGTGATACATTTATACCAAAGTACTATACAGTCATTCAGAAGAATGACCTGTGTTGCTATAGAAGGAGCTCCAAAATGTATTGTTAAAAAAACATCAGAGAAATACGTTGTGTAACATGGCCCTATTTATAGGAGGAAAATATATACATTCCTATATATATGTATGGGTATATACATGTATGTGTGTGTATATACACATATGTATATATATTAGAAAATTTCTGGGAGGACACAAGAGAAACTATTAACAGTGCTGCCTCTGGGAAGGAGCCCTGCGAAGTCTGAAGTTTCCTTCTCATAACGTAGCCTTTGGTACTGTTTGTAAAATACTCAATATAATTTTTTTTTAAGGAAGAAAGGAGAAGTGGAAGAAGAATTTTTATTTAGTTAGTTATTTTGTTCCCCAACCTCCAGGCCTGGGTTGCATTCTGAGTCATTGGGCTTTACATGGTCCACACTCCAACCATCTCAACCATCTGAGCCACAGGGTACGCCACTATTCTTTATTATATATGTAACTTAATCAATTAAAAATGGCATTGAAATTTTGTAAACATTAACATAGTAATGTTAAAATAGTACACACTTTGGATAACAGGCAGTTCTTCAAATGGTTAAATATAGAGACACTATATAATACAGCATGTTCACTCCTAACTATACACTCAAGAGAAATGGAAAAATCTGTATAAAAACTTGCACACAAATCTTTATAGTAGCATTACTCATAATAGTCAAAAAGTAGAAACAACCAAATATCCATCAACTGAGGAATGGATAAACAAAATGCTAAATATTCATAAATAGACTTAGAATATTATTCAGCCTTAAAAAATAAAGTGCTAATCTGTGCTACAACATGAATGAATTTTGAAAACATTATGCTGAATGAGAGAAGTCAGTCAACACAGACTACATATTATGATTCCATTTCTATGAGATGTCCAGAATAGGCAAATTTATAGAGGCAGAAAGTAGATTAGTGGTTGCTTTGGGCTTGATGGGACAGATGAACCAGGGACAGTAGGATGATAACTAAAGGGTACAGAGGTTTTTTTTAATAAGATGATGAAAATGTCCTAGACTTGACTGTGGTGATAATTTCACATCTCTGTGAAATTACTAAAAAACCATTGACTTGTACTCTTTAAATGGGTAGATTGTATGATATGTGAAGTATCTTTCGAAAAACTTATTAAAACAGTTCAAGGGAAAAATAATAAGACATTATTGAAGAACAAAGCTAGAGGATTTACGCTAGCGGAGACTAAGATTCATAAAAAGATTGAATGTGTGAGACAGTATGACACTATCACAAAAACAGAAAAATAGGCCAATGGAGTAGAATATAAAGTCTATTTGTGCCAAGACAATACAATGCAGAAGGGGAACAGTGATCTTTTAAATAACGGGGTTTAAGTCAAATAATAGTCATGGAAAAATATTTTCATCCCTATATTATACCATACATAATAAATCAAGTCTAGATGCATTATGGAACTGAAAATTTGTAGAAGAAAATATTGAAAAATACTTTATGACATTAGGGTAGGCAAATATTTCTTAGACAGAGCACAAAAAACACAGATCCTAAAGGGAATACATGATAAACTGGACTACATTGAAATTAATTACTTCTGACCTTAAAGAATAAAAGAATCAATGCAATTTATATATTGGAAAAAGAACTCATATCCAGAATATATAAATAACTATACATTAGTAAGAAAATTCAATAAAAATGGGCAAAAGATTTGAACAGCACTGCATAAAAGAAGTCATCTAAATAATCAACAACCAGCATAATCGGTGGTTTGCAGCTGGGATGCTGGGGTGAGGACAACAGAGAGCCCCAAGACCCGGGTTTGTGACCCGGGGCCAGAGAGAAAAACCAAAAAATAAGTAAGCAAGTAAAAATGCTTCTTCCTCCTCTTCTTTCCTTACTTTCTTAAAAAAATACAAAAATATGGCCCATGGCCCTCCCTGGTGAAGTAGGTCAGTCGCCTCCAAAGGAGTGCAGTCTGCATACCCTTGGGTTCAAGTCCCAAGCCTGGGATAACAACCAGTATGAACAACTAATTAAAAATAAAATGAAACACCTCTTTCTCCTGTCCTTCCTACTCATCTTTATTCCTGCCTGCACATTTAAAAAAAAAAACAAAAAGCAAAAAACCACTGAACTTCTTTATCAGGGAAATTCAAGTTAAAACCACAAAGTGACTACTTAATGCCATTAAAGTGTACTCTTAAAATGGGTAAAATGATATTTAAAAAAAATTATGAATCCTTTTTCCACATGCACTGTGATACTATACCCACTCTTAAAGATAAATTGAAAAGGACAAGTAAGATAAAAAGTTGATAAGGATTTGGAACTGGGCCAGGACTCTCCTCTACTGACAGAGGGTGTATACATCTGTGCAACTGTTTGGAAAATTGTTTGACAGTATCCACTAAGGTGGAGCTTACATCTCCTCTATGATTCTGCTCTTACAGAAATCAGTATATATGTTTACCAAAAAGCACATACAGGAATGTTTATAGCAGCATTATGTGCAATGATTACTAGGGAAACCAACCTAAATGCCCAACAATGGTAAATGGATAAATTGTGGTAACTTTGTACAATGAAATTGTGAAAAATATACTAAAACTTCTAACATGAATCACTCTTACAAACATCCTCTTGAGTACAAGTTAGACACTAAAAAGTAATACTCGGTTTTGTCTGTACTGAGCTGTATCTAATGTGGTTCTATCTGTCTGTGTAGATAGAGTGGTATATCTTTATCTATGGTGGTAGAAGTCGGATTGGGAAAGTGATTGTCACTGAGGTGGAACGTAGCAGGAAGATGAGATGAAGGAGATTTTCAGGGTGCTGGTAATATTTTCTTTTTTTATCTGTAAAGAAAAGAAAACTAAGTTCAAAGTAAAAAAAAAAATTTCCCTCAAAACAGTACTGACCAAATTGTATTTTCCTTTGTTTTGCATTATTTTTTAAGATTAAAAGAATAACATAGGCCTTTCTCACATTAAAAAATTTACATCTGATGAGCATTTTTGTGGTTTTAGTTTCAAATTTTGCACTTAAAAAAAAAAAATAACTATATAGGTGTGCCCTGGTGGAGCAGCAGTAGGTCAATCACCTTCAAAGGAGCAAGTCACATACTCCTGGATTTGAGTCCTGGACCCATGGGAGAGGCAACTGGTGTGAACAACTAAACAAAAATAAAATAAAAATGCTTCTTCCTCCTCTCTCTTCCTGCCTGCCTATTCCTCCTGCCTGCACCTTTCCTAAAAAACCCCACAAAACTATATAGCATGTACCAACTTATTACATGAAAAGACAAAAGTTTAAAAAGACAATAGCATTCATAATATGCTACTAAATGATAACTTCTGTTTACATTATGGAATCCTGTACTCACCTTAGCTATACTCACAAGCACTTACTAATACAGAATCAGTGAATTTTACAATGTGATGAATTTATTATCTTATTTTTAGAGGCAAGTCCTTATTTCCCCCTTAAAAATGAATATCTTTTATTCTTTTATTATAAAAATTCATTTGGCAAATTCCAAATAAAAATTGTCTGGTTATTACAAAAGTTATTCCCTATGAAGAAATTCCACCTTATATGGATTTTTTTTCTCATTTTAGTATCACATTTCTCTACTTCGTACTCATGAGAGAATTCTGGATCTTTTTTAGATGCTTTTGCTATCATTAACTCCCTTTGCCCATAATTCCTTCAGCTCAGAGGCTGTGAATTTGGCAGCTGCTCCTACAGAGTAACTGAGTGAAGGGTCTGAGTGAAGGGTAACACTATCCTCCCCTCCCCCTTCAGAGGAGACATATCCGCTTCCTTAATTCTGGATGTCTGACATACCATGCATTGAAACCACTGGGTTATTTTAGGAACCACTTTTAATGGTCACTTGTCCTTTACTTAAAGGAAAAAATATCTCAACAAGGGGTGATTCAATTTCAATTGATCTCTAAGGATGTTTTTTTTTTTTTTTTTGAAGGCACTGAGGACAGGGATCTTGCCCTGGCTTGGCATACAGGAGAGGAGATGCGGTGCTTATCATCCTTGGGTAGCACAATGAAAGAAGATATTCTTAGGCTATACCAACTACCTAAAGGGAAGCTGTGAAGAAGGAAGTCTTGACTTCCTTTGAGATCACAGTCCAGGATCCCAGATACCTTTATTCTCAAATCTGCTCCGGGATGAAACAAATATCTTTCCCAGGACATTCATTTGGATGCTCGTCATAATTTTTTTTTCAATGCTTTTCTTCTCAATGGAAACCCCCTACATCATCGTTTCCTGCCAAATGCTTTGCAATGATTACAAGCAGGAAATTTATAATGAGAGTAACAATTTGAGCTATAGTTATCTGGGAGCTTTGATAAAAGCGTATGCAGCCTACACAGGCAGAACCATCTTAAATCTGACTATCTTTTTTATACTTCACATTCTTACTCATAGGCCAGGTCAGCTTATAGTGAGCTGAGGATTTCCCTGGAAAGAATTTCATCCCAAACAATGAACTGTGCATAACACATAGATCTTTAAGGAAAGGTACAAGCAGCAATGAAGGCGAATAGGCAGGCAGGCAGGAAGAGAGAGAGGGAAAAAAATGATTTATTGATTTTATTCAGTGGTTGTTTCCCTGGTCCCGGGTCTTGATCAGGGATCTTGGGATGTAAGTGAACTGCACCTGGTTTAAGCCACTAGGTCACCAGAGTGTGTGTGCCTGCGTGTGTGTGTGTGTGTGTGTGTGTGTGTATGTGTGTATTTTAAAAGATGTTTTTTCACTTTAGTTGTACACTTTGGTTGTTTTCCCCTGGCCCAGGATGTGAACCCAGGTCCTTAAGGATATATGTGAACTGTGTTCTCACCAGAGGCAGCAGACCTAACTGTTCCTCTACCAGGGCATGCCTATCTATATTTTAAGATATTGTAAATTATAATTATTGATACATCAATGTGTTTTGTATTTTATATATTTCAAAGAAGCAAAAAAACTCTTCTCTGAAGCATGTTAGATTGTTTTCATCATTGTAAAATATAAAGTATTCTTACTATACTAATGACATTGTAAAGTCATTATAATTACTTCTGGATCATAATATTATTTATCTTTCATATTCAATTTTTTTGCTCTTTTTTATTGAATTCAAGGTTGTTGTTGGTTTTTTTTTTTTTAATTAAAAGAAACTACAAGAATTTGCTAACAGAAGCTATCTTTAGATAGAAAGACTTGCCTACTGACTTTAGCTGGCACACACCACGTACATCCCAAGGACACAGTTTCACATCCCAAGGCCATGGGAAACAACCAAGATGAACAACTAATAAAAATAAAATAAAATGCTTGTTCTTTCTCTCTTCCTGATTGCCGGCATACTCGCCTTCATTTCTGCCTATACCTTTCCTTAAAAAAAAGAAAGACTTGCTGAGTGGAAAGAAAAGTTTCACTTTTTATTCTATACCTTTTTGTATTGTGTGATTTTTCTATCCATGCAGGTGTACTATTTATTTTATTTTCGTCAAAAACATTAGATGTTTCCTGGGAAGGAAGATTATGAACATATTTTGGTTTTCTTCTTTGGATTTCCCTGTATTAAAAAACTAATACATTGTGTAACCTTAAAATAATTAATGTCCAAAAACAGAATTTTATGATATATCATATGACGACATCAATGCATCAGTTAAAAAATCTCTCTTAAGAAGAGTAGCAGTAATAGAAAGGGAAAGTGTTCAGAAAATAGTAAGTGAAAAAATCCTCCCGTAATATATATATGTACACATGAACACCATTTTATTCTAAAAATATAGCATAAACATGTCAGAGGGAGTGAGAGACAGAGAGACAGAGAGGGAGGGAGAGGAGAGAAGACAAATGTAATATCTCAAAATGTTAGCAGTGTTTATTTCTAGGAGGTAGAAGTATGGGTGAGGACTCTTGGTGGCTCAGAGTTAAATTAAGCTGTGCCTGGGGTGCAGTCCACACATAGCCACAGACCCAGGTTCTTGGCCTGATATGTTGTGGGTGGGGAACAACTGAAATGAACAACTGAACAAGTAAAATCCTTTTCTCTTCCTACCTGCTACTTGCCTGCCGGCTTTCCTCTTTAAAAAAAAAAAAAAAAATGAGTGAGAATTTTATTTTGTGCTTTTCAGTATTTCTCAGCTTTTGCTGATGAACACTTATTCATCAATAGTTCCTCAAATTTGGCTCTTTTTTTGGTCTATACTCTCTGCTTATGTGACCTCTACCATCTTTATACTGAGTTCCCATTTTTATTACTGCTGACTTAGACTTGAATTTCAGACACACATAGTCAAATGCTTTCTTGGGATTGCTGTTTGAATTTATCAAGGGGCATCTCAGATTCAGAACTCTACAATGGATTACTTGATTTCATTCCCTCACTTCACTGTAACCATCTTGATTCTTCTCTTCCCAGCACCATCCTCATCTAACTTGTCACAAAACTCTGAGCGATCCTGATCTGGAGCCCCAGGCTTCAGAAGCCTCTACTTTGGGCTTTGGCCACAGCCCTCCCCTCTGGGGCAAGAAGTCATGTCTGCACAGTCTCTGCTCCTCTTATACTATTCTCTGGACTGTCCAAAACAGTGCAGAGTTGCTCCCAGGGCCTGCAGGGACCTTGTCCCCTTGTCACCTTCCTGAGTGCAGAGCGGCAGACCACGCCTAGTGTAGTGTCCCCTATACCCCAGCGGTGGTCAAGGACCTATATGAAGATGGTGTGGACAGAGTTTGGCAACTGGCTAGATGTGCTAGGTGCACCTGTGGTGAAGATTCTTGCAGTGTGGGATGGAGCTGGATGTGGGAGGAGGAGGGGGAGCAGATAGGAAGAAAGCCTAGTGGTCACCTCTCACCATTTTCATTATGACATTCCAAGCAATCTGAGAAAACTAAATTTCAACTAGGACTTCAAATCGTAATGAAAATATATTTCTTCCAGATAGGACAGATATCTTATTTAATGGTAAGTAACTTAATTTATAATTTGTAAGCATTTGGTATTGGGACTCCATTTGTTCACTTGCTCTGGGCCCTGCAAACATCAGGAATGAGCTTGCCTTTAAGTTCTGTCTCGCACATATAGGAATCCTCTGCTTTCACCCTGATCTCCTGATAGTACATTCTCAGACAGCAGCTAAAGAATCTTAAAAATGATAACCTAATAAAGTATACCTTGGTGGAATAGCAGTTAGATCAGCCACCCAAGGACCTGGGTGTGTGTCCTAGATCCAGGGAGAACAACCAATGTGAACAACTAAATAAAAATGAAATAAAATGCTTCCTCTCTCTCTTCATGCCTGCCTGCCTACTTCCTGCCTGTACCTTAAAAAAAAAAAAAAAAGCAAGAAAATTCTGCTAAGGCTCACCAGTGGATCCGTGAATCCAATTTCAAAACTTTTATCAGAACTTTCTAGTTCGCCTTACCTCATCTTACTTTCACCCTTGACCACCAAATTCTGGCCACTCTGACCTTTCTTCCTTCTGAAAACACATGCTTGTCCCACCGGGCTTCTGTTTACTCAGCAGAGAGCAGTCTTCCCTTAGTCCTGTGCTTGGCTGACTGCCTCTTGCCATAAGGACTCTTACATCACTTCCTCAACCTTTCTATATTGTTTTTCTAGTCAATCTCTATTACATTATCATTTTATTTTCTAACTTATTTTCTGGTTTCCTGTTGGAACAGAGAGAACCATATCCGGCATATCGACAATCACTAAATATTAATTGAATGGATGTATCTCTCCCTTCTCTTTCTGACCAGATCCTGTAAGCAATATCTTAAAATACAAATTAAGTGGTATTATCCAGTATAGTCTCTGTTTTTTAGAAGATACCAGTGGCCAGAAAAGTGGGGGTTACACTATAAATCAGTAGCACCTATTGGACAGGATACAGGTCTTGCATCTCTCTAGCCTGACTCTTCCCTTAGCAATAAGCTCACTGAAACCAAAGAATCGATCCTCCTCATGTGTCTTCCTATATTTTTTGTAAAAATATTTGTAGATTAATTCTATTATAGAGAAGGAAAAATCCTTAGAGAAACTTCAAAAAAACTCCATCTATAGTGTGCTGCAATGCCCTTATTTTAAAAAAATACTATGCTTTTACTTTTTGTCACAAATTTCTGCTTTTATTGGTAATAAAAAATACATGATTTCTTATCACATGAAATGAGTTTATTTCAAGCCATTTAGTCAGTGTACAGTGTAAACAAAGAGAAGCATTCTCACCTTGAAGTGTTAAGACTGCTGGAGAGAGCAATTTTAAAATGAAATAATCAGCTCACTTTGGTGGCCTAGTGGATAAGTCCACTGGACGTAGTTCACATACATCCCATGGACCCAGGTTTAAGACCCAGGACCCAGGGCCTGGGGCTGCAGGAGGTGACAGACAAGGTGAACAATTATACAAAATAAAATGCTTATTTCTCCTCTCTCTTCCTGCCTGCCTGCCTACTCGCCTTCATTCCTGCTGCACCTTTCCTTAAAAAAAAAAAAAATTTTTTAAAGAAATTGAAAAAAGAAATAATCAGGTACATCCTGGTGGCTTAATGGTTAGGGCCACAGCCTCTGGCCATTGCAGTCCATGTACATCCCAAGGACCTGGGTTTGCATCTGGGCACCTGGGGGAACAACCAAGATGAACAAATAAATAAAAATTAATACATTCTTCTTCCTCCTCTCTTCTTGCCTTCCTGACTGCTCATCTTTATTCCTATTTGTACCTTTGCTTAAAAAAAAAAAAAAAAAAGAAGAAAAGAATCAGCTAATTCACATGGCCCTTTTTAGTTCAGCCCTAATAATTTTGTTTGATTTTTTTAGTACAAAAACTTAAGACAAAGAAAAAGAAAGTAATTACTCTTTAAATTCCTGTAAGATTACTGGTCCCAAATTGAGTGCTATTCATAAATGGGAACTCAATAAATATAATTAAGTTAATTTGAAAACTATTCAGATGGTGCATCCTGGTGGCTTAGAGATTTAATTCACTGGAGATACCATCCACATACACCCCTAAATCCCCAATTCTAGACCTGGGGCTGGGGGAAACAACCACGATAAACAACTAAATACTAAATAACAATAAAGTGCTGCTTCCTCCTCTCTCTTTTCCTTGCTGCCTGACTACTAACCTTCATTCCTGTCTGGACCCTTCCTTTAAAAAAAAAATAAAATAAAAATCTATTAAGTGAACTGAGGTTACCAGCAGAGAATGGCAGGGGTGGGAGGGAGTGGTGGCAGAGCCCACTGGACAATGGTGAAGAACACTTGGTGATGTGGTGGAGGGCAGGGTGTGTTGACAAGTATTTGAGGAATGGGAAAACTATACATATGGTGAACTACATACAGGAGTTTATTTTAATTTGTAAAACAAAGTTACCGCAATAATAAAAAAAAAAAGTCTATTGAGGTATGCCCTGGTGGAGTGCCAGTTGGGTTTGCTATCTCCAGCCCAGCTCAGTCCCCATACATCTGAAGGATTGGGGTTTCATTCTGGGGCAGTAAAAGGTTGTGGGGACAACCAAAGTAAACTACTAAAATAAAAATTGATAAAATACTTCCTCTTCTTTCTTCCTGTCTGTCTGCCTAATCACTTTCATTCCTGCCTGCACTTTCCTTTAAAAAAAAGATAAAATAGACCATCCCTGGTGGAGTAGCGGTTGATCACCTGCCCACTGTGGAGGGTGCAGCCCACATACTTCCCAAGGATGCTGGTTCATGTCCAAGTAGAATAACCGAGATGGACAACAAAATAGAACTAAGTGAAGTGCTTCTCCTTTCTCTTCCTCCTGCCTTTGCTTGCCTTTATTCCTGCCTGGGCCTTTAAAATCAAGTCAAATCAAATCTATTAAGGGAATTTATTTTTTTATATTTTAAAAACATATCTTATACTTTGAATCTTTTTTCTTTTACTTTTTTAAGGCAAGGTACAAGCAGGAATGAAAGTGAGCAGGCCAGTGGGCAGGCAGGAATAGAGGAGGAAGAGACACTTTATTTATTTCACTTAGTTGTTCACATTGGTTCTTCCCAGACCCAGGATGCGAACCTGGGTTCTTGGGATATAGGTCGACTGCACTCCTTCAGAGGTGGCTGACTTAATCATTACTCTCCCAGGGTGCACTATTTGAATCTTTTTTCAAAGATTATTGAGACAATCACATTAGATAGATGACACATATTGAAAGTATAAAATTTGAGTAGTTTTGAATATATGGAGAAACCGTCAACACACTCAAGATAATGAACACATCAATCATCCCTCAACAGTTTTTTTGTCTGCCTTAAGCAACCCTCTCTCATCTGTCTCCTGTCCCCATTATAGCTTACATTTTCTAGAATTTTATGTAAATGGAATTGTATGGTACGCATTCTTTTTTTAAAAGAACAAATCCACATCTATTTGTTTGTTTTCAGTACTTAAATCCTTGAGTGGTTACAGCATCACAGGGATTCTGTGTCCATTGGCCATTGCAGGAAGGCTGCTTTGGAGTTTGGTAGAAATCATGCCACTGTTACCTTTCCCCGGATGACTCTGGTTTTGTTTAGTTTGCCACCGGGAGTCACTGTGCTGTTCTTGGTTTTGTGCACATGTGAACATCTGTTGCCTAGATAGAATGCTGTTTCCTCTCCAGCATAAACACCTTCAATTTGAAGAG
This sequence comes from Solenodon paradoxus, assembly GCA_004363575.1. Lineage (NCBI taxonomy): Eukaryota > Metazoa > Chordata > Mammalia > Eulipotyphla > Solenodontidae > Solenodon > Solenodon paradoxus. Next base: position 211,805 of record RJWH01000217.1, on the reverse strand, counting down.
CTGTGCATTCCCTCTGGTTCTAGAGAATCCACTAATAGCCAGCAAAAATGACCTTGCAACACAGCCTTCCAGGCATGTTTATCATTTTAGAAGTTTTGTTTCCAGCAGACTTTTACAGGCTCCACAATGGCAGAAAAAGACAGTATGTGTTTTTTAATGTTCTCTTTTTTGTCTAACTTGTTACTCAGCAGTTACTGAGGTTCACCCAGGTTATTGTGTATAATGTTCCTTAATTGCTGAATAGTATGCAGTTTCATAGATGTTCTACAATTTGTTTATCCATTCACCATCTGAAAATGTATTATATTTTAAATTGAGATAACATTGGTTTATAACATAGTATAATTTTTATTTATGCAGCATAACACCTCGACAAATTTATACACCACAGACATCAATGGTCCAGTTACCATCCATTACCATCCAGTTGAACCCATCTACCGATTTCATCCACTCCCCACCTGACTCCTCTGGTGACTACCAATCTATTCATTTTTTGATTGGTGCTACTATCAGCAGTGAAGGAGAATTCCATTTGCTCTACATCATTGCCTGTATCTGGTATGATCAGGCTTTTAAAATTTTAGCCTTTCCAGTGTATACAAAATGGTATCTTATTGTGGTTTTAATTTGTATTCCCCTACTAATTAACAATATTGAGCATCTCTGTATGTTTATTTGACATTCTTGTGTCTTCTCTTGTGAAGTGAATATTTACATCTTTTGCCCATTTTGAATTAGGTTGTTTGTTTTAAAAGTGAGTTGTAAGAGATTTTTGTATGTGTGTGTTTTTTCAAGTAAAGGTGCGAGCAGGAATGAAGGCAAGCAGAGGCAGGCAAGAAGAGAGAGGAGGAGAAAGTACCTCATTTATTTTATTATTTTAATTTTTACACATTAAACTCACATGTAAAGTTTCCCCATCCTCATATATATGTAGGCACACTTTGCCCTCCACCAAGCGTTCTTCACCATTGTCTAGAGTAGTCCATTTACTTTATCTAGTTGATCATTCCGGTTGCTCCCCACACCAGCTCCAGGATGTGAACCAGGATCCTTGGGATGTATCTGGACTACGCTGGCCAAAGGTGGTGGATCAAACCACTACTCCACCAGGATAGGATGCACTAAGTGATGTGTTTTATATATATATATATATATATATATATATACACACACACATGTATATGTATATATATTCTCTCTCTCTATATATATACACACACACATATACATACACACACTCTAGATACAACTCCTTTGTTAAATACATATTTGCAACTATTTTCTACCTAAATGTGGGTTTGTTCTTTTTATCTTTGAAGAGCAAGTTTTAAAATCTGATGTTCAATTTGTTGATCTTTTTCTTTTCTAGTTCATGTTTTTCTCCTATTTAAAAAACTTGAAATTTGAATGCCATCAGGGACATTTTCTTCCATATTTTGAACAGCATCTCTTAAACTTTGAATCTTTAAAATATTCTTCTTGATCATGACTTAAGGAATGTCTCCCTAGCTCCCTCACCTGGTGAGAATGCTCTTATCAAACATTTAAAATAATGAGAGTCAAAAATAACGTAAAGTGATGTTCCTTTTTCAAATATTTTTCTGAGTTGAAAAATACCTTACTATTATGACCACAGAAGAAAGAACTAGAAAATGTGAGACAGGAAAATCAAATACTGCTTGTCTCAAACTATCAGAGGACTGAGGACTTGCTTCTACTTCACTTTACCTTGGGAAAACTTTCCTATCACACTTTATTTCCATTACATTCTATTTGCATAGAGGTGAAGAACATTTTACTATCTTAATGGATAGCACTGAAGTCCTATTAGGGAGAGAAATGTTCTTGTTGGGAAGAAAAACGTATTTTAATTAATTGCTTGAAGTTGTTGAGCATTCTCAACATGCCTCCTACTTCTTTTCTGAGGGTGTCTGTTGACTCCAAGTGTAAGACAGCAAAATGGGTGCATCCTGGTGGAGTAGGGGTTGGGTGTAGTCCACATACATCCCAGGGTCCCAGGTTCATGTCCTGTGACTGGTGAGAACAACTAAGATGAACAACTAAATAAAATAAATAAAATGCATCTTCCTGCCTGCCTCTGCTCTTCTTATTTCCTACGCTTTTCCTTTGGGGGAAGAAAAAGACAGCAAAACTGTCTTCATAACATAGAAGATGGGGAAGAAAGATGAAAGTGGCAAAAGTGGCATGGAGATGAAGAACACGTACAATATAACTTTCTCTCCAGGAATGCCACAAAATGTTCACATCTATTGAATGAGTAACTTTCGTTGTTGAAACTGGATAAACGGCCTAAGCTTAGAACAATTCGCATGTGAGATCTAGGAGTTTGGAGGCTCAGATGACTCAGAACTTTGGTCCCACTGAAATTGATAGAAATGCTGAGAGGGCCTCAACTTCCACAGGCAAAAATGATGGGAATTTGAGTCAATTGTACTTCATCTTTGATAAGTAGGGAGACCCCAGGTGATATCCTGGGCCTTTGCATGATTCTGAAATGGTATCATCTCTAATATGGCAACTTTAAACACTACTCTTTGACCACATTGGACTTACTTGCTTAAATGCTCTCCTGGAAACAAATCTTAGACCCCAACTAGAGTTCAAATTCATTTAAGCTTCTACCTTTACTCAGTCTCCTGTCATTTTGCATCCATTTCAGATTCCAAGAACCATTAGTTCCTGAAAATACTTCAAATTTCTTGTCTCTTTTTCTTTCCATTGCACTTACCTAGGAAAATTTCACCTCTGGAGTGACTGAAGCATTTTCTCTGATTCTTAACCTCCTATCACAAATCAAATAATATCTACATCTCAATTCCTCATCTTCCATGTTAAAGTGATGAGTGGTGCTGCACCCTCCCTTCAAGGGCTATCCCCTCCACCTGTGATCTGGATTAGATTCTTTCTGGTCTTCTCAAAGTCTTTTTTCCTTTGATTTATACATCTATAACAATACTTAGGTAACAATACATATCCAAGAATACATATATATAATTATATTTTTCACATTTTATTTATTCTTTTGTAATTTTAATAGAATATTTCAAGTTACAGGAAAACAGAATGTTGCAAACACTACTTATCTTCTTGGTTTGTCGAAACTTGATGCTGTATTTGCTACAAGTAATCTTTAAGAACTTTTAAAAATAGTTAATACATTTATACACTCCAAAAAAAGTATAGAGTTAAATCTTTGTTCTACCTTGTCCCACATTGTCTAATTCCCATTCCCACAGGTATTAGTCATATATTTATTTTTCTGCAGTTGTGTTAATATACATTTGTACTCACTTTAAAAAAAATAAACAAGTTTTGGACAGTCTTCTTTGTATCTACACTTCCACACTCTTTACTACCTCTTTTCTCAGCTTATTATTCAATAATAAAAATCTAAGTTCAAGAAATTGTTAACTGAAGAATAAGTAGCTTCTCATCAAATTGCTTGCCTCTATCTTTTCTATTCCATCCACAATCCAGTTTTCTAAATATTTGAGACCAACTTCCAAAATCTTTGAAGTGTCTAGAGCGCAACAAAAATGGATTTTTGCCTCTTTTTGCAAATAATGAGGGTTAATGCCTCTGAGGAATTCGGGGCGGGCCGAATCGGTAGGGTAGGCGGGACCCCGGAAAGGCAGGGACAGAGATGGGTGGGCGGGACCTGTGGGAGGCGGCCAAATTTGGCGCCAAACGCCGAGATCTCTTGTCGCTGCGAGAGCTGTAGAATCTCGCGAGAATCCGGTTTGCTGGTGGAGGCGAGAGCACGGCGCTGTGGCCACGTCTTCTTGCGAGAGGTGAGAGCTGGAAGACGGCCTAGTGGATTTCCTGAGGGTAGATGTGACCAAGAGAGTCAGGCAGAGGAGCGGGGGTGCTGGAGGAGTCGCAAGGAGGGAGCGAAGAGGCTGGAGAGCTGGATTGAAGCGGCCCTGGGCTGAGTGGGATTGGAGGGAAGGGGCGCCTGACCGGCCGCCCAGAGGAAGGAGTCACTGGGGAAAGGACGGGCACGTTTATTTCCTGGTTGTGTTTAGGGTTTGCCTCTACGACGAGCCTTTTAGCAGGGAGAACGTGTCTCAGATTATGTCTTTTATACATCGCCAGCTCCTGTACAGGAGCATAGGCGGCACCTGTGAATGAATGAGGTTGAAGTGCGACTATAGAGACATGGGATCAAGGATGAGAGAGATGGGACGGGAGCTTTCATGCTTTGAGAGGTGTTTGCAAAGGAGGACACTGGGCACTCTGGTCGGACTTCCCTTGCGAGGGGCCCGCCCCATGCTTGGACAGTTCCTTACATTGCATCTCGCTTCACTTAACATAATTTGTGCCCTGTCATAAAATTCCAAGCTTCCAGTCAGTCTCAAAGGTGTGAACCCCATTTCTCCCCTCAGGGCCGCATTAAGTGGGGCTAAAAATACTTACAGATAGGAAGCTTCTTTAGATGATCTGATCACTAACCACCTTTCCAATTTTAAAGTTATGTGGTTCTTGAACCTACTTGAAGATGCAGTGGGTCATCAGGAGTCGATACCTTTTTAAGGTACTTATGGTAATGTCAGTTTAGAATTTGACCTATTTTATAGTTTTACAGTTAGGGGGAAACTTTGAATTTTTTTTTTTTTTTTGTAATCATTTGGCAAATATTGAGCACCTGCCATGTACTAATTTTGGGGATACATTGGTGGTGCACCAAGAAAGGGGTCTGCTCTTTGCCCATTTAGAGCTACAGTTTAGTATGGGAGACAAACATTAATCCGTCACACAAACAGAACCTACTATTCAAACTGGGTGAATGCTCTGAAACTTGTACTTGATACTTTGAATGTTTGTAGGTGGATTTCGCTTAGTGCTCCCGGGGTAGATTTTTCTGAGGAGGTGATACTTGAGATCTGAAAGAGATTCAGAATCAGGGGAAAGCCTTCAAGATAGGAAATAACTTTTGCAAAGGTCGATATAATCGCTTGAAAGAAAGGAGCATGAAGAGTGATGTGAAAGGAGCCTGGAGAAGTAGGAAGGAAGGCCATGTAGGGTCTTGGAATTTTTATTATTACAGGCCTCCCTCCTCATCTGAAAGTAGAGATATGAAAAACTTCCTTAAGTCTAAATGGCATAAATCCAAAAGGTAGTTATTATTTATGGAAGAATTTTTGAGGGTTTCCGGTCTCTAAAATAACCTACCAAGTTATTCCAACTGATACATAAAATCAAAAATAATATTAACATACAGAAAAGCAGGAATGGTGTAATAAATACACAATCTATATGAAGTAATTCCCATTAAGGAGCTTGGTGGTGCCACTTTTTCTGTTCTTAGTACCTGCTGCCTTTTTACTGATTCCACGCACAACAGACTATTTTCACTTTTTGATGTAAAATCAAAAATCCTCTTCAGATTCTTACAGTTGCTGAAAACAGCTGTTAATACAGGACTTTTGTTGAGGCACAGTGACAATGCAAACTTCTGAAAATCAGGGGATACCTGTATTTTAAGAGCAGTAGAATGCCATTGACATATTTTTAAGTCGTGGTAATGTGATTGGCTTTAGATTTCCAAAGGTTCAGTCTGGTTGTAATGTGGAGAATGGTTTGAAAGAAGTGAAAGTGCATAGGAGTAATGGAGTAATCGAAGCTAAGAAATGTCTGGAATGGTTGTAGAGATAGGAGAGGTGAACATATTCTAGGGATAGGAAATGGACAGGAGAGGTGAATAGATTTTATTAAGTTGGGAAAATTTAGCAGTTTTGTCTTGGATATGATTTATAGGTGGCTTTGAAAAATTTAACTTCTGAAGTGGGAACTGGAACTCTAGAGCTCAGATTTGATGCACGGGTAGAGATAAAATTTGTGAGTCATCTACAGATAAGTGCTTATTAAAACCATGTGTATGAGCGAGTGAAGGTCGCTTAAGTTGGAGTCTTGGCCACTTCCTGACCAGGTTAGAGCAGGATGAATCCTGGGAGACTAGCCAGCCAGGAGTTGTCCAGAAAGGGAGGAAAGCCAGGTGAGTACTGTGTTTCAGAAGTCAGCAAAAACACTTTTCCAGAAAAATGACTGATTAAAAGTATCAGATGTTGCTGAGGGTCCAGTAAGATAGTGTTGAAAAGCATACTTCAGGTTTTCAACCTGAAAATTATTTCCCTTTCTTCAAAGGAAACCTTACCTAGAAGAGAAATCTGTAAACAGATTATTTTGATTGACAAAGAAAGTTGATTCATTCTTGGTCACATGACATAGCCATATGTATAAAAATAGAGAAATAATAATCAGATTAGTGTGACCTCCCTTCCTCCCTAAGTCACCTTTGCTTCCCAGCTGTTCCCTTCAGAATTCTGGAGTATGGGGGACAGGATCACTTGGCAGCTTCTGCCTGGACTGCCAGATCTGCCTGTTTCTAAGTAGCCGAGAACATGTTTTGCCTCTGGAAAACTGCCACCTCTTCTGAACTGACGTCCTCCACACTAATGTCCAGGGAACAGGCATAGCTAATGATGAGTGAACAGATGACAGGTGCACATCCTTCGGGGTGATTGTACTGTCCTCGGCTTTGATGTGGGCATTTTCATACACATGTTTCCATTCAAGTTGCTAAGCTTGCCACTTCTTTCCCTGACAGCCAGGGATGCCTTAACCCCAGCAGTTGCTTTTGGAAAGTAGGAAACAGTTGTTTAAGCTGTGGGTTTTTCCAAACAACAAGCTGCCCAAGCTTTGCCAGGCTTTTGCCAAAATCTTTGTAGGCTGAGGAATGCCTTCTTTGATGTCCTTTGTTTTCCCATTAAGCTTAAAGAACTGATCGATAGAAATACTTTGCGGACCTAGGATGGGGCTTAGTGGGGCCTGGACATGGCCTCCCCTGTTGTATGATGGTCCCTGTATGACACCAGCCTCCAGCTTCATGAGGGCCTGAATGGCCTGACTTAGCTTGTGGGTAGGGTTCCTGACCTTTTTCCTCATGACAACAGCCTAAGCAGATTTTTTTTTAAGCTGCTGTGGTTGAAATGGGATGAGGTACCTGTACCCTACTTATTTCACATCCATTTGGAGTAATACTTGAAACCCTTGTAAATCAAAATTGTTTTAAGTTTCAGGAAACTGAATAGTTGAGGTAAAATGAGGTGCTCACAATCATGTAGTTATTTAGTGACAGAGTCTACTACACAAACTCAGTTCTTCTGATTTCTAGAAATCTAGTTCTTTTCATAACTGTTATCTTCACTTTTCATGATATGTAAATTTGAAATATGACTTTAATTGATTGAAATACATGAATTTTGCTATAGATGGAACTTAACTTGTGTAATAGGAAGACAACCTAGATGAATAAACACGTATACTTTCTTTTTCCCCCTAGAGAAAAAGATGCTGGAACCACAGGAGAATGGCTTGGTTGACCTACCAGATTATGAGTATGTAGAAGATGAAACTTTTCCACCTTTTCCACCTCCAGCTTCTCCAGAGACAAAAGATGATGAAGGAGCTGAACCTGATGAAGGTCTGTAGAGTTTCAAAAAAGTGTCCATGTTTAATGGCAGCTTAACAATGATACATTTTATAAATAAAATTAAATTATTTTTTTAAAGGGAGGCAGGGAGCAGAGGAAAAAACTTTTTTTTTTTTTTTTTTTTTTATAAGAGGAAGGAGGCAGGCAGGAATGAAAGTAGATAGGCAGGCAGGCAGAAAGAAAAGAGGAAGGACATTCATTCATTCATTTTGGTTGCATGCATCCCTCCCCCACCACCCCGCTCCCCTGTTGCTAATTGGAGTCCTTGGGCTTTATGTGAACTAGACAGAGCCACAGCTGCAGACTTAACACCTGAGCCACCAGGGTGCACTGAAGAAAAAGCATTTTAAGGAAATAAGGGAGAGAATGTGGGAGGAGGAGGAGGAAGCACATTTATTTTTTAATTTATTTTTTAATTTATTTTGGTTGTTTTCCCCCTGCTCAGGTAGAGAACCTGGGCTGCAAACTCAGGTACTTGAGCTTTACTTAGCACTTGAGCCACCTAGGTGCTCCAAGGCTTAGATTATTGAAATAATATGAAATCTTGTTATATTTCACCAGAGTCAGGGAGAGGCATACCTGTTCCTGTACCTCCAAAGAGAATAGTTAAAAGGAATATACCCAAATTGGATGCTCAGAGGTACATTTACTATTCATTAAACACCTTTTTCTTTACATCATTTTTTTCTTATGTTACAGACTTTCGATTGGAATAATTTGGAACTCAGATATCAGTTCAGAAAATATTTTTTCTTCTGGTCTTGCATTGGACTTAATGACTAGAAAATTTGACATTCAAAACTTATTTCTATTCACAGGTTAATTTCAGAGAGAGGGCTTCCAGCCTTAAGGCATGTGTTTGATAAAGCAAAATTCAAAGGCAAAGGGCATGAGGTAAGAAATTTAGACCTTTGTTTTTTAAAAAATTGATAAAACTGGGCACAAAATCACATTCTTGGGACTCTTAGATTGTTTTACAGATACTGTCATTCATTATGTCTCATGAGAAACCGATTCAGTGCAAGAGGCATTGTTTGGAGAATCAGAAAACATGTCTCATAGACTCATTTTTACTACTGTACGGTTTTTGGAAATCACATCTGAATCTCTAAGCCTGACTTTATACTTTATAATTTTGAGGAATAAAATTTACTTTGTTTGCCTCAAAGAGTGATTTTAAGATTCATGAGAGCAAGGACTTTACCTGTACTGATCCACTTATGCAGCTTCAAGATATGTCATAGTGTCTGGTTCATATAGGCATCATAAGTTTATTGAAAAAAGAAGACATTTAAGAACTGTCAATCATTTTGCAAATGTACATTTAAAAATTTTTTTGCTTTTTTTTTTCCATCTATGACTTGGGACTTTGAACTGTATTTATATATTTATATATTTTTATATATTTTTCTTCTTGTATCTCTTGGGTCTATATGATGTTGTGAGGTGGCTAACCAGCTATGTATAATAATTGGAAAATGATTTTAGGAGATTGAAGTGGTTTTTTTTTTTTTTTTTTTAATAAAGAAAAGGTACAGGCAGGCAGGAAGAGAGGAGGAGGAAGCACTTTATTTACTTTATTTAGTGGTTGTCATGTCCACCCACCCCATGCTATCCCCTAGTTGCCCTGGGTTGTGAACCTGGGTTTTTGGGATATCTGTGGACTGTGCGGGCGGGAGGCCTGGGACTAATCCATTAGGCCGCCAGGCCACACTCAGGAGATTGCAGTTTTAAAAGAACTTTTAATTTTATTATCAGAATGAGAATAAGATATTACACTTTCAGTGTTATAAATTTAGTATTGGTAAAGTCTTGACCATTGACTTCTTGACAGGGTCAAATAACAGTAACAAGAATAGCCAATACTTAAGTGCTTACTTTTGTTAGGCACTTTACTTATCTTACTTAATCCTTGCAACAACCATTTGAGGTTTGTGTGTTCTCATTTTACACATGAAGGAAAAGGCACAGAGAGTAAAGTGATTTGTTTAAATTTATGCAGCTATTAAGTGGTAGGCTTGAGATTTGAATCTTCAGTACCATTTAAAAATACTATTAAGAGAAGAATAAAATGTTTTACATTAAAACAAGGAATTTGGAAATTTTCTCATTCATTAGTTCAGTTTATTAACTTGGTTTTTCATTATTTTTAAAAATTTCAATGTTGAGTTGGAATTTGAAATATAAAGAGGTATTCGGTTTTGATAATGTTTAAACTATTTTTGCTAGTCTTTGGTACTTTGCCCTTGAGATTTCTGAATATATTTTTGCAGTGCTGAATTCTCTATGCTTTCTTCTCTAAATATGATTTAGGGACCTGTCATTGTGTTTAGTTATTCCTAAAAGATACCTTGACAAATTTTATTAAAGCTTATTCTCAAGTATTACTTTATGGTTCTGAAAAGATACATGTGTGATTATATTTTAACTTTTATTAAGTTTTCATACTGTTTTTTTTTTTCCTCTCTGACTTTTAAGTCTGTATCCAGTGTTCTTTTAGAATGCAATTCTCTAAGACCTTATTAAATATACTTCATCTTAAAGTTTCTTCTAAAAGTTTCTTAACCTTTTAAATATAAAATGACACCAGTGACTTTGGCATTACTATTCACTTCTAAAATCTGCTGACAAGGTTACTTGTGAAAATGAGTGTTCTATTTAGCATTTTTATTTTTATGTGCCAGGCTGAAGACTTGAAGACGCTAATCAGATACATGGAGCACTGGGCACATAGGCTATTCCCTAAACTGCAATTTGAGGATTTTATTGACAGAGTTGAATACTTGGGAAATAAAAAGGAAGTTCAGGTAGGTGTTAAGATTATTATGAATATAATTCACAATGCTAAATAGTACAAGGGTAGATTTAGCTGAGGCTAAGTAGCTGTTTTCAATTATGTCTCAGTAGAGAGAAGGAAAATTAATAGTAGTTGTTCGAAGAGCAACTGTTTTTTAATAAAGGAAAAGAGAGGAAGAGCAGCATTTTTTTTTAAGGAAGGAAGAAAGGAGAGAAGGAAGCACTTTTACTTAGTTATTTATTTTTGGTTGCTCCCCTTGGCCTTGGGTCTCAAATCCTGATCCTTCAGCTTTATATGGTCTAAGCTACAGCTGCTGACTTAGTGCCAGAGAACAACTTTTTTGAAACTAAGAACTGAATAAAGCCCCATTTCCTCCCAAATGATGTTATTGGTAAAATTTTTTAAAAATCTTTTTTATTTTTAGACATGTTTGAAACGAATTCGACTTGATCTCCCTGTTTTACATGAAGATTTTGTTAGCAATAATGGTAAGAATATAGGTTATTTACTTCATAACAATTTTGCTTTTAGAAGTGGCTTTAGTTGGGGCAGACAACATTATGTGGCTGGATTCTTGCTCTGTATTGAGTATATAAAGGACAGTAAATGGGAATGAGTTAAAATATTGCCATGGTGCACACCTAGAATATTGCGTGATAATTGTTGCTTAAAGGCGTGGCGAAACTGCCATGAAGAGATGTTGTGAGCATAGTTAGCCATAGAACTTCAGCTTTTGAAAACTGAATTCGATTCGTCCTTTGTAGTGCTTGCTAATAAAAATATGACAAGATATAGTGTTCATATACATGTGCACCGTTAAAGTAAGTGTCTGGAAAATTAGGCTGAATAATTTGATGCTGAAATAATTTACATTTTACCTGAGAGTGTAGATGCTGGATACAAGATTTTACTAAGATCTATGTGACTGTTCCTGGTATGGTTGCATTTGTTAGTTGTACAGTGCAACCATAGACAGTCACACACATCAAGACATGGTTCCTGCCGACAGGGTCTGTATAGTTATCAGATTTTCTGTGCGATGGCTCCATACATGTTTGTGTTTGTTTTCAGAACTGCTAATAAATGTGGCAGAAAATACAGCCTCCATATAGAATCCCCCAAGGTTATATAAATTGCTTTTTAATTGTTTTTTAGAGGAAAGGTGCAGGCAAGGAGGCAGGAAGAGAGAGTGAGGAGGGAGAAGCACTTTGTTTTATTTTTATTTAGTTCACATTGGTTGCATCCCCTTGGGCCCAGGACTTGAACCCAGGGGTATGTGACTTGCTCCTTTGGAGGTAGTTGACCTAACTACTGCTCCACTAGGGGATGCCTATAAATTGCTTTTAAAAATGTGAAGAAGTGTCATTTAAATAATCCAAGATTCAATTTGTTTTGTAAGTTATGGTACATTCTGATGGCATGGGATTTGGTATTTGGAAGTTAATTAATTATTGTAATACTAAATCCCACAGCATATCCCATGGGGTTAATTTATTTAGCAGTGAAATCAGACTCCTTGCTTCATGTGCTAACAGACTAGTGAACAAATCAGACATATAACATTGCCAGTCCGATAGGTGCTATAATTAGAGATACCCAAAGAGTCAGTGCAAAGGAAAGTATAGTTACTTTTAGCAAGGTGAGGGGAAAACTTCACAGAAGGGTATCACAAGTGCTTTGAATAATAGGCAGTAGAGGTCAGGCAGAGGTGTTTTGGGATAGAGGAATCTGCTTGTGCAGAGGCATAAATGAACATGGGATACAAAGAGGAGGCTTGTATCAGAGGGCCTTACTTGTTGTTTAGTCTGTTTTCTTGGTATCATAAAATAATAGTCTCCAAGTCTTTTTTTTTTTTTTTTTTTTAAAGAAATGTACCAGCAGGAATAAAGGTGAGTAGACAGGGAGGCAGGAAGAGAAAGGAGGAAGAAGCAGTTTATTTAATTGTTCATCTTGGTTGTTTCCTACAGGTCTGGAGTCTTAAACCAGGGTTCTTGTGATGTATCTGGGTTAGCATTGTATACTAAACCACTAGGCCACTAGAGTGTGAATCTCCAAGTTCTTTGTATCTGTCACCACAACAGTAAAAATATTATTTTTATTTATTATTCTAATATATATACTACTGTTTGGAAGTAAGATGTACATTTTTGTTCTCACCCAAAATACATAGCTTTAAAGTTAGAACTGTGTAAATGAACAGTCTATTGAATATTTATTCCCCCCTACCCCTTAAATCTTGGGCTAATATATCTTGATCTATGAATTCTTTTTTTTTTTTTGAAATGAAACAAACTGTTTAGGAGGAAGGAAAGGGAAAAAATACAATCCCAGATAAACATGTTGGAAAGAGAATTCTGAAAAGGAAGTAGCCTTGATCACTGATTTCAAGGTGCAGATCTAGATTTAGTTTATTCACCCCAAATCTTGGTTTGACCTTACTAAGATACATAGATCCAAATGGAATTAGAACATCATTAATTGTACTTAATAAACCTTAGTATTCAGTTTTAGTTGTTTTTCTCAAAAATTAATCAGGAGAGCAAGCCCTGGTGGAGTAGTGGTTAGGTCAATTATCTCTGAAGGACACAGGCCAAGTACCCTTAGTTTTGTGTCCTGGGTTGGGGGTTGGGTGGGAAAACAACCCTTGTGAACAACTAAATGGAAATAAAATGCTTCTTCTACCTCTGTTCCTGCTTGCCTTCATTCCTGCCTATACTTTTCTTTTAAAATAAAACAGAATTAATCAGGTGGCACACCCTGGTGGATTAGCAGTTAGATCAGCTGCCTCTGGAGGGTCACAGTCTGCATACATCTCAAGGACCCTGGTTCGTATCTAGGGCCTGGGGGAAACAACCAATGTGAACAACTGAAGAAAAATAATAAAATATTTGTTCCTCCTCTTTCTTCCTACCTGCATGCCTATTCACCTTTATTCCTACCTATACCTCCTTTAAAAAAAAATTGCACTCCCCCAATGTTTTTTTTTCCTTCATAGCACTTATTTCCCTTTAATTATTATGTAGTTTGTTTATATATTAGTTTGTGTGTACCACAATGCTGACATCCTGTAACACACTGAATGTTTCTGGCTTTAACTTCTTTACCACAAAACTTGCCTATGAATACTGTAGTGAATTAATTTTGTTTATGGTTCTAACTGTTTTTTTAAATCTCATTTTTATCCTAGTCAAAGCTCGAGGAGTAGTTATAGTCATATTGTTTTCCATATGTGTATTAAAGAGGTCATTTACTATTGAAGATATTTTCTTCTTATGGCTGACACAAAAGTAGTTCTTTATGTATTTCATTTATTCATAATCCTGTAAGCTTTGTAATGTGATGTGTATTAGAAACTCTGTATATTACTTAATTGGGCTAATACTTGTTTCTTAATTTTACCAGCAATGTTTTTCTACATATATACCATCAATATTTAATGACAGAGGAATACATTTTAGCTTTTTGCCCCCATGTCAAGGAGGAAAAGTATGTGATTTTTTTTGTCTTCCACTATTAGAAAATAAATTTATAGAGGAATTTGGGGTACAAGGTTGTAATACTTTTTTTTTAAAGGTATAGTCAGAAATGAAGGCAGGTAGGTAGGGAGGCAGGAGGAGAGAAGATGAAGCATTTTTTAATTCATTTTATTTAGTTGTTCATCTTGGTTATTCCCCTTAGCCTCAGGTCTTGAACCAGGGACCTTGGGATGTTTGTGGACTACACCGCTAGGCCTCCACAGTGTGCCATATCATGAATCTTTTTTTTTTTTTTTAAAGAAGGTTGCAGATGGGAATGAAGGCAAGTAGTCAGGCAGGTAGGAAGAGAGAGGAGAAAGGTGCATTTTACTTTATTTTCATTTAGTTGTTCACACTGGTTGTTTCCCTCCGGATCTAGGACTTGAACTCAGGGGTTTGTGGCCTGCGCTCCTTTAGAGGTGATTGATCTACCTGCTACTCCCCTAGGGCGTGTCTGTATCCTATGATTTTTAAACCTCATTGAACTATTGTAAAGGTGTGTCTTCATGTTTAAATGTTTTCCTAATTGTAATGGTTCTTGATATCATTAGCCTAGTACCTCAGTGTACAGTGTAAATTCATATTTCAAATGGTGGTCTTGGTGATTTGACAGGTTTTTTTTGCCTGCTTTCAGATCTGATGAGCTTTTTATTTATTTTTTTAACCCCATAATGTGGGTGATATAGAGAAGTTTGTCAGTTTTGCCATTTCCTGTTATTCTTGTACTTCTGTTTTCTACATATAGGTATTTTATTTTGCAGAATCTTTTCAGGCTACTTCTTTTATTGGAATTGTTTTTGTTAAAACTGGATAGTCTGCTAGTTTACTTAACTGGGCAGTCAGAATCTGCTGTTTTGTCACTATATGCTGAAATTTAAAAAATGGCCCTTTCACAGTGTGGAGCTGCCTTTAAGGCAACTTATAGATCAGACAAGAGCTCTGTCATATGGCTAAGTGATAGTTCCTCATTGCCAGTCCTTATTTTAAATGAGTTAGTAAAATTTAATTTTTCATTTTTCTTAAGTGAAATATAAATGGAAGATCTCGTATTTACTTTGCAGATCCTGAGAGTCATTTTAGGGGCATCTACTTTGAGTTAATTGTTCTGTAAAACTTTATGAATTTATTAAAACTCATAATTTAAAGAGCAGTATGTTTTTTGTCTTTATTTTAATTAACTCGTAAATATGTTCACAGAACTTTAAATTTCCCTGTTTATATTGTATCTGGATTTTACCCTATTTACAAAAGAAAAAGCTATGTGAAATTACTACACTATATACTATATTTCATGTAGACTCTTTGACAAGCCACTAAAATGTGGTTAATGCAAGAATGTGCTTTGGAGTCTTTTAAGTTTTTTATTAGCCCAAGCATAAAATATTTTTAGTCATAGCTAAGAACTTTTGTTTTCTGTTTATCGTCTTCTTGGGGTAAGGAACTTTATCTGAAAGGATTATTAAAGGAAGGGGGAGAAGTATTGTAGTAGCAAGAGTGCTCTGACACTACCATCTAAGAGCTCTCGCCATTCTTGAATATTTTTAAATTAGTATTTTCGTTTTATGTAATATCAAGTATGTAATTTGTAACATTCTCATACCTTACAAATTGTTTCTTTGCATCTGGTACAGTTGTCATTTTAAACTGGTTTTTATTAATAGCTGCATAAGCTGTTTCTCTAACTAGTTTAATAATGCAGGTGTACTAACTTTTTATTTTTTCCTGCAGATGAAGTAGGGGAAAATAATGGCCAGGATGTATCTGCTACTGAAGTAGATCCTTTTTTTATAAGTTCATCTGAAAATGAGAAGTTTGCTTCTGAGTCAAGTAGAAGCTTAACAGAAGAGCAACAGCAAAGAATTGAGAAAAATAAACAACTGGCCTTGGAAAGAAGGCAGGCAAAGCTACTTAGTAATAGTCAGTCCCTAAGAAATGGTAAATTTTATACTGGGGTTTTATGTGCTACCATTAATATATCAAGGACATGTTAGAAATTTTAACTTCTCTACTTTTCCCCAAATAAAATATCTCCAGGAATAGAAAAAAGTGATATATTATGTGTATGTGAGAGAGAGAGAGAGGTATGTGTGCACACATGCACTAACACGTGTGCACTCTTTGGAATCCTCAAACAAATGAGTCCTAGATATTTTCTGGATAGCTGAGTACCTCTTTAAAAATTATTTTGATCATGTAAAATTGATTTTGGGCATTCCTTGTGACTGAGGCATCTAAGGTACAGACCATGCAAAGCCCAAGGATCCAGGTTTGAGACCCAGAGCTTGTGGTGGTGGCAGGGGCGGTTAGGGCTGGTGGGAATTGATTCTGAATTTTTCAAAAACATACTCCTCTCTGACTCCCTAAAGCATGTGACACATAATTTTATCTTTAGGATTGTAATTATGAACATAATATGGTACTTTCCTAAACTTATAAAATACCTTCTGGACCAGCCTTTCCAGCAGCCTAAGTCACAAGGATATGTTCAAGAGCATTTGATTTTTTTAAAGAGAGGAAGGAAGAGAAGGAAGAAGCATCTTTATTTTGATTTTTCACCTCAGGTATTATTAAACCCATCCTTGGGCTTTACATGGCTCTACACCCGCATTTCAGCTGCGTGAGCCACTAGGGTGTGCTGAGCATTTAATGTTTTTAAGACTCACTGCTAGCAGTTGTCGTTGTGATGAGAATTTTGTATTTGAATATAATTCAAGAGTTGAGTTTAGTGCTCAAGATGCTTGTATTTTTTTAATAGACTTACTACATGTATAAAAACGATAGGAAAAAAGTGATCATAATTAACTACAGTGAATATATACTTCATTTCTACTGGAACTGGTGAAGATACCTGAATTATCAGGTAAGATTTAATGAGGCACTTACAGTGAATAATAATGTTGATTCCTTTTTCAGACTTACTAATGAACACACCCGAGGTGCAGATAGTAGAAGAGGTTAATACAGGTGAAGATCAAGACGAGGAGTTGGAGTCAAGTGGATTTAACAAAGACATTCTAGGCAATCCAGATAATGATGCTGCTGCCAGTACTACAAGTGAAGAGAAGGAATTAAAATTAGATAAAACCCAGCTGGACCAATACTTTTAACATGTACAATATTAACTTTATCTAGAAATGTTACTAAGGTCATAGACCTCAACTACGAGAAAAATCTATTAACTTGCTGTCCTCCAAGTTTGGGATTACTATGTATTTTGTCTACTCTGAGTGAAAAACCCTTTTGTAATAATACTTTTGCAGATTCTTGTTTAAAATACTTCTGCTATATACCATGGAATGCCTTGTTTTCACTAAATCAGATGGTGTCTTAAGATGTAAATGTATATGTATGTCTATTTTTTTAAAATAAAGGACTATCTCTAGAGGTTTTATGAGTTTCGTTACTGTGTAGTTTTATAATTTATACTTTTGGTGAGGTTTTCTGTGTGTGTGTGTCACATGAAATACCTGGTCCACATAGAAGTTCTGATACTCCTTGGTATCTTACTTGAGCGGGAAAATACCCTGAACACAGTATACTTAGGGGACAATTCAGAGACCAACTTTGAGTTGGTAGAAGAGATTCCAGGGATTGGGAAGAACGGGCACAATAGTGATAAATTAAAATACAGGAAGATTTGTTAATGGTGAGTGGGTATGAGGCTGGAAGTGTTAGGGTGGAATGGTGAAGGAAACCAATTGGAGTTTTTCCTGAGTTTGTTGACTTGGTGGAAGGGTGATTGTAGGTAAGAAAGTACAATGTTCCAATCAGGTTTAAAGATCTCATTGTTGACAAATGATTTCCATGGCATAGAGGAAAAGGCCAAGTAAATTTTTTTATAAACTAGGGAGATGGAAACATTGTTTTGTGAGAAAGATGGGTAGAGTGATGGTTTTCTAAAGTACTAAAGCTTTTATTTATGAAACGGACAGGGCGGCATCTTGCTCTTATCATACTTTCCGACTTCAAGTGGGGATGGAAAAGTGACAAGGATGGTTTGGTTGAAATTTTAAGGCAGTTTTAAAAAAGAGAAAGTTGGGCATAAGAATGTAAGTTATGCAGGTGGGGAGAGTCCTGTAGGCTTTGGAGACATGCACATGAAAGGGCCATGAAGTGTGAGCATTATGGCTTAGTGCTGCCAGTAGGGGATCAGCTAGAAGATGGAAGCTAGTCTCTTAAGATGCAACAATGCCTAAAGAAACTGCTTTCTCAGGAGTGTCTGTCCTGTCCTCTACCCACCCTTATGAGCTGGATTAGAGGAGATGACTAAAACAAGTTTTTTCCCAGTAGTGGATTTGCTGATAAAAGTAACAAGTCTCCGACAAAGGCAAGGCCAATATACCATATCATCCAGGTACTCAGCAAAATTAGAAGATGGAAAGGGAGGTTTAAGAGAATAGATCTTACAGGCATGCTCAACCCCTTTTCCCCCGTGGCCTATTCCCAGCTGGTGCTGGAACTGCAAGGGGAGGTTTGAGTCATATTAAAATGACTAGGTAGATAGAATGCTGATGAAATGTTCTGTATCTGCATCATACATGGTTTCTTATTATTTCAAACCTATTTGTATCAGAGTGACAACATGAAGCCTGTATAAATATTCTCACCTATCTTACCTAAAAATGAAAAGTTCATTTGATATGTCAGTGGAACCCATGACCCAAATGACCCAATGTAGCAATTACTGGAAAAAAAAACATTTTGAAAGAAATGATTTGAGACAAGCTAAGTAAAAGTCAGTTTTGGGCTTATTAAACAGACTGGCAACCTGATTTTTAGAGATACCATTCACTATCATTTCTGGAAAATTAGTTTTCATGGTGACCTAATTATACTTTAATGCAAATTTAATGATGACTTCTATTAACATACATTGTTGTGTTTGTTATTAATCTCTTCCTGTGCCTAATTTCTAAATTAAACTTTATCATATGTATGTATGTAAGAAACAGAATAGGGTTTGTTACTGTCCTCATTGTCAGGCATCCACTGGGCCTTGGAACCCTATGGGTAATAATGGAGGCTACTACTTTATGTGAAATACCTACCCAGTCCTGATCAACTAGAACATTGGATTACACAGAAACTTAGATGTTAATATTGAGGAGAAGGTAAAACATTCACACAAAGGTTCTTTAATGAATAAGAAGAGTATTTCATGTTCCATAATTGTTTGAAACATCCAGGAGTGCTAGGTCCCTTATCTCCTCTAGAAGTGTGTACAGGCTTTTTCCCTTTGTTTGGCAATATTCTTGATAATCTTCCTGAATGAGGTTTACTTTGACTTCTTGGGCAAGTTGAGCTTCTTCCACAGATCTAGTTACTTCTTTAACTAAATCACTCTTTAGTAGGAGGGAACTCTGATGAAAATGTTCTGTATCTAGTGTCATATATGGCTTGCTGCTTATTATGTCAAGCCTGATTTTATCAGAATGACAACGTGAAGCCTGTACAGATATTCTCACCTATAATAAAAGAGAAAGTACATATTATTAAAACACTATTTTTCACACTGAAAACAATGCTTAATATAAATACATACTTACTGTTACATGGTCAAACAAATGGAATGTAACAGATTCCCCTCCTGTTGTAGTAGAGGTGATTTTGTCTTGAAATCGTTGAAGGGATCCTGGTTTCCATTCAGATCGGCTGTCTGGGCCACAGGAGATCACTAATCCATCTTTATTTTTTAGATAAGCAGCACCTTTAATCCCAAATCTGAATCATTGTTAAAATAAAAATGCAGATATAATATATTCTTATTATTCAGCTCTCGAATATTTAGCTAAAATGCTAGATTTTCTTCTTAAAAACTTTTCCAAGATTTAACTCCAAATCATTTCATGGAGCAGATGGGAACACGGTATTTTGCTCAAGTAACTAAAATCCTAAAACTGATGCAGATGTACTAGATTCTAATCTTTTATAGTTATATAGTGAATTACATATTACACTTGTGCATATGACAGCTAAATAGTTGCTAAAATAAATAAATCATTTCATGCTGTTTGTTTTCTACTTTAACTATGGTATCTCTTTCCTGTTATTTCAGAGGTAACATACCTTGGTATAAATATAAGCACACCATTTGTTCTAATTGAATAAATAACCCCGTCAGATATGCAACGCTCTTCAACTTCAGGGTCTTTATCTTTAAAATACATGCACTGGAAGAGCTCTGTGGACTGCTTCTGAGAGTGCTGTGCTGCCTGTAAGAAGAAACACCATCTGGAAGAGTGGTGGCAGACTTCCCTGACATTCCCTGAAGACACAATTCATATTCCTACAGAAATAACATCTTTAAAAAGGTTAAATATAATAAAACTATTAATACAAATACTCTCTAAGTTAAATCAGTTTTTGTGGGAACCTAGCCAATCTAGTTATCATCCCTCAAAAGCAGAATAGAAAATTGTTTAAGAAAGCAATGTTTGTTATTTAGAACCTGCTCATAATTCATCAAAATATGTCCCGAAATTTGGGACGTGTCCATTTCAGGTAGGTGAAAAGTATCATATCTATATGATATTTATTTTCAAGTCAACCCTACCAGAATCCTGTTAGGGGAGTGTAAATTAGTATTATTCTGGAGGATAATTTAGTAAGGTACGTCAGTTTTATTGTGTCTACCTTTTGACTTAGCAACTACCACTAGAGATCTATCCTGGCAGTAATTTGAAAGGTCTGTAAAATGCATAAGGGTGAGTGTAAACTGGATCGCCTAGAGCAGTGTGGCCCAACAGGCCTTTCTGGAATGATAAAAATGTTCTGTGCTCCCCTGCAGGCTGCTGTTGAACACATGAAATGACTGAGGAACAGAACTTTAAAAAATATTTTTAATTTTAATTTGAATATCTAACATGGGTAGTGGCTATAATTTGGACAGCACAGGACTAGAACACTGGGTATAGAAAATGAAGCATTCAGGGAACTAAACATTAGGGAACTCTGATGAAAACATTCTGTATCTAGTGTCATATATGGCTTGTTGCTTATTATTTCAAGCCTGACTTTATCAGGTCTCAAATTTTCTGTATCACCAAATGCTCGAGTTCTATGATGTACACTATTGTAGCCTCTATCAATAATATTAAACAGAATACAAAACAGCTTCTAATACAGTGATGTAAAGATATTGAGATGGTGAACTAACAACAATATATTAAGTGGAAAAGTAGATTTCAAACAACGGGAATGGTATATTTTTATAAATAAAAATCTTAGCATGATCTAGAACTGTTAATAGTTATCTCTGGGTGGTAAGATAGGTGATTTTATACATTTCTACATTTTGGAAAAAACAACTAATCTAATGTTAAATATCACAAATTCACATTAAGTTACTTAAGAACACTGGTGCGCCTTGGTGGCCTAGTTCCACATAGATCCCAAGGTCCCATGTTCAAGGCCAACGGTCAGGGAGAATGGCCAATTAAACAACTAAATAAAAATCTTTCTTCCTGCCGGCCTACCTATTCTCCTTCATTCCTGCCTGCATCTTTAAGTTACTTAAGAATGTTTGTAAATTTGTTGAAAGGCACTCAACAAACTTGAAGTTTTTCATGTTATTTCACTGGTTGGAATAACTTGAGAATTTTAATTTTGTAGAATATATACTTTATTTTCATACAAATAAAGCTGATACTCTCCTAGGAAAAGCGATGTTAGAAACAAAACAACAGATACATCTCATTAAAATTCAAGGACAAAGGCTGATTACCAGTGAGGAGTGGGGAAGGAAGGAAGGTATGAACAAAGTGGTGGTAAAGGCACTACAACTCTGGTAGGGGGTATGGTGTGAAATGCACACAGACAGCGAGAATTCAATATCCTAAAATTCATATAGCAGTGTAAACAACAAACAAACAAAAAATTCCCTTACTCGGTTTCTGTTGTTGATATGTCTGCATAATTCCTCAAGATCTTTGTTGCTGAGCAAATTTTCCTTAATTTCAATTTTCTTATCTTTTGAAATGGCTGCCATTAGTAATCGGTGTACTATAATATCTGAATATCTTCTTATTGGGGAAGTAAAGTGAGTATATTTATCTAATGCAAGACCTTGAAAAGAAACCAAAAGATCAGAATAAAAATATTTTTTAAACAATTTGCTCAAGGTTATGGCTACACAAAGGAAAACTTTATCACTCACCATAATGCTGGAACTCTTCCTCTGCACAGGATCCAGTGGAGAAATACAGTGCATTAGACATAGCTTGCGTAGCCATGGATCGTAGCAACCTGTTTACAATGGGATCTTTGGGGTCGTTTGCGTTATCCAGAGAATCAGCCAGGGTTTTATTAGACCTGATAAAAAAATGGGAAAACCTTTATTTACCCTCCAGCAATAAATTTACAAGTCAGCACTCTGGGGGGAACCCTTGACTCATTAATCTGAATACCTTTATCTGTGAGTAGATTTTGGTACATTTAGGAAGCAACTCTTCTCAACTATAGAAATCTTGTTTGCTCTCGAAGTTTTAAAACAAGTTGTATTAGAATTTAAATACATTTCTTAAGTAGTAAAGAATAATGTGCAGCTGCCTATGAGGTTAATGTTCAACAAAATATATTTTAATTAGCACCCATTACTTAATAACAAAATAAATTCTATTTATAATCATTTAAAAGTATTTTATCTTGAAGGTAGGGAGCAGAAAGTCTCATTCTATGAGGGATGGTATGGATTTTCCTTGGGACCAGTGTCTTTAAGAATTGAAAGAAATAGGGCTCAAGTGCTAAGTACGTAGCTGGGACACGGGCCAGGTAAGGGCCAAGAACCCAGATTTGCAAAAACCAAAATAAATAAAATCGCTTCCTCCTTTTCCTTTCAGAAATGCTGCTTCCTCTTTTTCCTTCCAGGCTCTCTTAAAAAAAAAATCCAACGAACAGAAAAACGATGACTTCTGGCATTTGCCTTAGGGGCAAATGAAACGATCCAGAGTAAAAGTTTCTTTATGTCTGTATTATAAAGTGTAGTAGATCAAAATTATGCCTATACTTGTTTTTAAGTCTCTATGCCTGCATTATAGTAAATGTAGAGAGCCAAGAGTTTTATTCTATTTTTGGCCAAAGATCTGGCTGTCACATTTTAAGAACTACTGTAAGATAAATAAGTACAGCACTCATTCCTCCGCCCGCCTCAGTAGAGAGTTACCATGTATCTATGAAGAAGCCTTTCGCTTGAGCACATTGCCGGAGTTCAGAAAAGAACTCCTGGTGTGGTGGAGGGTGCTGGCGCAGCAAGGCCTGCTGGGGGAAGCTCTTCCAGATCTTCTTAGCTACCCAGTGGTTGGCCAGGACCATGCATTCAGCTACCGTCTCGTGGACTTCCAGGGGTTGCTTGGGGATGAGGTCATGGATGTTCTTTTTTTCATCTAGCTGTACACGAACCTCTACCCCTTCCAGTTCCAGGGCACCACAGCGGTCTCGTTTAGCCCGCACAT
The DNA here is from genome assembly GCA_004363575.1 of Solenodon paradoxus. Lineage (NCBI taxonomy): Eukaryota > Metazoa > Chordata > Mammalia > Eulipotyphla > Solenodontidae > Solenodon > Solenodon paradoxus. The sequence goes on along the minus strand of RJWH01000217.1, from coordinate 188,528 downwards.
GGCGTGCTACGTCAGTCAGCTTTCCTATTGCCCACACTAACTCCTCTAGCTTGGCTTGTTTGCTCTTCTCATCCAAGTCACTGAATTCTGGAATATCATCAGTAATGCTGAAGTTTCCATCTAGCAGTTCCTGGGCGGCTTCGTAAAACAATTTGTATGCAGATCGAATAATGGTTCTGCCATACCACACCTTCTTAATTTCATAGGAGGTTTTATCCAATTCCCACATGACGCTTACAGCGTACCTACAAAACCAGTAACACTGAGTTATTCTCTTCTCCATTTTTAAGCAGAGCTAGATCCCAAATACAATATTGAAAGAAATGACATTGGTATAGGTTTCTGGTCTAATATCTGAGTTCAAACAGTAAAACAAAAAATACTTTAAAATAAAGTTGCCTATGATCTGTTGCACTCTGAGCAAATCTGAAATGATTTCACATGTAATATTACAAACTTTCAGTTCTCTGTTTTGATTAGCGTAGTACAAATCCCAGAGGATGACCCTCAGCTATGATATCAGTCTTGAAGGGAGTTTAATTAGCAAACATTCTTTCAACAAAGAACCATTTTGCTACCAAACCATTCTATTTAAAAGTATACAACTCATAAAAAGCTAGTTGTCCTAATGTGTACAGTGCTCTTGTAAATGAATTACTAATCAAGAACTCAAAAGAAAATGCAAGGAACATGAAATAGTTCACAGAAAAGGATACATAAGTGGCTGTTAAATATACAGAAGAATGTTTAACTTTACGCATAGTGGGAAAAATGCAAATAAAACCACTAAGATGTTATTTTCATCTATCAAATTGGCAAAGATAGAACAATACATGTTTTGGAAGGCTGTGGGGAAATGAATGTTCTCAAACACTGATGGCGGTAGTGCAATCTCTACAGAGGACACAAATGTATAAACCCTTTGACAGAGAAATTCCACTTCTAGGAATTTATCTTCCAGATAGATTTTACTTGAAAAAAATCAGTCATTTCATTTGTAACAGCACAGGATTGGAAGTGATTCAAATAGCTAGCTCGGTAATTGTTAATAACATGGAATGACCTCCGAGATACATTAAGCTAAAAACAAAAGTAAGGTGCTGAGCAGGCATGCCACCATTTGTGTAAAAAAAGAAAGACTACGTATCCAAACCTGTGGATTCTATGCCTAGAAAACTAAGAAATTGGTAGCTGAGGAAAAGTGGTAGGAAGGAGTCTTTTGCTAAATATCTTCTGGAACCTATAATTGTCGACTATATGGCTTTTATTATTACTGTTATTATAATATATAATGTAAACTTTAACTACAACAAACAAACTGTAAGTCATGATCTTGCAGAACAGTCTGAACCAGGGATCAACATGTGCACCAAGTTAAATGAATTTCTGCCTAGACTTTAGCTGACTTTTAAAAAGTCAACAAGAGAGAAAAGCAGCCTCATAGAGAAAAAGAGGAAAGGTCAGGGCAAACTAGAAATCCACGAGAAATAGAAGTGGCATGGGGGGTGGTGTAGAGGATACAGGGGAAAGTGGGGCAGTAGAACATACTGGAAAGAAGAGAAACGAGCACCAGTTACCACAGAAGGGCCAAAACAAGTTCTGAAGATAAAAATAGTGAACAAACTCACCTATCAACACCTCCCAGGAGTGAGCACAAATCAGCACTGAGGATGGAGGGCAGCATGTCATAGCGACGGTCTGCTAAGTAGTAAGTGGTGGCCCTGTGAATGACACACATGTGGGTATGTGACCTTCAGCAGCAAGAAGCAGAACTGCTGACTGCATGGGCTGCAGTGAGGTAAATGGCCAAAATCTCAGCACAAATTCCCCGAGGCTGTTGCTTTTCATAAAGTGCAGCAGACTAGGTAATAAAGCTATTCCCATGTTTCCACTTTCCTAAGTGATACTGCTTTGGGCAGTATTCTTCCACTGATATAAAAAAGAGGAAAAGTGACATGAATCCTAGTTGTGCAAGAAAAATTAGAGTGTAATGATCCCGTACTTATATAAAACTGTATTACTACATGAAAAATCTAACCATTTCAATTCATAAGGAAACAGTTGTAAAAGGTTATTTTTTAAAAAAGAAAGGTAAATTGATCAAGGTTTTATTTTTCTAAAGGGAAAGGGGAAATGGACCTCCAAATTTTTTTTCTGGAAGGAATATTCAGAATTGCATAAAATTATAAAATCTGCTCATCCTAGAGGAGCAGCAGCTAGCTCAGTCGCCTCTGAAGGAGTAAGCCACATACCCCAGGGTTTGAGTCCCAGGCCTGGCGGGAAGCAACCAGTGTGAACAACTAAATTAAAATAAAGATACTTCTTCCTCATCTCTCTTCCTGCCTGCCTGCTTGCTTTCATTCCTGCCTGTACCTTTCCTTTTTCTTTCAATTTTTTTTTTAAAGGAAAGGTGGAGCCAGGAATGAAGGTGAGTATACAGGCAGGTAGGAAGAAAGAGGCCAAAGAAGCACTTTATTGAGTTGTTCACATTGGTTGCTTTCCCCCGACACAGGGTCTTGGACCTGGGACCTTGGGATGTGTGTGGGATGGCTCCCAGGTGTCCTAGACTGCTGGGCCATCAGGGCACCCCCTGTACCACCTTTCCTTTACAAAAAAATCTCTTTAATTGTAAAATTTTTGCTTTGAAAACATTAAACTAACACAGATACAAAATATAGTCACACATACATAATCATAACACTGATTCCAAATAGCATTACCTTGTTCTGGCTTCAATATCAATATAAGAATTTGATGCCACAAAGTGTGTTACATCTGCAATGTGGACCCCAAGTTCCAGGTTGCCATTACTTAAGGTTCTGATAGACAGTGTGTCATCCACATCTTCGCAACCTTTGGGGTCAATACTGAAAACGAGATGGGTTTTCCTCAGGTCTTTGCGTTTTCGTTCCTCTTCAGGGCTCACCTTCCAGGGATTTTCTGGTGTGTTTACTGGCATCTCACACATCTGTTCAAGGAGAGGCCAAATAATTAGCAATTCATGCATCACAAGTTTCTATAACAATCTAATGCTCAGTGTGGCTTCATAGAAATTCCATTCATTTCCTATTACCTTCTTCAATTACCCTATGTTTGCTTATTTTGATAAAAAAAAAAAAATGACTTATTAGGTGCCTAAGATGTGTCAAGAACTGTGCTAGGTTCTGGAAAGTCAGGAGTCAACAGGAAAGATAAAGTCCTCTGTCACTGAGGACCCTACAGCCCTCAACATTCACCAGCCTCCTTAGTTATGGTGTTGCAGCAGGAATGAATGGTGGCTTGTAAACAGTACGTATCTATTCCGAAATTTTTCAAATTATCCATTTGTTTAAATATAGTTGAACTTTTAATTCAAGCCAAGCCCTGACAAAAAAATCAACATGTCCCAAATATTAAAAGCTTATTATTTAAAGATAATTTAAGCAGGATCAATCTAGGGCATTTTCTCTCCATTATTATCTGTTGAAGCCATCAATTTGCAGTTAAGTAGGCTAAATAAGAAGAGAGAATTTTAGTCCTGTGAAGTATAATCCATGCTTTATTTTATTCTAACATTTTCACTAAGCGCTGCCAAAACAAGTCAACAAATAATTTCCAGAAACTCATGTTAAACATAAAAATTTAATGGTATAAAATATTCTAAAATACTTTACTATTATTGCTACAGTTCTGTCAAAAACGATGACGAAAATAAGAACACCCATACACTCTTGATGGCAATGCAAACTGGTCCAGTTTTCAGAGAGTCATCTGTCAATCCATGGCAAAAGCTATCTAAATTCTTTATGCCCTTTGACTTGCAATCTCACTTTAAGGACCACGTTCCAAGGAAAATGATCAAAAAGATTTTTAAAAAGCAAACATGTCTTAAGTAGCACTTTTATAATACTGAAAAATTAAATCATTCCAATGTCCAACAACTGAGGAATGCTTAAACAAACTAGAGCACATCAACACACAGTAATCGCCACAACTATTAAAAATAAGTAGGCTATGTCAATATTCAGAAATAATTTTAAGTGAAAGTAGAACATAAGATAATATGTGTACACTATGAATAGAGCTATGCAAAAGTAATAAACAAGATTTATGAAGATTTACAAAGATCATAAAGTGATAGAAACAGCCGATGTTTTATGTTTGTGGTTTTTTTGTTTTCTGTAAAGGTTACAAATACTATTTTGTAATGAGCGTGCTTTTTTGACTCCTGGGTTACAGGGGTTTAGAACCCAGGAAGCCTTTCCTTGCAGCTTTCTGCAAGCTCTGGGCAATGATTCTGACACGCCTTGCAGTGTGGCGGATGCATGTGTTCTGACTATCAGACACTGACATATCATTTCGAAGCTCAGTTCAGTTGGAAAATGTAAAAATTTAAGAGCTTTGAGGCTAAAGGAAACTAATTTTGCATTTGATTGAAGCTGACTTTAGACTAGTCTGAACACAGAATAAAGAGCTAGAGTGTTCCATTATCTTCGGCTTTAGACAGTGGGCTGCTACGTAAGATAAAGATTTTTCCTTCTTAATGATGAAAGAAGCAGCAGCAAAAGCAGAAGGAAAATGTACAAAAATGTCTTCCACCAGAGCAAAGGACTACGAAGAAATCTGACCTGCACTTCTGAAAAAGGAACAACTGAAATACTGTTTTCCACCAGGATGGTGGCAATTTCTCCTTCCAGATCTCCGATTCTTCCTAAAACACGCACAAAATGTCCATTTGGATACACGGATGTGGGCTCCCAAGAATCGATGCGCACAACCACCCTGAAGTCCTGCATAAAGAGAGAAAACAAATGCAAAACCAGAATCAGGTACATGATAATCAGTCTATGAAGCACCAAATAAACAAGAGCATCCTAAGGAGTGCAGCCAATTTGCAAATGGTGGTGTTTTTGGTTTTTTGTTAAATTCTTCCTGTTTTAATAAATTGCTGGATGGTGTGTAAATGCTTGGCCCAGTGCTTCGAAGGGAGGCATTGCCTTTATCTCAAACAAATGGGCTGGAAATTTTAGTCTGTTCAAGAAAGCCAACTGTCATACCTTCAAGTTAATGCTTGAGACACACAGGAAAAACCCAATTATGGATCATCCAAATTAATTGTCAAAACAAAAAAAATCTCAGTTTTGTGGCTAGGAATCACTTTCCAATTTCTTTGAAGTCTGAAGACATCCTCTGACTGGGGAGGAAGGTATCAGTGCGAACCGAAACCCACCACCCCCTGAATTCCAGCAGACCATAGACATAGAAAGCACTGCGTGTCGCTGCCCTGGGAAAGCTTGCATCAGGCTTGGAGTCATGCAGGTGCACTGCGCCCTGGTCACTGGCCGGGGACACCCTGCTTCTAACATTTCAGGTACAAACTGCAAAACATTAGGCAGATTAAACTAGGCGATGCCTACACTCTTTGCCACAGGAAAGGTTAATCTCTAACTTTTTTGTTTATGTCTTCTCTCCAGTGCTATATTCCTTTATGGATAATCGATTCGGTGAAGTACCACTACATCATCCCTACAGGGCAGAGTGATCGTATTTCTATATCGCTTGCTGGAAGAAAGCTTGTTAGCGTTGGCAAAGTGTATCTACTGAAAGTTTCTGTGTTGGACAGCTGGGTAATGTATGTTCTCTCTAGCTGTCCTACACAGCTCTTTCTAGGACGCTTGCTCTCCAGTCTTCATTTATTAACCAAGGACTACTTAATAGATGGTCCTATATATTTAGAATTTTTTAGAAAACAGGATTGCGAATGCCAGATGCCATCAATGATTTATCCCTTTTTATGCAAAGGAATTAATGAGGTTTCCTGGTACTGTTCAAAAGCTGGCAAAGACAGGAAGAAGAGAGGAGCATTGCAGCGTCAGTTACCTGGAGGGTTTCGGCCTGCTGCGTGCTAATTCGGATTTTGGGAATTCGGTAATCCCAGGGTGTAACTAGGATTTTCTGAGCATTTTTGCCCTGAGATTGGACTTCTTCTTTGGATGGAAATGTCACCACATAATCCCGCCAGTTCTTCTGAAGGATGCCCACCACTCTGCCTTTGGGAAAACAAAACAAAGTCTTAGCCGATAAGATGTTACCTGTCTAGATGCTGACCAGTCAGCAGAAATACGGTCTTATTTTTCCCAGCATCCCCACACGAGTCAAGAAAGGTTGATACATTTGCCTTCCTAGCATTTTATTATTAAGATGGATCACTTTTTAAAAAGATGGATTATTTTTAAAATAACATCGTCACTATGCCCTTTCTTCTGTGACATTTAGAACATTCACCAGTCCCACCTTCTCTTTTGCCGTTATCTTATCAACTCAGGTTTAGATATGTTGGGAAAAGTCAGTGATATTTCACTTTTTAACCCATGCCTTCTACTATGCATTTTCGCTGTCTTTCTTACGTTTTCCAATAGCCAAGATAATTTGGTTCAAAACTGAAAACAGGAAAGAATATAAACCATAAGCCTGACACACCATACTTCTAATGATCACTGGCTGAAGTCAAGAAAAAGACCAAACTTGAATATGTTTTCCATTTTTGCAAATACTTATTGAGCCCTTACCAGGAGTGAGGTCCTGTCCTAGGTGCTAGGAATATAGTAATATCAAGTAGACAAAGTGCCTGATTTCCCAGAGTTTATATTCTAGCATGGGTTTTATGGGGTGGGAAATAGACAATAAAAAATAAACATCTCTGAGGTAGTGATGACTGCCAACAAAGACACACAGTGGGGTAAATTGTGCAAAGCTGATCACGCATCAGAAGGGGCAGCTATTTTAAATACAGTGACACTTGAGCAGAGACTCCAATGAAGTGAGGAAATGGGGTATGAGGATGTTTGGGAAAGGCTTGTTTCTTGTGGCTGGTCAATGTGACAGGAGTAGAATGATGAAGAGGACAAGGTCAGAAGGCAGCCCAAGCCAATGGAACTGGGTAGGCCCCAGGGAGGACTTTGAATTTTGTTTTGAGGGAGACAGCCGCCGTTGGAGAGTTTTCTAAGAGACATGACAGAACCTAAAACCTTTAGAAAGGCCATCGTGGCTCCTGTGTAGGGACAGGACTAGGAGAGAGCCATTGTGAGCGCAGGGAGACCAAGGGGGAAGCTGATGAGGATGATCATGCCAAGGGGTGCCAGTGTCCAGATCAAGAGCGATATGGCGGGTGGGGTGTGGGAGCAGCTGGATTCGGGCCATCTGCTAGAGTGAGAGCTAACAGGACTTGTGGCGTGTGAAAGAAAAAGTCAAGGACAATGCCAAGGACTCTGGGTTGACCAACTGTAAGATGAACTTGGCCTTTATTGAAAAGAGGAACGAATACTCAGGGAGGAGCAGGCTTGGGGGTAGAGTAACAACTAGGCATGCTAGGTGTGAGATACCCATGAGACATCTAAGGGAAGATGCCAAATAGACAACTGAGCAGACAAAACTGGAAGCTGAGGAAGGGTTTGGGCCGGAGATACAAAGCTGGAGGATGATGTACATCCAGGGGCCGGGGTTCTCAACAGCCAAGATAACGAACAATGAAATAAAAGAAATAAAAATGCTCATCCTCTCTCTTCCTGCCTGCCTGCTGACCTTCTACTGCCTGCACAATTGAAAAAAAAAAACCCAAAAAGCCAGAGGACCGAATGAGAGCTGCTTGAGAGGGCGAGCAGAGGACATGAGAGCCAGAGGAGTCCAGGTGTGTCCAAGAGGCCGATAAGATGGAGAGAAACCAGGAGAGGAACCGGGAGAGGAACCGGGAGAGGAACTGAGAAGAACAGACAGCAGAGTGGGCAGCCCAGGCAGTGATCAGCTGGCCCAATGTGGCTGGCAGGTTTCAGACATGAGGACAGTTGGCAGTGAGGGTACCAGTGCCTGGATAAGAGGTTTAGGGGGAGGGGTCGCACGCATTGGGCAGGGAGAAAGTAGAGAGAATTCAGAATTAACTGTTTCACTGGGTCTTGCAATAAACTGAAACAGAAAAGGACAGTAGCTGGAGGGGATGGAAGACCAGAGAGGGTTTTGGTTTTGTTTTGTCTTCAGACAGGTGATGGTGCGCCCTGGTAGCTTAACAGTTAAGTTCACTGCTCACAGTCCACATATATCTCAGGGACTTGGGTTCATGACTTGGAGCTAGGGGAACAACCAAATAAAAATAAATAAAATGCTCCTCCTCTCCCTACTCGTCTGCATCTTTTCTTTAAAAAAAAAGAGATAGGTGATAGCACAACATATTTGGGTGCTGATAACAATAAACTCAGCTTGCAGAGAAGGGCACCGACAATGCAGGAAGAGAGATCTTACCACATGTTAGTAACTGCAGTGAGTCTGGATTGTCAAGGAGAGAAAAATGGGTAACTGGGTGACTTTCCAGCTAATTCACCTGTGGGCATGGGCTCACTTGGAGACTCTCCTGAGGCCTTGTCATCACTGTCATTCTCACACAGGGCGGCTGTTCTTCCCTTCCATTCACTTTTAGGGAGCAGTTCCACAGCAACCACGTCTCCATGAATTGAGCGGTTCTGAGCCTTCGCCCCGTGGATGAGTATGTCACTGACTAGACCTGTGTTTGGGCAGCACAGAGAAGCCCCATAAAGCCGAAGGGGCTGTCACACCAGTGAGACAGTTCAAACATAAAACATTTGTAGTTTAATTAGCATTCCTGCGAATAAACGCTTTCTCCTTTCAAAGGTGAAGTCAAATTTTTTTATTCTGCAGGGTAAGATGAAGAAATACTGCCACCAGGTCACACTTAGAGTGTATTTTCCTAAGGGCCATACTTAACCACCTTTTAAGTCCCCTGCCTGAGACTACGTAAGTACTCTGGAAGTCTGTTACACACCTCCAGGGTCACACAGCCAGAGACAGGCCAGCAGGCTGATGAATTGGAGATACTGCAGACCTGATGGCGATAGAGCCCAGAGAAAGCCACTGCTCCGTTCTTCTTCGGCCCAGCCATGCCCCCTTGACTACGAGAGGTTTTTCCACCATGTCATTGCAGAACTAGCAACTATACTCTGTTATAATCCAACTTATTTACTCATTTTAATTACTTTTCAGATGATTCCAGTAAGGCATACTCAGGCAATACATGGTAGTATCTTAAAATCACAAAGTGCCTGGGTGGCAGGGTCAGCCCCATCTGGCCAGGTGTGTGATCTTGGTCAGGTGACCTTGCTTCTCTGTTTCAGCTCCCCCACATGTAATCCTCGATGTTCTCATGAGTACAAGGAGGAAAACATAGTACCTATGTTAAGTGCTTAGGCCAGTACCTGATATATGTAGTAAGCACTCAATAAAATATTAGCTAGAATTATTGTTTTCAAGCTACAATAAATAGTTACAATAGTTTCAAGTTACAATAAAATAAAAAATTATGTACAAAAAGCTATGGAAAAAAACCCCAGCCTATGAGCTCCCATACTCCAGAATCCCACACACAGTGTAGTACATGGGAACACATGACGTGGCACATATGATGTGACAGTTCCAACTTTGCTTTCTTCTCTGTGTGCCATTAGAATAAAAGAGCAGTATGGAAATGTACAGAAGGGCTATACTGAACCTGAATCTTTACTGCTGACTCCTTGAAGTCGAACAAAAGCTTCTGTTTGTGCTCTGTGTTTGTTGACATTCAGAATTCCCTAAAAACATAGTAAAAATCAATGTAAAGCATTCCTTTATTCTTGGTTTACCTCCCAAAGTTATAGTCGGAAAAACTATATGGAAGAATCCCCATAATAGCTTTATGATCAATTTCTTTGGAGGAAATATTAATCACCAAAGTTTCTTTTCTCCAGAGAACATACCATCACTTTGAACTAATCTTAGCTGTACCGAGATTCAAAGTGCCAGGATCTATCTTACCTAAGTGATGAGTGGCCTTTAAAAAACCTTCCAAATATCCTCCCAGGAATGCCATAAACTTGATTACCAACTTGGAAGCATTAGTCTCTCCAGGTATACTCATTTAAAATACCTATGCTTTGGGGAGACAAAGTTAGTTTTATCTGATCCCTTCCCAGAACCCTGACAGCATATCAGTTCTAGGTCCTAGGGAATCATGAAGGAACCCTTGAAAGGTGCAGGAAAATGGCAAAGAAGCCAAATTTCACCAATTCTGGCAAACTTCCAGACCTAGATTTGAACATATATTCTCTTTTCTGGTGACGAGAGATTTTTACAAGTCTACTTGTTTGCTGCTCAGTATGGAGCCCAGTTTTGAACATTAAAGAGTAGCTCCAGTGTTTATAGGAAGAACAACTTCTAATTCACCTTAAACATCAAAGCCCTGGCTTACTCACTACCATTTCACTTACAGCCTTGGAAATGAGAAGCCTGTGACAGGAGGCAAGTAAAGAAGAGAGCACAACATACTGGCTGGTCCTGACACTGATTCTTCACACCACCCGCACCTGGATATAGCGCCCAGACTTTATGCCAGCCTCTAAGACCTCCAGGGGAAGATGCTCTGGGTACTCCTTCCCGTGGCTCTCCTGACTCTCGCTCTCGCGCTCCCGTCGAGACTGAAGGATGGACTCACACAGCTCGTGAGCAGCCTTCAAGTCAGGCCAAAAATTGTCCAGGTAAATCTGTGTTTAACAAAGGGACAAGAGAAACATGGTCAGAAGAGAAGTCTTCACTATAGTGGTATTATAAAAAGTCCCCAGCAGGAGCCACTGGCACGAGTCCTGAAGAGATGGTGGGTAGGTGTCACCGTCCCCAGCTTTATGCTGCCAGTCCAGTGTCTCCCATCTCCTCATGGAGTCTTGAATCCTTGCCAAATGAACTCAGGGAGGCCTCTGACCATGGAATGCTTCCACTGCCCTGCTTTCTCTGTACTTTCAAATCTCTCTGTACACATACATGTACACACGCACGCACGTGCACACACATACATGCATCTGGTCTGCCTGTGTGGACACATGTCTCATTGCTGCAGATAATGGTCTACAGTGAACAGAGAGGAAAACTTCCTCAGATGCCTTCTTGTTTGTTGTTTTTGTTTTTTTTTAAACCTAGAAAGAAACTTAAAAAAAAAACTACATGAACATGACAAGGATTCAAGTTTCCCACCCCCCAACCACCGGCTGATCATATGAGCAGATGGGGTTTCTCCCCTGACCAGCTCTCACCGGACTGAGTCCTCTGGGACTAGCCACAGATGTGGCAGTGCTCCTCACGCAGACACTCAGTGTCGCTGTGAGTGGGAAGACCTGGCACAAAACATAACTCTGAAACACGTGGTCAGTGTTCCCTCCAAGGGGACTTTGACTGTTACTGCAATGCTTGGCATGAGTCTTTCAGGGAGGTCAGAAACCAAACCCCAGGGGGGACCACCCACAGATGAGTGCAGCGAGTTTGGCTGTGTGACCTCTACCTCCTTTGTCCAGAGTACACTCCCTCCAATGTTTGACGCTCACTAAAGAAAATTAAATGTATGTGAAATTTAACTCAACTTTTTGTCCAAGAGTCTGGCACTTACTATTTTCTCAGATTAAATAAAAAAAAAGATCCTTACTAATAATTCCAGTATTTCTCCCTGTAATTTCAGGGTCCCAGACAAACTGCTTCCTCTCTTTCTGTTATCCTTCTGTAAATTCTGTCTATACTGATGTCAATACCCCAATTTTATGGTCACTTGTCACGTATCAACACCAAACTTTTGCCACTCTGAAACATCTCTTCAAAAGAGATTCACTGTCTATAAGCTTCCCTATTTCCCCCATTTAACCTCAAGTCCCCACAGAAAATTCTAGGCTTCCCTCTCATCTGAACTTCACAGCATCTTTTTATCTGCTATCATTCACCTCTATGACGCCCTCGGTCATACAGTTTGCTTGAGAAACGCTGTATAAAATAAAACTGTACTATACTACTGAGCTACAAAGAAAAGCAATTTTCACAAAAAGTAGAAAAATGTAATTTTAGTCAACTGTCCTCTGCAGGAACAAGACATGATGTATTGCAACAGAAAAAACAAGTGACACTGCCATTAATATCCAGCGCCCCTGGAATTCTCTGGCATGCCAGAACACTTTTTTATAGCAGGGCCAAGAAAATTCTATTGGCAAATCTTTAGCAATACATGCACCTGGGAACCCTTATAGAACCTACAATTCAAAATTCAACTAGACTTTCTGTAAACTGACAAGGGTAATGGAGGGTCTCATTTTAGTTTCTGAATCAAAAAACGTTATCAACCAGTGGAACTTGATTGACCAACTGAGCAGACAGAAGAGACCAGCAATCTATTAAGGGATTGACAGTCATCTGACTCTCCTAAAGACACCTAAGAAATATGAGAATGGTGTTGCTAAGACAGTCTAAGGAAACTGTTACCAATAATGCCCTCGTGTCTGTGATCTGTACACCACTCTGACCTGACAGTCTTCGTGTAAATAGTATCACATCTACCCCTTCTTTTAACCCCAAGTGTATTATGAATGGGGAAGAGTGAGGAAGAGGAGATCAACAAGACTGGCCTTTAAACTAACACAGAAGATGGTACGGCATGGTGGTCAAGAGCTTTGGAGTCAGACTGCCTGGGTTCTAATCTTCACTCTGCCACTTTCCACAAGTGTGATCTTGGGCAAGCATCCTAGCCTTTCTGTGCTTGTTTTCTTGCCAAGAAATGGGAATTGAGGGAGGCCTGGTTACTCAGGTGCTAAGCTAGTGCCTGGGGAACAGTCCATAAATAGCCCAAGAACCCGGGTTCAAGGTTTGGGGCTGGAGGAAAACAACAAAAAATGAATAACTAAACAAATGGTTTCTTCCTCTTTTCTCTTCCTTCCTGCCTGCTGTCTACCTACCTTCTTTCCTCTTGAAAAATGGGTATGATAATATCTACCTGATAAGGTTATAGCAAGAATTAAATGAAACAGCACTTAGTGCTTAGCCTACTACTGTTACTAGTAGGTGAACCATGTAAAACTACCATTTTGTAGGTCAAGACAGCAGAATATTGGCAACTTTTATAAGATTCAACCTGTCATCATTATTGTTAGTGATATTATTATTTTAGCTATAAACGTAAGTGTACTGTCAGCAGGGGCTTATTGGATTGAGATCCTGGATGCTGTGAGCCTTACATTCCCAGGAGTTTGCCTGAACTTGCTGAAGTCAAGATTAATTACCTGGTGAGTAATAAAGAGATGAAACTTCTTGAATTCTTTTTTCATTCTGTGTTTTCCCTTTTCTATATTGCCAAAGAGATCTCAGGTACTTAGGGAATGAACACACGCACACACCCACCAGCTGGAAATACCTTGAAGGAAATCACAAACACTCCTTCTGTTTCACTTCCATACTGCTGAATTGCCTCTTCATCTTCTGTCACCATAACAATTGGCATCCTATTCTGGCAGTGGTGATAGTACCAAACGGCCGCATTGTAGATGCTCCTAGAAAAGCAAAGGGCACATGAGCCCTCCTGAGGCAGTCAAACACAAGCTATTGCTCAGAGCTTCACACTTGGCTTTTAATTGTCCATCTTCTAGTTTATATAAACAACAATTCATTCATTCAACAAATACTTGCTTGGCATCCATTATACATATGCCCTGGGTCAGGTACTCTGGGGTTACAAAGATGAATCAGAAAGTCCTTGACATCTCTTCTTTGCTAAGACATTCATCCACCACAGCAACTTCTTTCATTTCTTGATGTGTCTAGAAGCTATGAGCCACCTCTTTGAACACCTTTTAATTGGAGACCTGAGTCACACACACCACATGGGATGACAAACTAAGCTACAAGACTTAAATGATGAACAAAACAAGTATTTGATTAAGAGGAAAAACTAGGCTACAAGGAGATGAAGATCATAATCCAATAAGGTCTCGTATGGAACCACATGAGATATGTAAACATTTCTTGGAAAGACTGAACAACTGAAATGAACAACGAAATAAAATAAAGTACTTCTTCCTCGTCTCTCTTCCTGCCTGCCTGCATCTGCTCACCTTCATTTCTACCTTTTCTTTATTGTAATAAATAAATAAATAACCAAAAAGTGTCTAGGTTTGAAGAGGTGTGTTCAAGATGACTGGATTACATTTCCAATGAAACACACAAATTTGGACAATTTCTGTCGGCATCTGTTTCCCTCTCTGCAAATTAAGATGCTATGTAAGGTCTCTTTAGTTCTAGAATTAAAAAACAATAATGATTCAGCCAGGTGTATATACTGAGAACTACTATGTGCAACTGTGTAGTTAGTGTGATGACTATGAGGAATCACATGTGATCCAATCTAAACAAAGATTTGTTTTTCCCTTTCTGGTACTGAGCCCTGTAGGAACTTGGGGAATACTAGGACTCAGTATATATAAATGCTTACTTTGCTTTAGAGGATTAAACTATTTAGTGGTTATACAAATAAAGATGAAAATATTTTGTATGGATAAGAGCTTTGAAAGTTAAGGTCTTTTGCCCTCTAGATGAGTGTAGCAAAGGCCAAGGGTACCTGAGCCCACTTCTGACTTTAGCAGCTGGGTGGCTGCTCCATCCACCTCAATGGCCACCTAGTGGTGTTAACACTGCTGGAAAATCACCCTCCTCTTACTCAGAACCTTAGCCTCCAGCCTTCAAAGTGATCCCTAAGGAGTGTTCTCTGTGGCTTTTCAGAGATTCCCAGCAGCACTGGCCCTTAGTTTCCCACAGCAGCAAAACATCCTTTATTGTTTTCCTTCCTTTATCACCCTCCTCTTACTCAGAACCTTAGCCTCCAGCCTTCAAAGTGATCCCTAAGGAGTGTTCTCTGTGGCTTTTCAGAGATTCCCAGCAGCACTGGCCCTTAGTTTCCCACAGCAGCAAAACATCCTTTATTGTTTTCCTTCCTTCTCTGTTTCATTCTCCCTGTTTCCTCACCCCTACTTCTATTTCTTCACTCCTACTTCTGGGACTTGCCTCCTCCATCAATAACCCACAAATAAGTCCTTGGTGTAGGATCTGCTTTTAAAGCTGATCTAAACAATCAAAGGCTTTACCAAAGTTAATCTACTAGTTTCAGTTTTTTGTAAGAATGGTTGAGATATTATAGCAACCTATGCCAGAAAAGTTGAGATGATTTTAGCTTAAAGGAGGGCCCTCCCCACCTCATACATGCACACAAACAAGCACCGAAGCATGACCTCTGACCCCTGGAATGAGCCTTCTTGAGCCCTTAGGACCTGGGTACATCTATTTCCCTCATTACAATTTCTAAAACATACAATTGTGCTTTCAAATGGTATATCTAAAATATTGACACATGACATATTTCAGCAAGAATCAGTTTTGGAATAATTGTTGGTTTGTTTTGGCATACTATTTAACTCAAGTTCCAAACAGCCAACGATAAAGGATTAAAGAAGATGATGGTGTGAAAACTCACAGCAATTCAGTGCCATACCTGGTCTGCCACTTTTCCATGGACTCTCCTTTTTCCCGAGGGAGATAGCAGGACTGCTGGAATTCATTAGCAAAGAGAATGCAATCATGACGCGCATCCTTCAAGAGGTTTCGCAATTTGTTATACTGTCTGTGACACAGAGGGGAGAAATAAATCTCACATAGCAGGTATTCATCTATTGCCAGCTCTTGCTAAAGATTAAAAAAAAAAGATGAGGAATTTTAGAGCAGAAGATTGATTATTTAAAAGCAAAGAAGCATTTATTTGTACTGGTCTTCATATGCATAGCATTGCTGGGCTATTTCTTAATTTTTTTGCTAGAACGTGCTTGGGCAGGGCCTCATTACTTAGTTTGTGGATCAGTCAACCCCTCTTTTCCCATACAAGACTTCTGTCATTTATTGTATGGCCCTGCCCCACTTAGCCTCCTCTTCAAAGGCTTAGAGGACAGAGGCAAGTGGCTCAGCCTTTTATTTTTGCACCTCACATAGTTCTATAAATGGCATTAGGCATTAGTAAATCTTACTTTTGCTTGCAGCCTTAGAAATGGACATGTAAGACAAACTTGTTTGGGAATTTATCTGTGAATTTTACTTATGCCACCACATGAATGAGGGCTAGACAACAAATATAGTGTTAAGGTTATTCCCAGCAGGAGATCTTTCCGAGGATGCTAGCCAAAGTTGCAGACTTCAAAAATGAAGTGTCAAGTGGGTGAGTTTCTGAAGTCCTTTCTAACAGTCAAGATAGCATGAAATATAGACTATTCACTGTCATTTTAAGAGTGGTCAATTGTTTATTTAGAATTAAATTGATATTAGACCTGATGTTAAACTGACACACAATATATCCAAGGGAGATGACTGGTATTTAACATGCATTTTACTGTAATAAAATCGGTACCTCTAGCCTCATGTCTAGCCTGTCATCTCAGGTTTAAAAGAACATGAGCCTTTCCCTTAAAGCAAAGGCAGAACTCTCCAACTTACCCTCTCTAAGTAAACAGTAACCAATATCAGTGTGGTCTCCCACTTCATTAGAAAACAAGAAACACTTCTTTTATACCTATGATTTTGTGCCATCTTAAAAAAGAACCATCAAGCAATAGCAACTTACAGACTTGCCTAATAAACCATGGGATTCACTTTCATTTCTGTGAATGGCAGTTCTCCAGAGAATTCTATTGGGTGAACAAAAGCTTCACCCCAACCCCCACTGCTCTGAAATGCCTAGAACAGAGAGAATTTTCCCACCATCACAAAGATACACTTAAAATCATTTAAAGAACCTCTCAGAATATGCACAGGAGAGACTACGCTGTTGAGTGGTCCAGTGGTCATCCCTGCAGGATAAACAGATTCACCTTCTGCTTTACCACTTCTGCAATGCTTGGATTTTTTAAAAAAATAAGCACTTACTTGTTAAGCAACGACAACAAAAGATTTAAAAAGAGATCTTTAATAAGAAACATGTTTATTGGTAGTTTATTATTTCAGAGAAAATATTGAAAAAACATTAATTTTTCCCATTTTATCCTTCATAACTTTTGTACCCTTTATCATCACATTGTGAACACCCCCAATAAAGGACTTAACCTTAGTGCAGTTATTTGTTTACTAATTACCTCCCTTGGCACGCCCTGGGGGAGAGCAATTGGATCAATTACCTCTGAGGAGCAGAGGTCACACACCCCTGAACCTGAGTCCCAGAAGTGGGGGAAAATACTGATGTTACTCATAACTCGTGTGAGTAACTAAATAATAAAATGCTTCTTTCTTTTCTCTCTTCCTGCCTGCCTGCCTTCCTTCATTCTTGCCCGTACCTTTCCTCAAAAAAAAAAAAAAAAAAAGAAAAGAAATCTCCCTTACTAAACATCTTTCATTCATCAAATATTTGCTGTACCCCCCAGAGCCAGCTTCTTTGCTCCATGAAATGCCCTCAGGGGACAGGCTGGCTGTCCCATTGCTGTCCTCCATCTACAGCAGCCCTGCTCATGGTGAATAAAACAGAACCACTCATTTGTCAACACAAAACAAAACCCTCTCAAAATCTGAACTACCATCTGCTCTAGAAGTCCCACTTCTGGGTGTATATCCCAAAGAATTGAAGGCCATCCATATTCATTGCCGCATTATTCACTGTAGCTGAAAAGCGGATGTAAGCTAAGTGTCCATCAGTAGATGAGTGGATAAAGGTGGTACATACACACAATGGAATACTATTTAGCCTTAAAAAAAGTTTCAACAGATGCTATAACATGGATGAACTCTGAAGACATTACGGTGACTCAAATAAACCTGTCACAAAAGGACAAACACTGTCTGATTCCATTTATGAGTTTCCCTGAGGGGCTAAATTTATGAGAGACAGAAAGTAGAATGGTCACTGTCAGGGCCTGGAGGGAAGGGAAGTGGGGAGCCACTGCTCAATGCTACAGAGGGTCGGTTTGGGGAGAGGAAATCTGTGCTGGGAACAGATGCTGGTGATGGCTGCACAGCAACGTCAAAGTAGTCAGCTTCACTGAGCTGTACGCTAAAGAGGGTTAAAGTGGTGAATTGGGTTCTATGTGTCTTTTGCCACAATTAAAAAATAGCTATGCCAGTTGGCAACAAAACTCCAAAAGCCAGAACCACCCCTTGGAGCAGGAAAAGTGAAAGGAAAAAGTGCAGTGGAACAAGAACGAGGCATCTGGGAAAGACCTGAAGGGTGAATAAGAGTTAGCTGGATAAAGGGCTCAGGAGGAGAGAGGGGACAGAATTTCTGTTCAAGACAGCAGGCAGTCTGGCCCCTCCTTGTATCTTCAGTGCTTATCCCACAGCTTACCTCAATAACTGGTTTCCAAATGACCTCACAACACTGCGACATCAGTGATCCAAACACAAGATACTGCTGGCTCAGAACAAACTGACGTTTCCAGAACCCAGTTGCTCTTTTCCTAGGCTTCATACCTTCATTTTAGACCCAGGGATTCTCCAATTAATTCCTATCCAAACACTGATGTTCTACAAGCTAGACCCAGGGGCTTTACCACCAAATTAATGACAATCCATCTCAATGTTTAGAAACATACATATCTTAACAAAAATTAGTCTCCCAATTTTAAGTTTCACTCACATATATTTTCCTTAGACTGGATACTTCCATTTGTCAGCTACCTATCAGCCAGATAAAACAAATGAACAAATGGCACAAGAATATTAATGGGGAAAGCAGGAAATAAACAGGGACTCACTGAGGGTGACAGTTGGATTTTCTTGTAGGTGTATGAGCTTACAGTTATAATTTAATAGTGCATACATACAATGCAGTCATATATTTTTGTGAGTCAGTGTTAGTGATTCATGTGATAGATTTAGAAATATGAGTGTCCTACATAGAGCAAATGAACGAGCATCATGGTGCTATCAACAAATTTGGCCTGAATGATAGAACAATAGTTTCTGGTAATCAAATACAATAAGATTATCTTAAATTTGAAAAATTCCAATCATAGAGAAAAACTTGAGTTCCTCTGGACTGGCGTAGGTGTTTTCCAAATCTCTGTAATCTAAACATTTCAAAAAATTCTTTAGGGGAACAGCTAAATTTACTTTTTCTTAGATTTTTTAAAAAACTATTTCTATTCAAAGGTGACCTTCACTACAGATGTAACATCTC
This sequence comes from Solenodon paradoxus, assembly GCA_004363575.1. Taxonomy (NCBI): domain Eukaryota; kingdom Metazoa; phylum Chordata; class Mammalia; order Eulipotyphla; family Solenodontidae; genus Solenodon; species Solenodon paradoxus. The sequence continues at coordinate 169,510 of RJWH01000217.1, read as the reverse complement.
CTCCCCTTGCTGACGATACTCTCTGGGGATTAGAGGTGGGTACCGCAGAACCAGTGGGGGAGACACATGCAAGTGAATTCTGTACTCAATGTGGTTTTTCTTCAACCAGTTTTCATAGATTCTTGGTAGGGTCTTGTAGACTTACTTTCAGAGGTGCTTGAGTTTTTAATAAGATTTTAAAAGTTTATGTTTCCATTTATACTAGGTCATGCTAAAAACATTTTTAATATGGTATATTTTGGACCATCCAAATGACTGCCTTCTAATTGCACTGCCATTTGGTGTCAGTACCTACCCTTCCTGAGACCTCAAACACACCTCAAAGTCATGACCTCTCCCCCCTGCCCCTTAGACCTTCTCCAATATGCTGATTCTTACCCAATTACCGAAGTCAGATACCTGTTATCCTTGATATGACTCTCCCTGATCTCACGTCTCTAAATTCATTACTAAATTCTACAGATTAAAAAATAACTTTATTGAGATAGAATTCACACACCATAAAATTCCACTCTTTTAAAACATGCAGTGCAATGGTTTTTAGTATAGTCACAGTTTACAACTGTCACCACTAATTTCTGGACATTTTCATCACCCCCAAAAGAAACATATCCAATTAAGCAGTCATTCCCCATTTCCTGTAACCCTCAGAACCTGGCAACCATTTACTTTCTGTCTTGGATTTACATATTCTGGACATTTCATATAAATGGAATCATACAATATATGACATTTTTGGTGGCCGATTTTTCTCAGTTAGCACAATATTTTCGAGGTTCACCCAATGCTATGACATGCATCAATACTTCATTCTTTGTTACAGCTGAAAAAAATTTCATTGTATGGATGAATCACATTTTGTGCAATGATTATCAGTTGATGGGCATTTGGATTGTGTTTTATTTTTTAGCTATTATGAATAGAGCTACCATGAATATTCATGTACAAATTTTTCTTTATTATTTTAGACCCCACCCTCCCAGCCTGGCGTCTGGGTTTTACAATGTTTGCACGGTAGGCACCTTAGCTCCTGAGCCACAGGGGTGCGCCTGCCATGTTCAAGTGTTTCTGTGGACATGTTTTCAACAATCTTTGTTATATATTTAGGCAGTTATATAGATTTTTACTTACTGAATAGCTCTTGGAAATTAATTTCTATTTCTAAGCTATCAACATCTCTCATCTGAACTAAAAGTAATAGCTTCCTTCTATTCTTCCTTTTCTCAAAGCTCTTCTCCAGTGGCCTGGTAATATTTTCAAAAGGGGATTCTGATCAAGCTATTCCTTCATTGCTTAAAACACTTCATTGAGATTCCTGAGGCTCATGAGGCTTACCCTCCAAACCAGGATTCTTCTTTCAGTTTCTCCTCTCCAAGACTTTGCAGAGTAGTTTCAGTACCTGGAAAACTTTTCTCCTTTCTTTGTCTAGTTTACTCCTAGTCCTACTCGTCCCTGAGAGATCATTACAGGCATCTCTCTCAGGAGAGATTTCCCCACCTCCCTGACTAGTTTGGACTTTCCTGGAACCAAGCACCTATGCCTCAGTCCATCTGTCACAGTTGCAGATCTCCATCTGTCTGCCACCTCCCCGTCAAGATCAGGCAGTATTAGCACAGCTTGTGGCACGTACAGTTTCTCAATACTTGAATACCTGAATACGTGAATGAATGAAGTAGACAAGGCAGCCTGACAGAGTTATCAAGTAAGCCCTCATTAAACAACATTGGAGGATTGTTTGATGGTAGAATTCATGATTATGCTGAACAATTAAAAATGTAACTTTTTCATGCTGTTTTGTATAACATACTTATGAGAACAGGCATTTTCTGATATCATTTAAATCAAAATATTAAATACAGATGACATTAGAGGATATGTCTTTCCACTGTTACACTCAATGCTGGTGATTTCATTTTCAGTAAAGCAATGTCATCTGTCACATTAAATTATTGCTCATTTGTAGTTTTCTGATTGTTTAAGCATTGTTTCTTTAATTTGAAAGTTTGGTTTGGTTTTAGGTTTATGTTAAGTACTTAGGCACGAGGACTTATGCCTAGATATATATTTAAACATATTTAAATTAAAATATAAGGAGTGCCCTGGTAGAGTAGCAGTTAGGACTGCTACCTCTGAGAGTGAAATCTGTATATATCCCAAGGACCCAGGTTGGCGTCCCCGGGTCAGGGGCAGCAGCCAAGATGTACAGCTAAAATGAAAATAAAATTAAAATGCTTCTTCTCTGCCTGCTTGCCTGCCTGCTTGCTTTCATTCCTGCCTGCACCTTTCCTTAAAATACATACATACATATATATACATATACACATATATACATGTATGTATATAGTAAATCATTTTATTTTTTCTTTAATTGTTTTATTATTTCACACTGCTCTATGCTTATTAGGACATTGAATTCGCACCCTATCTGCACACATTCCATGCCACAGTCCCCACCAGAGCCCCAGTGCCCAGGTGCCACCACCTTGGTAGCGCCTTCCTTCCCTGCTCCACCCCCCAAACTCCTAGCTAACATCTTGTATCCCGTGAATTTTGGTGGGATTTTTCTGTTTGTTTGTTTTGTTCTTTATATTCAATGCATGAGTGAAACCATTCTGTATTCTTTTTCTTTCTGGTTTCTTTTGTTTAGGATAATCACCTCCGGTTCTATCCAGATTGCTGCAAAAGGTATGAGTTCATCTTTTAACAGCTGCATAGAATTCCACTGAGTTAGATACACTACAGATTCTTTATAATAAAATAATCTAAATTAATACTGGTTGTACATGAGAATTTTTTTTTTAGAAACAAAGTTGGTACTTATGTTAAGTAATACTGGAGTACTGGACAGGAGATTATCCTGAATTCTTAGATCCTCTCCAACTCTAATATTCACACCATAAAGGTTTTTTAAAAATTATTTGAAGAAATTATGGCATGCCCTGGTGGAGTAGTAATTGGGTTGGCCTCTTCACCCAGGTTCGTGTCTTGGGGCCAGGGGCGAACAACCAAGATGAACAATAAAATAAAATAAGATAAAATGAAATACTATTTCTTCTCTCTCTTCCTGCCTGCCTACTTGCCTTCCTTCCTGCTAACACTTTTCCTTTAAAAAATAAAAAAAAAATAAATTACAAAGCATGCTAGATGACCTCACTCATAGATGGAATGTGAACAGACAAAGCAAAGGAAGAGATGTAACAAAACAAACCCTTGGACACTTGCAATAGAACGGAGGTTACCAATAGGAAATGGGATTGGGGAGGGGGCAAGTGGTGGAGCCCACTGGACAATGGTGAAGAACATGGTGATTTGGTGGAGGGCAGGATGTGTTGACATTTATCTGAGGAATAGGGAAATGTACACGTGGGGAACCTACACATATGAGTTTATTTTAATGTATAGAATAAGTGACTGCAATAAAAAAAAAAGAAAAATCAAATCACTTAAATCTCATATGTTCAATGGCTATTATCAATTCTAAAGTTAGCTTTTAATACATGACACTTTCTAGACTTAGGTAATTTTAGTCATTTAGCTATTTTAACCTGAATACAGATGTTGGTTGCTTATAAGGTAAGCAAAGCTCCGAGTCCCCAACTTGCTGTTTCTTTTTCCTGCCTCTTCTTCCCCTGCATCAAACATTTATCATATCTGATTTAAAACCAGTATCAAACCTATTTCCTTCAGAAAATTTTCTGGCCTAATCCCCGCAGTCTACATTTACCTCCTTACTTTGCATAGTCCACATAAAATTATCCTTCATGTGTTTAATTATACTACCTTCTTGCTTCTTACAGCTAACACCGATCAGACAGATTTGTTGAGAGAGGGATTAAAATTTTCCATCTTACTTCAGAAGGAACTTGGAGCTCGAACTGTGCTCAAAATATGCTTACCAAATGGGAAATCAGGGTGCTATCATATGGGTCTACTTCATAACTCCTCATCTTTTGCTTTCAGATTTAGTATATTCAGAGATGTGGTAAAGCAGTGGAAAACCGTTAGTTTTTCATCAAGTTAACCACTTTTGAAATGCTCAGAAGAAAAGACATTTAAATTCCAATTGTTTGCTTTTGAATGTCCCAGGAATTGGTTTTAAAAACAATCCTTAATATTAAAAATATTTTAGAAAACAGAAGTTGAAAAGGCTTGGCAGTGTGTTAGTAATCTGAGTGATAACAACAAATTGATTTTAGTAGCAGAAATTGAAATACGACACCTGGAGCAGCATTTAAACGTGGATGTGTATAAACATCTATATTTCTGTGTCTGAACAAAATCAACCTCATGCTCATTTAAAAATAGTCTATCTGAAAAACCTGCACACAATCCAGCTAATGCATGTTTGAACCTAGCATATAATAAGGACAACTTATCATTTTCATATACAAATAAACACACTTCATTTTTTACTACCAATGTCTGAAGAAATCACATTTAGAAAAGAGTAAACACATAGTTTTTGCTTTTTAAATAACTTGGGGTGTTAAGAGGTTGGATATGTAATTCTAATATGTTTTTTCCATACAGTCTTCAAGTTCAAATCATAAGTCTTTTCCCAATGTTAAATGAAGCAAAATCATTTTCTAGGGTATTTGTTTAAAAGGTAAACAGTTGCTCTTCATTTAGGTACAAGGCAAGCATTTCAGGCTGATTTCAATCAGAAATCCTTTGTTTAATAAATGCAATGATTATGGTTGGTAGGTATACTAGTAATCTGAAAGTAAAACAAGTTATCTTTGGTTTAATTGAATAAATTACTACAAGCACTTCGCCTCTCCCCCCAAAAAAGATTCTGAAATAACATACTTATAAATGAGAAGATGAAAGAGTATACATTACTGATAAAAAAGTAAGCAATAACTCTGATACTATAAAAATGCAAACCAAAAGCCAAGCATCTTAAATACCCACATACTGGGGACACTGCAGTTTATTGATCTACAGTCAGATCTTTTGGCCAAGTGTTCAAGCAGAAATATAATGTTACTGCATTCCTCACTAGCAAGGAGAATACCAAATTAGTTCAAAAAGTTCTTTCTGACAAAATAATGAATTCCTCCCTTCCCCCCTCCAACAAGAGACCTTTTCAAAGGGAGAAAAAAAAAAAAATCTATGCAATAAATAAATAAATAATGCAAAACAGATACCTCCGGCCTCTTTGATGCTGCACAGTTTGACAAGCTGTTTGCATGAAAATAATACCCTTCAACTCTGGAAACTCAAGGATCTCCAGGTAATCTTGCACAATTTTCCAATCTGGGATCAGGTAATGAGTCACTTCATTAGATAAGAGTTTCCCATCTGAAGCATAAGTCAAAATTTAAGTGATTAGACAGCATTTTCAAACTCGGTTTATTACTATTTCAATGCCATGGTGCCCCAGTGGGCAAAGTAACCCCTAATCTTAATCACACTGTGAAGTTTCTTAAAGACAAGACACATCTACTTTGGCAGAGGCCCAACGTTCAGGTGAATTCACCACCTTCGTTTTTCTTAAACTGTGCTAAAGAAAATCTCAACATGGTTTATGGTGCTGCCAGTGGTACAGGAGAGGAGTGATCTTGCAGGCAAATCTTCAGCACAATCTGAGTATTTAACTCAATGACACACAATCACATTCAAATGGGGCACCTCCCAAATATACATTTTACCACTTGTTTAAGCTTGTCAATTTCAAGTCGGTTCCGTCTCAAGCTAGTGAACAGGGTCAGAAGTCTCCCAGGGCCGGAAAGACGGACTGTGCCCTTGGTACAGCAAGGGCACTGGCTCAGGGAGCTGGTCAGCAAGCTCTAACGGAAAAGTTCACCTTTACCGTACGCTGGAGATTCCAACTACTCGCTGAAAAAGGATCACCACGCTCATCTGCCACCAGAAGGAAGAGAACCCATAACCGTCACCTTTAAATAGGCGCCCTGGTGGCCTAGAAAATCCATGGGGGGCGGGCCTAGTGCAAAGCAGTCCCACAACTTCCCAGGCCCTTTCTGGAGTCCTAGGGCCCGGGTAAGCCACATCTTAGGGTGAAGAGGGGTCTTCCCTGGGTAGATGGCTGAGGCAGGTGTGCTGGCAGCACAGAAAATCTGTGGGAAGCAAAGGGACCTCCCCATTTCGCCTGGGGGGCAGGCCCCTCGGAAAGCCCAATCACTGGACCTCCTGGCTGTGGGATCGCCAGTCTCCGGGCCGTTCCATTTTAGGTGGCGGAGCAGTCGGTAGTCCCATGTGGAGGCCTAGAAGCAGCGAACCAGGGCCTCCTCTGCAGCCCCAGCCCTCTCGCTCGCGGCTCGCAGCCCGGCCGGAGGTGGCGCCCGGGACCGGCGAGCCGGGGACTCAGCTCGCTGTTGTCCTCGCGCTCCGCCTCTGGGCCGCGCCCTTTCGGTTCACCCAGGACGCTGGACCCGGACCTCGGCTCCCCGCGATCCAATCCCCAACCCCCCTCGTTCCTGCCCGGCCTCGGCTCCCCGCGATCGCCGCCCAGCCGCCCAGCCGCCCAGCCGCCCAGCCGCCCTCGCTCCCGCGCGGTCTCGGCCGCCCCTCCTTCGCGGCCGCTCTCCCTCTCGCCGGGCCTGGCTCCTGACCATTGCGGCAGGTGGCGGGCTGCGGGCAGAGCGGGCTGTTACAGGGTACGCTGGGCCGCAGGTAATGCTCCCGCACGATGCGCAGCGTCCGGCCCTGAAAGGTCCTCAGGAGCAGCACCTTCTCCCGCTTCTCCAGCATGGTGGCGGCTCTCGGCCGCGCAGGGCCGGGCCCAGTGAGGACGCCGCGAGCGAGCCGCGGAGAGGCGCTGGCGGAGGCGAGGCCGCGGCGTCGGGCCCGCCCCTCGGCCTGGTGCGCGTGGGGCTCCCGGTCGCGTTGGCCTCCTGGCTGCTGCCAAGGTCCTGGCACCCCAGCCGACCTAATGGGCCCTGGCCCGGGGTTGTGGGCTGGATGCTTCAGCAGGGCCGACCGCTCCTTCAACCCCGCCTCAGTTTCTCCTCTCCCTACAATTGCCCGAGGCAGGAGCGGTGAAACCCACCCTAGAGAATTACGGGAAATCAAGGTAATATGTGGAAGGTAGTTGAAAGTCTTGTGAAAGACTGGGTACCGCAGAAAGAATTACTATCCTTTGTGCCCTGCGCAGGTCCATATAAGAGCGGATCCGCCTTATTAATGTGAGTAATAACTGGTGTTTTTTCTCTTCGTGGCGCTTGCTTCCTTGAAAGAGCTCAGAGATTCCCCAAATACACCAGCAAACCTACTGGCCCAACATTTTTTCCTCTTAAAAATGTATTTATTTAAAAATTTCATGTATTTTCACTCTGCGTAAAAATGTTAAACATGCAGATAAAATGAAATCCAACCCTTTCCTTAAACACTATATTCAACCCCAATTTATAGCATTTGCAGCCTCTCGCAAAGGATTCTTCTTTAAACGTGGAGACTCACACAGTCTCTTCTGAGATCACACACCCTTGGTTGATCCAGAAGCTCTATATACGAATGTCACATTTAATTTTCACAAGTCAGTGGAGTCAGGCATTATTATCCCTATTTCACAAATGATAAACCAGGATTAGGGAAGTTAAATGGCCAAGGTTACCCAGTTATTAAATGGTGGAATCAATATTCAAGCCACAATCTGGCTGAATCCAAGACAGGCTCTTAACTGATTAGGGTGGTGTTCACAGATGAATAAAATATAGCCCTTGTCTCTAAGGAGTTTATAGTCTACTTGTTGAGCTTTAGTTAAGGCCATTCACCCAACTGGCGGGGAACATGGGAGCTTCCTATTTTGCCGAAGTGAGCTGAATTTGGGTGTCCTATTGGTTGGCTTCCTTTACTCTAGGGGAACATATTGAAGAGTCATCATCTTTCAGTTACACTATTTGTATCAAATGATCTGCTTTGTGGAATGATGAGTGAGTTCTGAGGAAATCGGTACAAGTTAGGAAAGAAAGCATGCTAAAGCACTGTAATTCCACACAGGTCATGGCATTAGGAGGGCCCATAAAGTAACCAGCAGTGCAGGGGGGCAGTTCTAGAGATCTCAGAGTCAGACAAGCAGCCAGTTTTGTCCTCTTTATAAAATTGCTTCTGATACAATTCCTTCCATCACCCTCCCATTTGCATTTTTCTTTTACTTCTGATTACATGTCCTTCATGCTTTCTCCTTAGTATTTTGTAGATTTAAACTTTCTCCAAATTAGGCCAAAAAATCTTTTAAGGAAGAGTGTTTCTGGGGCTCAACTGAAATTTGGTTTTGGCACGTCCTCATGGAGCCGCAGTTAGGTCAATTGCCTCTGAAGGAATGCAGGGCCACATACCTCTGGGTTTGAGTCCCAGGTCTGGGGGAAATAACCAGTGTGAACAATGAAAATGAAATAAAAAAATGCTTCTTCCTCCTCTGTCTTCCTGCCTGCCTGCATGCTTGCCTTCATTCCTGCAAGCACCTTTCCTTAAAAAAAAAACAAAAAAGTTGGTTTTCGGGACATTTTCTTGTGTCTCAGGCAGCTGAGCCAGTAGCATGCAAACCATGTAAAGTCCAAGGCCCCAGCTTCATGGGTTGGAGTAAAAAAAACAAAAACAAAATCAAGATGCTTCTTTCTTCTATCCCCTCCCCCTCTCCTTCCTTCCTTCCTTCCTTCCTTCCTTCCTTCCTTCCCTCCCTCCCTTCCTTCCTTCCTTCTGCTTCTTATTCTCTTTACAAAAATTTTGCTTTGTTTAAAAATATGTGGTTTTATCAATATTTTAAATAATATATTGACTTAAAAGCAGACAGTTATTCTAACAACAAAATTGGTTTGGAAGCAGAAAAGAGAGCAGATTGAAGGGTGCATTCCTGGTGAGACCCATATGCATGTCCCCAAATCCAAGGCTAGTGACCCTTCAGTAATCTCTGGAGGACAGTCCCCTCTGGAGGAATTCCACTGAGAGGGAAACAGCATTACCTGGAGGCATCCTGGGTTCTGTAGTTTGTAGACTTACTCATTTGTGGGTATTATTTCTCACCTCCTTCTGAGCTCGCTTAAATAGGGTTTGTGTTTATTATTTACAAACCCAAGACCCATGAATACTCCCTTTGCTTGCATTGTGACAATAATGTACAAATTATATTTTGGAAAGCAAGAATCCAAAACGGACAAAAATATCTTTTTGTTGATTTGTTTGCCTCACAGACCATCATGATGTTTCTTGCCTGAAAAAAGATTTCTATATCAGTCAGAAAAAAGTAGGGTATGTTTCAGTAATAAACAACTTCATATAAACAAGATGTATGGGTGCCTCAAGTCTCTGCTCTGTGATGTCTTTCTCCTGGACCTAGGCTGGAGCTAACTCTCTCTGGAACACTGTTGTGTGTTGACTGAGGGGAAAGAACCCCCTAGAACTCGCAATTAAAAGCTGAGTCCAGAGTGCTATGTCTCCCTTCAACCTATTGGCCAGAACAAGTCACGTGACCATGCCGGTGTGACAGGAAGTGCATTCCTACCTCCCAGGTTGAAGGCAAAGTGCTGGAACCATTTGATGCGCAGCAATAGTAATTACCTAACTTAACCAGCTAACTACCTCTGAGCCCTAAGTTAGTCTGCTCTGCCATCCTTAACTCTCCTGCCTGTGAGCCTGTGACAACTCCAGCTTAGCCTGCTATCCTGTCCAGCTTGGGCATTCTTTGACTCACCTTTTACCTCTTGCTCCATCCCTTTAGCTTATGAGCCAAGCATTATTACCACATCATCTCTCATCTTCATCACATTCTTTCAAGGTAAATATGTGGTTTCTTATGACAGAGACTGACTCTCTGTTCACCAAATCCATGTCCTTTTAATCTCTAGGCACACAGATGAACCACACTTCCCAGCCTCCCTTGCACATAGATGTGTGTGGCCACAGTATGTAGTGGTACGATTTTTCGGATGGGTCTGGCCGGTTATTAGATGAACATTCCTCTTTTCTGTTCCACTAGCTGAAAGTCAAAGCCCAGGGAAGTTGGAAGGCAGTACTGAGAACAGCAGATGCCCTTCCCCATCAGTTTGGGTGCCTGAAAGACTACAGAACAGAACCTTGCTCCCACTGCCCCCCAACCCCCACTCAGAAGTATTCACAGGGGACTTTTGTAAGGGAGAGATAAACTTTCGTAGCAGCTAGTATTACCCTGATATATACCATATTACAAGGGAGATTAAAGAACTTGCAGAAGAGCTGCCTTTTTGTTAAAACAAAACACAAAAAAAACCCCTCATTCTGGAATGCCCTGGTGGCTTAGTGGTTATGTCTGTCACTCTGACCTGAGTAGTCCATGCACAAAGAACCTGGAATAAAGACCCAGGGCCAGGGTGAACAACTAAGATGAACAACTAAGTAAATGAATGTTTCTTCCTCTTCTCTTTCTGCCTGTCTGCTCACTCACCTTCAGTCCTACCTGCTTTCTTCCTCTAAAGACCAAAACAAGACAAAAGAAACCTTATTTAATATTAAGCATCCTGATGAAGCTCAAGATTCCTGTAGCAGTGCTGAATGGAGCAATCTCCTGGGAAGTCGTCGGCATGCAGTGTGCCGTGGCACTGCCACACTGGGAAGGGTGCTTGGTGGTTTGCTTCCCTTTGCATTTTTCCCTTGTCAATCCATGAACAGATGTGCCCTGGTGCCCAGATAGCAGGATGCTGTGACAGCTTTCAGCGCTCTGTTGCTGATGGGAATCTCTGACTGTGGCTCTGTGTCCCTGGTGCATGACTGCAGTCTGCAGGCTGCGCCCTAGCGTGCTTACACTGCAGGAGTTTGTAGCATTTGCATGCCTTTTGCAGTTACGCTCTGGGAGTGCAGACATCAGCAACCTCTGGATTATAATCAAAAGATCTCATCAAAAGATTAGCCTGGAGTGGGTGGGGCATCTTTACAAAGGGCTAAGAGGACTGGGAGGTTAAATGTATAAAAGAAATGCTGGAAGAAGCTCCAAGGGTTGGAGGAGCTTACTGAAGCAAGCTTTGAAATATTCTTTCAAATTATTATAGTGAAGTAAAAACATTGAAGTTCTGCTTGCATCTGAAGTCTACGACTCCAAAGTAATGTACTCTTGTTGAGAGCTGGTATGCATCCTAAAGGTCTTTAAATATAACTCACAGTGTAACTTTGAAGAGCTTGTCAATCTTTGTACTATAGGTTAATTAGAGGTAACATTTCTCAAGCTTATATGAGGTGACAGGCACTGCTCTAAGTGCTTCTCTTGTGCTCTCTCATTTACTCTCAGAACAATGTCTTGAGTGTGATAATGTTACCAACTATATTTATAGGTCAGAAAAACTGAAAAACAGAAAAAATGAGTATTTGCCCCAGGCCAGTATGGCAAAGACTTAGAACCTGAGTAGTTTGGCTGCAGTCCGGACAGTAATGACTCAGCCACGCCACCTTTCGGCTGTTAAATGGAGTTACAGAATAGGATGGACTGTGGGTGAACCCAGTTCTTTTAGGTTTAGGGAATTGGAAACAATGGCATTCAAATATTGACCACTGTCTTCCTAACTTCCCTGAACGTTAGTGATTTCAACTATAGAATACAAGACACATGTTGCTGGGTTTTGCTGTTAATGAGTTGATGATTCTAAAGGGTCAGGTAAATGTCTAAAATTATCCCACTTATCTGTAGAATCAGCTTACTTTCATCTGTGCTCCATTTCTGTGGAAGAGTCATTGGAGGACTGCTAAGATTGCTCTGCTACTTATATTAGGGATAATTTAATTTCCTCTATGTTAAAGGCTGCTAATCCTTGATTTTTCACTTTGCCCAGCAGATAGAATGGCTCCCTTTTGGCTTTCTAAACACCCTGTGAATCCCCATAATCCGCTTTGCAATGATTACTCTAAAGTGTTCTGCTAAACTCTTTCTAATTTTTTAAAGAGAAAATTATTTTGTTCTTACCAATTGTATCTCAGCAAGATTTTTTTTTTTTAACTCTTCAATTGCTCTAAGGATAATTCTGACCTTCTACCACTATGGGACGCTATTTCATTGATTTCCCCGCCCCCCCTTTTTGCGGGGCGGGGTTGAGAATACTTCTGCTGCGGTTCTTTCTGTGCTGCTATGTGATTTAGTTAAAACTTGACCTTTCACATACAACCATTAAAATGCATCTAGTTATTTGAGACGGAAAACAAACAAACAAAAACCCTTCATATCAAACAATACCTTTACTGAAGGAGCTCAAATGTCCAAATGCTCCAAAATGAGTAACTAAGATTCTTTGACTAATACAGAAAAGGAAAAGCCTTTAAATCTTGAAGCAGAATAGAAGAAAATTTAGTTATATGGATAGCTATTTAAAAAAACAAAAATAGAAACATTACTATTTGTCATTTAATTTTTTTTTGGTATTCATGTTTATGATAAAATTAAGTTTTCATCCATCTTGAAGGATTATTAACCAGCCATTCATGGTTTTTAGTTATTTCATTGGATGAATGTATTACAGTTTTCTTGTTAATTGTACTGTTTTGTACTGTGTTGGTTTGAATTTGTCAAAATGGATTCCATTTTATGTCTTGTAATAATATATAAATTCTACACTTGATCCTAGCCAAAAGGCTGAGAAGTGGTAACAATGATATAAATTCTAAATTTTAATAATTATAATATAAAGAATATGAAGAAATGGAAAAGAGAATAAGAATCTTTTACAGTGATAGTAACCATTAGGGAGCCTTTCAGATTTTCGATAAAGATAAACAAATTACCAAATATTTAAATTTAACTCTTATTATTTTATTAAGAAAAGGCATATTAAACTACTCTTTTGTATCTGCTTCTAAAGGAAGAGTGAGGATTAATAGTTAAAATTACATTTATATTTAACTTTCTTTGCATCTCAGGCCAAGGAAAGTATGCTATAGCTGCTTATATAAGATTTCTAATGTATAACAAATTACCATGCATTTTGCAATTTAAACCACATTAACTTATTATCTTAGTTTCTATGGGTCATGGCCAAGTTAGTTCTGCTGCTCAGGATCTCACAAGACTGAAATCAAGGTGTCAATGCTGTTGATTCCTTTCTGGAACTTGTGATCGTCTTTCCAGTTCACAGAGTTGGCAGAATTCAATTTCTTGCAGCTGTAGGACTGAGGCCCCTGTTGTCTTTTGGTGACAAGGCAGGGATGCTCTAAGCTCCTAGAAACCATCAGCAGTTTCTTGACATGTGGCCCCTGCATGTGCCTTCTCACAATTGGAATCTCTTTCACCAGAAGAAATTAAAGGATTAAGGACTCACTGGATCAGATGAGGCCCACAGAGGCTTTTTTCAGGTCTACTGACTGGGACCTTAACCACATTTGCAAGTTCCCTTTACAGCAGCACCTAGGTTCGTATATGACTGAATAAGGGAAGGTGTGTGTGCCAGGGCACAGAATTCTGGGGCCCACCTCAAAATTCTGTCTTTGTCTGTTCAGGCTGCTATAGCAAAATACTGTGCATGCACTGGGTGGCTTACAAACAATGGAACTTTAATCATCCGTTCTGAAGGCTGGAAGTTGTAGATCAGGATGTTAGCATATTTACATGAGGGTCTCCCTCCAGGGGCAGACTTCTTGTAGTCTCCTGTGGCAGAGGATCTCTCTGGAGCCACTTTTAAAGGCACTAATCCCATTCATGAAGTTTCCACCTCTTGACTTAAACACATATTGAAGGCCCTACCTACTAATACCATCACCTTCAGGGCTTAGGATTTCATCATGTGTGTTTGGTGTGCACACAAACATTCAGAAGATATTGATTTATAATGGACTTTTAAACTTATTAAAATTATATTTAAAACTATGATATTTAGTAAATATCTGAAAGCAGCATAAATGATCTTAAGAAAAACAACAACAGGAACCACGCTAGCTCACGTGATACAAAAGTCAATTGATGAATAATAATGCTGCCTTGGATCGTCCAAGCTAAGAAGTAAAAGCTCCACCAGCACAAACAAACCCACATTCTAATCATCTTAAGTGGCTCTGATTTATACTGGGTCCAGAATTCACTCAGCAATCTCTGCAGAGAGTCCAGTTGCTTTTGCTAACTCAGGATCAACTTACAGAGGCCAGCGTGCCTGAGGGTCTTGTGGGTAAGAACCTCTCATTTCCTACCCAAGAGGAGGATGCTGCATCCCCCTGATTAGAATCCTCTCTTAGAACGCCACTGTGACTGGTGGTTGGAGGCCCTGGTATTTGTTTTGGAAATTTGGATTTAAAATGTCATCATTATTATTGTGTCTGTCATAGCAAGCCCAGGAGAAAGGGAGGCTGCCAGTATTCACCGCCTTCCATGTAGAATGCGATGGGGTCAGAGCCATGATTAAGGAAACTTCTCTGATTACAATGTTTGCGGAAGGGAAGCAGGGGGATTTTCTTTTCATTTTGTTTCTATTAAATCTGACATTTTAAGAGATATAATTAAAAATATTCTTCTGCTTGAGAAAGAAAGGGCTTGGCTCTCCTATACCTTTCACTGAAACCAGTAGGTGCTTGTTATGTTTACCATTTTAGCCTTCAAGGCCTTATCTTTTCTGACTTGGAGAACTGAAGCATTTTGATCCTCTTCCAGTTCTACAAACAGTGTTCTTTAATCAGCTTGAGGCATCACTGTGGATCAGAGAAAGGCACTTCTTCCCTCCCCATGTGGACGGCACCTGTCAATCTCCCCTATCCAGAAGCAAGAGAGAAAGGGTGTTCTTTGAACCCAAAGAGCACTGTTATTTCCAATGCACATAAAACCATCAACAATAACCTGACACCCATTGCCTCATTAATAGATGCAGAGCATAGAGGCGTTTATAGACATGAAAGCAATACCATGGATCCACATATACACCAAACATATTTATTTGTAATTAGTGTGATGTTTATAATATTGAGACCATACATAATGTTTTGTTTCCACTGGCATGAAGTTCATTATCTTAGCGAAAATGTGAACAGATAGTAAAAATGCTTTGTTAATCATATTGTTGATTAGTACTGAACAGGCTGTAAAAAAACACCCTTTTTTTCAAGATGACTGTATTAAGCTTTTTAAATTTTACAGGGATAGAGGAATATGTTTATATATATTATATATCATATATCAGGTATGATTCACACATCACACATATATATGCACGTATATACATATATGTATGTTTGCATGTAAAACCAAGTATGATAGGCAGAGTTAGATTCAAACCTCTGTGGTTTAAGACAACTGACATTTGTTTCTTGCTCATCGTATTTCCTCTGCTCTGTGTCCTCATTGCCAAGAGACCTAAGCTGATGGAGGTTCCCTATCTGTGCTTCTGTAATTGCTTCACAGGGGAAAAGAATGAGACAAATTGTGTACTTGCTCTTAAAGCTTCCAGTTGGAAATGACACAAGTGACTTCTGCTCACATATCATTACCCAGAGCAACACACTTGGTCACACCCAATTCCAAGGACAGAACTAGATAAAGAACTAGAAATATTGGTGAGCAGAACTAATGACAATCATATGTGTGTATGTGTATATATGTATATATATTTTATAAATAATTGTAATATATAGATTAAAAAGAGAGGAAATCAATTGTAACATGTGAAGAGAGTCAACTCTGATTTATTATTGTAATATTGTTATATCAGTAAGTTTGGAACCAGTGACAACAATGACATATACTATGTTCATAAAATGTACTACAGTCAATGAAGAGTATAAGGTGGATGTTTACATGGAGACATTTGCATACACAGAGATATAAATATCCCCCTGAGGAATTAAAAAAAAAAAAAAAGAGTAGATAGTAGAATACAATGGTCTCATGCATTGTAAAAAAACCACAAAATATGTAAATATATTTGTGTGCATATGTGTGTGTGAAGTTCCCAGGAATAGGTCTAGATGAGTTATTAGTAAACAGTTAATATTCATGAGAATTGAACAGGGATGGTGAGGCATATAGGGGTTTCCTTTCATTTTACATAATCACCCTTTTTACTTTACTAATCCTGTATTGTTTGAATTCATTACATCTATTTATTTACTTGTATTAGTTTCCTAGGGCTGCCTTAACAGATTACCATAAACTTGGCAAAATAAAATTGGATCCAAAAACTATTTTGGATCCAAAGCCAGAAATCTGGTAGGACCACGCACCCTCTGAATTTCCTGGGAGAATCCATTCCTTGCCACTTCCAGCTGATGCTGGTGGCATCAGCGCTACCTGAATTGAGGCCACGATGCTCCAGTCTTAGCCTGCTCTTCACATTGCTTGCTCCTAGCCTCCCGTGTGTTTGTTATAAGGCCCTAGGTCATTGGCTTTAGGACACACCTAGATAATCCTTACCTCAAGATCCTTAACATGCTTCAAAGAAGGTCACGCTCACACGTTCTGGAGATTAGAACATGGACACATTTTTGAAGGTGTGTGTGTATAGAGAACATTATTCATCCCTTTACCTTTGTGTAATGTGAAAACAATTAGAAAGGAAAAGATGTTAAAAAATAAATAATCATTAATGGTGGTTACTTCTAGGAGGGAAATCTTACGGTACTGTCTGTAGTGGGCTTATGTAGTATCTATTATAATTAGAAAAACAACAGCAGAGCTATAATAATAGTTACCACCACAATAAAAAACAAAGATCCGAAGGCCCGACATACTCATAGCCTATTAACAATGACTATGACACATCAGAAGGCAATGGAAAGGTCATAACCTCAAACTCAGTAATAGGGCCCAGGGTTCTTTATCAGCCTTCAGTTCTTGAATAGAATCCCAGAAATCTAATTTTTCTCTCATGCAAGGTGGCGCCTTACCCGGACACTTGTGCCAAGAAGAGGTATCTCCCTTGCCAGAGAGGGGGCATCCTTCCAGGTGTTGCTTTCTCAGAGAAGCAACATGATTGAGTAGAGGCTGAAGAATGGGCTAATTTCAGCCCACTGAGGTGTCTTGTTTCATCTGCACAGTGTGTACATTTTGTTCCAAATTAGTTGCCAACTATTTTCACATAAAATTTTGGTTTTGGGATGGTCTGCCACATTGGGCATTTTCCCGCAGCAGCCACTGATGGCGCAGGGAGTGGCTTCATGGACAGTGGTCTCTGTCATTCATATTTTCCTGACCTGACTCTTCTCATTTACGTTGTCCATCTGGCCCCTACACTTGAATTTGCAAATCCCCAATGAAAAGAATACAATCACTTTGGCATGCTGTGCAGTGCATTATGGGTTAAGTGGGTTTGTGCATACTCTTGCTTTCAGGGAAAAATGCCTTCTAAGTTCCAAAGAGCTAACAAATGAACTTGAAGCATGCAACCTGTGTATAAATTGGTGACTCCTCTGCAATGATGTTTTATAGTCTGCCTAAACAAGTAATGGAAAATGCATATCCACATATGCACTCAGATATCAGAAATTCAATTCCACGGGCTATTTGGGAATGAAGTTTCCAAATTCTGCTGAGGATGATTATGTCATCCAAGAGTGTCACAGGCAGGTGTGTGTGTACCTGCGTGATCACAGGCCTGCTTTCAGTTCACTCAGGCCAAAGCCGGTCCTCCTCACCCCAGCTGCGGGGATGAATAAGTTCTGAGGCAAAATTAGCCTGGTCAGTATTAGGTTAGAACGTGGGACCTTTGCAGAATTTCCTCCCTGGACGCTGTGCTGACTTGGCGGGTGTTTCCGGTGAAGCTCTTGAGTTTTCAGTTTGAGCTGAGTCACGGAGGTGAGAGGAAGGGATCAGGGCAGTATTGTCTCAACAGGGGGCAGAGCCTTTTTGGAAGGCAGCCCTTTTCTGCAATTTCTATAATTTCTGAACATTTTGTTGACTCTTAAGACCTCTGTGGAGACAACTGCTCTGAAGGTTTCCCCTTCAGTTTGGATCAGTGTTTAGTTGAGCGCCCACTCCCTTTGGAGAATTAAGCTAGGGCACACAGAGATCAAGACATGCTAGGTGCTGACAGACTGAGGAGCTTTTGACCTGATCAGGAAGCAGAGATACAGAGAGGCAAATGGAGGGATCTCATTTTCAGTCTTTTTACAGCACGATGCGATGTAAAACAGATGAGATGCCACAGGCAGTGAGCAGTGAATTTCCAAGTGGCTGGGAGGTAGGCCAGGGGATGGCACACGGTGGCTTTGCCACAGCAGACTTAGGTCTGGAAGGTTAGGCAGCAGGGCTGTGGAGGGGATTGCATGACAGGATACCCAGTCCTGGGCTTTGTTGCACAGGCGATGGGACTCTGGAAAGTGTTTGATCCAGGTAGTATAGCGGAATATTAATTTGGAGGGGGTAAAGCTGGCTTGAAGGAAGAAGGAAACGAGACTGGAAGGAAGCTTTCATCGCGGAGAAGTGGCTTAAACTTTGATAGGACAGAGGGACTTGAAGGGATAGAGGGGGAAAGTCTTAAAGGACTTGGTGGCGGACAATTTGCAATGAATGGGGAGGAGCAGCAGCACATCATGGTGGGTGAATTACTCTAGGCTTGGAGCTGGAACATAGGACAGCAGTGACTCCATGGGCTAAAAGAGCCCGGTGTGACAGGAGGTCCACCAGCAAGAAGAACAGATTGATTTGAGTCCTGCTTTGAGGCTCTGCTGGGGCACCCAGAGGGCAATCATCCAGCTCTGTCCCACATTCTTGACTGCTCGCTGGTGGCTTCCACCTGCACATGTCTGTCTCTTTAGTCACACTCGCAGCGGAAAGGATCTGTTCTGGATGCTGAATCCACATTGGTGGACCTCCAAGCCCCTCATTCCTCCCTTAGCCAGTGGCCAGTCATCTCATCCCCACCCTGCACCCTTATTTGGGTGAGTAAACGTTTTGTACCCGAGTGATTAGAAAGACACACTATGGTTGTCTAGTCTGTATCACCACCTTCGGGGAGACCCACAGCTCTCAAATTCAGTGAGCTCATGGACTATTGCTTCAGGGCTCCAGTGCCTGTGAGTCCGTCCTTTTATTCACTTTCCATTGCTCTCATTAAGCTTTGACCTTCATAATGGAGTCCCAGTGTGCCCCTCTTCTCAACTAGGTCCTCTTGCCATCTAGAAGCTTATGTGTATATGGGGTAACTCTATTAAAGAAGGCACCAACAGAGACATTATTATATTTCTGCTGAATACACGTTAATTACTGCAATGTCTTCTCTAGAATGAGGGAAAGCAAAGAAAATGGCACCCTGACTGTGTGGGATTGTTGCTAAATGCAAAGACAAAGCTCTCTAGAGCAAGCCTGTTCTTGGGTACAATCGAGAATGCATTGTTTAACAGGATTCTGAATAAACCCGTCCCCCTTCCTTTTTATTCTTCCTATTCCTTTGTCGTCTTCAATTTTCCCCTGTTGGGCTTCAAGTCCCTTTTCTCTGCCCTTTGTGCTCCCTCCACTTCAATGCCCGTCTCCCTCCTTTGCCCCCCAACCAAGTCTGCCCTGATAGTCATTCCAAAAAATTACCCTGGCCATTTTGTTGTAGAAAGTCAAGATGGGTGACCGGTGCAACTGTTGGAATATATAAGCATGACTCTTTTTCAGGTAGCATCTAAGATGCCAGTCTTAGCAGCCTCATTTAAAACACTATTTATATTCACAAAAGTCTATAATAGCATTTTTATTGCGTGCGCCTGTGATTTGGGCGCATTTTTTCCTCATGCCAGTTTCTTATTATTGTTCAACACTGACTACAGCCTTAAATGATAATGAAAACAGAAACACTCTTTTTAAAAGGCATTACTGCCTTGCGCGTCTTTTACTAAATACATGCTTCCCTGTCTGAAGGAGCCGATTTAGTGTATAAATGGTCCACACTCGACTCCTTCAGAACCCAAGTTCATCCCAGTATTGACTCAGTCTTTTATTCTGCAGAGAATACATTGAATAGGCTGTTTAGCGTGTGGGTGTCTTTCAGATGAGCCCTGAAAATCCAAAGGTTCTCTGCGGTCACTGGGGACACGGGAGCTCTTGTGCTGCCACTGCTCTGGGTCCTGAAATCCAGCCTGGCCCTGGATGTCACCCACTTGCCTTTGAAGAGAAATATTTATTTGGGTCTTTCTTCCCTCAGCTCATGCTGTTCCTTTGCTTCTATGACATGACCCGCTGCTTTCAGCCCTTGGTTTTCCAGTGCATTAAAAAAAAAATCAAATAACAAAACAGTTTCCTTCAGAGTCAAAGCGCTACAAATATAAGCTTGTTATCTGTATTCCATTATTATGAATAACTCACTGACTCTCATGCCATGCAAGTGATTGACTTGCAATTATGGGTTGTGTTGTGCAGCAGCTCTGAATGGTATTCTTTCCAGGCTGTTCCTTCAGCCAAGCTGGAACCCCTGGGTCACATGAGAAAGGGTGAATTTTATAGACTCCGCACTCTCATAGTTTTTTTTTTTTTAACCCCAAGCCTAGATATTGGATCTGTAATTAGTGATGCAATAATAAAACTTTCCATATACCATTTTATGCCTTTTCAGAAATGTTTTGTATGCTCTTGTGATAGATTTTCACAAAAATGGCATATGCAGCTCAGATATTACGGCCGGATTTTATAAAGAAACAGACAAAGCAAAGTTGAATGACTTGCCCAAGTTCTTACTGCAAGTCTAAGATGGAACTGGGCACCGGAACCAGATTTATGATTTCAAGGTAGATGGGTTTCCTATGGCCATTGTCTTTCTTTCTCTCTTCTTCCCTCCCCCCTCCCTTCATCCCTCTCTCCCTCCCTCCCTTCCTTCCTTTCTTCTTTCCATTTTTCCTTTCTCTTTCACAGGAAGGAAGAAAGGAAGGAAGGAAGGCAGCAGGCAGAAAGGGAGAGAGAAGATGAAGAAGCATTTTATTATTTAGCTATTCATTTTAGTTAGTCCTCCTGATTCTCCAGGGCTGTGAACCCTGGTCCTTGGGCTGTATATGGACTGTTCCCCAGGCACTCGCTTAACACCTGAGCCACCAGAGTGTACCAGTCATTGAGTTTTTCAAAAACTCGAAATAATTGTTTTAACAGTGAACATTCCATTTGATTCTATGACCTTACAAGATGGGGCAGGCAGGTATTATTCTCATCTTCCAAATCAGGAAGTAAAAGCCCAAAGAGGGTGAGTTGCCAAGGTAATACAGTGATACGCAAAAGAGGTAGATTTTGATTCCAAGTTTGGAGTCCAACTATTGTGATGACACTTTGCTGGCTGACTCAGTGGCCTGGGTCAAAAATTTAGACTCACCCTTAACTCCCTTTTTTCAGAGCCCATATATAAGCCATTAGAAAAACTTACTGATTCTACCTTCAAAATATATTCCAAAGTAAACATTTCTCACTGCTGTTATCTTGGTCTAAGCCTTCGTTTTCCCTTACCCGGATGGCAGAAATAATCTCTTGTAGGACTGGTTTCAAAGATGGTCCCCACTGAGTGACCATCTGGGAGAGAAATCATGCTCATGCTTAACTGACTCTCAGCCGGTCTGTGACTCATTTTAATCAGTAGAATGTGGAAGATGTGATTTGGTGCTTTTTATAAAGGCCTTTGTGTTTCCAAGAGCCCTGAGGCACCTGGAAGAAGTCCAACTGTCCTACTGGAGAGACTAAGTGAAGAGAACACGTGGAGAGACCATGGGAAGAAGGAGAGTCCCTGAGACCACAAGGAGTGAGAGAAACCCAGCGGTCAGGGCGGAGCAGCGCTGCGCAGCCCCACGCGCAGCCCCACGCGCAGCCCCACGGGAGAGCCAGAGAGCCAGCAGCGCGCGCATCTTAGCGGATTGCTCCTCGCATCACTGCAGTCCAAACGATCACACAGAGCAGAAGAAACATCCAGCTGAGCCCAGTTAACGCAGTATTGAGTGGTTAGAAAATGCTGGTTGTTTTAAACCACTGAGTTTTGTGTTGATTTGCTATGTAGCAATAGACGACTAACATCTAAGGGGTCTCCCTGCTGCCACTCCTACTGGCCGCCAGTCATTTTCACAGAAGCGTTTGTTGTTGTTGTTATAAAATTCACCATTTTAATGATGTTTAAATACACAGCTCAGTAGTTAAGTACAGTCACATGGTTCTGCAGCCACCAGAAGGCTTTTCATCTTACGAAACTGAAGCACTTACCCACTAAACAATGACGCCCATTTCCACCCCTCCCCCAACACCCCTCCCCCCGGCAACGACTGCTCTGCTTTCTGTTTCTATACGTTCGACTCTTCTAGATACCTCGTGTGAGTGGAACCATACAGTGTTTGCCTATCTGTGACTGATTTCCTGTACTCGGCATCACGTCCTCCGCGTTCACCAGTGTTGGAGCGCGCGTGAGAATTCCCTTCCTCTGGCTGCCCGCGCCCCCCACCCACACCTGACTTTAGTGAAGACGGCTGTGAACACAGGGGTATACGTTTCTCTTAGAGCCCGTGCTTTCAGTTCTTTTAAGTGTATTCCCAGAAATAGAATTGCTGAGGCATATGGTAATTCTATTTTTAAGTGTTTGAACAACTCCCATACATAGTTGTAAAAATATAAATTTTGTTACCCTCTTGCTCATAAACCTCTGTTGATTTCTCATTGCTTTTATTTATTTATTTTTTTAAAGGAAAGATGCAGGTAGGAATGAAGGCAAGTAGGCAGGCAGGAAGAGAGGGGAGGAGGAAGGTTGTTTTTTTTAAAGAACTAATTAGTAAATATAATTTGAGAAATAAAAGCTTTCAAAATGATGGGTCGATGGAGGGAAGATAGGCAATCTTAAAAGGTGTCTGAAGAATGTTTAGTCTATAAAATCTCTAAGATTTAAGCAAGGTAAAGGGGGGGGAAAGTATTTTAGTTGTGTATCTTGGTGGTGTTCCCTGCCCCAGGACACGAACCCTGGTCCTTGGAATATATGTGGACTGCACTTGGCCAGAGGTGGCAGGCTTTTTTCTGTTAGGCTGCTATGGTGCACGCTGTTTGCTTTCAGAGCAGTATCTAAGATTCCTGTTAGGATCCTCAAAGTCTTAAATAAGCAGCCCATGGCCACATCACCAGCCTAATCCCCTGCCATTTTCTCCCTCACCCTACATTAGCATTACCATTAGCTGCTCCTTGTCACCCCAAGCACCCACCTAAGGGACTTCGTACATGCTATTCTCTGCAAATAATCTTTCCTGGGTATTAGTGTGGCTCTCACCCTCTCCTCATTCAGGTCTCAGTTCAAACGTCCCTTCGTTCAGGAGGCTTTCTTTGATCATCCTATTTAAAAATATCACCCCTATCATCTCTATGCCTTTATTTTTATCATTCATTTTTCCTTTACCTGATAAGCAGGTCATTTATAGCCATGTCACATGCATGTAAAACTGATATTGTGGCTTCCCTGGTGGCTCAGGCATTAAGTCTGTGGCTGCAGTGTACTCCATGCAAAGCCCAAGGACCCAGAGTCATGACCAGGAGAATAGTAAAATAGTGAACAACTCAATAAATAGAAAATGTTTTCTTCCTCCTTTCCCTCTTCCTCTGCCTACTTGCCTTCATTCCTGTGTGCTTTCTACCTCTTAAAAAAAACCAAACAAACCAAAAAACTTGGTTTTAAGCATTGTTCTAAACACTCTCTCTACATTAACAACTGATTTTTTTTTTTTTTTTTTTAAGGGAAAGCTGCAGGCAGAAATGAAGGTGAGCAGACAGATGGGAAGAGAGAGATAGAAAAAACACTTTATTATTTTTTTCTTTAGTTATTCATATTGGTAGTATCCACCCCCCCACCACCCTTGGTCTTGAACCCAGGACCTTGGGATATATGTGGGACTGCTTTCAGGGTGTATTAGACTGCTAGGCTACCAGGATGCGCCCAACAACTGGTCTTAACAGCAACCTTGTGAATTAATATTATTATTATATCTCCATTTTATGGATGAGAAAACTGAGACACCAGATGTTAAATAACTTCCCCAAGATTCTACAGCTAGAAATAGAGATGGGATTGAACCAAGGCAGTCAGCATCTAGAATCCACTATATTATACTCATGTCATCGTACATGTATATATGTAAGATATAAATGTGCAGATGTTTGTGCTGATTTATTATCTGTCACTGGGTATAAACTCCATGAGGAAAGGAATCTGATTTGTTCCCTGCTCCCCAGTGCTTTGAACAATGTCTGGTACATACTACGTTTTTAATAAAAGTATGTTGAAAGAATAAATGAATGAGCTCTTTGTATATTAAAAAATCCTTTGTTTTTTTAAAATTAGACAACCATGGACCCTTGTCTCTGTTTCCCCATTTCAAAGACTTACAGATAAAATTTACCAGGCCATGGGTCTTGATTTTTAAAGTGCATGTAAAGATTTGTAAAGCTCTCAGTTTTTCCCCCATGAATTTAGTTGAATCTGAAAAGTACAGCTAGTCAAATAGAGCAATTGTGTATAGTAGATGCTCAATAATTATTTATTCAGTGCATGATTTGTGAATTGCTCGGTGATCCAGACCTGTGTCTGTTTTATTTCTGTATCCCCAGGCCCCCTGCTGGGTTGCTCAACCTTCATTGCTAAGAGAAGAATTTATTGAGTGTCTCTGTGTTACACTGTTGTGGCTGTGAGTAGGTGCATTTGTTGTTTGCGGAAGGAACTATAAGGAAACCAAATGTGCAAATTCCAAGCTAAAGACTACGTGGGAGAAATCTCATTTTCAGAATTGGGATTTTACTTTTTGTCAGTCCTATACGTTAAAAACATTATTTCCCATAGGATTTAGTGTCAGCTTGCTTTGAGATACTAAAACAAGTTTCTGAAATGGTTTCTAAAATAGAGATTTTGAATATTCCCATGATTTCCTTTGTCATTCTCCTCTTAAAGAACTTCTGCAATGTCAGACCTATCTCCTCTCTTCCACTTTTGGAAGTGCCGGGACTTCAGAGGTCTGCCCAGTGTTTTGCACAGAAAAATTGCTCCATGAATGGATATTCAATTAATTATTTAATTAAGCATTCTCTTTAGAAATAGCTAGAGGCAACTCGGATTCGCGACTGGTTAGCTTTCTAAGTGAGATCTAGAGGTGGTTCAACATATTATTTTTTCTGTCTGGTTTCAAGTTAGGAGAGTCCTTCCAGCCACCTTTTTTTCCACCGAGTGTCATCAAAATACAGGTCAGAAGTAAAGAAGACCTGCGTCTATTGAGGAGTGCATCAATGCATTAAAAGGTACCCTGGTGGCCTTAAAGACTTAATGCAGCTTTTTAAAATGGCTAATTTATACACTGGGCTACTCCAGCTCACCCTGGTGCACTGGATCACATTATACGGAAGAGTAGATGGAACACACATATAATAGACGATGGCTGTGCTCAGTTATGACCTTATTTTCAGTGATAAAGACAAATCTCATAATTCACTGGTAGCAATGTCAGTCTTTTATCTTTCCCTGGACTCATGAGGATACAAGTCACATCCACGGGCCTGCTCTGTGTGTGACAAGGAAAACTCAGGCAGCCAATCACTGCAAAGGTGATTCATTAATTTGCATTCGGAAATCCTGTTGGCTAAAAAGCAATGAAAGTGTTTGGGGCTCCCCCCCACCCCCACCCCCACACTCTATAAAAACTGGATCACTGGTAAAATATACGCCTTCACTCATCTCCCAGAGCTGTTGTAAAAAAATAACATTTGGCAGATGGGAGTGGGACTTTTGCTTGAGGAATGGATGTGTATATATAATATTTGTACATTTCTTAGATGGCCATGAACACTTGTCAATGCTTTCGTGTTCCAGGCTTATATGAACGAAATTTCCTAGGGTATGGGTCTTGAATTTTAAAGGGTGCGTGAGAGTTAGAAAAGTATGAGAAAATGATGTTAATAGGAAGAGAAAAAAAGAGACTGAAGCAGTAAGAATGCTGGTGCTGAGTGAAGCATTTAATTTGCCGCACATGCCCGTTATGAGAAAGCCCGGTGCTGTCTCCCTCCATGCTCCCTGACTGCTCTTGTCCCATCTCAGAGTGCTGGTCGTCCACAGCTGCCCTGTACCCTGTTCTTCGAGCCCTGACTTTGGTCACAGAGGCCAGCTCCCAGGCCTGACCTTGGACCACTGAAGCAGATTCCAGAAGGTGCTCAAGGAAAATGTAGAAGGAGCCTTAGGAGGTGAAAGGTGGATGGTTCCCATGTCACTGAAGGCTGGCTTCCCCTACAGGGGCATACATCCAGAAGGGGCACTTAGATGTTTATTTTCTAAGCAGGAGCTGCATCTTCCTTTATGCTCTGTGCTGTGCTAAATGCAATGCTGGCACTGGATAAATATTAGTGACAGCAGCCATAATGATGATGACAATAGTGTGATAACCCCATCCCCTGCATGCCAAGGGAGTTTAGGGGATTTAACCATTTCTTGTGATTGCTTTTAATGTACCCAGGGGTAGGGTTCTTGCCGGGCAGACACTGACACCCTGGTATTTTTTCTGTTCTTTCAGCTGCTTGGAAAGGCTCTGGGAAGGTAGGAAAGAGGTCCCAGAGACTGGGGCTTCCTGCATATTCATCCTCAGATCACTTGCTCTCAGACTGAGCAAATGTCCCTCACATGTCTTGTCTGCTGGTCAGACCTCTCTGTCCAGCGAGACCCTTAAAAAAAAAATGATACGTTCGTTTAAAATATTCTCCTTTTGGATCCCACTTCAGGATTGTGCCTTTTAAATAAGAGTTTCTTCCTTCTCATCTTACTCATAATTAAGGACAGTGGGAGGTATCCTTTGGTCTTATTTTCTAATAATTTTAATTATACTGATCTTGGCTTAAAATAGGACTAATTTAAGTACTGAGATGATATGTATTTTCTGGTGAAGATTTTCTGAAGGTTTTTCCCTCCCACAACACTTTGAAGAGGACATATCTGAGAGATGGCCATTCTTGGAGCTCCAAACTTAACTAAGCTTGCTTTCCCCATGAAGGGGACTCCAGCTGCTGTAGGTGAGAGTCCCGTGTTCTCCGGCAAACTGAGATTGTGCCATAAGGAGCAGCCTTATGGTAGGATATCAGACCTGGGATGGTAGCCCCAGGAAGTGTTCCAAGGGAACGCAGTGTTGGCTCTCTCCAGGGTGAATGATACACTGGCTGCTCTCCCCTGCCTTCCATGGCACCCCTGGTCATGCTTAGGAGAAGAGTCAGGGTGCCGCATCCCCTCCTCCTCCTCTTCCTTCTGGATCCTGGTCTCGCATGGCCTGCTTGGGGAACTGTCACTCTCCACGTTCTAGTGCCCACATGATTCAGTGGTAAGAAAGTCTGAACTCTGAAGGCTAAAACTGAGATCTAAGTACCAGCCTGACCAACCCTGGAGATTCATGTCGTCTTGGGCAAAAGATTTTCCTTCTGGGCTCTGGGCTTCTCTTCCATGAAAGGGGCTCATGATCTCAGTTTGGCAGGGTGATTGAGAAGGATGCATACTGTAGTGATGCTGAGTGAGGAATGCCTCCTGGCACCAGAGTGATGCTGCATAAATGTTTGCTGTACCATTTTCTTTTTTTTTTTTTAATATATACATTTATTATAGCAATTATTCTACACATTAAAATAACTTCCTGTGAATAAGTTCCTCATTCCTTAGATATATGTCAGCACACCCTGCCCTCCATCAAATCACCAAGGGTTCTTCCCCGTTGTCCAGTGGGCTCCACCACCGTTTGCCCCCGCCCGCCCCGTTCCCTTTTGGTAACCTTGGTTCTGTTGCAAGTGTCCAAGGGTTGGTTTTGTTTCATCTGTTCCTTTGTTTTGTCTATTCACATTCCACCTATGAGTGAGGTCATCTGATATCTATCTTTCTTCTTTTGACTTATTTCACTCACCATAATCCCCCCTAGTTCCATCCTTGTTGATTCAAATGACAGGACTTCATCCCTTTTAAGGGCTGTGTAGTATTCCATTGTACACATCTACCACATCATCTTTATCCATTCATGTGATGTTGGGTACTCAGGTAACTTGTTCTTAGCTATTGTGAACAGGGCTGTAATAAGCATGTGCCTCATTTCTTTTGTCAGATAAATGTATGCTAGTACTTCGACAGGTGGATTGGTTTTTGAAGGGTTAAATAATAACATACAAACTCACACATAGTGTCTTTCTGTCCTCTCTACCTGTCCCTAACGTCTCCCTTTCTCCTGCCCTTCCCACTGCCTCCACCTCCCTGAGTTTTATTATTTCCAGCCTACAATGATCCTGCCCAACTCCTTTGTTCTTATTGCCCCCTTCACGCAACTTAATATTTCACTAGAAACCATCAGGGTTTGTATATTAAGAACTTTTCTCTCAAATAAAGTAAACTCCCTGGGAAGGAACTAAGTACGATTCTTTTTTCTGCGTCTTTGTAGCAGCCATCCTAATGCCAGACATGCAGTAAATGTTCAATAATTGATTATTAAGTGCATCGTCATTACGGGTCCTACGGAGGGTGAGGTCTATATATATTCTTTGTACTCGACGTAGTTTGCCCAGTGCTAAGCACGTAGGCCCTCATAAGTACTCAACAAACATTCGTCAGGTTGAAATAACTTTTGGCTGTTGAAGGATGGGTTTGAGGGGTGGTGAGTCATTGCTATGGAAAGTATAGCAAGAGAGCTGGGTAGTGAAACTGGAATCTACAAATGATTCTGAAATGTCTGGGATTTGGGGAAGATGTCTCCTCCTTTATAACAGTTAGTGAACCCTGTCTTTGTGGGACAGCAAAAACAGTGCAAAGGGAGTTTGAACATTTTGCTTCTGGGCTTGGTGGGGCAATTTATCTGAGACAGCTTCGGAAGCCAGGCCTAGAACCAGGTGATTCTCTGGCTTTTGGTAAAAAAAGCAAGTTTCCTCTTGACTTGAGGCCTTTGGCAATGTGTCACCTCTCAGTGACCCTATTGATGCGTCCGAGTTTCTTCTGAGAGGTTTGATTTTGGTTCATAATCCTTAAATAGACAACACTTCCAAAGCTGATTTGCATTGGACTAAAAGTCAATTGGGCTGCTGCAAGAATATGAAATTAGGTCTCAGGAGAAGAAAAGGCAGTAAAAGGATTGTTTGCCCAGAGTAGCCTTGAGAAGGTGAACCTCTACATTTCTGAAGTTTGACCAGGAAACTCAACGGGCCGTCTCTGGGCCACTCTTTATCTTCTTGCGTGTCCTGCCATGAGTCTCACTCCGGCTCCGTGTGTGCACAGCCTCCACCCGCTTCCTGGGCCCTGACAGAGGGACCCCTGCGGTGGGTGCCTAACATATTCCCCGACCTCAGGAGCTGGGTTCGGTAGGTCTTTGTGCCTCCACTGTTAACTTCAAGTAACTCAGAGGGTGCAGGAACCGTGAGAGGTAGTCTCGTGCGCTACAGAGCCCAGCACCGTAAACCCGACAGAGGCGCAGCCCCGCATTCTGACCCTGAGCCATTCTGGTGGCAGCGGGCAGCGGTGGCATTGGGCTCGCAGCCGGGGTCAGGCTAGCCCTGCTTGTTGATGCTGTTCCACACAACCTTGTGTCTCTTTCAGCCTGGTTTCTTTCAGCCTTCCTTTGCGCTGTCCCAACAATGCTGGGTGGGAATCCTTCCCAGGCAGGCTGGATGAGCATTCAGGAGCAGCAACGGGGCCCTGCTGGAGGCGCCCCTCCAGGAGCGCAGACTCGCGCTTCCGTTAATTCCCACAGCGCTCTTCACCAGGGAGCCAGACAGGCTGCATTATTATTCTCATCCATCACCCCGCACTGAAGAAACTGAGGCAACTCAGGCAGAGGAGGGTTGCCGGAGCTGCTCGTGGATGGGAGGCGGTGGCAGCTCCCTCTGCCAGGAGCTGGGAGGTGAAGAGGTGAGGCCAGCCACCAGCCTGCCGGAGCTGCATTTCACACCAGGCACCCCTCACCACCATTTTCCTTTCGGGTCCTTAAATCGACTACATTTGATTCAATTTGGATATTCTGGATTAGTGGAAGGGAACGAGGTTTAAAAGAGGTCAGCTCCATTACTCAGCGTTATTAATGATGTTGTCGGCCGTTAAAATCTCAAAAAACTAGGAAACTAATAAATTTTACATATTGAAAAATCACAGATGGATCAGGCAAATGGATAAATTCTTAAAAGTATTTTATATCTGTTAAGAGGACAGAATGATAAATTCAATATTGAAAACCAATATCAGATTCACAATTACAGGCCATTTATCATAACCCACGGCATGGACAGCATCTTATTGCGGGGAGCACTGTGATTCATAAGCAGAGACCCGGAACAAGTTCATATGAAACGAGAAATAAATCTGCATTACATACTGGAAACTTATTTCCACTTCCGATCTTTATTGCCAACAATAATGTTAGCTTTCAAGAACAAATTGTTGCGCATTAAACCCATGCATAATGAGCCCAACTGAGTCCAAAACTTCCCTAAAAAGAGCTTTAAATTATTCCAAATTGGGTTATTAGCTTTAACTCTAATTCCTCTGAGAGGGCCCACCAATCTTTGAGTGTCAGCACTTAACCAGAGAGTGGGCTCCCCACGCAGGGTCCCCAACTTCAGGATTGGTTCTTTCTCCTTCCCCCACCCGCACCTTCCCTGAAGAATGGCAACTGTCAGGCTAAAGAACAAATGTGATAATAGTTAAAAGTAGTGTTGATTAGATAAATTAGAAGAAGCTAGAAATTTATATATTTGATTTTAAGGTGAATTATGCTGATTTGGGGGGAATATTTGCATATCTGTGAAAGAATGGAATGGTTTGGATTCACATCCTTGCATGTCACAGCCAGGACACCAGCTCCATCAGGGTTTTGGTTTCTAGACATTCTAGGACCACGGCCAGGGAGGTGATTTGGTTATAACATCAGCTCTCATTCTGATGGTTGACTAGGCTGATTTAGCTGAGATGACTCAAAATAAGACATGGAATGGATTTTCTTTCCACCCTGATTTTGAAAGTGAAGTGCTCAAAGAAAATTTGGAATGTATATGGGGAAAAAAAAAAATCCCAACTCCATCACAGAGGCCACTGCTAATTAATTTTGATACTTTATTTTCATTTTTGCATTTTTATACAGTACACTAACATACACAAAATTTTCTATGCTATGCAATCATAATAATATCTTTTATGGTTATTTAGTACTCCACTATTTTTAAATGAGCCCTTTTTCTAATGTTGGGCACTTAAGGTGTTTCCAACTTTTCTCTTTTATACATAGTATTATAATAATCATTGTAGCATGATTTGTGTATGCAACTTTAGGTGAATTTCTGATTACTTCTTTAAGATTTGATGCCAGAAATCTCACTATTAAAGAGTGTGAACGTTTTAAGACTTTTTACATACACGAAAGTTAAAAAGAGAATTTCTGTAAATCCCTTCTTCCTGAATTTGTTAGTTGTTTGTACAAGCTGTAGCCATAGACCAGAGGTTAAAATCAGATGCTTTGGAGTCAGATTCATCTGTATTCAAGTTCCAGATATGCTGTAGACTAGCAGGGAGACAAAATAGCTCAGAACCTCCATCGGTGCATCTGTAAAATGGGCATCCTGATACCGCTATCTCAAGGTGTTATGAAGCTATTGTATATTGCATACATAAACATGTATTTTGTATACATAAAAGCATCATACCATTTTTTAAACTTTAAGCTTTAGTAACAGTCTCCATTATTTGCAGAATAAAATTCTAACTTGTTACCAGTCAATATCTGTCACTATCAGAGCCCAGCTCACCCTCACCTTTCCAATCTTTTCCTCTCGCTCCCCTTTCTCCCTTTCAGTGACATGTGCCCCTGCTGCCCATGGCAGTGTGTTGTACGCCTCTTTTCATGGTGTCCATGTCATTTCTCTCTCTAGCCTGTTCTTTTCCTTCTTTTCACTGACAAATTCTACTCAT
This sequence comes from Solenodon paradoxus, assembly GCA_004363575.1. Classification (NCBI taxonomy): domain Eukaryota; kingdom Metazoa; phylum Chordata; class Mammalia; order Eulipotyphla; family Solenodontidae; genus Solenodon; species Solenodon paradoxus. The sequence goes on along the minus strand of RJWH01000217.1, from coordinate 137,756 downwards.
GGATTTAAGCTCCACTCAGGCACTACCAGTTCCATCACACCTCCCCTGCTTCCTCCTTAGAGAAAATTAAAATATTTGTCCTCTGTGCCTCTGAAGCACCTTCCTCATGTGCATCTAGGAAGTAACAAGTGTGATAGTGGGTGAGGTGTGTTTCAGTCTCTCCTACTACACTGGGAGCTCCATAAAGGTCAAGATCAGGTCTTATTAATCCTGGTTTTCTTTAGCGCCCACTACAGTGCCTGACACAATAGAAGGACTCAATAAATGTTTGTTCAGTGTAACACAGGTAGTGGGTATGATCAAAGAAATCCATAAATGGCGTTTAAAGGCAAATTGAGTTTCAACTGAATTGAATGTTGATTGGACTTTAATTTTTTATTTATCATGGGATCTTAAATACAAAAGCACTTTGTGCAATTGTGTTTTCTCAGCCTTGAAACGCTTACTGCTATTTGTAAGTATTTCTAGGCAAATTACTGAGATTTAAAAATGTGCAAGGAATTTCAGCGGACCCTGTATAAACTTATAGCAAAACATCTCACAGGAGACTACTACCATTATTTCGGTGGGGACACAGAAGTCCACGAAAGAAAGACTGTTGTATTATTGAGACCCTGACTTGCCTGTTTAACTGAAGTAATGTTACAGTTAAAGCTGAAGTTTCAAACAACCTTCATATTGAGACTGCACAGCACTTAACTAGCTGGTAAAATATCTATCTGAGCCATGTCTAATGAACAAGCACTGTCACGATCATTATTTTGTCTGGCTCAATGCTGGATCTCTGGTACCTAGAACAGTGCTTGGCACATCATAGGCATTCTATCGATATTTGCCAAATGAATCAGCAATCACATTTGATATGACCCAATCTGCATCCACTTGGGGTTTTTTAGTTCAACTTGACAAATCTTTAGTGAGTGTTTCTATGTTCCAGACACCTTGCCAATGATCTGAGGGTAAGAAGATGAATAGCATATGGTTCCTGTCTTTACAATCTCAAAGTCTAGTGTGGGAAGCTCTCACTTAACAGATAAGTGTGGCATGCTGTAGGTAGTGATAAGAGAGACATGCACAGGGCACAGGGGGTCAGGAAACTCAAAGGAAGTGTGTTTGCTCCAGCTCAGGGACTGCTAGGAAGAGTTTCTGGGGGAAACATGCCTGAGCTGAGTCTTGCTGGATGAGTAAGCATTCAGTGGGAGAAAGAAGGAAGAGCATTCCAGACAGTGGAGATGTCACTAGCAAAGACAAAGGTATGACATTTTTATTCATTCATCCAAGAAACATTTACTGATAGTCTACCATGTTCCTGGTGGTATTCTGGTTGTCAGATATATGGCAGCAAACACAAAACATAGGCTCTTTCCTTGTGGCATTTGTGTTCTAGTGGACATGGGGCTGAGGTTTTCAGCTGGGCGACCAGGAGAGGGGTGGTGGCACAGGAGGCTTGCGAAAAGAGAGCAGTCGTTTCACATGTGAGAGATGAGTTGATACCCTACATTCATCCACAAAGGATTTGCAGCACTTATACCACTGGACAGAAGTCCCTGATCCCTTTCTGAGAAAGAGATTCTTCTGCTGCAGGGAGACTGCTAACAGTCCTGGAGGAAGGCGTCTTCTCCTGGACCTTGCATGCTCCTAGAAAGCCCCGTGGATTGATTTGGTAATTTGGGCTGTGACTCAAGGAAGTGAGCAGAGAGCCTGGAACATAGAGAAAACCTCATAAATGTTTGTTGAATAAAAACATGAGAGTAATGATTTTATCTGTTCAGCAACGGTGTGCTTAATTCATTTGAGATCTGATTTGAGTCTAAGAAGGAGTGACATTTTGAACATCCTGAAAAATAAGATGTCTCCTCCAGCAACACCCTGTTCAATTGAAGTCAAAGGATTAAAAACAACAACAATTACAATCCATGCTCATTTATTTCTAAGACTGGTCGCCCATCCATCCATCTAGACAGCCAGCCAGCCAGTGAGTCAGCATTAGAACAGGCACTGTGCAAGACATGAGAGATATTGAAATGATTTTATGAAATTCACCATCAATAGGAGTAGGTAGACCTGTAAAAAGATAACCAAATAATAGTGAGCAAAGTGTTAAATGAGGTAGGTAGACAAAGTAGGGTTAGGAGGCCAAGGAAGGCCTTATCAGTGAGCAGAGTTTTAAAGGATGACACTTGAATTTGCCAAGTGTGAGAGGGAATGGGAAAGGCAGTCAGGCTCTGTGAACAGCAGACATAAAATCACGGAACCCAGAATACTATGTTGACTTTAAGACATGCTGGTAAACTGTTATGGCTGCCAGGTGGGATATAAAGGTTGTCAGGTTACTGAAGATGAGGAGAGGAGGAAGAGTTTAGAGGTAAAATAAAAATGGCTTCCAATATAAAAACACTAATTTGCAGAGATTTATGCACCCTGTGTTTATTGCAGGGTTATTCACAATAGCTAAGAATTGGAGACTGTGTAAGAGCATCAGATGAATGGACAAAGAAGATGTGGTTCAAATACACAACAGAATACTACACAGCCCTTAGGAGAGGTGAAATCCTATCATTTGAATCAACATATCTCAAAGGGATTATACTAAGGGAAATAAGTCAAAAGAAGAAAGTCAGATACCAGATGACCTCACTCATAGGTGGAATTGAATAAACAAAACAAAGGAACAGATGAAACCAAACCAAACCTTGGACACTTGTAGTAGAACGGAGGTGACCAATAGGGAATGAGATGGGGTGAGGGGGCAAGTGGTGGCAGAGCCCACTGGACAATGGGGAAGAACACTTGGTGATTTGGGGGAGGGCAGGGTGTGTCGACATATATCTGAGAAATGGAGAACCTGCACATTCGGGGAACCTACACATGTGAGAAAAAAAGAAGTATCCAAGAAGCCTGACTACACAGATTTGAGTCAGAAGGCTTATTCTCCACCTAAAGCTTTTCTTATCATTACTATTCATTTGGCAGCATTCATTTACATTTGCTTTGGACCCCAAATCAAAGCAAATCAGAATATGACAAAAGTGTGTCAGTAAGATGAGTTATTTGATGGAGAAAGCATTTGCTCTCTTTTGTGAGTAAGCAGTTTATACTCTGCTGGGCTGCAATTTGCTGTGGCATAAGGACTATTTCCAATGATTTAACATTGGCCCCTAACAAACCACATTTTATAATTACTTATTACCTAGAGAGCAGCATTAATAGAGTAACATGTAAAATCTGCATGTGTGGATATGCTAAGTTCCTTCATTGATTTCCACAACCTCAGATCCTCCCAGGACTCATGAATCTCCATGATGCTTTTGAAATCTACATTTTGTATCTGATTCTCTCTCATTTCTGTAAAAAGATTTAGATATTCATGTTGCTTGTTTCCAGAGCACAAAACAGAGTTCCTTCTCTTGGACAAATTGATCTTGGACAAAGTATACATCGTAAATTACATCCAGATCACCTGTCTGTAGGAGGACTAGGACTTAAGACAAGATGCATTTCACTGCGTTATATTTGGTCCCTTTTCCCAGTAAACATGGAGGAAAGAGAATAAGAAACTGATCCAAGTTTGCCTGGAGATGAGATTCAGACTAAATGTCACATTTCCTTGGACTGCATAATAATCTATGTTATAATAGAAAAGTATCATAATATGATGAGAACCCAAAGTTTAAATAAACCATGAAAATGTAGAATGGAGAGATTTCTAGCACAAGCGTCTGAGGATATGAGTCACAAACACAATTCTCAATTCAAGCAATTGGCACTTCTGACGTTTATAAGTAAATAGATCTAGACCAACCTTATTAAATATTCAGTCTATATTCAAAGTTATTAAATATTGAACATGATTTAATAAATACAACCAAGTTAATCAAGACTTTGATTGGTGGTTGTGGGCTCACAAAAGCTTGTGAAAAGAGTCATTCTTCTTGGGTTTTATTCTGATCCTTCATCTCCTTCCCCAGTTTTTGAGTGAAGGACTTGTATGGTGTGCCTGTGAAGGCATTTTGAGATGTGTTGTTGGGACCTAGTTGTGTTGGGCTGCTGTCTCTTAGTAGTCTTTGTATTGGGCAGACTGTTGCGTGTGGGTACGTGGAGGATGTGTCGGGGTGCACTATGACAGCATGTGCTGTGTAAGTCCTGTAACACTGCTGAGCTGCCTTAGATCCTGGCTGTACATTGCTTTCTTCTCAGCATCTTGTCAATGGCTAGGACACAGGGCTCTCACAGTCCCCTGTAATTCTTTAGGGGGGTAGCCAAAGGTTACTTGTCCTCAGGATTTGGCAATTGTACCTAAGAGTGATGGCCTCCTTCAGTTTTGGCTCTAGGCTTTTTGCTTGTGTTGCCTTGCCCTGCAGTGGTAGACTGTAGAGTGTAGAAAGGGAAGAGATTTGAACAGGCGTGAGTTCGAATTTGGATCCTGTGACTTACTGGCTATGTGGCCTTAAGTGAATTACCCTCTTAAACTGTCAGTTCCCCCTCTGTAAAAGGGGGATAATAATGCCTGCTGTAGAGAAGTGTTGTCAGGTTTAAATGAACATGCGTCTACCTTAAAATAAATTGTAGATATTTTACTTATTCTTTTAAAAAGGCAAGACGCTATGTTAGACATGGAGGTAAAGAAAATTCCAAATACTTTAGAGTCTGGTGAGCAGATAGATATTTTCTCAAGCACACTAATATGTCAAGTTTCACTTGCGGAGTTTAAAAGAAGATCCTATAAGTTCCAAAATCTTTCCGTCACTCAAAAGATTCTAGTCATCCCTGGTATTTGTGTATTTTGTAAATGTTCCTCGCTGGGACTCTTGAGTCAGAGTTCTGCAGAAAGAGGGAGGAGAAGGTGATCTCTAGCAAGGAAAGGAGGGAGAAAGAAGGAAAACAGAGGGAATTTCCTATATACCAGAGGAAATACAAAATGTGGGCCATTGGGGTCTGAGTCCTGTCCGTTCTGCTGGGTCCTAGCCTTCTGATAACTTATTTCCAAGATGAAGAAGTTCTTCCTATCCTGGTCATTAGAATTTTGGCCTCTTCACCTCCTGACCCCATCCAGACTATGTAGAGAGTGGAAATGGAGCTGGGTGTCAGGGGCCGTATCTTTGGAGAAGAGACTGGGAACCCTGTAGGAAGAAGGATCTAAGATATTGAGGGGAGAATGCAGAGCATGGGAGCAAGAGTGCTGATCTCAATTCTCTTTGGGCTCATCTTGCTTTCTGTGTGATCTTGAGCCAAGAAATTCTCTCTGAGCCTATTTCCTCCTCTGTAAGATGGGAATAATATAAAGGCTTCACTTATTAGTCCTACTATGCAGATGAGCACAAGGAGACAGAGAAATTAAGTGACTTGCTCAGGGTCACTTAGCTAACAAGTGATGGAGCTAGGATTTGAACTCAGGCATCTGGGATTCCTGCTCTCCATTACTACCTGTTCTGCCATCTTCCTGCCCCAGTGAGAGTGTCAGCTTAAAAAAAATTACTTAAACATATTTTCTTAAAGGAACATTGCATCATAACCTTACATAGGTGCAAGATAGACATTATCACAAATCAGCATCTGTATATAACACATTAAGTTTACCATCAACAGTCCAGTTCTATCCTTCACCATATAATTGGCCCCTTTTACCCAACTTGTCTAGTCTTCTTCCTTTTCCCTTCTGGTCATCTATAATGTAAGCTTTTTGAGAGCTTGGAATAGTGGACTTTTGTCTCAGATTATGCCCTTCGGTAAATAGCCCCCCCCATTAGATTTTATTAGAACTTCCCAAATAAACTTGTTGCTGCCGAGTTGAACACATATACAGTAGTAAAGTGTGCAAAGCAGTGCCCCTGGAAAGCCATTTCACAGGGACTGGCAATGAATGATGGACCTCGGGCTCCAACGTGACCCCCATCTGACCCTCCGAGATGTTTGCTAAAAGTGTTCCTGGCTCTGTTGGGACATGTGTCCTTGGAGCCCTGCCATCTGGGTGGAGAAGGTACAGCTTGATAGATCCATGGGGCTTTTTAGAGTATGGCAGAAAACCAGGGAATCCCAAGCCCAGACACACAATTCATGCTTGGCAGTGTGAGGGTGTGAGAGAAGAATGTCTCCCAGTTGGTCATTTCCCAGGCATCTGCTTGTTGAGAGGGGGTGATGTGGTTATCTGGCAAGAACTGTCTACCCCCCAAGTCCAACAGAATTGGGGTTTGAGAATTATAAAAGGAAGGCTAATACATGGAGATGGAGATGGGGCATCGTGGGAGCTGGAATTTATAATCCAAAGGGGAATGTGACGATGAGAAAAAGATATGCAGAAACCTCCCAGTATACTAACTGTAGACAATTATCAGGAGCTACTCTTTATTTTGTTTTTATTTAATTGAATTATTATTCACATTACTACAATCATTCCCATTTTACTGACAAGAAAAGTGAGGTGAGACAGTTGAGTGGTGTCACTGGAAGTGGTGGAACAGGAATACAAACCCAGAAAGCTAGAGTCTATTCTCTTAGTCTCTTATAACTCTGATACCCACAAAGGGCAACACCTCAGAGCTGGAGAAGCCCTTAAAGAACATTTCTTTCTACCACTGTATAGTCAGGTGGGGAAGCCTAAGGCCAGAGAAGGGCAGTGGTGCACCCAGATCACACAGCTGGTTAGTGCGGGTTCCCAGATTTGACTGCAGGGTCAGGGTTCGGTGAGGCAGGAAGGCTCAAGAGTGCAGAATTTAAGGAGGCTCCCTTCTTAGGGGCTGACCCTATGCCTCCATAACCTTGAGAATATGTGCCTCCTTAAATTGAGTGGAAACCCCGCCCCCCCCAACACACACATATACACATGCACACACACAACACACCTCAGCCCTATTTGCCTTACCTAGTCCCAGCCCACACCAGAAGCTTCTTCCGGTTTTGTGGTATGAACAACAGAGGTCAAGGCTTGGGTTTATTTGATTTGATATCCCAAGGTGTGAATCTTGATTGGGTATTTGTATGGAGTTTTGCCAGTATCCTAAGGTAGGGTTTTACCCAGGAATTAGATGGAGATTCTGCTTGGGGTTGGTCCACTTTGGGGGTAGTACTGAAGGAGGACAAACTCTGGTCCCATCATTTAGGGGTGAAACTAGGAGAATCTTAATCTTGTCTTGACAAAACAGAACACAGAATGGGGTCTTGGAGAAACTGAACCCTACATCTTTCCTCTGAATCTCACTGGAAGGGAGTGAGGAAGTACTAGGGAAAGCTCTAGGGCTCGGTTTTGCCCCAAGAGCTGGAATAAAGTGGATTAAGGTTGGCTCAGGAGGGCTACATGCTCAGAGACATTCCCAGACAACATTTCTCAGAGTCTCAGATGATGTGCCCACTTTACTGGGGAAAAATTCGCAAGTTTGTGTAGCACTTACCCCCATGTTTGGGGCTTCGGATTCTTTTCATTCAAAGAGAAAAGGAGATAAACCACACAAGCAAGCACCCTGCTGCCCATCACTGGTCAGGAGTCCATGGTAAATCCACATTGCTTGACCAGGAATGGGGTTAGGGAAAAAGATTCTCAGAACCACTCATGAGAGCCAAGTCCTCCTCCTTCCTCTTGGGCTGTGCCCCTAGGAGGTTGAGGGACAGCTTCCTAGCCTTGAGGACTTGGGCCTTGGGGTAGGCAGAGACTGGAAGGAGAGGCTTGGCGTCTGGATCCTTCCCTTTCCCAGGTCACTGAGAAGTCTGGGGCTGTGATGACCAGCGGTGTTCTAGGCCTTGCTTCCGATTCCACCTTGCTCTTTTCTCTCTGGACCTGTTTCCTCATCTTATCAGGCTCAGTTCAACCTCCCTTGTGTCTAGGTGCCTGGCACTCTGAGTTCTTTGCTTTCTTGCCTTTCCTTCCCTGCTCAGGTGTCTCTCTAACCCTTGTCTGGAGTCCCAGTCTCCTGCCTAGACTCGACTTTCTCAGCCCTAGCCTGTTGTCAGCACCGCCAAGGGCTCCCCGTGTCCCCCTCAATACCCGGGCCCAATCCCACCGCGTGAGGAGGCGGCAGCGCGCAGACCCCTCGGATCCACCAGGAGAGAGAGAGGAGGAGGAGGGTTGAGAAAGGAGCGTGGGAAAGCAGAAAGGTTAAAAGGAGAAAATAGAAAAGAGACAGGAGAGATTGGAGAGAGAAAAGGGGGATCAGAGAGAAGCGAGAAAAAGAACGAACGGGGCCGGAGAAGGGAGATGAGAGGAGATGCTGGAAAACGTTGAATCAGAACAAAAAGAACCCAAAGGAAAGCTGGAGAGGGGCGGAAAGATAGGGAAAAAAGCAATCGGGCGTGAGCAGGGTCTGAAAAGACTGAGGAGGCAGAAAGAGAGAAAGAGAGAGAAAGGGTGGGTGGGTGGAGAACGGAGGGAGGCAGCGGCGAGCTGGGAGGAGGGCGTCTGGGAGGGAAGGAGAGAGGGAGGGACTGAGGGACGGAGAGGGTGGGGGCTGGATCGGCAGCAGAACAGCCGCGGCTCCTGCCGCCCGCAGGCTCGCTCACTCGCTCGCGGTGCCAGCAGCCCGCTGCCCGGCTCTGGGCGGCTCGCAGCTCCGGCTTCTGGCCCCGCGCTCCGGCGTGCCTCGGGCTCCAGAGGACAGCACCGCACGACTAGCCGGCCGAGCCCAGGGCCGGCGGCTGAAGCAGGTAGGTGGCGGGGTGAGGACTGCGAGCCTGCGGGAGCCTCGGGGCTCTGGGAGAACCGGGGGACGGAGGTGAGGGGTTCTAGCTCTGGGGAGGAGGCTTTGCAGCCCCGCGACTAACTTTCCGCCGGCTGGGTCCATCTCCGCTGCCCTGAGCGAGTCCGGGCTGCGGAAGCCGAGTTTGGCGCCGGGAGGTGGTGAATGCCCCGGCTTGAGAGAACGTCGGACGGTCGGGTCTGGACGCTGGGCGCCCCTGCGTGGGCAGCCGAGGGCCCTCTGGCCGCAGTCGGGACGCAGCGCCGGCGGCTAGGGAAGATCCGAGCGCAGCCGCGCTCGCGGTGGTGGGAGAGGGCGCCCGCCTGCCCCCAGAGTCTGGGAACTCCCACCCCCGAGCTGCCCCGGGAACGCGGGTTGGCGCGATGCAACCTTGCGCTCCCGGATCGGGTCTGGGCGCTGAGCTTGCGGGGCGCGGCCCGGTCCCCGGCGTTGGCTAGAGATGCGCCTAGCCGCCGCCAAACCCCAGCCAGTGCCACGCGCGCTTTTGCTTTTTGGAAGCGCGAAACGAACGTATAAACCCTTCATTTCTTTCTCATCCAGTCGCCCTAACTCTCTTTGGGGGAAGTCCCAGACTCCAGACAGCCCTTGCGGGCTGATTTCCCGGTCGTCCCTTCCGCCCCTGGCGAAGACCCCAGCCACCGAAGTTAAAAGACGAGCGAGTCACTCCCTGTGCGCGCCTGAAGCGCGGTCCCGAAGTTCCCAACTTCTCTCCCTGTCACAGCAGTAGTGTTGGAGGTGGGGAAGTGGGTGGTCGCTGCTGCCTCTTGTAAGCTCCGGGCACGACCACCATCCTCCTCGACGTTTATTCACCTTCCTCCACGACGTTTATTTTCCTAAGTTGTTAGGGGGAAAAAAGACTTAAAATATGCAAAATTTTCCTTGCGGGCATTAAGGTCCGTGAGTGGGACCGAGCCATCACCGATTGGAAACCTGGGAGCACGAAGCCTCGGCAGGAACATCCCGAGGCCCCGAGCCCCCGAGCCCTGGGGGCTTTCTCCCGGACTTGGATTCCTGGGCTCCATCCCATAGGAGCTGACTCTCGGGATCCATGACCCCTAGCCGGTGCGTCGAGGCTTGTCTGACTCCCTCCCGCGTGGTCCTGCTCTTTAAAAAAATATTTCAAAGTGACTTCGATTCAGGATCTCCCTTTCTCCGTCTTCGCGGGAGCCAGTAGAACCGGGTCTCTGCTGGTTGGAGGAGGCCTTTGGGATGGTGTGGGCTCCCGGCCATCTCAGCTCACCCTGGCATGGGTATTCGTGCCGGGCATTAGCGCCCCTCCGGTGATCTGCTAGAGGAGCTGGAGTTATAGCCGGGCCAGGTGGCGGCGAGCGGAGGCTGACAGGGGTATTGAAGCCTGCGGGGGCGCAGGTCGATTCGCTCCCTGGGTCTCCAAGGGCGGATTCGCCAGCAGTGCGGCTTCCTAGGAGCCAGCGGGTCCAGCCTCACGGGCTTCTTTGTTGGAGGGCTGTTGGAAAGGTTCTCATAAAATGTTTAGAGCAGGTTTAGTGGAACCAAGAGCTGGGGGCTTTTTGGAGACGGCCTCTCGGTCCTTGCCCCTACAGATTGGCTGGAGTCCCCAGGGAGCCTCTAATGGACTAGCCCAGGCACCCTATCCTCAGCTCTTTTGGTGCTTTTTTTGTGGTGCACACCATACACCAGCTCTCTGCCTTTGCTCACATACTGTTTGAACTTCTAGAAATTTAAGATCCATAACTGCGCTCTCCACTACTTCCTCCCATCTCACAAATCAGCAAACTGAGACCCAGAGAAGTGAAAGAACTCCCTAAAAGCTGGTCAAGGGCTGGAGGGAATGTAAAAAGCCTCTCCTGACACTACTTCTGGACTTTTTCTAGTAGAGCCTCCTAAGGTTATCACGTTCTTAGCACAGGACAAGTGTTCCCATTCAGGTCACTATACACCCTTGGCAAGCTTAATGACTAGATATGTGTGAGATAGAGGACTGGTCTCTGGATTCTTGGTTAGGTTCTGTGCTGTGATTACCTCCCAGGATAAATCACTTAGTGACAGTTTGTGTTTGACTGGGAGGTAGGCCTGGGGGGTAAGTAGAGCCTTTAGGCTCAGCCCAGTCCCATAATGTGCAATCTGCAGGGAAAGATACTGTTTGTAGCCTTTCCTTGTGTAAGTATTCTCAGGTGAAATCTTTTTTGGAGAGGGCAGGATTAGGGGTGGTCTCTAGAGAAATGAGGATTTGGAATTAAGCCTTGGGTAGGTTTCCAGCCAGAGCAGGAGGATCGTGGGGCATGAGGGGTGAGCACTAAGGGGGAGGCAGGAAGCTCAGGACCTGTTAGGTGGCTGGTCAGAGGACAGCAGAGGAAGGGCTACTGGGAATTTGGCTTTTGAATGAGAAGCACTAGTTAGGAGAACAGGGCTGCTCAGAATGCAAGTTCAAAATCAGCCCCAGGGCTCTTCTAGTTCTAGTTCTAGTTCTAGGGTGAGCAACTGTCTGGGAAGTCAGCATCCCATGAGCCTAGGGTTGTGAATTCACCTAGGAAATAATCAGACTTTTGCTTCTTTCCTCTGTCTCATTTCCCCCTTGCTTCTCATGGTTTCCTGGAATTTCAATCCTTTCTTTGTTCCTTCTCATTCATAATTTTAGAATTTAGATAATTATTTTGGACCTACTGTTGGACCTACTGTGGGCAGGGCACTTACTATGCTAGGAATATTCATCAACAGATAGTTTTTGAGCTCGTCCTTTGGGCTGTGCATGGTCTAGGCCTTGGAGATGCAGCCGTAAACCAGATGGGCAGAGTGCCATGCATGATGATGCCGACATTCTAGGATTCTGTCCTTCACAGGCTCATAGTCTAGTTGTAGAGTGGAGGCAAATCAATATAAAATTTCTGGAGAGGTGCTGAATGGGACTTTGTTAAAGAGAGTCCTGCACCTCTCCTCCAGTGGTTCAAGACACTCATGTGAAAAGGCTTGAAGCTGTTGGCTATGAGATTTGGAGATTCTGCAGGCTTCCATGACCCCAGTGCCTGGTTGCCAGGGGTAACCCAGAGGCAGCCGCATTAAAGACCTTAGATATGGCATCAGAGAACTGACTGCTCTGCAGAGCTTCTGCCCGTCAGGATATGGCGGGAGGGAGCTGGTGAGTGTTGGCAACTGTGATCTTGCTAGGTATCCCTAGAGACTCGTGCCAGGTAACCATGTGCATCTTAAATTCCAGCATTCGCAGCTACTTGGTGAACTCTGCAGCCCATTTTCCAGATGGGTAAATAGAGCCCTGAGTGTACATTGGGGCATCTATGCAGAGAGAGGATCCCAGTCTCCCTAGAATCCAGGTATCTCTGATCTCTGATTCAATTTAAAGTGATACACACTTCACTTCTGAATTTGCAGACCGGTAGTTCTTATTTAAACACATCCTAGGTCTACCCCCAAAGTTTCTGATTCAGTGGGGCTGGGGTAGGTTCAGTAATTTGCATTTCTAAGGAGTCCTCTGGTGATGTTGATCCTTATACTTTGAGAACTACTGTGAGAAAATAAGGAATGGTGAGAATTTTCTTGAGAATATGCAATGGTGGAGCCTGGAACAAAGGCTGTGATGCAGTTCTAGGAAATCCCAGAATTTGCCTAAGTACAGTCTCCTCCCTGTTTCCCCCCAGGAGGCCATAGAATTAAAAGAATATTTTATCTTCATCAGCACACACACACAGAGAATATATTACAATATAATTAAGGAATAAATAGGTGTCATTGTTGGATGTAGTCTTCATGCCCTATGGCTCTGGGTGCAGGCGGGCGGCGGCGGGGGGGGGGGTGTTTATTATAGCCCTGTTATAATTGAATAGGTGTCATCTACTCCCAGAGCCCCTCGTGAAACTTTCATGGCCTGAGTGGTCATTGTCCCAACAAGGCAGATCTTCTTCATTTAAAGGAAAGAAAATCAAAGAGATTGCTTCTCTTGTAAATGGGGCTGTGTTTCATTTGACGGTAACTATACAATGTGTTCTTAGGGGAGAGAGGGAAAAATGGCACGAACCAAGTGAACAGAGAAGGGCTGCAGATCTGTTCATTGAACATTTTAAAATGTTTTGGAACTGTCTGTCTGTCTGTCTGTTTCACCCCTATTTCTGATGTCAAGCTGTACTTCAGCAGGAGGAAAGGAGAGCTTATGGTTCAACTTACCTGGTTGGGTAAATGTAACAGCACACTTTATCCCCAATGTATTAATTAGACCCAAAAGAAAAGAACCATAAAAGACTTGTTCTCCTAAATGTTGGCATTTTTCATCTGGATTCTATTTATTGATTATTTTACAGTTGAGAAGGAGCAAAAATCCATGTTTTTATAGCAAATAAAGCTGGCTGCAGTAATTATGAAGGCTCAACATGTCTGTTTTAGAGCAAGAAGTTGGAATTCAGCCTGACTCTCAAACATTTGGGTGAGATCTAATTGAGAAAGACATTTCAAAGAACAAATATTTAGGCATGTGGAGTTTTGCTGATGGTTTCTCTGGGCTGAGAGCAAGTACTTGGCTTTTAGCCTCATCCTTAGAGGTGGGGGAGGCAATGGGGAAGGACCTGGTCAGTGATATTAAGACTACAGTCAAAATGTCAGGTTTACGCTTAGTGATCATCAGTGAGACTTAGTAAAGGCAAGGCATGTGCCTTCAGGGAATATATCCCTTGGAACCCTTGAGCCAAGGAAGGATCATTAATCAAATATAGATTGAACATTTATTGAATGTTCAATCTTGCAACAGGCACAAGAGGGAAGGGACCAGAACGTTTACCTGTTACATATTTCCCATAATGCTTGACTCAGGTTTCTATAGTGACAGGAGCCCTTGATGTGGATATGTCAGGGCTACGATTAGAAAACTCAAACTCGACTGGCTGAAACAATAAGGAACTTAGTATCTCCTGTTACAAGAGGTCTGGGCTATGTCTCTCCTAAGCTTGGTTCTTTCAGTGGTTCAGCAGCATCATTAAAGATCCAGATTCTTTTCATCCTTCCTTTTTCTCAAGGTCACAAGATGGCTGCAATAGTTCCAGCTATTACGCTCTTACAATAATATGTAGAGGCAGAAAAAGGCAGAAGGGAGAATCTTTCCCAGAAGTTCTGCAGACTTTCCCTCATGTCTCATCGCTGGAATTGTGAATCGTATGTTCTTGCATTACATAACTACAGGCAGGAAGAGGTTATCATAATTGGCGTAGCATAATCTGACTTGCGTGTTGGGCATCAGAGAGGAACAAAATTAGAGTACTTTTGGAAGGGAGAAAGAAGTCGCTAATTGCACCTGCTATAGAATTTAAGACCTGGGTTTGAATTCTCCCTCTACTCCTTTTTAAACCTGTGACCCTGAACAAAATAATTCACTCCTTTGTGCCTCAGTTTGCTCATCTGCATAATGGGAATATACTTGAGGCTAAACATGAATTAACCCAATAATTACACTTGATTGGTGTAAGAGAAACAGAAGATTATTTGAAGATTTGATCTCTGACATCAAAGAACTATAATCTAGTATAAGAGACATGTGAGGACTAGGCCATGTAGACTATCAAATAAATAATCAGGGAACAGAACCAGAGTAAATAATTATGACTTGCAGACCAACCATGGTAAGAAGATCATGACATCAGTTGGAGCCACAGTAGCTGAGGAAGACTTCTGGGAGGAGTGGTTCATGATATATATAGCAGAACTCCAACATTTAGGCATGAATGGGGCGGTAAGCTCCTTCTTCTCAACTTGCTTCCTCTTACTTTTCCGTCCTTAGTGGGACTGCTAGGCCAACATGAGATCTTACAGTTAGTCCAAATCTGGTCAATGTGGACCTATGATGATTTTGGGAAGCAGGTTTCAGTAGCTTGCTCACCAGTCCTGGATGCTTGGTTTCCATTTCTGGAACACCATTTTTATCCACTCATTGCCTTACAATTTTTCCATAGTACTCACTGGATGAAGGCAAACTCCTTAAAGAAACATTTGAAAGTCTCCACAACCTCCCTGCTTCCTGTCTCCCCAGCCTCACCTGCTAGGAGTCGGCACCGCTGCTGACTGCTTCAGGTTCTGCTCTTCTCTGTTAACCCAGCTCCTTCAAGGCCGGAGTTAGTGCTGCATCCTCATTAGACCTTTCCTGACCACCAGAGTCCACGGTGATCGCGATGCATCGATCTTTCCTTCCCCTGAACTTCTGTAGCAATTATTGCCTACACCACAAATTCAGTACTTAATAATATGCTGCTGGGGTCATTGTTTAGCATTTTGCTGGAATGTTCCTCATCCTCCCAAATGAATGGTTGTGAAACTATTGAGGTCAAATGTGGGGTGGAGGTGGGTCTTTCTTTGTATCCAGTGTTGTGACCAGCAAGCACACGGCACTTCAGTGGGGTTTTTTTTTGTTTTGTTTTGTTTTTTGAATTAGTAAATAACAGGAATATGGGAAATGAAGTCTGAAAAATCAGTTAGTCACCCTTTTTTGTTAACAACATTTTGGGGAAGGGACTAAATTCCATCAATTCCTACCCTAAGTTGAGGACTATTTTAAGTGATTTTTTTAGGTACTATTTTAACTCAGGCGTGGAACACCCCTGTGATGTCAGGACTGTTGTCATCATTTTACAGAGGAGGAGGTGGAGGTAGGAGAGGTTAAGTGGCTTGTAAAGCTCACTCAGCCAGCAGGAGGCAGAACGAGGGGCAAGGTCAAGTTCTTTCCTTTGTGCTCTATCTCAGATATCTTCTGGAGGTTTTCCTGACCTTGTGGGTGTCCTGTTCTCCCATCTCTTTTCCTCCATTTGCTGTGTTCTGCTGCTTCCTTCCATCTCCGGTCTTTGATGAGACTAGGGCCCTCTTTTGTCCTGAGAGTATGGTGGGGGCGTGGGGCGGGTAGGTTAAATCTCTGATGCTTCCTGTGAGTCTTTCCTTCTCTTCTGTTAGCTGGTAGCTCGTATTGATCACATACCTTTTCATCTTGACTCTCATTCTCTCCACTTTCAAGCCTGGGCCACAGATTCCTTTTAGAGCATAAAGCATTCTGCTAGTGGAATCAAGTGGTATCTGATCCGGGTTTTGGAGTTCCTCTGCCCTTCTTTTTCCCACACCTGACCCGTCGTATCCATCCTCCCTTACCTGTCTCAGGTATCTTAGCCTTATCTGTAGAAGGAAGGCACTGCTGACTTGTCAAAAAGAAGGTGGTCTACTGTAGGTCTCTGCCAGCTCCAGGAGCCTGACTGGCATTCTTCCATCCTCTATGGCTTCCTCCTTCCCTCCCTGTTTATAGTGTGGTCAGGAAATGTCTCTCTGAGAGTGACATTTAAGCAGAGACTGAGAGGCAGGATGCCATGTGGATATCTGAGGGCAGAGTGCAACAAGCAGAGGAGATAGCAAGTACAAAGGCCCTGAGGTGAGAACCTGCCTCATGAGTCAGGATCAGCAAGAGGGCAGCAGTGGAGAAAAGCGGGTGGTGCTGGGAGGAGATGAGAGCTGCTCTTTAACCTCTTCACTGTCTCAGATAAGTTACCCTTCTCACAGCTGTTGCCGCTGGATGGAATCACTTCTTTCTTCCACTCAGTCAGGCTCCACTCAGCCTTCACAGCTTAACTCTGCTCCCTCACCTTCTACGGGGCTTCCATCCCTCACTGATCTGCCTTTTCACTGAGTTCCTTCAACTCTCTCCTCTTCAGTGCATAACTCAGCCTTTGATTGCATAATGGCTACTTTCCCTTCCTCTGGGCTAGGCCTATCTCATTCTCCTCATGAACCAGCAAATTCACACTGGTTTAATCCCCTCCCAGGACCCAGCACCACTGGTGTTGTGGGTGTCTGAGGTGAGAAAGAGGTAGGCTTGCAGAGATCTATGGGTGGGACCTTCTTTACACTCTGCCCATTGTCCCTTCACAAGAGACAGATCTTTTATACTGGCAATTCTTGGAGCACTTTGAGCTGGGAGTCTCTGAAGCTGCTGCCTGGAGCTGGGAGATAGAACACACCTTTCCCAGTTGTGTCTGGAGGCAACTCTGGCTCTGAGGAGGGAGGAAGTGGAGGGACACCAGGAACTACTTCTTTAGACTTTATTGCTCAGTTACTGAGAAATAAGATGCTTCAGGATCAAAGGAGGAAGGAATTCACCCAAGATTCTAGAGACTTCCCTACCATCCAAGGCAGGAATCCTGGATGCAGAGGTTGACCTGTGAGTGACCTTGGATAAGTCACTTAACCTCCTATAGCAGTTTCTTCTCAGTCAAATCTCCTCTCTTCCCATCTACTGTACAAGAAGATGAAAAATAAACCCATTTTTAGGGACCCTAACTACATCCCAGGTTAGTCTCTGTATTAATTTTCAGGCCTATGAATTTAAGCCTTACAAAATATACAGATGGTTTCATTTGAAAAGGGGGAAAAGCTTCCCACAGGCCTTCCATATTTTCTTAAATTATTAATAAATAATATTTAAATACATACAAATACAAAACTAGGCATGAAGACCTGATGTTTATAACTCTTCTGTAATCTTAAACCCCAAACGAGTTTATAAATTAAAGTGCGAGCTATAAAGTCCATCACGTTCAGATGAGCAATGCTGATTTAACGGGGTAGTTGCTGTGCAAATTCTACGTCACTCCTTGTTACACGATCGTATTTTGACTGCGTGGAACATTTTGCTGTCTTCCTCCACCATGTGCCCTGTGGTGACTCAACTTTCCTGTTGCTTTTCTCAAATGGAACCACCTTGAAACCTGTGTTCCTTGTAACCTCAGCCTGCTGAGGGGTCATTTGGCCGGCACTTGGCACAAAAGTATTTGTGTATCAGGCTGCTGCTTTTTTCTCACTAGCCCGCACAATTAAAGGAGCTCTATTTAATTCTATTTAATTCTAGCGCAACTGCTGACGCAAAGCTCAGTGTTGAGACCGAATGTTGCTGCCATGAAAAAACACTATTTCTTTTTTGTCCTAAATTATAGGAAAGGTGAGTGACATCTGTAGGTGAGAGTTAATGTCCGAACTTTTGTTAATTGTTCAGCAATCTTGAAACGGTTGGTGTGTGTTTCTGACAAATGCATCTCTAGATTTCCTCATTGTGTGAGTGACAGAATATAATTGCACAAACCTAGATGGTACAACCTACTGCCACTTAGGCTACATGACTTAGCTTGTTAGGACCACCTTCATATATGCTGGACTATAATTAAGCAATGCATGACTCATAGAAACCATGTTTTGAACCCCTGTCATCTGCCATTATCTCAAGAGATAGGTAGAATAGTAATATCCCCATTGTTACAGATGAGAAGGTGGAGGCTCAAGAGAGACTAACCGTCCAGGTCCCATCGATCATTTGCAGCATCTGAATTCTACCCAGGTCTGCACGACCCAAAGCCCTTCCACTTTTCATCAGCTTCAGTGCCCCCCCCATCTGCACACCTTCACCAGGCTTCTGGGTACTGGCATGAGACCAGCCCAGGACTTTGGAGTAATTCAGGAACCTCTAGATTCTCACAGTGCACTCAGCTTTCTGGCAGAGCAGTCTTCACAGTGATTTTTTGGGACAAAAAAGAGAAATGAAGCCAGAGAAGAGCACAATAGAACTTAGTAATGGTCCTCAGATCTTCAGAAGGTTTAGACAGGAGCGGCGGCAAATAGAGCCCTTTCTGAAGGCTCCTGGGAATAGTGCAAGTGGTGTGTGTGTGATATCTTAACATAACTACCTTTATTTGGGCCGCATAGTTTAGAAAGCACTTTTTATGGTGAATTTATTTTCTCATTTGTGTGGTGGCTTTTTTTTATGGTAAAATGCGTGTAACATAAAAGTTATTGTCTTAACCATTTAAAAATGTATGTAGTGATATGAAATACATTCATAATGTGCGTGACCATCACTACTCTTCCATCTCTCTAGCTTTTGTTTTCAACAGCTTTGTAAGGCAGGTGAACATTCTCAGAAACAGAGTTCAGGTGCCTTACACAAAGTCACACTTCCCACCAGGAGCCTGCCTCTTGATGGTGACCTTGAGTGACAGTGGCTTGGTTCCCAGCTTCTTGTGTGGGGCCATTTGAGGTGGCCAGACTTCCTGAAATAGGGGCTTCATGGAATGACCTTGGAAGGGCTGTTCTGGAATTGATTCTGCAGGTCAGGGTAGGGTGACTTAGCCCTTTGCATTTAGCACTCACTTTTCCTCAGAACAAAAATTATTTAAAACTCACGTTTGCCCTTGGAAGCTGCTCTTCCCCTGCCTGCCTGGTTTATCCAAACTTAAAAATAAATACAATAAATAAAAATACCCCCAAACTTTTTTATCCTGCAGTGGATGAGCAATAATCTACATATGCAAATAAGTGGCATGCCAGTCCCCATGAATATTAATTTGGAAAGAGACTCTGAGGTCTTAAAATACACTCAAAACCAACAATTTGGCATTTTGCAACTCCTCCGGCTTGCTCCGATAATCACAGCCTTATTATCTTTTCAGGTTCCCCTGCTCTGAGCTGAATCCCTTCTGAACCTCTTGAGGTGATCCGGATGAGGTAGAGTGTCTCAGGTCTGCAATGCAGAGGCCAGGGTGATGGGTGAATTCTGACCCTGGGGCTGTGTCTGACCTTGTCCTTCCTGGCAAGAAGCTCTTCTCAGATGCCAGCATTTGCAGTGAGACCCTAAGGCCAGGGGACAGATCTAGGGAACACCTCCAGATAACTGTCCAGCCTCAGGCTCTGCACTTATCTGGAAGATTGAAGGTAGAAGCAGGAAGGGATTGAGAATCAGCCTGTTCTACCTCTTATGGCAAATGAGGAAACCCAGACCCTGGGAGTGTAGTGACTTTGCCAAAGTGACACGGTTAAGGTGGTAGACTGCAAGAAATCTTCTTATTCATTCTTTGCTATGAAAAGCACATTTCTTTTTGAATGTGTGTGTAGAAAGGAGTGGGCAGGGTAGCATTTAAAGTTTGTATACTTCGGGGGAAAGAGGCATTCTGCTATTGTGAACATTCCCCCATGTCTTGTGTCCCATTTGGGCTGAAAGAAATGATTTCCTCCTTCCCCCAGGAGATCTAGATGATAGAGAGGCCAGAATTAATGCAAGGTTGCATCATAGAGCACACCCTAGCCAGTTCGATGAGAGGACAGGATAGAGAATGGCCAACATCTGCTAGGGGAGGAATGCAAGGTGGAAGAGTCAGGGATTGACAGTACATCCTGTGGTCCACCAGGGATGGGGTGGCTCCTCTGGGGGATGCTGCAGCACGGTGGGGCGGTACCACTTGAAGCTGTGTCTTGCTGCCTATTAGGTGAGCTTGAGCAGATCAGTTCACCATTGCACTTCCTTTTCCTTGTTGGGGAATACTGGGATCATTACCACCACTTCTTAACATTGCTTTGTGAAGATGAAGCAATGCTATAAAGTTCCTGCGCCATGCCTGGCATAGAGTAGGCATTCGCTAGACCTAGATTTCTTTCTTGTCCAGATAGATTTCTCTGATTGCACTGGGTCACTATGGATATGTGCACATCTGTGCTTGTGTTTTCTGTGTGTGTGGTGTGAGTGTGTGCGCCTGTGTCTGCTTTCATCTGTGGGTGCACATACTTGTGTCTGAGTGTGCGGTGGTGTGCGCAGGTATGTCAGTGTCTGTGTCAGTCTTTCCCCGGCAGCTTGACTGTGTGCATTTCTGTGTGTCTGTGTGTCCGTGCAATGGAATGGGTGTACGTGCACCTGCACGTGTATGTAGTACAGGGCCGAGGTGACAGGAAGAGCTCCATGGGCTTGAGAAGGTTCATGGGCCACAGCCCTGGCCCTGAGGCACTTGACAGGGTGCCTCCGCCTAACACGCTCCCCAGTGGGGAACCCAGGACCCTAGAGCCCTTCTTAATTGCCCTCAATATGCCTTTCTCTACTTCAGTCTGGAGGCTCAGGGGCCCTCAGCCGTGGAGGGGTGGGTGGGGACCCCTTGTCATTTGCATTTGCATATCACATGCATATAATTTGCATTGTCTACATAGATTCTGCTTTCAGTTCTGCAGTTTTCAAGGTAAAACATAGTTGCTCTTCTTGAAGGTCATTGTATTAAGGATTACTTTTTCGTGTATTCTTTCTGGTCCAGACCTCTCTTCCAGAATTGCGGGCTTAGGAAGGATGGAAGTCCCAGAAACTTGTTTCCCTCTCCATTGAGTAAAGGAGTAGTTCAGTGGGCAGAGGCCCTGGGGCCCTGGGAAGAGCCCTGGGGAGTCGGGTGAGAGGGAGATAGTCTTATTTCCCTGAAAGTTGCTTCTGATCAGAGCCAACGATGTCATGTCTTAGCCAGGGACAAATTCAGACCAACTTGTCATCTGCTTCTCAAGTGCCAACTTACCCCCATGGGGATAAAAAGGAAAGCTACTTTGGATGTTTCGGCACCTTTGTGCTTCTCTCTGGCAGGAGAGGAAGTGTGGGGCCGGGGTTGGCCTTGTGGGAAATACAGTAGTGAAAGATGTCTTTCCTTTCAAACACTGAATGCATGATTAATAAGATTTCTAAAGCCTGGAAAAATCCCAGCCCAGAAGTCCCCCCTGAGATGGCTGTATCCCCCATGTCTTCCTTATGGGCCATCACTATGTTCCACATTCCCTCCTTAGACGTGGGCCTGGAGTCCTGGCTTCATGGTGTCTGGTAAGTTACCTAACCTGTCTGAGCATCCGTTTTCACATCTGTAAAACAGGAATAGCCATAGTAATAATATTTAGTGCTAATAATAGTACCCAGGGGGTTCTGAAGATTAAATGAACAATGCAGGTCAAGGGATAGCTTAGTACCTGGAATATTGTAAGGACTCAATTAATATTAGTGTCTCCAGTCCCCATAGTTTCCATTAGAAAACAGAGGTTCCAGTATGCCCTGGTGGCTCAGGCGTTAAGCCCAGCTTGGGGAGCAGTCCATGCACAGCCCAAGGACCTAGGTTCGTGGCCTGGGACCAAGCAGGGAACAACTGAAAAAAAAAAAAAAAAAAGAGAGAAGAAGAACAACTATAAAATGCTTCTTCCTCCTTTCCTCATTTCTGCCTACTTTCCTTCCACTTAAAAAAAAAAAAAAAAGACAAAAACGGCAGTCCCATGGTATGCCTTTTATACCCTAATATAAATTGTTCTGCAGATGCTCCGCAGACTAGAAACAGACAACAGGCTTGAATTCCTTTGGTACCTTTCAGAAAGTCAAGTTCCCAGGGAACTGGGGCTGTGTTGCCTTCCTCTGGGTGGAAGCATTTGCAGAGACAGCACAGCAAGGGGATTTCTTATCTGTGTCTCCAAGGATTTAGGTCGTCACTCTCCTCTGGCCAAAGGATCAGCAGTATCTTGTTTCCTTCTCAAAGTCAAGCATTTCATCTCTTCTCGTGCATCTTACTCTGAGTGAGGTCCTGCTGGGCACTAAGGACTGCCCACAGCCGATCTTGTGTTCCCCAGAAAACAGAACTTGAGGCAAAGCTTGGTGCTAGGGCATTACTGGGGCAGGTGCAGTCCGAGGGTAAGGAGAGTCAGAGGAAAAGGGGAATGACTTGGTGAGGTAGGAGAAAAAGCAGATGCCAGCCAGTTACAGTGAGGAAAGAATGCTGGTTGTTCAGGAAGGATATTTGTGATTAGATTTAGTAGAAGCCTTGTGTTTCAGAACAGTTTGTGAGTATAGAAGGGAGAGGGTTTATCTGCCAGCATCTTGGTCTCTCACTGGTCCAAGTCTTCCCTATGAGGCATTAACTCTTGCACTTCCAGATCATATCACCTGAGCCTTCTGGGCAGCCACTGGAGAAGCCAAAACCTATGCCCTGTGATGTGATGCCTCCGCCGAGGCTGGAGGTGGTGAGAGCAACTAACATGTCCCCAGGGGAGTCTGAGGTGGTCAGTGGTGTTAGATAAGCCCATGGTGGTATGGGCCTGAGTCTCCAGCGGGAAAGCAGCCAATGGTCTGGGAGGCTGGTAGGGCCAAGCAAATCTGGGAAGTCACGTAAATAGGGCTGATCCAGCCACCATTAGTCCATTAATTCATCCGCTCTTGGGACCAGGTGGTGGAGTCTTGATCTTATCCTGTAAACTGTGGGAGCCATCAGCATTCCTGGAGGCTAGGAAGTCCAAGATCAAGATTCTGGTCTTGGCGAGTGCTCTCTTCGTGGCTTGCAGAGGGCCACCTTCTCATCATATACTCACATGGCCTTTTCTTGTGTACATGCTGCCTTGAGACAGGAAAGGGAGAGAGTGCACACATTTATAGGACCCTAATGCTATCAGAGTTTATCAAGAGCTCCCTCCTTCTGATCATATTGACCTTAATTACTTCTTGACTCCAAATACAACCACTGGTGTATTATTGGTCACCCAAGTGACCATTACTGGTGATTAGGGCTTCACAACGTGTGATGGACTCATCACACAGAAGTTATTGGGAGAGGGTCTGTTTTTTGGCATGTGTGTCTTTGCCCACAAGGAATCAGATGGAAGTTGTTCCTAGAAAACCTGGCATCCCCAACTCAGATCAGGGGAACAGGAGAGGTGGGAACTCACTGCTACTCATGGATTTTCATCAAGTTGTGTGAAACTAGGTAGGCCTAGAAGAGCCAGGTCTGCCCTACTCACATGGAAGGATGTACCCCCTGGGTGAGGAACAGCAAGTCAGAGGGCTTGAACTTGAACTCCAGCTCTGCCATTTAAAAGCTGGGAGGCCTTGGGCAGGAGACTCCATCTTCACTTATTTAATGGATTTTTATTGAGTACCTGGTGTGTATTAGACCCTCTTCTAGCTGTTGGGGATACAGCAGTAAATGGCACAAGACCAACAGACTGACAACCCTTCCCTGTGGAGCTTATATTCTAGTGGAGGGAGCCAGGCTATAAGCAAAATGAATTAGTTGATGACGGAGCATATTTGAAGATGACAAGATGTAGAAAAAGCAAGAAAAGGTGGGGTCAGAGACTAAGCCAGTAACTGGGGTGTGGACCATGGAAAGCCCAAGGGCTCAGAGGGAGGAAAAACAAAAATAAAGAGAGAAATAAAAGTGCTTTCTCCTCCTCTCCTTTTCTTCCTTAAAATACTTTTTCTTCCTCTCCCTTCCTTAAAAAAATAAAAAGAATGAAAAGTGAGGAGGGAGGGATGGGGTGGGGGTGGGGCTGCAGTTTAAATAGAGTGGGAAGGGAAGGTTGCTAAAAGGGAGCATTTCTAACCCAAAGGAGGTGAGGGAATGAGTAATGCTGTTAGTAGGGATAGTCTCTCCATGCCTCAGTTTCCTCACCTGTATAATGGGGCTATGATGGCACCTCCAGCTGCTGGGAAGGTTAAATGAATTAACCCACATAGTGGGCTTGGACCAGGTCTGGCACACAGTACGCACTCATCCTTACTGCTTGCTATTGTTACTACTGCTGAGGTAGGAGCCTGTCCCAGCTGCCTCCAGGCAGTACCCCTGGGCTCCAGACTACAGGGCTTCAGGTGGCCTTCATCTCTCCGGGAGTGGGAGAAGCTCTTCTCCAGTCCTCCCCCATCTCCTCATTAAAAGGGGACACACAGCCTGCAGTTTGAGAGGCAACACATGCATTTTCTTTTTACTCCAGCATCTAACTCCCAGAGGGAATCCCAGAAGAGCCGTTAGCAAAATCCAGGTTTAGGAAGCAGCTTCCAGCCTTCCTCTGAGCACCTGCAGACTGAGGTGGGCAGGCTTTTCTGACCCAGCTCAGAGCTAGGCTTGGAGGAGGGTCGCCCACCCGGAAACCCTGACCCCCAGCAGTGGGGATGTGGGGCCGTGCCCTGTTTCCCCTCACCTGGATGGATGGCTGCCCAGCTCTCATCAGCAGGCGCCCGATGTCCCTTCAGCAATTTGGATGCCATTATTTACTATCACAGAGGTTTTCGTGGCTGTAATTTACCACCACTGTGAAGCCCTGGGACCTGAATCCCAGTAGCCCTCAGTATAGATATTGCATCTAATCAATCCTCTATTACTATGCAAATACCTCCTATAGGCTACCGATGTCTTTTCCTTTCAAACACTTAATACATAATTAATGATACTTCTAACGCCACAGAAGACACCAACCACAAAAGCTTCCTGCTGTAATTTATACCTACCCAGACAAAAAGATTGGTTTATTGGTCCACTTATCATTCAGGAGTATGAGGTGGGCAGTCACCCCCTAGACGGTCCCCAGCCCAGCGGGACCATGCTGTGTGTGAGAAAGAATGGCATCGGCATGCTAGTTTCTTCATAGATTCCCTCATTCAGTTCTTTCTTTTTCTTTTTTTTTAAAGCAAAGATGCAGGCAGGAAGAGAAATGAGGAAGAAGCATCTTTATTTTATTTCCATTTAGTTGTTCACAGTGGTTGTTTCGCCCGGACCTGGGACTCAAACCCAGGGGTATGTGGCTTGGTCCTTCGGAGGTGACTGACCTAACTGCTGCTCCTCCAGGGCGCCCCTCATTCAGTTCTTTCAAGCCTTCCTGTGCAGAAGGTCTTCCTCCCGGTGAGGAACCCAGGCCAGAGAGGTAAGACAATGAACGTCACACTTGTGTCTCTGCGTAGGAGAGCTTGGAGGTGCAGGCTTGGATTATGAGCTGTGTGAGTTTGACAAGCGGCTTAGCTTCTTTGAGTCTCAGTTTCTTAACCTGTAAAATGGAGCCATAGTTGCTACTCTGCAGGATGATTTGACAATTAGAGATAATGGCTCCTGCATGGCATTGAAAACTCTTTTGCTAATTTTCTTACTTGGAGGTGAAATGGTGGGAATAACATTTTTGAGGGTGTTGATTTGGCAGCTAGGGGGCCTTTTTTTGGAGGGGGGTGATTTAGAAGGAGACAAGGGGTAGACCTCACCCTCTTTGGGCAGATTGCCCACCATGAGAAGGAAACCCTGTCTCAGTTTGCACACTGGAGTTTCTTCCACCAAGCTTTGCGGATTTCCAGTCTTAGAATGAAGGTAACGTGGTCCCTGACCTTGAGGCACCCTTTCCAGTAGAAACAAGCAAACCCAATAACCAGTGTGGCCAGGCATAGTGGAGGTAAGCACACAGACACCAGGACCCCGATGACAGGGCACCGGGATAGTGTTGTCAGTAGACGGGGTCGCTGGGTTGGTGGGTGGCCCATGCCTGGCACATGAAGGGGCCTGGGAGTGAGGGGTGGGGCAACAGTCTGTTCTTCCTGGGCATTGGGCAGGCTGCCCATCTTGGCTTGGCCCCTCTGCCCTCCGTCTCATTGAAGGGAAATGGATCTGGATGTACTGAGCCTCCTCTCTAGTTTAGGGCAGTAAAAGGCACTGGAAGTTGTGCAGAGGTGTGGGGACCAGGGGTCCTTGGGGGTGATGGGGAGGCTGCCTGCAAGTGGCTACTATAGCTTATAGTTTCTTTCTGTCCCTTTGGCACAACCCTTTCCATGTCCCCACAGAGCCCCAGGCTGCCCCTCACTCTTCTCTGCCTCCTTTGTGGCCTTGAATGGTATAGAGGGTAGATATGGTTTGTGTCCCAGACTGAGGAGCTGCTCCTAGCTTCGGAGCCCCCTGCTTTGCCTAGAAACTTCTCCATCTTTTGCCTGGGATGGCCTCTCCTCCCGTCTGGTCTCTCTCCAGGCCACATTCCTGGTGGCAGGCGGAGTGATCTTTCTAAAATGCAAACTGGACCATGTCTCTGACCTGTCGAAAACCCTTTAATGGTTCCCTATTGCTCTTCAGATAAAGTCAAAACTCATTAGCACATCAGTCAAGGCCCAGCTGCCTCTCCCCGTTCTCTTTCCACAGTCTCTCTCCACACCAACTCCCTCAGAGCACACAGTGCTGATCACATCTTTGTGTCTTTGCTCCTGCTGTTTTCTGACTGTCATGCCCTTCCACATCGTTAGTCTGGCCATCTCTTACTCATCCTTCACAATTCAGCCCTGGTACTGCCTCCAGGAAGCCTTCCCTGTCCTCCCCTCCTTCTGTTGGGCTCAGTGAACTGTGATTCCGCTCCCGGAGTACTCTGCGTATTCTCTTACAATCTTACAACTTCAAAACCACAGTGAGAGCCTCAGGAGCAGGAACCTGGTCAGACAGGGACCCAGGACTTGGCGCCATCGCTGACACATAGTAGGGGTGAAGACAAGGTATTATATTGAACGGGCAGAGTCCTTGGCCCAGATATGAGACCCTGCTGTCTGCCCGTGGCTCATCTGTTCTGGGGGAAGAATGATGCTCGGCCATCAGTTTGTAGGTAGACCGTGAGGTGAGGGAGCCTTGTGAGCCTTGCAGGGTTTTGTAAGGAAGACTGGATTTTAGAGGCCGCAGTGTTGTACCTGGAGGGTCTGGGGATGCTGGGATGACATGGAGTTGAGTGCTCTCAGCGTATTGAGTAATGGGGGTCATCAGGCAGTGGAGACACCTGAGTGTATAAACTAATTTTAATACAAAATTGTCGTTTTCCTTCCTGGCCCCAGTCTCTGGATTGGTCAGGTATTTTGGGATTTAAATTGTTTCAATCAGTTCCCTACTTTTTGTCCCAGGCTTGATCCCCCTTCCCTCATGTATAGCCAAATGCATAGAAGAGGAAAATTAAAAGACACAGAAATGGGTTTTTAGGGAGACAGTGGGGCCTTGTTTCCTGCTTTGTGCCAGGGAGGGGTTTAGAGGTAAGTACAGGAAGGAGCCCTTGTTCTTGGCTGTGGGGGAGGCATGACATCACCCGATCCTGCAGGGGTGTGGGCGGGGGGTGGGGGGCGCGGGGGGGTGGGGTGGGCTGGCAGGACAGAGGGGCCTGGTTCAGGGCCAGGACTTGCTCTGGGGCTTCCCAGTGGAGCCTCCTTGTCCTTCTGGGTAATTTCCATCTTTAATTTCTTAGCGTTTTATGAACAGGGAGTAAATCAGGAGCCTGTACCGACTGCTTCATGTAAAGGATTAATAAACTGGAGATTTATGGGGCAGTGGCGGAGGAAGGCTGTGGAAATGGAGAATGAAACGAGACTTGGTTCCCAAGGGGCAGGCTCTTCGGAGTGGGGTCTGCTGAGAGCCTCTGCTGGAATCCTGGTTCCTCAGGGATTGGGTGCCAGGGGCAGCCTGGGGCCTGGCCTGTGTTTTCTTCTGAGGATTGAACCAGGCAGACCCAAGATGAGGGCACAGAACCACCTCTGGGTCTGTCTGAGTTGGTAGCCTGATGGTCTTTTAGCTATAAGCGCTGGACTTGGACTCAATCTAGTTGTGAATCTAGAGCTGAAGAGATGAAAGAAGCTAGTATTTCCTTTGACCATATCAGTTAGGTTGCAAGTAACTGAAGAGCATGACATCAGGGGCTTTCAACAGTCGAACCCAGCTCCTTTCTACCAGTGCCTCATGGTGGTGAGATGGCTGCTGTAGTTCCAGGCATCACACTCAGAAATGACAATGTCCAGAGGAAGGAGGGGGTGTCCACCTCCCACTGGGCGTCTCCTTTGACAAGCAAGGAAACCTTCCCAGGAGCCTGCCAGCAGATTTTCCTCCTGTCTTATTGGCCAGAACTGGGTCATGCGCTCCTTCCCAAACCACTCCTTGGCATGATGGAAGGGATTACTAAGTAATGGAGATTCCCTTGGGTTAGGTTGCCCTGAGTGATGTTGGAGAGGAATGGGGGCAGGACTAAAGTGGGGCACTCTGGGAGTGAGGAAGAGGCACGGTGCTGGGCAGGCATTTATTGCAACTGACTCTGGGTAATTTGTTTTAACTTGCTAAATCTTTGTTTCCTCATCTGTGGTGTTCTAATAATAGTAGTAATACTTTTCATATGGGGTTGTGAAGAGCACGTGTCACCATGCGTGCTAAGTGCTCAGCAAAGAGCCTAGCACATGGCACCGCTAAGTTAGGTGTTAGTGGTAACAGCTGCTGAGCAAACTGTTTATGCTGCTTGGGTGTCAGCACAATGGAATGGAGGTGATGTGAGCTGCTCCAGGCTCACAGCTGCCTTTGTTACAATATTAGAGGAGTATTGTTATGAGTAAAACCCTATTATAGAGTCTTCCTCAGCAGTAGGGTCTTTTGAGTCAGGCTGACTGTCCCCCACTCACCTGGAGTGTGGCTTTGGTGTAGTTAGTTGACCTCTCTAAGCTTCAGTTTCCTTGTCTGTAACATGGTGATACCATTACTCACCTCATAAGATTGTTGGGGACACCTAGGTTGGCAGAGGGCACACAGCAGACTCAATGAAACTCCCTCCCTTCCTTTCCCATCCTGGGACCCTCACCAGAGACTGGAGGTCTAAGGATCAGAGTCCATTCCCTTGTGGGTGGTAAGGTGAGCACTTTGCTATGTAAGCACTTATGCCTTATCACAATACTATAAAAAAAGCACGATGCACCCTGGTAGAGTAGTAGTTTGATTCGCTGCCTTTGGTTGAGCACAGTCCACATAGATCCGTTTGGATCCCAGGTCCAGGGGGAACAACTGAGATGAACAACGAAGTAAAGTGTTTCTTCCTCCTCTCTCTGCCTGCCCATCTCTGCTCACCTTCATTCCTGTCTGCACCTTTCCTTAAAAAAAAAAAAAAAAGAGAGAGAAAAGAAAAGCACTTATTCTCACTTTACAAAATGGGAAAGTAAAGTTTATTTCAGATCCTAAACGACTGGGGTTCTAGGCAGGAAACAAGGCAGAGGCCTACTATTTTAAAGGGGTCTACCAGGCCAGGGGCAAATAGAAGGCCAGAGCTCCGGTGGCATGAGGTTGCCCAGAGCTCCTTGGAGACCTCAGATGCAGCATCTGACAGCACTGCTAATTCCAGCTCCCAATGTCTGCCTGACTGGGGCTGGCCCAGCTGCAGGTAAGGACCTCCCAGTGAAAGGTGACCAGGATGAAATAAGGGTCAGGCAAATGGATAAGCCCACGGGGCCTGTTGAGACATTTTCTATACCTGTATGTCTTTGTGCTTCCAGGCTGGCTGCCCCTGGCCTATCGTTGACTCTGAGACAGGCCAGTGGGGGATGTCCAGCTCTGTGGCGTCCTGACCAGGGACTGCTGGCTAGAGGCAGCTTTGTGGTATGATTCTGAGTGGGATCTCTCCCTGCCTGGGTTCAAAGCTTAACTCTTTCGTTCTCCATTGTGTGCCTCAGCTTGCCCACCAGTAAAATGGACCATAAAACTCAACTGACTTCCTAGGGCGATTGTGGGGATTGCATGTGGGTAAACACCCAGCTTGGGGCCTGGCACACAGTAAGTGCTCAGTGAGGATTCGTTGTTGTTTGAGGATAATAAACAGATGTGTTTCCAGCATTACACAAAGCAAATCATATTTTCTCTTACTTGCTCCTCTATGGCCCAAGGCCTCACTATTGAGGGGGAGAAAGGTAGAGAGAAAGCTAGAAAAACCTGTGCTTCATTAGTAATTAAGCATTGATATACCTGCCCAAAGGGCCCATGAAACTGCCAAAGAGCTAGTGTGAGCATAAAAGGGTCCAGGGGCCTAGCATTAGCAAGAAAGGGAGGGGAGGGAGTTTGAATCAGCAGCCCAATTCATGGCTCCGGAGAGGGAGAGGGCTGCCGCATCTGCTCCTGGAGAGTGCTCATGGGCAGCTGGGAAGGAAAAACAACCCTCTTCCTCCTCCAAAATGAAGCTTTCTGGGGCCCTGACATGGGGCCCTGACATAATCTGGGAGCCAGAAGAGCCAGGCCCAGGGAGGGCCTCATGTGCTTTGCTGACCTTGTGACACTCCAGTTCGGACCCAGTCATTTTCTACAGGCCTTATGATGCCCCGCAGTATTCCCCCATGCCCCAGGTAGGCGATGTTTGCCTTACCTGTGTCACCCAGCACCTTGTACACGTGTGCAGCACTTGGATTTTACGTGACTGGGTCCTGGTCCCTGGAAAGTCCTGCTTGGGGGAGTGCAAAATGGGATGCCTCTGTGTGTGTGGGTGTGAGGAAGCTGTGTTTGCCAGCCTGCATTCTAGGAAACACGAGTTCTGCAGGATGTTCTAGAAGGATCTAACAAGTTCTACAGGAAATGGGCCTGATTGTTTAAGCTTTGCTAAGTTTATTTTACCATAGGACCTTAGACTCTGCAAAGCCCTTTTAACATTTCAAGATATGGGACCCTCTTTGGACAACAGTAACGTGGAAAAGAGAGCCCTGGACAAAGAGTGGGGATGCTACTTCTCTAGTCTGGTTCGGCGAGTCCACCAAGCTCATGGACTGCGCCAACCCAACCCCCTTCTCTGGCCTTCTATTTCTTCAGCTTTGAAAAAAAGTGCTTGCGATGATAATGTCTTTTACTTCACTTACATACTTGAGTGTTTTGTTCCTTAAAAAAAAACCCTCTATGAAATGGAAAATTTTGGGTGTGCCCTGGTGGCCTAGTGGTCTGACACACCCTGGGAGCAGTCCCACATACATTCCAAGGTCCTGGGCTTAAGACCTGGGTCCAGGGGGACCGATGTGAACAACTAAATAAAAGTAAATAAAGGTGCTTCTTCCTCCTCTCTCTTCTGACTGCCTGCTCGCCTTCATTCCTGCCTGCTCCTTTCCTTCATAGAAAAAATTCCCTAATCTTAAAAAAAAACATTTCAAACAGATCCCCAGGCAGAGAGACCAGTATATGGCATCCCAAGTCCATGTTGTCTTGCTTCAGAGTGATTTGTGTTTTCCTGCTTTGTGTCATCTATCACCCTCCTCCCCCTTTTTATAAGGAAGATTTAGAGATGATATAAAATGAAGTCTGCGACAGTGCTTTGTAAACTTCAAAGCGCTCTACAAATGTAAGATCTTTATCATTACTATTATTAGGCTTATTATTTCTTATTCAAGTTCAAAGTGCTGCATAAATGTAAGGCATCTGTCATTATGATTATCCTGCATGCAATTTCTTATTGCTATCTAGTCATGTCAACAAGAATGCCTAATATTGTAGATATACTTGGACCTAACATTGGTATGAAGCTGGGCTGAGCCCTGTGGACACATAAAGTTTCAAGTCCAGCCCTGGTGCCAGGGGGGTTGTAAGCTAGTGGGGAGGTAAGATGGAAGATCGAAAACATGACCTTATAATACCTGGTGGTGCCAGAGGAAGGGATGGACAATTCTGGACCAATTCAGGGAAGAAGGAAGCAGATGACTGGAGATGGTCTAGCTGGAGGCGTTCCCTGTGGTCGGGGCTTTGCCAATGGCCCTCTTCCCTGGAAGAATCTGGATGACTTTTTCCTTCCTCACGGCAGAGTCTCAGGGATTTGGAGTGTGCAGCCCTGGCAGGGCCACCAAAGCTGTCATCCTGAATTGTCTGCAAAGAAGATAGAATTTCAGTATCTGAATGTAACTCGTAGGGGAACAAACAGCTCTCTCTTGGCTGCAGATGAGTTTGGCTCACATTTTGCTTTTAAAACACATAAGTCAAGAGAAGATTTTGCATAAAAACAGTATTTCCAATTTTCTTTGACTAATTAGAAGATCTGCAGCTTCAGACCCACATTCCTGCCTGGCAACAGTGGAGGGAGCTGAGTGGTGGGCTCCTGTTCCCTGCGCATGTGGTGGCCAGGTTGCCATGCTCCCCAGGGTGTCGAACTCATTGACATTCATGGCTGAGTCCTGGTGAATGTTTATGGGGGGAGCTCTGTGGTACCCAGAAGCCGCCACTGGATGACCCCAGAGCTGTTTTTACTAGCTTTCTCATTTCTGGTCACGACAATGTTATCATCATTATTTGATCAAGAGCTTCTCCTGAGTGATGTATTGGGGTCCTGGCAGGAAGCAGATGGCACAGCCATGCTGGGTAATTTGATGAGAGCGTAGTAAAGGGGCTGCTTGCAAAGGTGTGGATGGAGTTTAGGAAAACTGACAAAGCACAGTGCAGCACCCTGAGGCTAGCAACCTTGCAGAACAGTTAGCACCCATGGCCACAGGGGACTGGGAGAGGGTACTGGGTAGAGGGGTCTCCCCGATGGCAATGTGGCCTTCCATAAGGGATGCAGCCAAATTGCAGTGACCCTGCCAAGTGCCCTTGCTCTGCAGGTTCCTGGAGGTCTGCCCCCTTGGCTGAACTCAAGTGGAAGTCAGAGATCCAAGGAGTCACTTACACAATTCATACTGGGACCCAGGACAGAGGGAGAAGTGTGGAGAAGTGGGAAGATCCAGATAGGGAATGTTATGCTGAGTCAATAAATCCTGATCCCTCAGCTGACTGTGGTGGGAGATGGTTAAGTCTCAGTGAGATAGCTAGACTGATAATGGGGAGAGTTCTCTCCATGTGGTGGGGAGCTATTAATTCTGAGGGCTCAAGAGCTCCTCCCTGTAGGCCTTCCTGACCTGGCTCCCCATCCTATCTTGCCTGCTCCTCTCCAGCATGTGTGTGTGGGTGGGCACCCCCTACTAGCCCTTCCTCTAGAGTTCTTTATGCCTCCACTGTAGCTCTAAAAGAAACCTGGAGGAGGAGGGGGAGGAGGGGGATGAGGCAGAGGGTGAGGAGGAGGGGGAGGAGGAGTGGGAACTAGGAGGAGGCAGGAGGAGGAGGGGGAAGAGGAGGAGAAGTTCTGCTTGTTAGTAGGTACAGCTTCCCAATGAGCCCTTGGGCAGGGAAGTGTCTCTTCATCGACTCTATCATTTGGATACCTTCTGTGTGTTGCATCTTCTGAAGGGCCTTCCTGCTGTGATATGATTTAAAAATCTTCCTCACCCCAAATTACCTTCCCCACTCATCTACTTTAGATTGTGAGATTCTATGCACCTTCCCAGCCTCCCAGAATGTCATAGCTTGAAGGACTCTCCCTTTCCTCATGAGGCAGAGAGCAAACTGAGACCCAGAGAGGGGCAGTTGCAGGCCCGAGGTCACGGGGTGCCTGAGGGCCAGGCCAGGAAGCTACACTAGGTCCTGGGCGTGGTGTCTTATGCCAGCACACCAGCTACCCTGGTCGGGGTTTGGGAGTTTGTAAAAGGGAAGCAAGGGCAACCCTGAGCTGGGTGGCTGGGTCCAGGTGGTCTTTCAGGGGGAGGGAGGGTCTGAAACATAAAGGTATCTGCTGCCTAAATGGACTGGGGTTAGGTCTTCCCTGGGACCTCAGGAAGGATGAGGATAGAGAAACAGAAGAGCCATTTCAGAGCCACACCTTGCAAATAGCAGCACCAGACCCTGTCATGGGATGAGCTGGGGAAGGAAGACACTGCTGCCTCCCCTCCCTCTCCCCTCTGGCCCTTTCTGCAGGGAGATAATAAGTAGCAGAGAGAAGCTGCAAATACCGGACCGGGGAGAAGCAGGCTGCCGGGTGGTGTGCATGAAGAGTGGAAGGAAGTCCCTGGAGGTGCAAGACCTGAGTCCAGTTTGCCATTGGTGATACGATCTCAGGCACAAATCATCTCAAGTACAGGACTGTTGTTTTCATTTATACAAAAAGGGAAAAATAACACCTCGCAGGATTTCTGTAGGATTTATTGTTATTAATATCCAATATTAATAATAATGCCAAGGATGAAAGCAATCTATTACTGAGGCTTACTCTGTGACAGGCTCCGGGGTCAGCAATTTCTGTGCTATCTCACTTAATCCTAACAGCAATTCCGTGAGGAAACTGAGGCTCCAGGTGATTCCTGAGTGCGCAGTACAGCAGGGGCTTTTTGGGTGATGAAGTATAGGAAATGCCCCCCGCCCCACCCCACGGCCTGACATGTTTTCTGTTGACCTAAGAAAAGGCATCCCACACTGTCAGCGTTGCTTCCCAGGTCTGTGGACCTCCTGCGGGTCTTCTTCCAGAGTGGGTTTTTTTTTTTTTTTTTTTCGGAAACCTCTGTGGACCTGTGTGTTTCTGCTCCTCACGCCACCTCCCTGAGAAGCCTGCCCAGGTAATAATTTTCTGGAGGTGGAAAAAAGCCTGGCAAATGGAAAACAACCTCCTGACTTAACTGCTTGCCCCCTGCAACCTGTACTGTCCGCAGAGCCCCAGGGCTCAAGGGCTGCCTCGGAGTCCGTGTGTGAGTATGTGTCTGACTGTCGGTGATTGTGTGTGAGTATATACATGTGCATATATGTGGAGCATGGGTGTGGGCATGAATGTGCATGTGAGTGTGTGCCTGTAAGCACGGGTCTGTATATGTATGAGAGCGGTTTATGGAGCGTGTGTGCTCTAATGTGTGTGACGTTATGTGAGTGTGTGCTTGCACATGTATACCTGTGAGTGTATGGGCTTATATGCGTGTTCACGTGAGTGTGCATATGCTGCATATGGTGCGAGTGTGTGTGCAGGCACACTTGTAAACGTGCATGAGTGTGGTGGGTGTGTGCATGCTGTGACTGTGTATGCATGAGAGCTGTTTATGAAGTGTGTGTGTGCACACGCTAATATGTGTGATCACATGTGCGTGCATGCTTGCAGACGCAGGTCTCTGTGTGAGTGTGTGAACGCCAGATATGGCCAGATGGGGCAGGGCCCCTGGTTCCTTCCTCCCAAGGGCATTCCTTAGGGAAGCCGACGAGCCACACCTGGTGGAGGAGGCTTTGGGTATGGGGTAGTATTTCCCCCCTCCTTGTTGGGGCTCATAAGAACTTTGTTCTCTGCTGAACATTTCCCTTAGTCATCACCTTTCTGGGGACACTGCTCAGTTTTATGGCCATTTTTAAACAAAATGGAGTGTGGACAGCAGGCAAGCATGCTGAAGAGGTCTTTCTTTCGGGCAGGGCTGTTCGCTTCTTCCCCATGACGGGAAATGGCTCCTGCAGGCTGGACCTTGGCGCTGCTCCCTAATGGGCACTTGGTAGAGGTGCTGGGCTGTGACCAAGTGCAAATCCATACCAGGCCATTCACCTTGGCAGGGAGAGCAGATGGCAGGACTCGGCCTTTTTGGCTGGTTGCTCCACGGACCCAGGCTCTCACTGCTTCCCGCTTTCCTCCATGTCTCAGGGCCTGTGGATGTGAGAGCAAGCTGATGTGTTCTTTCTTGCACCCACATTCTTTAGCAAAGACCTTTCT
This sequence comes from Solenodon paradoxus, assembly GCA_004363575.1. NCBI lineage: Eukaryota > Metazoa > Chordata > Mammalia > Eulipotyphla > Solenodontidae > Solenodon > Solenodon paradoxus. The sequence goes on along the minus strand of RJWH01000217.1, from coordinate 102,225 downwards.
CCATGAGGAGGAGAGGGCTGAGGTGAGTGAGGACTGGGGGAAGAACTGGAGGAGAAATGGTTCTTGGAAGTGTTGACTAAGATGAGTGAATTTTGTGAGACTTGCCCACCACTAAACCAATCACTGAGATCCGTTCTGCCATCTTGGGAAATATTATGACTAATCCTTGTATAGCACTTTTATTATGATAGACTTTATATGTGTTAATTCTTTTTAGCTACATCTCAGGCTTAAGAGGTAGATGAAGCTGTTATCCCTTTACTTTACAGATGACAAAACTAAGGCTCAGAGAGGTACGGCAACTTGCAAGAGATCACACAGCTGGTAACGGGCAAAGCTGAGATTTGATACTGAGTGGTCATATTCTAGAGATTGCTCTTAACTGCTATACTATAGTATACCTTGAAATAGCAAGTTGTCCTGTTGTTAATTAAATTTCCTCCAAGTTTGCTGATTCAAAGGGGTCACTGTCTTTGTTGGGTCAAACAGGGAGTTGACATCTTGAAGGAGGTTATACTAGTGGAAGAAGGATGCCTCACACTGCACTGCTGTGAGTAAGAGGGGTGTCGGGCTCAGGCTGCTGGGACTCAGTTATTCTTGCACCTACCTCTCCCAGATAGTAAGTGCCCAACAACTGATTTAAAAAATGTGGTAACAGCTTTATTGAAATATAATCATATACCATAAAATTCACCATATAATTTAGTGATTTTAATTCATTGTATAATTCAATGACTTTAATATATTATTATAATCCAATGATATTTAGTATGTTTACAGAGTTGTGAATTTATCTCCACTTTCAATTTATGATATGATCACCACAGTCACTCTCAAAAGAAATTCTGAACCCATTTGTAGTCACTTCCTATTTCCTCCCCCAGAGCCAGGCAACTACGATTCTACTTTCTGTCTCTGAGGATTTGTCTGTTCTGGATATTGCATGTCAATGGAATCATATAATATGTGATCTTTTGTCTCTGGCTTCTTTTGCTTAGCATATGCTTTCAAAGTTGAAAGATGTAGCGTTTATCAATAATTCAGTCCTTTTTAATGCTAATAATAGTTTATTGTGTGAATATGCCACATTTTATTTATTTTTTTTAAAGGGAAAGGTACAGACAGGAATGAAGGCAGGCAGGCATGCAGGCAGGTAGAGAGAGGAGGAAGAAACAGCTATTTTACTTGGTTGTTCATCTTGGTTATTTCCCCTAGGCCTGGGTTTTGAATCTATGTCCGTGGGATGTATGTGGACTAAGTCTGATGGCCATATCTGTTAGTCTGCCAGAGCCTGTCACACTATTTCTCAATTCATCTGGTAATAGATATTTGGACTCTTTCTGCTTTTTGGTTATTATGAATAATGCTGCTATGAAGTTCATATAGTAGTAACTCTATGTTTAACATTCCAGGAACTGACAGACTGTTTTCCAAAGTGATTACTCCATTTTACATTCCCACCAGCAGTGTACAAAGATCCCAATTCCTCCACATCTTTGTCAACATTTGTTATTTTCCCTTCTTTTGATAGGGGCCATCTTGATGGATGTGAGATGATATTTCATTATGACTTTTAATTTACATTTACCTAATTATTAGTGCTATTGAACATCTTTTTGTGTGTTTATTGACCCTTTGTTTATCTTCTCTAAAGAAATGTTGATTCAAATCTTTGCTTTTTTTTTTAATTGGGTTTCCCCAAGTTTGTTGACAGAAAGAATGGGGGTGTGAGTGAGTGATGAGTCAGCTTATCACATGTAGGATGACAAGATGAATGGGACCCAGGCTTCACCCTCAGGGAGTTCACCATCCAGTGTGTGAGACACACACCTGACATGGTAAATACTTAAACAGCATTAGGTGTGAAAAGCTGGGTCAAAGAAGGAAACCTTCCTGGAGGAGGCTTCATTTGAGCTGGCTCTTCAAGGGAGATGGGGGAGGGCAGGGCCATTAAAGCAGAACTTGCTCTGAAAGAAAGCTGCACAGGGAGTGGCTGGGGATCAGCTGGGAAATAAAGGGCAGAAGGGAGGGTGAGGCATGCCTGGGACCAGAAGGTGTTTGGAGATCTGAGGAGAAAAAACAGAGAGGTGCCTGCTTGGTAATGGAGCAGTCCGGAGCAGGGAAAGCTTAATCTGGATTTAAATTTGCCAGAGAAGCCCTGCTTGTTCTCAAGCCCTCCTAACAGAACTGCTGAAGCTGCTGCTGTGGTACCGAGTGGGTCCTTTTATGTTTTAGTAATTATCCTGTCACCCACCAAAAAATAATTTCATCCCGGGACGAAGGAAGGTTTGGTGGTATTGAAAACTGCTGCCGCCTAAGTGCAAGCGGCCTAATTGGGATTCATAAATCCACTTTTTAACAAGCACAATTAGGAATACTTATTGCAGGCCAGCTTGAGGAAATCAGGAAAGTGCTGTTAGCAGGAGCAGCTTTTATGTGGCCTTATTTAATGGGATGGAAGACTTGGTTTGATCCTGGCATCTCAATTAGTCACGAGGGGAGCAAGTCCCACCTTAAAAGTGGACTTATACCCCAACATTTAATTCCAAGTCAGTTTTTAGGCAGTGTTACAATGGGAAGAGGGGTCTTCTAAATTGTTATTTTGGGGAGAAATGGCAAATCCCATAAAGTTGGCAAGAGAGAAGTGAGATCCCACATAAATCATACTGATAATATGGACAAACACTCAAAATGAATTCTAATTCTTAACCCTTTTTTTTGGCTTTCTGTTCATTCAGTTGTGCCAAGTGCTGTGGGGAGGGCAGTGGTCTGGCTGGGAAGGTTGAACTATGGCTCATGATGATCATGACTGTGAAATCACGTGAGAGTTGGAGGTACGGGGGAGGGCCGGGGAGGGGAGAGGAGCAGTTGTTGATGGAAGAAAAGATTCATATTAGCTAGAATAATCTGGAAAGTTTTCAAGGGAGAAGCAGGAGTGGGCTGGGGTTGGAGGGTGGGCAGGATTTAAGAGTATGCAAGAGAGGAGGGCCTGCTGGACCACTTAGAGCTTCTGCCCCAGGCAGCCCTCTCCTGAGGGCAGGTACCAGGAGGAGGGCAGGCACCTGTGCAGACAGAGCTGGAGACTAGTCCTGGTCCTGCCTCTAACTCACTGTGAGACTTCGGGCAGGTGTCTTCCCTCTGGATCTCAGTGTCCTCATGAGTATTTTCTAAAGGTCCTCCTGGCTTTGATATCGTGGGATGGGGACCAGATGCTGATTCTCTGTAGAGCTGGGGGAGCTGTGGTGGGGACCAAGAGGGTGCAGTTAAGAAGGGATGGTGATGTTTTTGCCTAAGGTAGGCAAAGGATGTGCCTGTGAATTCCCAGGGAGAAAACACATGACAGAATATGAAAGGGTTGCGCCTCTTAGGGATGTAGAGTGAAGAGAAATGTCTGAAGACTCTCATATGCATGGGGCCAGAGCACTCAGGGATCTGGTCATTTTAGGAAAACCCTACCGAGAGAAAGAATTTCCAATTGCTTTTTGATAAAACGAATGGATGGATGGGTGGATGAGTGGATGAGTGGATGGATGGGAACATGCTGGGCTTTGTGCCTGGACGAAGGAGGGATCCCTGATTCAGAGTCAGGCAGGCTTAAGTCTGATCATCTTCTGCCCTTACTGGCTATGTGTCATTAGATATGTTACTGAACCTTCTGAACTGAGGTGTTCTTGTCTGAAAAAGGAGATTTAATAATATTATGTCTCAGTCTTGTTATAATAAACAATGAGGGAAAATAAGGTGCTTGGCATGCTGTGGGTGGCTAATTATGCTGCTTCTCTCCTTCCCGTGTCCTCAGCCACCTCCCCATGTGCACTTCTTTCCATTTGGAAAGGGATTCTTATACCTGCTTAGCCTCCAACTAGGGTCTCGTTGGGGCTATAAGGAGGTATAATACTTGTGTAAAAAGTACTTCATAAACTGTACTTTGCAACCATAAAGGGGTAGTTCTTCTTTTCAGAAGACCATTTGGAATGATACTTAGAGTAATGATGGAGGGGAAAGGAAGTATGGTAAAGGGGGTCTCGGAGCAGGGGACAGTCATTAGCTGCACCCTATTAACTCTGAAGGCTGAATGACAGGGAACTTTGCAGAGCTTAGGGGGTTCTTCTAGCGGGGTTGTGGCGTCCATGGAGGTCTGAACTTCAGGTGGAACCCAGGTGAGTGAACCTGGATTTGAGAGGAATCTGAGTTCCCGGGAGAAACATGTTTGACCTTGAAGGGTGGAATCAAACACAAGGCAGGTCCAGAAAGCAAATCAGAGAAGTTGTGCTGACTGGGATAGAGAGAGGAACTGAGGCAGTTACCACTATCTGTGTTCAGGTCAGGGATCCAGATGCCTTTCTGCAGATGCTCTCATGTAAACTGTGTGTGTTGTGTCGCTGTTGCAGTCTGAGGATTTCCATGCGACGAACCTGAGACACAGAGAAGTGATTGCCCAAAGTTACCATGTTAAGAAATGGCGAAGTGGCAATGCCAGCCCATGTCTGTCTGCCTCCAGAGCTGGCTGCAGTCCACTTGCAATAATAACATTTTTTTAATGTTTGTAAAACATATTGACTCTTGCCCATACTTCTTTTTAAAAACGTTTACTTTGAAATAATTTTAGGCTCACATAGAAGTTGCAAAATTAGTAGCGTTCTCAGGTATTTTTCCCCAATGTGAGCATCTGACACAGCCATAGTATAATAATGAAAATCAGGAAATTGACATTGACACCATCCCATTAACTAAACTACAGACCTCATTTGAATTTCAGCTGCTTTTACACGAACCTGCTAGTGTGTACGCATGTGTGTGTCTGTGGATTTTATCAGAAGTAGAGATTTATAGAATCATATAGTATGACTAAGATACAGAGCTGTACAATCACCTCCAAAAATTTCCTTTTGCTGCCCCTTATAATCTCGCCTTTCCTTCCCCGCTGCCCTGGCGACCGCTGATGTAGTCGCCACCCCTCCAGTGTTGTCAGTTTGAGAATGTCACGGAAATGGAACCACGCAGTATATAACCTTTTGAGATTGGCTTTTTTCACTCCCCAGAATTCTCTGGAGATCCACTCAGGCTGTTGAAGTAGTAATTCACTGTTTTTTTTTTTTTTTTAATTGCCAAGTCATATCCCCTGGTGTATTTGCTCCCTGGGGCTGCCTTAACAAAGTACCACAAAGAGGGTGGCTTAAAACAACGAACATTTATTCTCCCACAGCCTGGAGGTGGAAGTCTGAAGTCAAGGTGTCAGCAGGTCGTGCTCCAGGGAAGGCTTTAGGAAAGAACTTTCCTTGTTCCTTTCTAGCTTCTGCTGGCTGCCAGGGTCTTCCTGGCCTATACATGCATCGCTCAGATCTCTGCGACCATCATCACCTGCCCTTTGGGACATCAGTGATAGGATTTAGGGCCCATCCTAATCTAGTATGTCTTCCTCTTAGCTAATTGTATCTGCAAAGGTCCTACTTCCAAATAAGGTCATATTCTGAGGTTCTGGGTAGAAGTCAATTTCGGGGACACTATTCAATCTAGTATACATCATATGGGTGTCATGTGGTTTAACTCTTCACCCATTGAAGGACATCTGGGCTGTTTCCAGGTTTTGGCTGTTCCAAGTAAAGCTGCTATAAACATTTTCGTGTAGGTTTTTGTGTGAACTTAAGTTTTTATTTTTCTGGGACATGTGCCTGAGAGCTTAATTTCTGGGTCATATGGTAGTTGTATGTTGAGTTTTAAAAGAAACTGCCAAATTGTTTTCTGGATGACTGTACCATTTTAAATGTCCACCAGCAATGCAGGAGGGATCCAGTTTCTCTGCAGCCTTGCCAGCTCTTGGTCTTACTATTAATTTTTATTTTAGTCGTTCTAATAGGAGATTCTAAGTGATAATTGTTTCAGTTTGGTTCCCCTCATGATCAGTGAAGTTGAAAATCTTTTCATGTGCTTCTATTCCATCTGTATATCCTCTTTGGTGAAGTGTCTTTTCAAGTATTTTACCCCTTTTTAAACTAGATTGTTGCTTTTAAATTGTTGAGTTTAGAGTTCTTTATATATTCTAGGCACAAGTCCTTTGGTGGAGATGTGATTTGCAAATAACTTCTCCCACTTTGTAACCTGTGTTTTCACTCCCTGACCACTGTCTTTTGCAGAGCAAAAGGTTTTAATTTTGATGAGGTCTAATTTATCGATTCTTTCTTTTATGGATCGTGCTTTTAGAGTCCTGCCTAGGAACCCTTCACCACAGGAGATTTTCTCCTTGATTTTCTTCTAAAATGTTTGGCATTGGACATTTAAATTTATCCATTTTGAGTTAGAGACTATGAATCTTTATATCTCTCCAGATAGATCTCTCTGGGCCTATGTCTATATATGTGGGCTCTTTTGGCCTGTGGATATCACATTGTTTGATACCAGGGGTTGAGAAGCCTGTCTTCTGTCCCAAAGTTTGTAAGCTTCAGTATAATGGATAAATAGGCACATTAAACTGATTTTGCTGCCAAGGAATCAGAAACCCAGCAAGGAGGAAGGACTTGTTTGAAGTGACACTTTAAGTTATCAGTAGAATGGGGCTAACATTTAGGTTTCCATGGGTCAAGAAAACTGAGGTCAGTTAGAGGCAAACAGGTCTTCACCGGGGTCCACCTTTTATAAAGTAACCCAACAGGTTGAAAAATGAGAAATTCAACTCTTGGTGATAGAACATGTGACCCCTGCCCTCTCATCCTACACCCTGGTGTCTCTCGGAGCCTCCTCCCACAGGGAGGGGTGAATGGCTGTCAGCAGGGAGCAGAGAAGTTAGTCCTCACTGGGAAACCAGGCTCAGGTGCAGACTCCAGGGATTCCCTCCTCCTTGGCTTTAAGAGCATGCTGACTCTTGCTGGAGGGCCTGGATGTGGGGAGCTGGCATGCAGGCAATGTTTGGGAATGATCACAGTGGCCCTGAGAGCAGGCTTTTAGCTTAATTGAACCCAGTGTCTTAAAATGGCAACTCATCAGTCAGCTTTCATTTTATTCCTTTCATTTAATTGTAGGGATTAACCAAATCAATGTAAATGTTGGGTGATTCCATTTTTTTTTAAACTTCCATGTTTAAATTTGGGGGACCCACATAGGCGATTGTCAACTGTAGTAACTCAGCTGAGAACCATGAAAGTATTTCTTTCCTTAGTTGAAAAAAAGGGCTCCCAATAAATCTCTGTCATATGGCAGCGCTTATGCCTCCTTCTGAGAAGGTTGTTGGTGAGATGCACCAAGAGATGCCAGGAGACATTGACACAAAATGACAGAATAAGAGGCTGGGGCGAGGCGGGACCAGGAAGTAACCTTTCTCAATTGCTCTTCTGGGGCCAGAGCCTCTTGCTGGGGAGGAAGACTTGGGGCCTTAACTTTCTGGAGGGTTCCTGGGGAAGGCATGGAGTCAAGATGTCTGAGTTTAGGGTCAGCTCTGCCAGGGGCTGGCCTTGTGGATGGAGTCAAGACTCTTCCTTTCTTTGGGTCCCCTTGGCTTTGACATGAGGGACTTAACTAGGCAAAGGATCTTATGTCACTTCAGCTTCTATGGCACCTTCCCCAGAGCCTATCTCCTTCCTGCCCTGCATCTCAACCCCTCTGGGGAGTGAAGGCAGCAGAGGGAGCGGAGGGAGAAGGTGGGCCACAAAGCAATTTCAGGAAAGGCCCTGGCCAGTCCATGGGGATCTCTGGGCCTGCTGACCTGACCCAGCTTGAGGCTGCGGGCCAGGCCTTTATAACCACTTTGACCAACCAACCAGACATTAGATGCAGCTGCCCCAGGTTTGGAATGTGACCTTGAGTGGTGGCTCTCTCTGGCTGAAGCAATTCCCAAAGAGGGACTTGTGAATGAGTGTTCCAGTCCTGACAAGGGGATCTGGTGACCCACTGTACACCAGCCTGTGGTACATCAGTGTCTGGGTGGGAAAACTAGATTTCTCTACTCTGTCAGCTGCCTCTGCTGTGAATGAGGGTCTAAGCAGAACTGAATTCTAGAGCTTGTCTGTCTACCGCCATCTCTCTACAACTTGTCTGGGACCTGCGCTGTCAGAGAAGGACAGCAGGGTTGGGGTGAATTTCTCAGCAGGGTCCAGAGGAGACAGATAGCATCTGTGTGGTCTTCTGCAAACATTGCTGAGCCCGGAGTTACTGTGGAAGGCGTGGAGTCTCAATGGGACCTGGCTGCTCTGCAGCTCTGTGTCTCATTGTCTCCTTGGGACAATGGGTATCCTGGGAACCCAAGTCACCTCTGGGCCATGGATTCCAAACACTGAGCAGTGTGTGCATTTTCAGGGGAATCTGGAATCCTTTCCCAAAGACCCCAACAGCTGCCATTGAGCCACCACCTTGCCTTAGCATTGATAGAGATTCCACTTTTTGGACTGTGGTTTTGGAGAGACTTTGTGACAGAAGCCATCAATCTCTGCACTTCAAATTTATTTTACTTTTCCAGTCTGAGTACCTGTTCTGCAGTGAGCTCTATCTGCCCAGTCCGTGTGCCAGCAGTTGAAGGAGAGTGAGTGTCCCCTGGCTCTGGGGGAGTTTATGTGCATAATCCCCTTTAATTCACCTCAGAAGAGCTTGGAGAGAGGATGATTTTCAAAATTTTTTGCTGGAGTTCAAAAGATGCATCTCTGCAGCTGAACTGGTAAATTACAAGAGCAATTTGCTATGAATTTCCAACATGGAGTGATTTCCCAGGTCCTCTCAGAGCTTCAGCTTTTCCCCGACCCTCCTTCTCCTGTGGAGGTGGGGCTGTGGTTAGCATTTCTGAAAAGAGTCTCTTCCCCAAGTGAACTGGACTCCCACCTGCTGGTCCTTGCTGGTCCCTGATCCCACAAGCCTCCTGTTCCCCATTTCAGTCTTGCCCTGAGCCTGCTGCTGCCTCATTTGTGGGGGGACTCTAGGTCAGTCGTGCATTCCGGCATTGCCAAAACCTTCCTCCTGAGTGTATGTCTTCACACTTTATTTGGCTGTATGATAAATGCAATTTCCGCATCAAGGCTATCAGTCATTTTCTGATGTGATCTGTGCAGTTCTCCCTGAATTGAATCAGTTCCCATATTATTGTGACAGTTTCTTTGGTAAGAAAATGAAGTAAAATTGTACATGAAAGTGGAGGTGTGTTAGGTTTGATGTGGAGGTTTTAGAGTTTAGGTACCCCTGCTGGGGCAATTCCGTTCTTTGCTTTTTCCTCTTCTCTCCCGCCTACTCCCTGCTTTGGGCTCCCAGCTCTATTGCCCTCTACCCTCAGGAAAGAGACCAGTGCCAGGGCCCGAAGCCATGGCTGGGGAGGTGAAGATGCTGGGATTAGAGATGAGGAGATAGAAAATCAAGGTGCACTGCAATAGGAACTTGGGTTTGGCATTAGTCTTGAAGCAAAGGGCTGTAGCGAGCCTTGTGTGTTGGGGCTGGACTCGAGGAGGGAGGAGGCAGCATAGCTCCAGACTGGAGATCAGTGGTCAAACAGTCTCTGGACCCTTTTCTTGGATTCCCTGTATGTCTACTTCTGTCTCCTGCTCCTCGCACTTATTTCTCACCAGCTCTGCACAGCCTTATGCAGGAGGGAAGGGGCCCCTCTGCGTGCATGTTGGTAGGAAGACTGCTCACGGCATCAGGAGCTCTTTTGAGGAGATGCCAGGCTCGAGGATGAGATGGCAAGCAGGCAGACACACCCGATGCAGTGAGGGAGAGTGTGTGTGGGAGCCCGGGGGACAGAGGAGGTCAATTCTGTCTGAGGAGCCTTTGGCAGCAGTGCTAGCGACCTGGCTAGCATTACATATAATTCTATGTCAGTCGTCTCCGTGAGCCAGGCCACCACTTATCCTGTCCCCCGTGCATGTCCCCTTTCCTTCTGGAGTGCCATTTCTAGCTGCTGTGAATAGCCTGTCAATCCAGGGAAACAAGGCTTGTCCCTGCAAAAGTCCCGGAACGCTATGCACGGATGCTTGTCCTCTGCAGTGTGAGGACCAGAACCTCCCCGACGAGGAGGGAGAGCGTGCCTGGAGCAGTGAAGAAGATCAAGTTTTGCCTCAGAAGTAGCTAGCCAGCTTCTCTGTCCCCTTGATGTGTCAACTGCTCTAAGTCTCAGGAAGAGGGGTGGGTAGGAGCCATTTTCTCCTGCCCGGAGAGGGGCGGGGTGGCTCCCTGGGGCCCTCTGAGAGCTGCAGAGGACTGTCATTGGTTGGCATGTTTCCCTGCGTGGAGAAGATGGTCAACTTGGCTGCTGGCAGAGTCGGGATAGAATTTGTTGAACTGAGTTCTCTAAAATGCTGCTGTCCAGTATGGTAGCTGCTAGCCACATGTGGTTATTTAAATTAAAATTAATTGAAAATAAATTAAAAAATCAACTCCTGTATGGAAAAAGTTACCATGTAAACATTAATCAGCAGAAAGCACTAGTGGCTATATTAATATCAGACAAAGTCCACTTCAGAGCAAAGAAAATGATCGGGGCTAGAGAGGGACATTGCTTAATGATTAAAGGGTCAGTTTACCAAGAAGACACAGTAATTCTAAATATCACACCAAGCAACAGAGCTGCAAAATGCACAGAACACACGGTCAGTCACACAGACCACACGAGTGCTCCAAACCTACATATGGTTAAAGGCTGTTGTAGCGGACAATGAGATGGAGACATTTCCATCCCTGCGGAAAGTTCTGTTGAGTGGAATTGCTCTAGACTTCAACTCCCCACACTGTTTGGAGATTCCAGGACTTCCAGCCCCAGCTGTGTGCCCTTGGACATGTTGCTTGCCCTCTCTGGGTTTCTTCCATAAATCAAAGCATTGGCCTAATCTCTGAGATTCCTTTCAGCTTTAATGAGCCATGATTTTTAGTATCTAGTTGGCTGATTTCATTTATTTCACTCACAAGGAGGGGTCAGAGAGCTAGAAAGGACAGGGGCAAGTTTGATTTTTAATTTCAGGTCTGAGCTGCAGCTCAGCGGCACTCCCCTGATGCAGGGATTTTCAAGCTTCTCTTCCCTTGACTTTTCCTTCTTGCTCTTCCTTTGGCTACAGTTTCCATCACCAAACAGCTTCTTGGCTCTCCCAGCTCTGTCTTAAGCCCCAAGCTGATATGCAAGACTAGAAAGTTACAGGGGCACTCGGGGCCTCACCCCACTCTCAGAGCTTGGCTGGCCCTCCCTCCAGCTGTCCAATGCAGGCAGCTCTTTCTCTCCTTGGATGCTGCTACTTTCTGTGGTTTGAGATTACCTCCCCCAGCTGGCAACTTGAGTCCTGACTGTGTGGGCTCAAGGAAGTCCCCTGCAGAGGGGACTCTGAGCTGGCTGCTGCCTCACTAGATCTGCCAGCAAGTCTCTGGGAACAGGCCTTGTGGTGGAGACCAGGCAAAAATTTGCCTTGGGGGATGCTGGGGTGGGGGTAGAGAGTGCATCCCTGTGCTGCGGGGGGTCGGTGAGCCAAGAAGAGAACTGAAGTGTACTTACCTTCAGTACTGGGCTGCTTGTGGACTGAAGGGCCATCCCAGCCTGATGCAGGCTTCTGTAGGCTAAGAGTTGATCAGGCTAGGAGGAGAGACCCTTCCTCACCAAGCCCCTTACCTGGGGATGCAGGGCAGAGCAGGGGCAGGGAGGGCACCCTGGGTTTCCCTGTGCAGGTAAGCCCCCAAAGGGGAAAGGAGACTGAAAGAGGACAGCTGGAAGATGGTCGGTGGGCACCTGAGTCCGGCGCTTGTGTGCCAGGCCTGTGGTCTGGGCTTTGGAGTGTGAGTGTATGAGAGGTGTCCTTAGGCCCTTTGGGTCTCTGATGGTCTCTCTGTGCCTCTTGGATTGCTGCCTTCTGTGGTTTGAGATAACCTCCCCCAGCTGGGATGCTGCATGCACCTCTCCGCCCATCTCTGCCCTCCACATCCTGTTCTGTGCTCTTGACTGGGCTTCCTTGATCTCTGCCTCTGGTTGGGTTTCTTTCTCACTTCCTCCCTCACCTTCAGGACTCAGGTGCTGGAGTTTTCTCACCACTGCAATACCCTTGACTGTTTACCATTCCTTGGAGAGTCCCTTAATCCTGCCCGTGTCTCTCCTAATAGTCCCTTCAGTAAACTCTGCTCAGTTAAATGCTTCTGAATAGAATTCTGATGGTCTTTGAATTTATATTTGTCTTGGGATGTCTGCTTTTGTTTCATTAGGTTGGGGCTGTGGGTCAGTGTCAGTGGTGTGGGTCCTTCCGGCCACAGAATGGTTTGTTTCCCTCTGGCCGCTCAGGCAGGGCAGTTACGCAGGGCTGAGAACAGAGCCTGGCATGGTGAATACACAGTTGACCTTTGAACAAAACAGGTTTGAGTTGTGAGAGTCCACGCATATGCAGATTTTTTAAAATCCTCTCCTTTCTCCTCCTCCTCAGCCTCCTCAGTATGAGGACATGGATGGAGACCTGTATGATGAATCTTTTGTCTTATCTTACTTTATTGTGTGACTATAAAATATAATACATATAACATATAGCATCGGTGTTAATTGACTGTGTTATATGTTTCTGGTCAGTAGCAGGCTGTTAGTAGTGAAGTTTCAGAGGAGTCAGAAGTTATATGCCTGGTTTTCGAGTGCATGGGGGTCAGTGCCCGTGACCCTGGAGATGTTAAAGTGCCAACTGCATGCAGAGGAGAGCAAGGAGCTCCTCCTACCAGGCTCCAAGGCTTAGAAGAGGGTCTTACCCAGTGTTTTAGTCAAAATATTTGACAACTAGTCCATCATCATGCAGACTACTCAGAATGAGGCATTGACCCATGGGAAGGGTCCTGACTTAGTCTAGAACAGATGTTGGTCTTAATAGAACCACTGAGGCTGAATGGGCGTGAACTGCTGATCACCAGTCCTAGAATGTATCTCAACTGTGCTTTTCTTCCTGAAAATGGGGCCCAGTCATACTCTTGATAAGATGCTGTTTATATTGTTCCTGGGATGGGTTATAAAGGTCCCGAGAAGGACATGCTATGACAATACATAGGAACAAAATATGCCCCAAAGTTACCCCCTCACCCCCACAGCCAAGCCAGGATCAAGAGTCTCCAGCACTGGGATAAGCAGAGACAGCTTGAAATTGCTTAGTGCCTCAAAGGATGGCAGCCAGAGGGACCTGTCTTCTCACTTTCTAGCCAACTCTTCTAGTTGTCTCAAAGAGTGTGTATCTTAGTCCTGCTCCCTAGGAAACAGAATGAAGGAACGCAGTCCTGGAGAAGTGGAAGTGGGACTGGGAAGGAGAGAGAGCAAATACAAGGGGAATCTTTGCAGAGTGGGTGTGCCTGGAAGTCCAGCGGCCTGGTCTTGTCTGTAGAGATGTTTTAGCAATCCTGCATCTGGAGGAAGAAAGGAGAAGTTTCTGTCCCCTCTTATGTATCCTTTCCCATACTTCTGGGCTATCCATGTGTGGGTGCTGAGTGGTCCCTGGGGTATCTCATCCCTCAGTGGAAACCGAAAAGCCCCAGGGCAGGTGGGGCCCCAAGGCAGGGGCCTCAGGCCAGGTGCTGGAGGCTCTGCCATGCGAGATCAGCATAGGCTGGGCAGAGCCCATACAGAGCTGACAGTGACTGGCTTGGGACACGTGGCCAAGAGCTGCGAAGACAAATAAGGCCAGGAGGATCTGAGGAGAGGGTGTCCCACTTTCTTCCTGGTGTGCCTCTCCTGAGGAGGGAGCCCTGGAATAGTGGGGAGACCCTGGGCTTCCTGGAGTCTCAGACAGAGAATGACTTCCTGTTTTGTGGCCTCAGGGCACACACTTGTCTTAGAGGAAAACAATCTGAAGACTGATTGAATGTGTGTATACTGCCTCCAGGAGAAAGGGTGGGGATAATGGCAGGCCAGGTTCTGTGACATTACTGCCCATCTCTTGCTTCTGAATGAGGGTAACTGGTTCCCTAGGAGAGTGACCAGGTCCAGACCATGCTGGACGTTGGAATGGGGGTAGAAGCGCTCACACCGTTCTCCTGTGTCATTTTTTGCTGCCACTTCTTTCTCGCCACTTTCCCCTTTTCCTGGAGATTCAAATCCAGATCTTCCTGGAGTTTGTTGCTGGGAAGTATCTGGAAGGCAGAGATATTACCATGTTTGCTTTACATTCCAGCGTGTTTCCTGCTCGTAAGAGGTTGTAGTATCACAGTGGGAATTCCAGGGCAAGTCTAGCTTGTGGGGCCTTGAGCTGAGGTCAGCCTCTTCGCCTGGCTTCAGTTTCTCTTGATCTTGAATGTCCCTCCCTCCTTCAAATTCTGTCTTTCTCTATGGAGTGTGGTTCCTGAGAACAGCACATCATCCCATTCAGACTTCCTTATTTCCATATGCCCATATGTGCAGGTTGTAAGATACTCAGACTGGGGAGGTTGGGAGATGGATGATGTGGAAGATCAGGTGATTTCTGGTCTCCTTAGGGACCACATTTTGGTCCTCCATTTCTAGAACTCTCCAAGTAGACCTGAGAAGGATCATTCTAAGGCAGGGCTTGTGCTAGAGCGAGGCAAGTGAGACATCTAGGGTCAACACTCTAGGAGGCGGTCACCCTTGGGTGCCAACCCCGTATTTGCATGACTCTGAGAGTGAGACCTTAAAGTTTTTTGAATTAAATGTCTCTTTAGAGGTATTTGTAGATTCACACACAGTTATAAGAAATAATATGTTTTACTCAATTTTCTCTAGTGGTGACATCTTGTTAAATTGTAGCATAACATCACAACCAGGGTCTGAACACGGAGTTCAGACAGAGAACATTTCCATCACAACGAGAATCCCTCCTGTTGCTCTTTTATAGCCATACCTACTTCCTTCTCATCTCTACCCTCTCATTAACCCCAGGCAGCAGCAATCTGTTCTCCATTTCTTTAATTTTGTCATTTCAAGAATGTTATAAATGGAATCCTACGATATATAACCTTTGGTGATTGGTTTTTCTCACTTAGCCTAATTCATCCTGGCGATTATTTTAGGTGGTTGCATTTATCCACGGTTCGTTCCTTTTTACTGCTCAGAATTTGTTTAACCACTCACCTAGTGAAGGACATCTGGGCTGTTTCCAGTCTTGGGCTGTTACAAATAAAATGGCTGTGAGCATTTTTGTATAGGTTTCTGAGTGAATGTAAGTTTTTATTTCTCTGGGATAAATGGTCAGGAGTGTAGCTTCTGGCTCCTATAGGAGTTACATATTTAGTATCTAAAGAAACTGTCAAATTGTTTTCCAGAATGGCTGTATCCATTTATGTCCTTACAGGCAATGTCCGAGGGAGAGAGTTTCTTCACCTCCTTGCCAGCATTTGGTATTGTCACTTAGCTTTCTATTTTAGCACCTTGGGTGGGGGTATGTTTTCTTAACCACCCTGACAATCTCAGCACCTACCCCTTTTGATTTTTTTCAGTCTCTCATTTTATTGGTATATTTAGGACATTTGCATGGAATATAATTAGTGATGTGTTAGGTCTTAAGCCTACCATTTTTATTTTGTTTGTTCCTTTTTTCAGTCCTGTTTTGTTTTTCCTGCCTTAAAGTTTTACTTAAACTTTTTCAAAATTATTCTAAATTTATCTTGACTCATGTATGTTATATCTATCTATCTACCTTTTTGTATCTCTGTCTATATGTACTTTGTATTGTCTTTTAGTGGTTGCTCTAAATATTTTATTATATCTCTGAAACTTACCACTGTTTTTAGATGTTATCCTTTTACCAATTTGAGTGGCATATAGAAACCATACCTTCTTTTACATCATTATGAATCTCCCTTTTTGTAGTACTTAATACCAACTTCATTTCAATAGTATGTAAATCTTTGCCCTTATATAGGAAATTGTCTCTTCTTTGTGCTGTTGTCTGTCATACAACTTACATCTTTATACCTTCTGTGGCTATCAACATGGTTTATTAATAATTACTTTATAGAGCTATCTGTTAAATCACATAGGAGAAAGAGCTTACAAACAAAAATAGGTGTAAATCATCTTTTAAAAACCCCGGGAACTTGCCTTCATGTGAGATCTTGCCTTCCTCGCTGGTCTGAACTCTCCCTTCCTCCTTTCAGTCTTCTTACAGCTGTTTAACCTGTAATGCTCAGGCTTTCTAGTGGTGTTTAGCAGGAAGAATATGGTAAGTACATGTAATTTATATTCTTTGAAGCAGAAATTCTTAATTTTGCATCTCATTGCCTCCTGCTAGACCTCGTCTCTTAACAAGCAGGGGAGACGCAGAGAAGGGACAGTCATGGATGTTTATTGAGGACTCCCTGGATGTTGGGTGCTTCTACGTGAAAAAGTTCTCTGAGCTCTCACCACTTTGATGATGATTATATTATTCCACCTTACAGATAAGAAAAGAAGTTCTGAGGCTCAAAGAAAATAGGTTCCGGCTGATAGGGGAGGCTGGGCTGACCTTCCTTGGCCCTCTGATGTCAGTGCACACGTCACTCAGCAGCTAAAATCTGGGGTGGCCACTGGCACCATATCGATGGCTCTTTCTTCCTCCTTTGAAAGGGTTTGTTTTATTTAAACTTTTTATTGTGAGTATCTTCAAAGACACAGAAAAGTAGAATAGTGGTGTAAAAATCCATATACCACCACTTACATTCAGCAATTATAGTTTTTCTATATTTGTTTCACCTATTATCCTTTTTGCGGAACTTTGTCAATGACATCATGCTATGTACCCCTCAACATGCCTGCTCACATCTCTAACACGCCCGCCCCGTTTTCACTGTAACCACATAATGCTATCACAGCTGATCAAATCAGTAGTTTCCTCATATCTCCTAATACCCAGTACATATTCAAGTTCTCTCTCTTCTCTTTCGACTTTCTCTTCTAGCTGTTTATTCCCCAAACCAAACTCTACTTATGAATCATGCATCTTTGAATCGTTTATTTGGTCTCTTTGTCCTGTTAAATCTGGATTAGTTGTTTCTAACTGTGGAAGAGTTTTAGTTTTGGTTAATTTGAGTGGGATAAGGAGGAAGGAGCAGAGGTGCTTGGGACTGCCTGACTCAGTTTCTCTCTGGCAAGTTGCGGCATAGAAGCGGGTCTGAGAGGTCAGCCCTCATGTATTCAAAGTGTAAGCTCAGGACAACTTACACCTTCGTGCATTCGTTCCTGTCTCACGTCCCCAGAATGTGAGCAGGACACCTGTTGAATCAAGTCTTCTCCACAGACACCACTTCCAGATGAAAGAATGAAAGTTGCCTCTTGAGAAACCAGGGTGGTCAGTGTCAGAGTGGCTTTTCCCTTCCCCTGTGGAAGATGCATCACACTCCACAAGTGCTGCGCAGAGGCCTGCATGTGAGGCCGGCCCTGGGAACCAGTGGGCCCATGCTCTGACCCCATGCTCTGACCCCATGCTCTGACCCCATGGAGGCCTCCTTACCTGGGGAGTGGCGGGGTGCTCAGGCACAGGCATGAGAGATTGCAGAGGGTTTGTGGTTGCCTGGGGTGGTTGACTAGATGGGGGTTAAGGCCCGTGTGATCTGGGGCTGATGTTTAGGGAATTAAGACTCCAGGACCCCCTTTTCTGTGGCCTGAACTGAGGAAAGAGTTTTCTCCAGCCAAGAACGGGGCCGGGGTTTGGAGAATGGCAGTTGTCTCCTAGGCCAGAAGCCTCTAGTCAGCTTCTTTAGGTCTTCGAGGGTAGAAGGACCAGGTCAGCGAAGCTGAAAGAGAGTGGTGTCCGTCTGTCACTGTTCATATATGCTTTTTGTACATCTGCCTTAGTGCTAGTTGGACCCAATCTTCTCCCCCTGACAGGACACTTGCTTCCTGTTGGGAATCAAAACTCCAGGAGAGGCGAGCACAGTCCTGTCAGGTAGTCAGTCTTGAAGGGAATGCAGCTACAGATACAAAGGGAAGTTTCCAGTAAGGGAAGGACTTCCTTAGAGTTCGATGTTGTGTGGACAGCTGGGGACTAGGGGTGTCGCTGCTCAGACACAGAGAAGAATGAGGAGGTGGGGGAGGCCAGAGGCAGAGACAGTGGGAGCCAGGCTGCCCTGGAGGGAAGTGGGAGGTTAGAGAGCAGTCTTCTAGGCTACAGTGTGCTCCCTCCTTGAAGGGGCTCTCCCCCTCTTTCAGTCTGGTTGAGTGGTTGAGGAGAATGGAACCTGACCTTAGCCTGGAGGGCTTTAGTGCCCATTCACTGGCAGGCATGATTACTGTCCGTTGCCATTAGGTATGTCATTGTGAAAACGCTGGGGTCCAAATGGACTGGCAAATGGCACTGGGTGATTGCTGTAGCGGCTGAGGGCTGTGTTGAGGGCATGTGGATGAGTGTGGTGTGCATGCGTATACATGCCTTCGTGTGTGGTGGGCCTGCACACGCCTGGTGGTGTGCATACATGTGGGGAGTGCGAGTCCATGTGTGTGCGTGCTTGTGTGGTGTGTCTGATGTACGCGTCTGTGACGTGCACGCACGCACATCATGCTCTCGGCACTTCGAGTGGCGTCAGCCCCTCTCTGCACTGAGGACGGCCGCCTCACCCACTGGGGTTAATGGCAAGATCTGGATGCAGGATTTTGGTTTTGTTTTTGCCACCTCCCAGCCCCAAGTCTTAAATCTAGACCCATGGCTTTTGTAGCCTGCACCTTAGCTGTCTGAGCCAGAGTGAGGCAGGATGCAGGTTTCTAACCAAGGAAATATGTCAGGTGTTGAGGACATCTTTTGCAAAAACAGTGTTTGGGCAGGGAGTATTCACGTACATTTCAGGGTCACTTTAGTTCTTTGGTAAGACCTCCCCACCTTGTCTGTTCATGCTTTTCACAGCTCCTCACATCTCCCTCTCATCCTCTAAGCACCCTGGTACAGCTCTGCTTGGCCTCAGTGATCCTGTGCACCTGTGTGCCTTCACCTGCCCCATGCCTTCCACACTCTGCCCCATGCCTTCCACACTCTGCCCCATCCCTTTCTGAGCTGTGGCTTGGGGCTCCTCCTCAGCCTGGAATCAGCCTCTCCAGTCCCAATTCAGCTGGAGAAAGTGGAGGGGCAGGGCACGAGCAGAATAGAGCTGGCAGGTGGTGGTGGTGGGGGGCAGGGTTAATGAGACTAAGACCTGGAGAAAAAAGGGGTCTGGGGGACAATGTGCTGGAGTTGGAGTGAGATGAGTGAGAGGTGTGAGCTCACTGGGTTCAAGGAGTTTTGAGTGGTGATTAGCCGATAAGTGAAGGTTTCATTGCCAGGCCTGTCACTGGGCATCTGGGATGCCCCTTCAGAGACCCTTCCTCTGACCCTGAGTCCATGGGCCATCTGGTTGTGACTGCTGTCCTCTCTGGACTCATATAGGTAGTTCAGCCAGCTGGCCTTAGGTTTGTGTCTAAACCGCTTAGCATCGGGGAAGGATGCTGAGAGATGCTGTGTCTCAGGAACAGTGATTCCGAGGGATGGACCCTCATGCAAGACTCGGTGAAGAGCATTGGGATTAGAGCTGGATGGGGAATCTGAGCAGGTCTGGTCTTCCGTAGCCCCCTCGGGAGCCCCCTGGAGGAAGAAGACTTCCCACTTAATGGTTTAAACGCCAGGCTAATTTGGGCTCTGTCACTAATTTCTGGGGACTCTGGAACTAGGAGTAGATGGGGGTAACTGATGATAAGAGGTAAGATCCCTGAATTCCTAGGGAGAGGAACTACCTGGGAAAAGCATCTCAAGAAGAAATAATACCTGATTACCCACTAGAGGCTATTACAAGGGGTAAAAAAATGTGAGAAAGCAAGAATCAGTACATACAATTCAGATTTTCAAAAACGGTCTTTGAATTCACAGCATAAGGTTTTACAAGAAAAATACTGTTTGGTGCTGTTTTATTTTTGTCATTGTAAAAGTAAACCCAGATCTGTATAAAGTAGAAAACCAAATTCAACCATGATTCCACAGATCAGGGCCTAGCTTAGCAGCAGACAATGAATAATTATTGAATTGCAGTGTGAAGGCAGAGGAAGTTTCCAGGAACATTTTGGTATGTTTCCTTCCAGGCTCTTTTTTCTCCATGAATATTTTTATTTTGTAGTTGAAATTATACTTTATGATATTTTGAAGCCTGCTTTTGCACTGATCTTAGAACTTGAGAATTTCGCCATGTAATTAGAAATTACTAGAGAACATAGTTTTTAATGGCTTAAATAGACTGTCCTGTAGTAATCCACCCCCTCGCCACCCCCCGCCTCACCGCCGCACTCTATTGGTAGATATTTACATTGTCACTGTAGTTTAGACTCTATTATATGACATTTCAAGAACTATTTTTATATTATTGGTATGTTTCAAAAATATTTTTACTGAGGTGATATTTCATTGTAACATATAGACCTACGATGTGCATTGCTGTAAATCAACATCTGTAAATACTACATTAAGTTCATCACCAACAGTTTAATTCTTTCCTTCACTATATAGCTGACCCCTTTTACCTGATGTCCTCTCCCCCTTCCTCTTCCCTTCTGGTAACCACTATTTTTGGTCTTACAGACTATAAGTCTATTTTTGTTTGATTTAATTCACTTGTTTGTTTTGTTTCTCTATGTACCACATAGGAGTGAAGTCATACGGTGTTTTCTTGGTGTCTTGACCATATAATGAGACAGGTAGGTAGAGGCCTGGGACTCTGAGCTGCGTCACTGTGGGCTCAGGAGCCAGGTCTGGGGGTGGCCTGGGGGGCAGGATCCAGATCCTGAGGATGGTTAGTTAGTACACAATTCCAGGAGTCTGGTGGAGAGCCATCCAGAGGTGGGAAGCAGATAGCAACAGAGGGAGATTTGAAGGAGATGATGACTAGGAAAATACCCAAGGTAATCAGGCTGGGGGAAGGAGGGAAGGAGGGAATGAGGGAGAGGGAATAGAGTAGGGAATGCAAGAGTATTTCCAGCAATGGCAGCTATAATTTTTGAATTGTCTACTGCTTTTCATAAAAAAAAGTTTTTAGTGCTACTCCAGCATATGTCAACTATTAATAAAGACTCATATACTGCTTGCCAGCACGTACTCAATATTTCATGATAATTTTGTTTCTCTTTTTAGATAAAATAATTCAAATAGGAGACAATGTTTTATCCCTTGCATGCTCTGGGTCCTTTAGTTCACCTGCTTTGGAGAATTTCCTCTCTTGAGGGGCAGGAGATCAGCCTGGGCCACACTGAGGACTGAAGCTTCTAATAGGACATGCAGGTGGAGAGAAAAGAGTCAGTCCATGGATGGGTTCAAAGTCACCCCCAGTGGGTTATTCCTGAGACCATTACTTAATATTTTTACATGTGATTTAAAAGGCAGCATCCATGGTGAGCTATAGGCTTGCTGGTGACATTAAGATCGTGTGGGTGATGGGTACTAAGGTGGGCACACATTGACTCTGGGGAAACAGAGCTTTGGGAAGGCTCAGAGAAATGGTAGATGAGGCACAAAGTGAACAGAACAAAGGAACATAAATAGAAGTGGTTTCCAACCTATGGTCCCTTTAAGAAGTATTTCTAAAATTTCAAAAGGAATCTCCTGGTCTCCCCCACTGAACATTTATCTATAAGAAGCCATATTCTTTTCTTTCATGTAAAATGCTATCAATTCACATGGTAGTTTCATGCTGGTCAGAAGCTCTTGACTGGTAGTTATGGATGTCTTTGATTAAAGTTGGAAAAGCTAATTATTCTTGGCAAATGTAACTTATTCCTTGTGTAAGATTTCTTGAAACTTGTTAAGAGGAAGGATCCAGGAAAAATAATAAAAGGGGATATAGAAGAGTGGAAACCACAAATTCCTGCTGACTCTGAGCTAGTCATTAGAACACAGTCAAGGACAAAGGAATTTTAGTCACTTTATAGATGTAATTAGAACCTAAAAACATCAGCTCTCTGAGAGACAGTGGCCCAAAAAGCAGAGAAAAATTGAATTCATGAATCTGGAGATGAGACTGCATATATTGTCCTTTTGACATGATACAAAGCATTGCATTGTCAAATCAGACTCTTCTATATAATAGAACTTACCCAGTATCAAGATTTTCAGATAATTTAAAGAAAATAGGAGGCATAAGTAAAGAGGAAGAGGTCTGGGGCCATGAAAGCAGCTGGCCACATCGAGACTTGCTCTGTGTAGATGTATGTATGAGGTCTCTAATGTTTGCGACTACTTTACTGTGGACAGAAGGCTGCTATTTTGGTTTTGAAACATCTCTACTTTATACTCAGAGAGTTATATACCTTCTGCAATCAAAGGGATCCATGCTCCACAAGTTCATTGATTTCCATATTTGTTTACCACAAGAAATCCTAGACATCCAGGTGAATCAGGTACATCTGCCACAAGCGTCCCATAAACAAGGATTCATTGTTAGCAGACACCATCGTTTTATTGCTAGAGAGCTGTCATTAGCATGTTTGCTGGAGATCTGACCAGAGATCTTCTTCCTTTCCCCAGAGGTGCCCCCACCCCCGCCCCTTATCTAATTTCTTCCCAAGGAAACTATTTCAAACTATGAGATGTCTACAGTTGCTCCAGACAGAAGTTCAATAGTCATCTTAATTCCTGGTTGGAAGTAGCTGAGATGAATGCTACACTTTAGGGAAGTCACAAAATAGTCATTCTTTCCATCCCCACCCTGTCTCTACTAAGGAGGTACGTTTAAGCACGTTTGTTATGGGTCTCTCCTACCCTTGCTTAAAACCCTTCAGTTATTCCCATCATTCTTAGAATACGGTTTCAAATTCTTAAAATGGACCTGCATGATTTGGCATCTGTCTGCCTCATCTCCCACCATTTCTCCCCCTGAGCACTGGAGTTCTGAATTTTCCAGAGTTCCGAATGCTCTGTATTCCAGCGGGTCTCCGGGCTTCTGCATATACTGTTTCTTCTGCTTAGAAGCCTCTTCCTATGACTACGTTTCTCTGGTTAACACTACTCATCCTGCAGTTCACAGCTTGTGCTGATGCCTCTTGGGCCTCACTTTTTACTCTCATTCTCACATCTTACTCTAGTTTCTGTTGTGGCGACCAGCTCCATATACGCTTTGACCAATTTTGCACAGATGTACAGAAATGCATTGCTTATTGACATTTTGGTCAACAATGAAGTGCCTATACATGGTCTCACTGACCCATTCCACATGCCTCTTGCTTCCTGTCCCAGCACAGAGTTCAGAGGCCTCCAAGGGAACCCACACACTGATGTGAAAGTGCAGGGGAGGTAACAGTAGCTGATGGGCACAACCATGATGTATAAATTTGTCCTCATTCCATTTCCTGGGTGGACACTTCTGAGATGCTCCTTAGAGTCCCAGCAGAACTGAGCCCCATTGCCTGTAATGCTGGCCAGCCCAGTAGCGCACTGACTCTTTCACCTTGTTCCATTCATCCGCTCCTTCTCCTCCCCTCTGGGATCACCTTCAGACACTACCTGCATCGGTGCCTGTGTCTGAGGCTCTGCCTTCGGGAAACGCAGGCTAGGACACTACTAAAATGTCTTCCTCAGAGAGGCCTTCAGCCATCCCCTGGATAAATCAGGTCTCTATTGTTTGCTTGCACTATTACATGCTCCTGAATTTTTATTTCCTACAATATAGTCGTGAGTTGAATTGTGCGCGTGCACGCGTGCACATGCGCACGCACACACATTTATATGTTGAAGTCTTAATCTCCAGTTCTTCAGAATGTGACAGCATTTAGGGACAGGGTCTTTAGAGAGGTGTGTGAGATTGTGATTCATTGTAAGAAATCTATATAGTATAATATCTATCTATCTCTCTCTCTCTCTCTCTCTCTCTCTCTATATATATATATATATAGAGAGAGAGAGATATAGTTTCAACCTCCTGTCCCCACAGAATCCCTAAAACCCTTGACATTTCCTAACCATTGAGAGCAATAAAGGTGTCTTTTGTTATGTCAGCAAGGTTAATTTAGCACCTCACTTACCAGTGGAGATTCCCAGCGCCTGGGAGTCTGCTAAGGCCCTGTGATTGGGGGTTAGAAGTTTCAGTAGATCTCCAGGGAGGGGAGAGGGGCTGGAGAATGGCCGGTGATGTAGTCAGTCATGTCTATGCAATGAAATCTCTATAAAAACCCAAAAGAAGTTCAAAGAACTTCCAGGGTAGTGAACATGCAGATATCTGGGAGTGACTTTGCCCCGTTTCCCCATATCATGCCCTTTGTGCCTCTTTTTATCAATAGCATAGTAAGTAAAATGTGTCTGTGAGTTCTGTGAACCACTCTTCCAATGGATCAAACCCAAGGACCAAGAACCCTATAGCTGGTCAGTCAGAAGCACAAGTGATAACTTGGAGGCTGAAGTGTGTGTATGTGTGGGTCTCATAGGACTGGACCTTTAACCCGTGGAACCTGATGTTATCTCTGAGTGAATAGTGTCATAATTGGGTTGAACTGATGTGCCCTGGTGGAGTAATGGTTGGTTTCGCCACCTCTGACTGAGCACGAAAAAATCGAATTAAATTGCAGAACCCCCAGTTGATGTCTGAGAATTGCTTGTTGGTGTAGTGAAATCTCTGTTCTACACATACACCCAGGTTGGAATTGGATTTTAGAACCTTTAAAAAGGTGATTAAGGTGAAATAAGCTCGTAAAGTTGGGCCCTAATCCAATATGACCAGTGTCCTTAAAAGAAGAGATTGGGGCATGGAGCAAACCGCATATGAAGAGAGAGGGAAAAGACGCCATTGGGTATTGAATAGGGCCAGTCATGTTAACACAAATGAATCTGCTGCTGTCTGGAACCATCATGAATGGGGGTGGGCTGGGGGATGTGGTCACAACATAAAGAATCATAACGGCTTTGGGATGGAACAACAGACTTTATACCATACCCAGAAGTACCTAAGGGTCTTAATGAAATGTGAAAATTCAGTGTAGCTCTTGTCTATTGACATTATGTTACTTTCCATATGTTGACTGATCTGAAAATAGAAATGCACCTAAGGACGTATATTGACTGGGGGATTTTGTTGTTGTTGTTCATTCCAATAATCTGGGACAGGCAGGTGTTTGGAGATCTCCTCACCATTGCCTGGGTGCTGACCACTGGGACAGTCTGGCTACAGACTAACTGATAGGAGGGGTGTTATGAATGGGCTTGTACCCCCTGACTTTCCAGCCGTGTTCCAATGCTCTGATCATAATCTTATCACCATTTTGCCCATAGGCCTTTTTAGTAGGTAACAAATTACTTTCACTTGCAACATTTTATTTGACTTTCTCCTGTCTTATCATTATCATTGCTCCCATTTAAAAAATGAGGAAACTGAGGCTTGGGAGCTAGTAACTGCACGTTATCGCGTAGCTAGCCAGCATCGAAGGCAGTTGAATTTCCTAAGTGTCTGTGGGCAGGTTCCCTGGAGCAGAGCTTGAGACAGGACTGGGAGCAGGCAACTCGCTGAGTACACTCTCAGGAGGAGGGGGTGAGGGATCCAGTGTCCTGTGAAGGCTAAGTCAGCCTGAGCCAAGGGGAGCTCTGCCAGGCAGTCCCCTGATGTGCCTGTGTGAGTGTGCCAGTGTGTATACGGGAGTGAGCACATGAGGGTGTGGGTGTGCGCACCAGGCCTGTCCAGCATAGAAGCTCTGTTTTTCAGGTGAACACTGATATTCGTCCACTTGAATGAGCGCAAGCTTCCCATGAACTGCTCATGTGGTGGGACAATTGCTCTGGGCATGAGTTGGAAGAACAGAATGGAACGGCAGCACAGGAGGGGTCAGGACCTTGCCTGTCTCCGCGAAAGCTGCTTACAGTTTAGTGAGGAGCTTGCTGTTAGTGCTTTTCGTTCTGTCTTTCTACTTCTTTCTAACCCGCCCCCCACCCCCCACCAACATTCCTGTCTATAATTCTGATTTTGTTGATGTATTGCAAGTTTCCCTGGTTCTACTATCTTCAGGGCCAGGAATCTCCCTCAGGTTGGGGGCCCCACAAAGGAGAGGTGGGGCCTCTGTACCAGGATGGTAGTTTTCTTGGAGTGAGGGCTGGATCTTGCTGGCTTCCAGAGCGCTCCTGTAGAACAAGCAGCTGCACCTCCCCCATCAGACGGGGTTCCCCGGGGCAGGGGCTGTGTCCCCCATCAGACAGGGGGCTCCCTGGGGCAGGAGCGTGTCCCCATACCAGCCCTGTGTCTTTGGAAAAGTGAAGCTGTCTCCTCCATGAAACAGGCCCAGTTGGTGATGGTGACTGATTAATGCCACCGCCCTTTCATCAGGATGTGAAAAGCAGGGATGTTCATTTCCAAAGCTAGCTTTTTTCTGGGCAAGGGAATCTGTCAGCCGTTTAATTGTTTCCAGAAGCAGCATTTCTTTTTAGCCCTTGGGTTTTTCTTTGGATCAAGAAGCAGAGGAGAAAACAAACAAGTTCGGTGTATCCTTTGAAGACAGAGGCCACAGACGGGCTCTGCTGTAGCCAGCAGGGGCCAGGAAGGCCAGGTGCTGCACCGGCAGAGGCGCAGTGGGCCGTGGCACAGTTTTTCCTGTGGAAGGGAGAGAGAGCTGGACTGTGGTCACTCAGAGGAATGGAAAATGGCTTTCTTAGGAGGAGCACTGCTGCCCCAGGGCTGGTGGTTAGGGCTGCACACTGAGAGAGCTGGAAATGTCTCGAGGAGACTCGCTGGGCGAGGGCTGTCACGTGACAGTCCTTCCCTCACCTCCTTCCCCTTGGTGGAAACTGCACTTGTTTCTGTCCTGTAGTCTCCGGGCTCTGCTTTGTACATTTCACATCCCTCACTTTGCAGATGAGGATACTGAGGGACTAGCAGGTCAAGTAACTTGTCCTGTGCGATAGATACACAGCTAGGAAGTGACAGCAGGGATCAGAACGCAGAGCTTCCCGAACCAAATCCCGTGCCGTTTCCTCTCCATCACATCGATTCAGATGCTTTTTTGCCAAAAGAATAACTCGTACCAAATCATAGAACCATTTGATATTTGCAATTTTAAAGAGGAGGTGGTAGAGGGAAAAGGAACCCACATTAAGAATCAGCTGGCGCTTTTAGTTGAGTCACTTAGGGTCGTGGAATTCCTAGTCTCTAACAAAGTCGGTGTTCCTTCTATTACATGACAGCTGAGAGCTTTACCTGGTGTCATTTATGTGCTGGCTATGAGCCCCATGGGCTACAGGGCAGACCCAGCTCTGTTATCTTCTAGCCACATGACCTGTGCAAATTACATACCTTTTCAGCTGGGGTCCCCCAGATCCTGGGAATCTTGATCAGAGAGGTCCCAACACCACTCTGTGCTTGCCTGAAGATATTTGGGAATTGACAGTGGTATGGGGGTCATCTGAACTGGGTTGATGGCTCAGTCTGAAGCCCTCTTGACATCAGAGACTCCTACTGATCACCTTGCCTCTCATCACTCCCAGGCCTCATCCTGCCTGGCCTTTCTCCTCAAAAGAATAGAGCAGATAACTGATCATCCTCCCCATGGGACCTCCTGGGTATCCTCTTCGTGTCAACCTCTCTACAGTGCCATCTATATGGGGTCCTCCCTGTGGCTCTCCCTCTGTGGTTGTCTGACTTTAGTGGCCTCAGACCCTTAGGGTCCAGTTCCCCCATGCAGACTTTTCTTCCCCTAGAGACACTTCCTTCCTTAAGAAGAATTCTGGTGCCAGCAGTTAAGATAATGGATTTTTCCACTCATGCATTGAAATCCCTGTGTAAGAGCTTAGAGTCAGGAGGGACCTTAAAGTCCATTGGACCCTTTGTGCTTTGGCCTTGACAGTGTGTCTATAATAAATTAAATGACTATTCTGAAGAGTAGGTCTCCCTCCAGCCTGGACTCGACAGCACTGTGGTCCCTGCTGCAGGGTAGGATAGCAGAATAGCGTTTTATGTTTTGGGGATACAGTCAAAACAGTGAAACAGCTCTGCTTTTCCATCTTACCCCAGCCTGATTGGGGGGAGAAAATGACTTCTCTCTCCCTGGAGTCCAGCCAGGCCCAGCTGCCATCCCCCAGCCCTTTCCCAGCTGCAGTGAGTTTCCTCTGTGAACACAACGTGATGCTAGGTTGGAACACAATTGCAGCAGGAGGGACAATAAATAAGCCAATTCATTTTATCTCACCTGCTTGGAGTTGGGGGTCTTTCCTGAATTGAAACAAGCAAATTTATTCAAATCACATGCAAATTAGACCCTTCCTGGATTAATAGGAAGGAAATTGAAGTTTTGGGTAGTGCCCATGGCTGAGCACTGCATGAACTGTGAATCTCATTGTGCCACATGGGGTGGGTGAAGGGAGCCTCCCTGGGGCCAGTGTTCACGTCCTGAGGTCCAGACTGGAGCGGGGGCTGTTAGGTCATCTGGAGTGTCCTTGTGGGGGTCACTGTCTGGCATTTTAAAGGGTCCTATTTCCTGTTCACCCACAATCCCCCTTACCTCCTCGTCCATTTGATCTAGTTGGTCTGAGTGCACACATGGGGGAGAGCTTCTGGAAACTTCCCCAGGCTCTTCTGGCTTCCTCAGTCACAAATGGCTCATTTCTGTTCACAGAAATCCTGATAGCAGGATGTTCTATAGCTTCCCTTGGATCTGCCCTTTTGCAAAACTCTGTTTACCTTGACTCCTTTCAGCTGCAGAATAATCTGGGCCTTCATTTTATATCCAACATGGAGACAGACTGGCCTAAATGTCCTTGACATGGCTGTACACTGGAATCACCTAGAGAGTCTTAAACATACTGGGATTCTGATTTGATTGCTCTGGGGGCCTATATGGGCTTTTGGAGTTTTAAAAGTTTCCTGATGATTCCAGTGTGCAGTCTGGTTGAGAATTATTGACCTACAAGTCACAGTTGTAGGATAACTTTGGAATGGAGATTTCATGCCCCTTGTTTCCCCCAGTCACTCCTTGGAGCTATAGGGACCCATCCACTGAGCACCTACTAAGTGCCAGGTGCCTTAGATGTAACCCTTTCAAAACACTTAGAGGTAAATATCACCCCGCTCTTCCCCATGAGGAAATAGGTTTCGAGAGATGAGAATTCTTTCTCAAGATGATTCAGCAGGGAAGCAGCAGAGTCAGGATCAGAACTTGGGTCCAGGTAGCTATTCCCGCTGTCGTCCATGGAGGTTTGTGCAGCAGTGCAGGGAGGGGACAGGGCCTAGACAGGAACTCCAGGCCAGGGTTTCCTGCTTACTAGCTTTGTGACCTGGACCTAAACTTTCCTGGCTTGGGTTTCTCCATGTGTATAGTGAGAATAGTAATGTGGGACCCTCCAGTGGGTGTGAGGATAAAATAAAAATGAGAAAGTACAAATGTGATATGAAATGTGATACCCTTGCTGATTAGGTTTCTCATCCTTCCTCATTCCCACTGCCCATTGCCAGCTCCCAACCCCCCTCCCCATCCCACACAAAGAACTGCTTTGGAACTTTGATTTTCTTGGCCTCCTCTCTCCAGTGCGGGAGGATTCTGCTTCATCCTCCCTACTCAACAGAATACAAGCAACTGTCTCCGGAGAGAGTGGGGTGGTAATTAAGTTAAATAATTTAAAGTAACTTTTAATTTTTAAATAATTCCAATTTGCATTTGTGCAATTTACTTTTCCTCTCTCCCCATTCTTCCCTCCCCACCACCATCCTTGTTTTATTTGTTTGTTTATACAAAAGTTAGGGTATTTTCCCCCTGGATAACCCATTTGCTACTAATGGCAGCTAGCCAGCTTGATTCGGAATAATCACAGATTCTAAGAGCAGGAGACAAAATCTGCTGACTTGGAAACATCTGAAAGGCAACTTTGGCCAGCCTGACAATCCCTCTTGGGAAATGAAGATAAAAAATGCACAAGCGGTTAACGTTGGGTTTTCTGTAAGGGTGTCCACACAGTGCAGTGCTGCGTTGGAAGCTGCGCAGCCCTGTGCACACCTGGGCTCCCACTTAGCAAATCGGGCGGGTGGGCGGGGCTACGGAGCTCCACTGAGTCTGCGCACTGGCTCCAGTTCGCACGCGCTGCAGTGCCTTTGCCCAGTGGGCACCGCTCCCAGCCTTGAGTTCCCCATCTGTGGAGTGGGCAAGCAGCACCGTCCTCACCCGCGTGACCCTTCAATGAGCACCTGTGTTTACAAGGTCTGGCAGGCTGTCACTGTTTGAGGCTGTGGAGCAATCACCTGTAAGCAGAGGCATTTAAAGCTGGAAACCTGACAAGGTGGTTTTCTTTCTACCCTGACTTTTTTTTTTTAAACAGACCTAGCTTTCACTTTATATCTTTCTATATAATTTTTTATTGTAGTAATTATTCTACACATTAGAATAACTTCCTATGTATGGGTTCTCCATTCCTTAGGTAGGTCTCAGCGTACCTGCCCTCCACCAAATTATCAAGTGTTCTTCACCAATGTCCAGTGGGCTCCACCACCATTTGCCCCCACACCCCACCCTGTCCCATTCCCTGTTAGTAACCTCAGTTCTGTTGCAAGTGTCCAAGGTTTGGTTTTGTTTCGTCTGTTCCTTTTTATGTCTAGTCACATTCCACGTATGAGTGAGGTCATCATGTCTAGTCACATTCCACATATGAGTGAGGTCATCAGGTATCTTTCTTCTTTTGACTTATTTCACTTAACATCATCCCCTCTAGATCAAATGACAGGGTTTCATCTCTTCTAAGGGCTGTGCAGTATTCCATTGTATATATGTACCACATTTTCTTTATCCATTCATCTGACATTGGGCACTTAGGTAATTTCCAGTTCTTAGCTTGTGAATAGGGCTGCGATAAACATGTCTATCCTGATTTTGTAAGATTGTAAATGCTTGTAGAATTTCATTTTTTAAAAACTTTTTATTTGGAAATTATTTCAGACTCATGGGAAAGTTACAAAAATATATTACCAAGGAATATTACCAAGGAGTCCCCAAATGTTAACATTCTCTGTTTCTTTCTCACTCTCTCAATTTTGTCCCTATTTGGCAAGTTCGGAGACAACTTTGTCAAACTTGAGATGGGCCTGGGTGTTATTGGCTTCTAGGTAGCGACTGGAATGTCACTGAACATCCAAGGATGCAGAGGACTGCTCATCCCCCAGCACATAATTATCCAGACTAAAATGCGGAGGATGAGACGCTCTACTGTGTGTGTGTGTGTGTGTGTGTGTGTGTGTGTGTGTGTGTTTCAACAGATAGTTGCAAATACAATGCGACTTTATGAATTAGTGTTTCCATGTGTATTTCCTAAAAACAAGGACATTCTGCTACATAACTAGAGCTTAGTTACCAAAATGTCATAGAATTGACATTGATACAGGAGGCTTAGGTTTTGATGCTGGCTGGGGATTCTCCTGGAGCATACAGGGCTCAGGGTAGGCGCTGGACTCCAACATGAAAGTGAATAGAAGCTTGAGCTCTGCTCTGTTGAAATCAGTCCCCATGGCCCTGGACAATCTTCCCTGTAAAATAGGGCTGACAGCTGCACCACTGCCACCTCCCAGAGCTGTGGGTGAGATGAAATGGGTAATAAATGGGAGAGGAAATGATTTGCACATGAGGACACAAGACTGCCATAATGTCACCAGTGCCATTTGGAGCCTTCATATCAGAATTGGAGATGGTGGTGTGAGCAGCAGCTTCCCTCCCTGCTGGCCCGAGAGTGACATTCCAGATGTGCCCCGTCTAGGGGTTGTCAGGATCTCTACTTTCAGCGGTCCACCTGGGCTCAGCCACTGATCTACTCAGAGCAGGTGGGCATGTCCCAGTGGGCTGTGAGCCAGACTTCTATGTGCATGGAGGAGTTGACGCCACCAGGGAGGGCCTGCTCTTTCTGCCCTGTCGCAGGAGAGGGCAGGGAAAGAAGAGTAGCATCTGGGAGGCTAAAGACAGAGAAGTACTGGGCCAGATATGTTCCTAGATTCTACTTTCTCTTGAGAACGTGTTTACTTTTTTCACTGAAAAGTCCTTTGCAACCTCCATGTTGGAATTGTCCCCAAACCAATATGTTTTAGGACTTGGAATTGGAAAGAAGAAACAAATGTTTATTAACTGCTTTCTGTGTACCATCACTTTCACATATTTCATTCTCCCTTGTACCTTGTAAGACAGCTAGTAATTAAAGCATTTGCTAGAGAAAACTGGGGCTCAGAGAGGTTAAGTAACTCACCTAAGGTCACACAGTTGGTAGGTGGCAAAGCTAGAATTATGATATAGATGGGTTTACTTTAAAGCCATTATTGCCTCAGGTTTAAGCCCTGGCTCAGCCATCATTAGCTCTGTGAACTTAGGCAAGTTTCTTAACCTCGCTGAGTTCCATTGTCCTCTTTCACAGGAGGCTGATAATTATGTCTGTCCTAACTGCCAAGTAGGACAAGAGAAAGTGCTTTATAAGCTGCCCATTGGTTGTCATTTTGTTAATAACGTAAGAGGAATTAACCTTTGGGTCTCATTTCCCAGCCACTGGGTGAATGGGTGGAGACTCAGCAAGGTAATTGCTGGACAAGGTCAGGACCAGTCAGTGAGACAGCCTGGTTCCCTAGTTATGGAGACGGAGAGCACATGCATAGCTAGATACATGGTCTATGATTTTTCTCCAGGGTAACCTTCTGCTATCTGTAGCTACCTGACTTGCTGCTTGTCTTCCAGCCTCCTTTCTAGAAGCCTGCAGTGACTTGTAAGTCTGCAGAGAATGATGCCAGCTCTTTCCCACAAAGGCCAATTCTCATGACTTGTGGCAGCGAAGGGGTGTCTACAGCATCATCACCCCCAGGGCTTCAGGCACCACCAGCTGGGGGAGAGGGCTGCTGGGCACTCCAGGGGCAGAGTGGACAGATGCCACTGCTGGCTGCCTGGGTGTCTCCTCTGAAAACTGGGCTCTGGAGCAACACCCCATACTTGGAGATCTGTCGGTCTGGGTCTGGGGCTCATGCACCATTCGTCCATTGACACATTCCCCTCTGGTTGGGCAGAGCTGACAAAAGTTAGTAGAAAAGTTCAGAGAGCTGCTCTCCACTTCCCCCAGGTAGTTGCCCAAGTGGTTCTGACACCTAGATAGGATTTGGGCAGAAAAATGACCAGGGGTGCCAACTGGAGGCAGGGGCACTCTGCCAGGGTGAAGACTGGAGTGTTGGCAGCTGGGGGTTTGGTGCTAGGGATGAGTCAAGGCCCTCTGGGTCTCTCCAGGCCTGCCTGTTTGCCCAACTTTTTGAGGGGTACCTGCTTGGTCTCTAATCCCTAGGGCTCTTCTGGGACCTCTGCTTCCCATGAGCTGGTCTACTTGGTGCCTGGCTGTTGACTTGGCATTCCACCCATGCCCCTGCCCTTGTCTCCCCGCGAGGTGCCCACTTCTTTCCTGGTGTCTCTGCTCTGGATCCTCTTTGGGGTGGCCTCTGCTCTCCTTAGTCTCTGGCCTAGCCTGGGAATGAATCCCAAGGCTTAGCTTCTTCACCTTCTCAGATCAGGGAGCCCCTTGCTAGAGGGGACTTTTGTTTAGGGCTGAGTTGTCCCTCTGAAACTTACCTTCCTACTCTGACCTACACTGCCAGGGTTTGGGATGCAAGCCCGGAAAGGAATGATTATATCCAAATACAGCAGTGTTGAAATTGTGGAAAGGAAAAAAAAAAAGAAAGCACAAAAGCAAATATGCTGTTTACTTTATGCAAAGTGTGCTTTGAAAGGATGGTTAAGGACCATGTTGGACTGAGGGAGAACTTTGCCATTAGCCTGATTAGCCTGAGCGCCCCTGGTGGAGCTGCACTAGGGGCTGCAGGGGCTGCAGGGGGCTGCTTGTGGGGTGTGGGGGTGTAAATGAGCTCTTGTCCGGATCCTAGGAATGCCTTTGTCTTGGAATGGTCGAAAATCCTTTCTGAGGGTTCACTAAATATTTTCTCAAAAACAAGTGTTTTGGGGGTACCTCCTCTGTGCCAGGCTCTGCTCAGAAAGGGAGTGAATTGACACAGGGCCTCCTCCCAGGACCTGCAGTGCAGTTGAAGACAAGCCTGGGTGGAGCGCTCATACAGGTGGGTGAGAGAGAACGTGGTGACAGACTGGTGTATGTGCTTGGAAGGAAAGGAACATGGTTCTAGAAAGTTCTCTCAAAGGAACCTGTGATGCACCCCAGTGGATTAGTAGTTGGCTCTGCTGCCTCCAGTTATGGTCCGTATACATCCCAGGGACCCACATTTATGTCTCAGCTCTGGGGGAACAACCAAGATGAAACTAAGTAACATGCTTCTTCCTCTCTTCCTGCCTGCCTGCTTGCTTCATTCCTGCCTGCACCTATCCTTGAAAAAGAAGAAAAAGGTGGGAGGGACCCATGAGGTAGGACTGGGGGATGAGTTAGGGGCTCAATGGGCAAGAAGGGTAGCAGGCAGTGGGGATGAGGAGATGAGCGCTTTAGACAGAGGTCCCGAGTGGGTAGAAAGGGGACGCTTTGTGGGAACTAGCAGCAGTCAGTGTGGCAGGGGTGGAGTGAAAGAGGGTGTTAAGAGGGGACTAGAGGAGTGGGTGGGGGACACCAAGAGCAGATGCGCATTTTGATCTTTAAGGACCCTTCTGTCTTGAAGAACTTTAAGGCTGTGGGGGTGGAGGGGCTGAGAATGAATGAGGAGAGGAAGATGGTGGAATTGGGGTAGGGATTCTAAGCAGGCCTAGGACACAGTGGTGTCCAAGGTGGGAGCTATGGAGGAGACCAAGGCACCACCTAGAGAGCCAGAGAGAGTTCCAGCCTAGAGAACAGTGGCTGGCTAAACCATTCCGCTCTTCTTGAAATGCAAGTAGACCATCTTCAGCATGATATTGGTGGGGAGGGAGGACATACAGCTGGTTTTTCATTTTGTTGAGGTATAATTGACGCACAATGAAGTGTTCCTATCTGAAGCGTGTAATTTGATGCGTTTTGACATATGTAGACACCCGAAGAAGCCACCTTAATCAAGATGGTGACTACATTCATTATCTCCAAAAGTTTCCTTTGTAATCCATCCATCGTCCCCAGCCCCATGTCCAGGCAGCCACTGATCTGCCTTTTATCATTATAGATTATTATGAATGTTCTGGAAATGTATATAAATGAAAGCACACATTATGATAATGCACTCTGTTGCCTGTCTTCTTTTATGCAGCATAATGATTTTGAGATCTATCCATGTTGGACATGTGGACTCATGTTTGGACGTTGCTGCTCATTTTTTTATCGCTGGTAGATCTCCTGGGCCCTGCAGCTCCAGCTGGGTCCGCGGAAGGGTGCCATCTGCATCACTGGGGGCCTGTTAGCAACACAGACCCTCAGGCCCCATGGCAGCTCTAACTCAGAACCTGCATTGTAACAAGATCCCCAGGACATTTGTGTGTTTGTCAAAGATGGAGAAGTCCCCTGGACCTCAGTGTGTTTCTTTTCTTTCCTTGTTTACGGACTGCAGTTGCAGGGTGTTGCATTGAGTGAATCTCATTCAGTTAACAGTACATCGTCATTATCAGCCTTTGTGTGGGCTTTGCGTATTTTCTCCTGCCCCCTTCTCACTCCCTTTACCCTCCATGCTCATGTATTTGGAATATGCTCTAAAGTATGCATGTATGAATGTAAGATATGTAGTGTCATTGTGTGTGAGCCTGAGTTTTAAATTTACACACATTTTTTGAGCTGGAAACCTTCTATTCCCAAATTTTCTCACTCGACACCATGTTGGGGGGCCAGCACGTTGCTCTAGGTATGTCCGTCCAGGGCTGCTGACTGATGCTGAGCTGTTGGCCATGTGCTTCGCCACCTGTTACTCATCCATTCTCTCAGTGATGGGTGAAGGACACCGAAGATGTCTCAGCTCCTCTCCACCACAACAGCTTTGTCCTTGGAGGCTGAACCTGAGTTCTTTGTAAAAGATGCATCTCTGACTCCATGACCTCAGCTCCCTGCAGCTCTGACTCCACTCGCTTATTTTGTCAGCAGAGAGACCTCAGTGAGTCACAGGCCTCCAGACTGTCAGGTGGAAGATCTGAATAGTTATGTTTTTCTTTGAGTTGAGTTTCCGGTTGACACTGCCGATGGTCTGAAATCCTTTGATAGTCAGAGTCCCTGAGACCTCCTCTGTTCCCCTGAGCTCATGAAATGCCTTAACTTCTGAAGTATTTTTCCCCCTGTGAATAATACACCAGCTGCTCCAGGGAGCTATGTTGCACCAGTTTGCAGCTCTGTTTAAAATCCCAATTCTGCAAATTCCTCAGAAGGCAGTGACAGTTTCTACTTCTGTGTAATCATTTATAGATCAGGTAATGATTTCCCTCTTGGTATAATGACAGTTCTATTCTCGGGAGAGCTGGTCAGCTTGTCAAATACCGCTGATGTTCCCTCTGCTGTGGGCCGGCTTGATCAGGCACTGTGTTCCATCTGCCATTCCTCTCACCTCTGGCTTCTAGAATGTGTGGGAAAAGTTACTTCTTTCAAAGGAATCTCATGACCAGTGAGAATCTGGGGAGCAAGCTCATTGGGGGTGGGGAGGGGGGGTGGCAATGAGGTATGGAAAATTCGATTTGTTTTTGGTTCTGAGGTCATTGAAAGGCATGTCTGCCTCCCTCTGTTCTGATTGCTGGTTGTCCTTAGAGAAGCTGCCTTGCAGAAGAGAAGGCTAGGAAATAT
The DNA here is from genome assembly GCA_004363575.1 of Solenodon paradoxus. Taxonomy (NCBI): domain Eukaryota; kingdom Metazoa; phylum Chordata; class Mammalia; order Eulipotyphla; family Solenodontidae; genus Solenodon; species Solenodon paradoxus. Next base: position 65,743 of record RJWH01000217.1, on the reverse strand, counting down.
GAGGGGTGGGGGGGTGGTCCTTGGCGGTGAGGGAGCTGCTTGGTGACTTTCAATAGAATGCAGCAGTTGTTAGATGAGACTCTACTTTCTGTCTGACCCAGTGCTGGTTTTGTGGGGCATGGGATAGGACACCTTCGTGGTTGCCCAAGGACATTCCTTCAGGACAACTTCAGTGGAACTCTACCTCATCTGGGGGCATCGGGTCAGTAAAACCTAAAAGATGTCAGGTGGGTTCCTTGGAACCTTTGTGAAAATGAGTTCTGCTCTCAATTACCTGGTCTGAGGAGCAGCAACAAAGGCAAGACCCCTCTCCCAGCATCATCCCTAAATCAAGATGCAGTGAAGAGAAATCCATCTACGAGCAGTTCCCATGGGTGGTGTGCGCACCTGTGCTAGACTGTGACCATGTGTTCACAGATGAGACTGCGAAAACGAGAACAAAGTAGTGAGTGCTCATGAAGCTAAGATTATTCGCTATTGAGAACTATTTTAAATTCTAATATCGTCATTCTTTTTCCCTTCTGTTCACGAAATCGGTATGATAGTTGAAATGAAAGTCACATGCCACATAAGGACATTTCAATCCCTGAAGGACCCTACACACGTCTGCGCTTCCAATAGACTGTACTGCGTAGCATAGGTGTATGTGCGATAAAGCACCTCAGTTCGTGTGGCTACTCTCTGTGACGTTTGCACAGGGATGAAATCACCTCACAATGCATTTCTCAGAAGGTGTCCCTGTTAAGTGACACCTGACTGCATACTATAAGATAATAGAAGATGACTGCAGAGTCCTTTTGTTGATTAATATAAAGTGACAAATCTCTGCCAGGCCCTCTCTGTTGTACATCTGTGGGGTGGTGGGGTGTGAGTGTGTGTCCAATGAATCACACACAACTCTACTTTGTTTCTCCCTCAAAGAAATATTTAACACATTTATTTATCCAATATTAGCCAACGTATTTATCCAATTTGTAACTAACTAATACATGTTACTTTATTTCTAATAATGTATGTTAAGATCAAAATCTTACCTTTGGAAAGGGAACAAACTCCATAAATTAGTTTAATTTAGCCAACATTTGCATTTTAATGAATGTGGTCTGCTACAAAATTGCATGAGTTAAAATGTAAATGAGCAGCAGGCTGGTATAGCTGACCATAGTCAACTGCGTGTAATTTAAATTCTCCAGGCTCCTGGACTGTGAGCAGGGGCCAGAGGCCAGGGCCAGGGCCAGGGCCAGGGCCAGGGCCTGGGACCTCGGAGCCACTGTGCCTCTTTGCTCTACTGTATTTAAATGGAGAGTCAGAGTGAGAGCATAATTAAATTGTGACCGAAGAGCTAGACAACTTAACTAGAGGCCCCTCATGCTACAGGCTCCAGAATTTAATTTTCCAAATAAACTCAGTGTGGCTTTGATGCCCAGGGAGGATCAATAGAATGGAAATTGCTTGCAGTTTCCCCTAAAGTGTTACAATGGATTACTGCTCTCACATTTCCCCGCCATGCTCCTTTTTTCTGCCAGAGAGAGCCTGGTATTTCATTCTAGGCACATACTGTTTGAGGAGACAGAAAAAAAAAAAAAAAAACACGTAAAGGAATAGAAAAGGAAACTACAAGCCATGCTGAGGAGGGGGCTGAAACTGTGTTCTCATGCCTGTGACTTGGATGAGGGCTCCTGTGTCACCGTTGAAGGAAAAGGTTGGCACACAACAGAAAAATTTCCCCATTGCTCTGTGGGGATTGTGGAGGCGCGTACGTGGGTTACAGGGCACTGAAAAGTGACATGGAGGGTTTGCCTCCCATCAATGAGGTCACCTTCTCAAGGAGGCCACCCAGGAAACGAGCCAAGCCTTAGTTCCAGCCAAGGGTCTGCTGCCTAGGCTCCTGCCACCTTCCCACAGATCCGCTGTGGAGTCTTAGGGGACGCAGGAGCTCCTTCACGTTCTCTGAACAGTCACGTCAGAGCCAGGTCTGGACTGACACTGGCCTGCTTGTGTCTTTGGAGCTCAGTTTGGGGAAGAAGCCTGCAACCCATAGGCTACCTGTGCTTTCAGTCTTGAGTTTTTAACTGGAGCTGACTTTACAGAGTCAAGTCTCAAGGGTTCTTTGTGTTTCTTCTATGGGATATCAGTGAGGTGGACTGTTGGCAGGAAGAATGGACTTGTAGGAGTGAGGTTCCTGGGTCACAGGCCCCACTGGTGGGGACTTGGGAAGCCTCCCCTTGCCCAGTGATGGCAGAGAGGCTGGGACTGGGAGAATAGGGGCCACAGTGAGGTTCCTCAAACCTTGATTGGGGGAGTTTTGTGTGTTAGAGAGTGTTAGGTACTGGGCATTGGGGACTGGATAAGGGGCAGAAATGAGTAACTCAATCTTCACTCTCAAGGAATTTATAGATGAGCTAAGTATCCCCATGGCTTTCATGCTTAGCAGGGTAGCATGAGTTCAGGAAGCTGCAGCTGGATTGAGTACCATTTATTTTGCATTTGGGGAAATTGAGGTAGACAGTTGATTTTCCTCTGATTGTGCACTGGCCTGCTTTCCAGCATGCTTTTCCTCCTGGCTAGCACAAGCACAGGGATATGGTAGTGGAGCAGGTCAGAATGGGGGAGCCTGAGCTTCTGTGGGCTCCTCTGCTCCCCACCTCCCTGTGTGACAGGCTCCAGATCGCTAGCCTCCTACAGCAGGTCCCTCCTGAGGCTGACAAGATTGACCATGTTTTGAGATATCTAGAGAGTGCAAGTTCTAGAAAATTAATTAGTAGCAATAGATACTAGCTACCCAAAGGCTGTGGGAATTTATGGGGTTTTTGTTTCTTTTCTGTCTTGGAATAAGTTATCAGCATGTGTGTTGATTGATTTCTTGCTAAATTCCTCTGTCTTAAAAATAAACCAAAAACCACTTTCCCAGCTTGGAGTCCCTTAAAGCATTTTAATGAACTGCCTCCCTAAGTCATTTCTTCTTCTTAGTGCTGGATCTCTTCCATCTCTCATTTCTCTCCTGGTTCTGACTCCCAGACCTGCAAAGAGATGGTTCTTTTGAAAGGTCAGGACCTGGGTGAGGTAAAACAGGCACAGAGGAGTGAACCTTAAAGAGGAGCAGGGCACACACTGGTGGCTCAGCAGTTGAAGTCCATGGCTCCAGATAGTACAGCCCACATACGTCCCAAGGCCCCAGGCTCATGGGCTGGGACTGGGTTACAACCAACATGAACAGCTAAATGGATGGATGGACGCTTCTTCCTCTTCCCTCTGCCTGCCTGCTTCCTTCCTCTAAGCAAATGCATAAAATAAATAATTCTTAAAAAAAGCAAAGCAAAGCAAGGAAAACCTTGAAGAGGCACCAGCTCTCAAGACCTACCAGTGCAGGGTTGGCACTGGAGAGCTGGGGTCTCCTCACATGTTTGTGTGCTGGGTGCCTGGCCTAACTCACCCAGGTCCTGGCCTCGCTTTCCTCACCACTGTCTATGGCTTTCCATTCGGAGGGAGCAGAGGTAACATCTAGGAGTTCAAGCACAGAGCTCTCTTGGGTATGAACAAAGAGAATTGGAGCCTGGGCAGTGATCTCAGTAGAGCAAGGTGGAGCCCACCCTGAACAGGCGTTAACGGAAGGATCCTGCGTTGTTGTTTGGAGACCTGGTGCCTTCCATGCGCTGGGCTGGGGCTGGGCAGCTGCTCAGTGGCCCCTTCTCTGGTCCCTTTGCTTCTTAAGGCACATCCTGTCCTCCGAGTAAAGCCCTGCAAAAGGCTGCCAAGTTGGGGACCAGGGTAGACAAGGTGCCCCAGGCTTGTTTTTTGGAGCTTGCGATATTTACAGGGCATCAGTGGAGGTGAAATTGGAAAAAAAAACAAAAACACAGCTGTTACTAATTTAAAATGTGACATTCCCCTCATCTCACCCTCCTGGAACTGGAGGAGAGGAATTATTGAATATGTGACATGGGAGGAGAAAGATTACTGTGCATATTAAGCAAGGAGAAGAGTGATTGCTGCATACATGATGTAAAAGGAGATAGTCACCACAAAATTAAACACAAAATAATTCAGTGGAAAATAATTATTGTCTATACATTATAGGCTTGACATATGATAAGTTTTCTACTTTTAAAAGCCTCATGTAATTTCTGGATAACCCATTTAGCTGTCTGGCTCCCACTACTCCACCCCCACCCCTGCCAGACTTCTGTGCTATCAGAGAAGGTATTTTCTTGGCTTTTAACCCCTGGTGGCGATTTTTCCAGCCCTAAACAGGGGTAGTTTCTGGGACGATGAGGACCCCAAAATAATCACTAGAGTTGTCTGAGCTCCCTTTAGTCACATCAGCAGACGTCTCTCAAATCCTGGGACTCCAAAGATATTCTCTGTTTCTCCACTGCTCCTCCCTAAGGTTTAGCATCCTTGAACTTGGAAATTAACCAGGGACAAATTAGATGGGGAAGGAGAGGTGGTTGGCTAGAGTATGGCCAATGATCATGGGCATTGCTTGAAGCTTAATATCTCTGAGTCTTCTTTTAATTGTTGGCTTGACTGTGTCCTTCTTAGTTTCTGGTAGGTTACTGCAGTGTCCAGAACAATCTCTCAGGCAGACAGGCATGCTCGCCCCGTGGTCACTTGTGGTCAGACTCCATTGTTAAACCACCTTGGATTCTCCCCAGAGCAGAGGGCTGGAGAAAGTGGCCTGACTCTGCAGAAGAAGGAGTTAGAGAAGCCAGAAGAATCGCCTTACAAAAACCAAGCTTGACTTCTAGACCAGCACTGTTTGCAGTGAGGGAAATGCTCCCTGTCCGCCCTGTCTAATACTGTAGCTATGAGCCATGTGTGGCACTGAGCACATGGAATGTGGCTCTGTGGCTGTGGAGCTGAGGTTTACATTTGATTTGATTTAGGTTTAAATAGTCACATGTGATGATCAGATTAAACAGTGTGGTTCTAGAAAGCTCTGGCTTGAGCGAGGATGGCCTAGGGAAGGGAAGCGAGGCTGGAAGAAAGAAGGTACTTGCCTGGGAGTGGGGCCTTTGATTCCCTTGGGCATGAGCTGTGCCAGTAACTCAGAGCAGCTTCTTCCAACAGCCAAGACAAGCCCAGGGACGTGGCTGGGCTGGGCGCCCCTCCCTGTGGCTTTGGACTGGGAGGGCATAGGGAATTCAGGCTGTTTAGTGTGCAGGACCAGGGATTAGACCACTGTTCTACCTTCACCCTGGAAAAATGCAGTCACATCACTTGCAGCATGAAGGCTGATTTGAGCCAGCCCCTCCTTTATAGAGGAGCCAAAGATGGAGAAGGGCTCAGCGGCAGATTTGCTTCAAGGTCCAGGTCTCGATCTCTAGCCCAGAGGTTTTCCTCTGTGCCACACTTCTATTCACTAGCGAGTTTTATCTTTATTAAGCCCTGGACACATGCTCATTTCCCTCTTGTAAGGAGTCGGGTGGGGCAGTTCCCAGAGGAAACTGTCTTTTTCTCTTCTTAGCCCTTTACCAACCTTTGGCCTCATCCTGGCCTTTGGGGAGGCTTATTGGTGATTGCCTGTCCGATATCAGGTGGTAGTGGGAAGAGAATTTGCTGATGACTTGGATTCAGACCAGGTTAAGTGTGCACTTGGCAGTTTCCTTGAGCTCCCAATCCCTGTGGAATAATTGAGACCAAGCCAGAATGAGGTGCCAAGAATAGATCACAAAGCCCTGAGCAGATGACCTGTCACCAAGAATGCATACAGGCGTGGGAGAGGTGTGGTCAGCCCCTCAGGACTGTTCTGGAGGAGAGACCCCTGGCAATCAGAGGGAATGCTGATTTGATCTGCTGGGATGGGCAGATGATTTGTGCCAAACTTTCTAAGAGTTGTTTCTGTAGGATGCAGGTGTCTGGGTCTTTCTCCTGCAGTGTGAGGGTTCCTTGGATTTCTCTTGGGGTCTCAGTGCTCCCCAAAATATTCACAGGGCTTAGAGTTGTCCTCAGAACCCCACTGGCTGCCTCCTGGGGATAATGGGGAGAGTCAGACATTTGTTTTCAGCTCTATAGATCTGGTTTCATTCTGCCGTTTTTTGCAATTGGCTATTCACACCCGCTCTAGACTAACTCCAGGGCCTTGCCCACTTCCTTGGCCCAGAGGAGAAGCTGGACTAGAAATGTACTGACTATATAATTGCCTCTGCAATGAAGGACTTATGTAAGAAGACGCCTTTGGTGGAAATTTGGACCCCCTCCCTTCCCATCTCTTGGTTCATTTGGGGGTTGATTGTGGTAAAGGCGTCTCAGGAGATGGCATTTGGAAGGGGAGATACAATAGTACCTGAGGGGTAAATATAAAGAATGGAGGAAGATATGTCCCAGGCCACAGAGCAACGTGGAGGAGGCTGTCCCATCCTCTGGAAAGGGCTGAGGAGGGAGTGCAGGACTGGCATTGGTGTTTGCCATTCTGATCAGGGCAGGTTCTGTGAGTCCCAGTATAACCTTGAACAAGGGTCTCCCAGTGTGGCCCAGATGACGAGAGAGGTGCGCTGGGCTTAGGCTGGCATGGAGAAGGGGTGCAGCATGGGCAGGTGGGAAGAATGTTAGATACCAAGTGTGAAGACCTGAGTTCTGAGTTAGCCTTCCTCTGCGTTCAGTGTGTGACTCAGGGCAGGGTGTCCGCTCGGAGTCTCAGTTTCCTTTGGTAAAGTGAGCTATAATGGTCAGGACTCCAGCAGAACAGACAGTGCACTCAAACTGGGTCATTTGAGGAGAGTTGAGTAAAGAGAATACATGGAGGATTTGCAGCTCCCTGGGGTGGGTGACGGGGGTGTTTCTAGCCCTAAACCTGAATGGTGTGAAAGAGAGCACTAGACTAGAAAGCAGGGAGTAGGAGAGGATCCCCAGACAGGAACTGGGACCTGCAGGCCACAGCTAACCTGAGGTGAACCTGCAAAGAGGAGGCCCGATATTTCTTTCCTCTCACCTGCAGCTGTGGGTCTCAGGGGCGCAACTCTGGTGCACGAGCTCAGACTTGTGCATTGATTCTGTCCCTGTGGGCCTGTCTCCCAGGCTGTCCCAGGCCGTGAGGGAAGGGCTGGTGGCCTTCAGCTCAGGAGGGAAGACGAGGGGCAGGCATTTCCTGATTCCTGCTGGTGTCCTGGAGTTCTGCTCCAAGAACTGTGCCCCTTGCCTGCCTAGACGAAGGTGGCAGTCGTTCTTCTGCTGAGAAAGCTTCCGATTCCAGCCTGGCCATAGAGGAGGCGGAGGGCCATCTCCCTCTTTGGGTTATCCACCGCCACCATCCGTCACTCTGCCAGCCGCATGAAGTAATGATAGATTAGTGCACATTAGGCCTCCCATCCTGCAGGCCTAAAAGCCGGGGCTTTGCCAATCAGTGAGGGGCAAAGCAATGTGAGGTAAACCAGGCTCCGTGTAGGGAGCTGGAGGCACCGGGAATTAATAAGCACTTGGAGACGGCAGGGATATTGAATTCGTTCCTTAAATCAATCCTTAACCAAGAAGGATGAGGGAATGAAATTTTGGACAATTAGTGGGTAGTGACGACCTTGTGAAAGGAGCTATTGTCAAAGGCTGTGATGGTGGGAGAGGGTGGGTAGCTGGTTGGGGGTATAAGAAATTGTAATGGTAATGAACCCACGGGTAATGTGACCTTCTCAGACAGCTACTCCCAGACTGGATTTGGGGAGCCCAGTGGAGGGGTCTCAGTGAGCTCATCTTACTGGTTTAGAAAGAGACAAGGTAGAGGAGTGTGCAGAGACAGGGACAGGGTGACTCGGAATTCAATGCTGTCCCTCCTCTTCCTCCCACCTCACTACCCCCTTCTCCAGGGACCCCCATCCCATGTGCAGGGTTAGAGTCCCTGAATCCTGGACACAGCCCACCTTCATTTTGGGTGAGGGGCCTGCAGTCCTCTCTGTCCCTGGGATCTCAGTGGGGCTGGGCAAGGGGTTATGGCATTATAGGAGTGGACCAGGGTCCCAGAGGCGAGGCATTTGCCTCCCACACTGGGTCAGGGGGTGCCCAACCCTCCTCTTAACCCTGCTTTTCCTGCTACTCTGGCCTTTTGACCTCCTTTCCTGCTGTGCTTCTCTATTTCTGTCTGTCCTGCCTCCCTGCTGGCCTATGCCACCGTGTCCCACCCTGGTGCCATGGTCTCTGTGACTCCAACACCAGTCCCAGCAGCACCAGAGACCCTCCCCTGAAGGAGGCTTCTTCTGCGGATTCCTCAAAAAGCAGAGCCTGAGACAGGGATCCAGGCCGTGTGATTTATGCTTGGGGATCTTTAGAAAGAAACCTGAGGTGAAGCTGAGGAGCCAGGGTAGGGGAGGGGAAGGGGAAGATTCAGGTGATCTGGCCTTGGTCTGAGCCATCAGGGAAGATTCTGGAGGCTGAAGCTCACAGACTGATCCTCTGATGGGAGTGAGTCAGCCTTTTGTATTAGTCAGTGACTGAGAACTGTGAGAAAGAGGGTCTTATCACTCTGAACAGGTGGCTCCTGTCAGCTGAGGGAAGTTTTTGGGGGGTAGGAGCTGGGGAGGGAGACTTCAGCAGTCCGCCCTCAGAGGAGGTGGGGGCAAGGGCCTGCAGTGACCTCTGCAAAGGCATGTTAGAACCCTGTGGCCATCCTCTCTCATTCTAGAAGGGATGAGGATGCTATTTGTTTTTAAATTCTTTTCTCCTATTAATTCTTTTAGTCCATGTAACTTCCAGCGCCAGCCAGGAAGAAGGTTAAAGGAAATTTTTCCTCCCCTAGACCTGGAGTGCCTTCTGTCTATAGGGATGATGATCACTAGAATCCCTTACATTTGTATAGCACATTACCAGTGCTGGATGTTTTTTTTCCAAATAACTCATTTAATCCTCATAACTCAATTCACTTTACAAAAAAGATTTGATCACCTTTTCTTTTTTTTTTTTTTTTTTTAAGAAAGCTGTAGGTAGAAATGAAGGCGAGTGAGCAGGCAAGAAGAGAGAGGTGGGAGAAGTATTTAATTTATTTAGTTGTTCACACTGGTTGTTTCCCCCAGACCCAGGTTTTGAACGCAGGGGTCTGTGGGTCGCATCCTTCGGAGGCGATTGACCTAACTGCTGCTCCAGGAGGGTGTGACTTGATCACCATTTTATAGACAGGAAGCTGAAGCCCAAGAGGTCAACAATGTGTACAAAGATATCCCTTCTCATCAGCATGACGACTGGGGCCTGAGTCGCTGGGTTGCCACAAGTTGACTGTCCACCATGGAGGCTGCTCTGTTAGAGACCCTGCTCTCTTAATGGAAGGAAGACTTGGCCATGTGTGCAAGACCCTGAAATTTATTAGAGTCTTACACACACTTCCCCCACCTAGCTTCCCTGCACCTTCTTGGCCAGACTTCTCTGTAAAATTTGGGAAGCTGAGAGCTTTCCTCTTCTGGACAAGTTCCCACAGGCTCTTGGCATCAGGGAGGAGGCACCATCTCAAAGTCCGTCCTTTTCCTCCATCAGCCCTGTCTCTCCCTATGGCTCACCCAGTGCTCAACTGACGCCACGTTAGTGCCGTTATTACGATTGTGATTACAGGGGAGAGGCCACTGCATCTTTAATGCAGTCTTTTAGGTGGAAAGATGAGTGAAAGGAGTCACACTTAATTGAAAATGACCAGTTAGGTTTCCTTCCGGTTTTGTGTTTTTATTTTTGGCAGATGGTCTCTTCGTAAATTTACATTTGACAACCCCAAATAAATTGTCCCTGAGATATTTGCTTTCTGTAGTCTTGCAGAATCCAAACCCTGGGGTGTCAGGGTGAAAGGAACCTGGAGAAGGACTGATCAGTTGCAAAATGTATCTGGTGTGATCACTCCGATGGACCCACTGTGCTGTCCTACTGCGGGTAGGGAGGTTGGCATGACACTCCCAGAGCCGCCCAGCAACCTGGCATCGGGAGGGAGCTGGTCTGATCTGGGGTGCCTTCTTCTCAAGAATTAACCACAAAGATGGTGAGACAAAATGGGGCAGAGAAGCTTTAGATAAGGAACCAAGGACGTGACATCTTTGAAAGTTTTCCCAAAGGAGATGTCAGTGTTCGCCGGAATTTACTTTAGCTATTACTATGGATGAATAATTATGGGCAAGCCAGCAAGTACTGTGGGTTCATGGCAGGTTAATTGGGAATAATGGGTTTCATTTCAAACTGTGAGAAATGATATTTCACGGAGGGAGAGAAAGAGAGAGAGAGAGAGAGAGAGAGAGAGAGAGAGAGAGAGAGAGAGAGAGAGAGAGAGAGGGAGAGAGAGAGAGAGTGTGCCAGAGCTGTCCTTTCCTTGCACATTTAGCTCTGCTGGTCCCGGCCAGGCCTCTAGAGTCCAGACCTCTGTGCCAGGGTCTTTGTTGGGCAGAGGTGGGGTGCAGTGGAGGTTGAAGGGAGATCAGGTGGTTTATTTGCATGACTTCCCCTCCCAGAAACCAGGGTGGTGTTTAATCATTCGGTGAATGTTTTTTGAATGCCTGCGTGCCTGTGCCCGTGTGAGGCACCACCAGGGCCTGTGCTTCTGGAGACCACACCCTAATGAGTGTGACAGGACAGCATTGACTAGATCAGGATGGGAAATGCTGGGGTCCCGGCAGACACTAGTCACACACACACACACACACACACACACACACGTGCATACATGCGCATGTGCACACACAGAGCTGTGGTGCATGCTGCAAAAGGCCTCAAGCAGGCCTGATAGTTGGATCGAGGCTGATAAATCGGAGAAATAACCATTTGCACAACAATCTAAAGGATGGCAGCAGTTATCAGGACCAAGGGGTTAAGGGAAAAGCATTCAGGCAGAGGGAACTGCATATGCAGAGTTCATGTGGGGAGTTGAAGTAACTGAATGGTGAGAAGGTGGTGCCCTGGGGAAGGAGAGTTGGAGGTGAGGATGCTGGTGCAGGCAGCTACCCGAATCTTGTGAGAAGGGAGCTGGGGAGATGGAACTGGGAGTGATAGCATCACATCTTGGTTTTCTGAAGTTCTTTCCCACTGCTGCTGCCGGGGGAACCTGACTCAGGGGTACAGGAGGTCCATCAGGCAGCCATTGCAGCCCACAGAGGGGGTTCCTGAGTGTGGAAGCTGTATCCCTTGAGGCCAGACAAGCCAGGGGCTTGTCAGGGTTGCTGTCCATGTCTCCCCCCAACCTCGCAAGAAACAGGCTGAGCTCACCAGTGGTGTGGGGAAAACGTCCCCTTGTGGGAGCAGATCAGTGCCGTTTGCTCTGCTTGGAAGTTAGGGCTTCAGATGGCTACTGTGACTCCACTTCCAGAGTCACCCTGGACAGCACTTTCTCCCTCTGGGCACCTTCTTCATGGTAAAATTGAAGGTGAGAGGGGTGTGTGGAGCCACAGTCTCTGAAATCTTGTGACACTATTGTGTCTTGGATACACCTGGCTGGATTTGAACTTGGACAGTTTCTTTTTCTGCCCCTAGAGATGGGAGTGGTTGTCTATCACCCTGGAGCTGTTTGCCTCTGTCAAGATGCCTAGCTCCTTATGTCCAGGGAGATGGGGCAACAGTAAGGGAAAGGGAAGGTGATGGAGAAGAAGAGACTGAAAACTGACCAGGGCAGCGCCAGGAGGGCTTCCAAGGGGCCAGGAGGGGTTGGGACAACCAGACTGGGTGGGGACTACAGCAAGAGGAGAGGAAAGGGAAGGACTGTAGGGAGGGAGGAAGGGAGAGAGAAAAGAGAAAAGATGTCACCCCTATCCCTGGGTACTGGTGTGGGTGTGCAGTTCCCTTCCCACACTGGGACGTCAATACCCTTCCGAATCTCCTAAGTGTAGTGGTCGAAAGCTTTTGTCAGTGTTCCCCACCCACCCTATGGACACCCGCCTTATGCTGTGAACTTTACTTACTTGCTCAACTGCATATGCATATCATCCTGCAAGTAAGCCGCATCCCTCCATGTCACAGATGACAGAGTTGAAGCTCAGGAGGTTTCTTGAAAAATTAAAACTTTGGGGAAAATACTGTTTCTAAAAGGCTGAGAGGAACAAGACCACATGCGCCCAGAGAGGTTGACCAGCTCTCTGAGTCTCCCAGCCCACTGGAGGCCGAGTTCTGCCAGGAAGGCTTGCCCTGCTCTGTGGCACCTCCTGCCCCTAGCCTGCTCCCTGGTGCTCACAGCTGTTGGCAGCTGTAGTTGCCTAGCTGGGATTGGCAAACAGATAGCCATGGGTTTCTGGGGCAGTTCCATTTTCAAGTATTATCTCTGATTGTCAGACATATGTACTGCTTTTTAGTCCAGAAATTATGAGCACCTTATGTGTGGCTACAAATCCCATCACTCTTGTAGGTTCTATCCCAGGAAGAGGGAACCTAGCATGGTAGGGTAGTCATTTCTAAAGGTCGATTAAGACCTGGGAATGGGGTCTGAAGAAACTCTGGAAGCATCGTCTGTTGAAGAAGTTTCTCCCTGTCCAAAACTCTGTAAAACCTGCAGGAGTCATGCCATAACTGGTGAGAAAGATCCAGTAGACAGGACATACTGTCTTTCATTTTAAGTGTGGAAAATAAATCTTAGAGAAGTGATGCACTTGCCCAGGTACTTGACAAATCAGAAATGAAGCTAGAATTTTACCTGGGTCCTTTAATTCTTAGTTTAATGTTCTCTTGAACACTACCTCATCTGCGTGAAGAAAGACCTCTGATATTCATCCAATGGGTCCACCATGTACGGTCATCTAGGCTGTGAACTACACAATTCCATTCACACTGTGATGATATGAAAAGTGCCCAACGAGTTGTATAGTGTAACAACTCTGGGTCTAAGGTAGACTGGCCCTTCTCTGTCAATCTATCATAAGCCTACCTTCAGTCCTTGGCCCTACAATAGAAGACTCGGGAAGGATGCCTACTCCTCCTCTCCAGAAGTATGTGTGACGGCTGCAACTCACTGTTTTTAGCTTTTGGAGGGCTGCATGACATCCCTATCCCAGTCCAACAGCCCCGCTCTCAGCTGTGTGGTCCTTTTTCATCTGCTCATTCAGCATCACTGCTCAGGGAAGCAACTGGAAGGAGATAGTTGTGGGGTCTGGTTGGTGGTAAGGTCAGCTGAAGGCTAGTTTAGGGCTGTTTCCTCTTTTTTCTCCCCCACCCGCCACGTGCATACTTGGAATTAAAACGGAGGCATGAGCTCTTCTTGAGTATGACACATCTGCTTCTCCTGTGCAGGGAGGGAGGATTTATAGGTGAGACACCAGCAGACTGCTCTTCACTCTGCTCCAGTGGTCAGGCTGCCGCTGATTGATGCCCCATGCACCGTGGAGCCTGGATGGCTCCCTTTTATAGGCTCTATCCACCTTCCCATAACTCAGGGGGAAGGCTATAAATCCTCAGGGGTGGCAGAGCAGTCCTCCATTAGGACAGCCACCTGGAGTTCCTGGCAGGTCCCTCTTGCCAGCTCCACATCTCATTGTCAAGGCAGCTGTGAGTGGAGGGGACTTGCCCAGGACAGGGAGCCAGGTGATCAGGCCGGTGCAGGAGCTCCAGGCTGGAGGGGCCTGTAAGATGACCTGTTCTTACAGATGTTCAGCCTCTGCATTCTCACTGCTGACAGGAAGTCCCTGTCTCCCAGCCCGTCCATCTGTGTGAGCTCCTTCCCTTCAGTTCATAAGTTCTTCTTTCAAGCCAGAATCATATTGCTCATCCTTGGGGCCAAACAGAAGAAACCTAAAAAGAGTAATAGCTGTGTTTAACTTCTCTCTAGCTTCAGAACTGAGCTCATTTAATTCAGCTATAACAAACACATCAATTTTTATAGAACAAAACATGTTCTAGTGACTTAGTATTAAAGCAGGTTGGAATCAGCCTGGGTGGTGGGTAGAGCCTTCTAGATTTCGCCTTCCTGCTGTTTGAGCCATATCATGGCACTTATCGTAATGTAGTTCAGTGTTTCCACATTGCTGGTGGCAAGTTGTAGGTGGGTCACAGAATTAGTTCGTGGGGTCCCAACTCATACTTGAATAGTAGGAAAATATTAGGTTTCCTCGTGTGTGGTAAAGGGCAATGAGTTTTGTCTGTGTTTTACACATTTGCATACTCATATTTGTGTCTAGTGGCTGATGGTGTCAAGGGTACATCATCTTTTCTTTTTTTTAAGGAGGCAGGAAGCAGGAGGAGGAAGAAGCAGCATTTTTTTTTAAAGCAAGAAGTATTTAACTTTTTAATTTTTTATTTAGTTGTTTACATTGGTTGTTCCTCCTGGACCCAGGATGTGAACCTGGGTCCTTGGGATGTACGTGGACTGCTCTCCTTTGGAGGCAGCTAACATAGCCCCTACACTAGCAGGGTACACTAGAAGAAGCATTTTTAAAATTTAGTTGTTCATTATTATTTTTTTTTTTTCTTTTTTTCTCAAAGTTGTTCTACCTGGTTCTGGGCTGTGAACCCAGGTCCTTGGGCTGTTATGTGGACTGTGTCCTGGGCATGGGCTTAACCTCTGAGCCACCAGGGTGTGCCTTAAGGGAACTAGTTCTTGTGGGTTGTTTTCTGAAGTATGAAGGCCAGGATGGTACAAATGCTTGTTTGATAGTCTGTGAAGGAACTTCCCAGAACAGGCAACAGTGGTTTGTTCATAGTAAGTGCTTCCCCAGTGTCAGTAAGACAGATACATGTCCTTGCACGTGTCCACGCCTCTGTTCCCTAGGCTCTTTTTCTGAGAGGCCCTCTTGGGGTTCCTCAATCTGTCCTCTTGCTCCTGAGCAGACTCCAGCTTGTCTGTCTTTTTGACTAAGACTCCAGCCTCTAGAGCATCTGGTATACCTGTGCAGAGAGGGTAGGGCCATCACACTCATTTAAAACATGTCCATTAAGAAAATGATGGAGATCGTGTTATTAGTTTTTCGAGGGAACACATCCTTGTTACATTTCCTGCCATGGAGCACTCCTGGGTTTTCTTTGCTCATGTGGCTGTCTTGTCTTTCCCCACCCAGGGCTGTGCTGTTGATATTTTGGATCAAAAGTATAGCCCCTTACACCCATCCCTGTTAGATTTCATTTCTCCATTCATCCATTGTTCTGCCTGTCAAGATTTTTTGAGATCCTCATCCAGTTCTGTCAGACTTCATATTCTTCAAGAATCTTATGAGCTGGTACTCTTCAGTTATTGAGAAATAAGGAAAAGAACCTAGGACTGGGGAGTAAGGTGACTTAATGCCACAAGCCTCCCTCAGATGGTAATGCTCTCCTTATTATCATGCACGGGCTCTCTTCCCTCTGCCTGGAACTCTCCTCCCCTAACACCTGCATGGCTGGCCTCTCACCTCTTTTAATCCTGTGCTCAAAAATTACCTCTTCAGTGAGCTCTTCCAGACCACTCTATCTCAAGGTTCAACCTCCTCTCCTCTTTCTCATTGCACACACCCTTCCTTGTTTCTGTTTTTGTCATATATTATTACCAAATAGCATATACTTTATTTACCCTTCCTTCCTTCCTTCTGGAAAGAAGATGTAGGCAGGAATGAAATTGAGCAGGCAGGCAGGCAGGAAGAGAGGGCAGGAAAAAATATTTACTTATTTTGATTTAGTTGTTCATCTTAGTTGTTCTCCCCGACCCTGTATTGAAAACCTGAGTCCTTGGGATGTATGTGGACTGTGCCAGTCAGAGGAATGGACTTAACCACTAAGGCATCACGGTGCATCATTTCTTTTTTTGTAATTACCTTTTCCTTCCTACCAGAATATAGGTGCCTCTAGAACAGTGTGTGTCTGTGTGTGTATCTGTGCGCACGTGCAAACGTATATCCTTTTGTATGTATGACAATGCCTCGTATGTAGTAGACCCTCAACAAATACTTGAATGAATGACGTTAATAATTATATTTCTAGGCCTTCCCTGGTGGAGTAGTGATTGGGCACATGCCACATACATCACAAGGTCCCACATTTGCATCTCAGGGCTGGCAGGAACAACCAAGATGAACAGCTAAAATAAAATAAATAAGTACTTCTTCCGCCTCTCTCTTCCCGCCTGCTTGTCTTTGCTCATCGTCATTCCTGCCTGTACCTTTCCTTTAAAAAATTATATTTCTAAATCATATGGATAGTATATTAATTATCACAGAGTTCAGCTGCAAGTCCAGGGGACAATCCCCCGCCAATGAGTATATCCTAAACAAATAGTAAAATATATTTGAAAAAAATAGAGGTATTTATTTCTCACATAGCAAGATTATGGAGGTTGAATATCTAATGCTGGCAAAGTGATTCAGCAGTGTCACTGGAGATCTACGTGTTGTATTCCCTTCCACTCTACCGTCCTTTGTATATTGACTTGTTGCCTCATTGTTACAAAGTGGCTGCAGCACCCTAAGGTATCACATCCATGTTCCAGGAAGGAAGTGAAGAGAGAGGGAGGACTTTTCCTCAGAAGGCTTTGTCCTTTAATTTAGGAAAAGTTCTTCCTAGCCAATTTCTTGATACAATTTATTACCAGAACAGTGACAGGTGCCCACCTTTATATCAATCAGTAGTCAAGGAGGATGAGATCACCAATCTTAACTCATCCTTTGGGGCTAGTGCTCCTGCTAAAGTGCAAGGGTCTCCATCTATCATATAAACAATTCAGAGTTCTATTAGCAAAGAAAAGGGTGAAAGGGAATGACTGTGTCATGAGAAATATTGAAAGTTTCAGAAAATCCATGATGCTGTTTTCTGCCTTTTCCTAATCTGGAAGAATTCTAGTTAGTCTGACTTGCTTTGTCTGCAGGGAGCTCACATCAGGTCCTGATGTCCCTCTCTTCTAGGGCCTTCCTAGTCCCCCTCAACTAAGCCTCTGGAATCCAGCCCAGGTGGGAGCTCCTGGTAAACTTTCCTGCCAGACATCCCCCTGCCCATCTTCTCAGCACTCTACTCCTTCTAAAGGTCACCAGAGGGGCCATTGCACCAGACCCTAAAGGTCTATTGCATGGTCTGGTGCGTCATTGTGGCCTTCTGGTGTCAGTGATCAGGGCTGAATCTTATCTTTCTTGTGTTGCTGTGGGCCGTGAGGTCACGGAGAGTCAGCCACGGTGGAGGATGGTGTCTGGGTTTTGCAGAAAGTATGTCTAGAGCCCATGGTGTGGGCCTAGTCTGAGTGCTGAAAAGCTTAAACACTTTTCTCTCCAAACTCCATAATAATGGATTCAAAGCGTCTTAAATGACTCCAAACCTTAGGCTACAGATGGGCATTCATTCTTGGGAGTTCTTGGTCCTTCCCTGGGCTCTGGGGCTTCTGGGCACGGCTCTGGGGCGGAGGATGAGGAGAGTTTCAGGACAGGCACAACGGGTGCCAGCACAGCCTGACATTGGCCAGCAGGTGGAAGATGGGATCCACTGGGCATGATGTAAGCCTAATTCCCCAGTCCCTGCTGTCCTCATCATTGCCACCTCAGCTGATGCTCTCCTGGGCTCCTGCTTTATCCTACACAGTGTCCTACCTGCTAACAGTGGGGAGGGTTGGACCAGCCCCAGGGATGAGCGAATGCCCCATTGCTGGAGATGTTCAAGCAAGGACTCTGAGACCACAGGGCTGGAGAATTGTAGGGCAGATCCCCGCGTCTGGAAAGGAATGCTGCCTGTTGAAAGAACACCGACCCCACAACCTGAGTTCTACTCCCAGCTCTGTGGCTGCCTGAAGACCTTGGAGCAAATCCCTGAAACTCTCTGACTCTTGATTTTCTTATCTAGAAAGTTGAGACAGTAGCAATTGCAACAGGAGTTTTTGAAATTGAATGAGGTTATGGCCATAGAATATTTTATAAACTCGACAGATTTAGAATCAGCATTGTTCAAGGTCATTCAGACACATGGAAAATCTTTGAGATCAACTAACAAAGAACAAAATCTAAACCTCATTCAGAAAGTTGATCTGAATGAGCTTTGAATTTTAAGATGTAAACAACAGTTTAAAATATTCTCCATTAGAAACAACCTAAGTTCCTGGTGACAGATGAGTGGAAAAAGAGGACGTGATATACACACACAATGGAATACTACTCAGCTATCAAAAAGATGAAATCCTACCATTTGCAGCAACATGGGATGAACCTAGAGAGAATTATTCTTAGGGTGATAAACCAGAGGGGAAAAGACATCATTCGTATGATATCATTCATGTGTGATATTTGGAGAAATCAAGCAAACAAATTTGATAAAATAAAAACAGAATTTTAGTCAATAAAAGCAAATTAGTGGTTACAGGAAGAGAAGGGAAGGGCAGGGAAATTGAGTAGAGGGGACCAATTGTACAGTGAAAGAAGACCTGAAATGATAGTGAACTTACTTAATAACATAGCTGTCGCTGTGCTGTGATCACACTTTAAATCTATATAAAGTTATGATACGATATTCCTTCAATAAAATAAATAAAAAATTTATTCTCCCTTAAGAGAAACAGCATCGCAGTCTTTTTTCAGGTTTATTAAGACATTAATTGACATACAACAACACTGTGTTTGTTTAAGATGTACAGTGTGATGATTTGATTCCTGTATATGTGAAATGATTACGACAGGATCGTTTAACACTTCTGGATGTGTGTGTGTGGTGAGAACATGTAAGAATTACTGGCTTAGCAACTTCCAAGTATGTAATACAGTGTTAATCATAGTCAGCATGCTGCACACTAGCTCCCTAGAACTTAGTTATCTTGGTACTGAAAATCTGTACTTTTTGACCAACATCTCCCCATTTTTTCCCATCGCTACTTCCCAGTCCCTGGCAATCACCATTTTGGTCTCGGTTTCTAGAGTTTGGCATTTTTAGATTCCCGCATAGGAATGGACCCACACTGTATTTGTCCTTCTCTGGTTGACTTAGTTCACTTAGAATAATGCCCTCAAAGTTCATGCATATTGTTGCAGGTAGTAGGATTGCCTTCTTTTATGGCTGATAATATCCCATTCTATATCTCTGTTTATTTCTATACAGCTTCTTGGTTCATTCATCTGTCAGTGGACATTTAGGTTATTTCCATGTCTTGCCTATTATGAATAATGCTGCAGTGAATGTGGCAGGCGGTTATCTCCTCAAGATGATGGCTTTATGTATTTATTTTTTGATAGATAGCCTGAAGTGAGATTGCTGGATCATATGGGAGTTCTATTTTAACTTTTTGAGGAACCTGTACACTGTGTTCTATAGCAGATATATTAATTGACATTCCTACCAACAGTGTAAAAGGGTTCCCTTTTCTACACCCTCACCTATACTTGTTATGCTTTTTTCTTCATTTTTTTTTTATTGTAGTAACTTATTGTACACATTAAAATAAACTCCTATGTATAGGTTCCCCATACCTCAGATATATATCAACATACCCTGACCTCCACCACATCAGCAAATACTTGCTATGTTTTATCTTTCTTGAAGATGATTAGTCTGCTGGGTATGAAGCAATAACTCACTGTGGTTTTGATTTTCATTCCCCTGAGGATGAATGATGCTGAGGAACTTTATGTGTCTGTTGGCCAGTCGGGTGTCTTCTTTACAAAAATGCCTATTAAGGTCCGTTGTTCATGTTCACATTGGATTATGTGGATTACTATTACTTTATTTTTTTGCTTTTGATTTGCATGTGTTGCTTATATACTCTGGACATTAACCTTTATCTGATATATGGTTTGCAAATATTTTCTCTCACTCTGTTAGGGCATTTCAAAAAAGATGCAATCTAAGCTTATCTAAATATGCAGCATTCAGAAACAACTGGGTGGGAGACAGAAATATTTAGGTAGAAACTGGAGCTATTGTCTGGCCTATTTAAAAAAGTGGGTTCATAAGTAGGGAGTGCTATAGAGATGGGCTGCTCTCTGAAGAGGGTGTTTTAGGCACCTGAAAGTCATGGAAATATTTGGGGAGCAGTGAGTTTTCTGCTGTCACCTTATCAGGCTGATGGACTGATGAGGCCCATGCTTCCTAAGTCTGGCTACTCCTTAGGATCCTGAAGAAACCCTCTGCCTTCCTGAACTCCATCTGTGGACATTGTCATCCAGTGGGGCTGGCTGGGGGCCCGGGGGCCTACATCTTTAAAAATCTCATGACAGCCAGGTGATTCTGATGTATCACTAATTTGGGGACCTTGCTCCAGTGGTGGTGGTGGGGGGCGGTGTGAAAAGGCAATCTGTGACCAAAGCAGGCAGCTGTTGCTGGAACCTGGCACCCAAAATCCTCTTTTCAGTCTGAGGGGCAGAGTGGGCAGGCTCTCAGGAAGCTACTTGGAGTCTGGTCTAGATGGTTCCACCTGACGGGAAAGCAAGAAACCTGCTTTTGGAGGAGTATTTTTAAACGGTTGGCTGCAGTTAAACCAAATTTCATTAACTTTCCACGTGAAGCTTCTGACTATTGACTCTGCACATAAGAAGAGGGATTCCTTGGGGGTGATGCCAGCTTAGGACTCATGGATGTTCCCAAGAGTCCTTCCAGTTAGGGGGACAAAAAAAAAAATGATGCAAGGCTTAAAAGGGACATTTCAAATATCCAGTCCTTTTTCCGGCAATGTATTTATCCAATACAAATCTTTAGAATCTGCAGCCACATGTATTTTCAGCCCATTTGCAAGTTGTTCACGCAAGCGAGCATTTCATCAAACAAATGGGAAGCGCTGTGTCTCACCCGGAGAGCAGACCGCTTCAGAGGGGCGACAGCAGGAGGTACATCCGTGGATTAATTTAAAATAAAATCCTATTCCCGTGTTCCCATTACCACCTCAGTTTGGCGTGCATATACAACTTCATACCCCTCTTTCATTTAAAGAAAAAAACACACACATACTTGCAGCAAAAACTTTAACCTTCCCTTTAGAAATCAGCCCAAAAGGTCAGAACTGTGCTCCTGTAGATTTCCTGGGCTCAGCTGGGAATTGATTAAAGCTGCCAGCCTTGGCTTGTCAGCTTTGTCAGAGATGACTATATAAATTCTTTGTTATTCACTTTGCTGTATATTATAAATATATTTATCTTCCTCTGTCAGGCGTCTGCAGGACAGGTGCTAGGGGGCTGGGAGTCCTCAAGTGCTTCCAGCAATGTCCTCTCTTAGTGACATGAGTGCAGGGGATGTGGTAGAGGTGGCAGGAGATCCTGGCCCAAGGGCTGTGGCTGGGCTGTGGGTGGTGATGCTGGGCCGTTGGAGCACTGAGCACTAATCTCCCTCCACAGAGAGGAAGTTGTGAGGGCCAGGAGCTTACATAGCAGCTATCCTGTAACCCCCACCCCCCCAGATCGATGTCCTGTGATCCAGTGGTGGGAACTTGTGGCTGCTGTGACATGTGGCAGGAGTATGAGGTGAAGTGATGTTGGCTGGACAGGACACCATGCCTCTTTGCTCTCTTTGACTAATGACAGCAGAATTGGTGTTTCCCCCTCATTCGAGGATTAATACCATTCTGCCAACTGTGATCAGGAACGTGGAGACTGGATGAGCTGGCTGGTGCCTGAGAGGGAGTGGCGAGGGTGCAGCCTGTGCCAGTAGAGATGTCACTGAGCTGCAGATGCCTCATCTATGTGTGATGTGTAAATACTATGTGTGTTCTAATTCAGGAGTTGTTAGCTGCTGGCATGTCTTTGATTCCTCTTTTTCTCTAAAATCTGTGAGCGAGGTGTTGGCTCCATTCCGACTGACTGGGAGTCGTCAGGCTTAGAGAGGTGCAATGCCTTTCCCACGGATCCATGACATGTGCAGAAGGGAGGGAATCGTGAGGTGCAGGAGCTCATGCTGGAAGCATCCGCTTAAGGACTCCTGAGACAGCGCGGGAAAGGACCAGGCTGAGGCTTACAGGGGTCTCACCCTGGCTGTGTGTCCGTGCTGAGCGCTTTTCTCTGGGTACTGAGGAAACTGGGCCCTGATGGTGAGGTCCACTGCCTCTGATTGGGATGGCCTGGCTCCTGGGGATCAGGCTCTGGGAGCTGGTATTCCCCACTGTGAGCACCCCAATATCCGGGGTGAATGAAGGCAGAGGAAATTGGAATGGCGTGGGGACCAGGGGCAGACCAGAACAGAGGGGCTGGTTTAGCCTGGACACAGGGACCAACATCTTCTTCCTCTGCTCAGGGTCCAGGCTCTGGTCTGGCCGGCACAGGGAGAGGTGGCAGAGCCGAGGGGCACAGTCAGGTCCCCACCTGTGTCTTTCCCTGAGAGGCCTGGGACTTGCAGAGTGAGGCGCCCTGAAATAATGACTCCTAAGCTGCTAGGGAGAGGTGTGGCAGCCCCAATTCTGCGATCTAAAGTCCTCTGCAGAGGCCATGCAAGTGGGAAGGAACTGGTGTTCAATTCTGAGAGACTTTGAGCCAGTGTGTGGAAAGAGCAGGGAGCAATTAGAATGGGCTGGGGGTGAGAGCCTGGTAAGGGATGTGTCTGAACCAAGCTGCAGGGTCCCTTCCAGGCCTTATGGGAAGATCCACATTCTGGGCAGGAAGTGGTTTGGGGTCTCAGAGTCTCCTTCCAGTGGGGAGTCTCTGAGAGTCCAGGCCACATATGCTGAGGGGACCAGATGTGCCCCTAAGTATAGATGTAAGTACAGGATCCCTCAATCCATCCTTCCTTTCTCTTCCCTCCCCTCCCTTCCCTTCCCTTTCCTCTCTCCTCCACTCCCCTTCCTTTCCCTTTCTCCCTTCCTTGCTACTCACCCAGCAGCTTCCAAGCACATCCTGGCTCTGCTGGTAGATGCCACAATGTAGCTCCATTCCTCCCTCTCCACCATTTGCTTAGAAAAGCTGTGATCACTATGGAAGCAAGTTGTGGAGTCCAGGGCAAGGGTGAGCCAGGAGACCCTATGAGGAAGAGATGATTTGACTGGGATCAGGGTGGGAAGAGTGGAGGTCGGGAGAAGAAATCAGATTTAGGTATATTTTGAAGTAAAAGGCAACAGAAGTTGCTGAGAGGTGGGATGAAGGGTATGAGAGAAGCGAAGAATCAAGGGTGACTCTTAAGTAGTGTGGCCTGAGTTGCTGAAATGGGGAAGGCTGTAAGAGGGGCAGGCTTTGGGGGTGATTTGATGTGTCTAGTAGGCATCTGTGTTTAGAGATTGAGTAGGAAGGTGGAAACTGGTACTAGTGTGGGGTTCATGGGCACAGACCATGCTGAAGCGCTACATCTGGGACTGGTCCCTGTCAGATAGATGCTACCTGAGCTCACACAACTGGAGAAGATCAGCAAGGGTGAGAGACTTCCAGCCCTTTAACCTCTGATGGCATCGTGTTTTGAATTTAGGGTGTGCTTTCTTCCCAGGCTTATGGAACCCAGTGTCACAGTCCCTTTCCTGCCCCACCCTCTCTGCCATCACACCCCCCCTTCCCCCCCCCAGGCAATTTGGGCAAATTCTCTAGAAGGGCTCTCCCTCATCTTCCTGCCTCTGAACTCTTAGCAGGAAGGGGGGCATCATGTCACCACCTACCTTACTACTGACCTGTGACCCCAGGGCAGTACACTGCACACTAACTGGACCAGGGTCCCACTTAGACCCTGTCCTTGGATCCCACTTAAACTCTGTCCTCAGTTTCTACACCTGTCAACCAAGTGTTGGACAAGATCCTCTCAATGATCCCTTCCAGGGCTACTATCCTGACTGTGATTCTAATCCAGCCTTTTGGGTCCCTTGAAGGATCTCAGAGGACACCATGGCTCCCTGGGGAAAGACGCTGCAGCGAGTTTTTGTGGGAGTAGCAGGGGAGCAAGGTGTGTGTGTGATGGTTGTTAACACATTCAAGTACTTTCATACTGACTCTGCTAAATAGTGGTACTGCTCCCCCAGGCCCCTGAGGGCTGCCTCCCTGCCTTCCCTGACCAAGACCACTGCAAGGTCCATCGCTTAAAGGGACAGCACCCTCCTGGCCCTGCCGGAGGTCAACTGCTCACTTCCTCTGCCCCACCAGTTGTTAAAGATTTGGACTCTGACTCCAAGTCTATGGGTCTCTCGGTGGCAGGCCCCAACAGACAGGTGGTCTTATTTAGAGGTGCCTCTCTAACATCTCTCTACCACTTCGTCTCTTATTCCAGAAAAATAAATATGATCTCAGTATGTAAAACTTATTAACTACATCTTTAGGACAGGGAGTCGGAGGCTGTCTCATGTCGAATCCCTGTTCAGTCCCTGGATTATCACTCAGGTGGTGACAGATACCGGGTAGGGAAGTGAGGCTGTGGGCTTTTCTTTTTCTTTCTTCTCTGAAGATGCCGTACTGATTAATTCTGCAACCCTGAGGCTCGTGGGGGGCTTCCTGTTTGCCCCTGATTCCAGAAGAGAGGGCTCAGAGCAGGGCTACCTCAGAGCAGGGAGATGTGTGGAGGGTGGTGGAGAGGGAGAACAGTTCAGGTGTTAAACCACTGAGGTGGAAAATTGCTCTGACAGTTATGATGTTGTTGTTTCGGTAGCAAGAGTTACGCTGTCATTTGCTCTGGCCATGCCTGCTGGTGCTGCCGGCCAGTCTGTCTCCCGCGAAGCTCTCTCGTTGCCAGGTGTCAGAGCAGGGGTTTCTGCTTATCTTTGGAGAATTTGTGGCCTCCAGCTCCAGGGGTGGCCATTCTCGGGACACTCAGTCTGCAGGACCCTGTGCTGCTCCAGGCTGCTGATACCTGTCATGGGACGTGGCTTGGAAATCTGGAGCCAGCCCATGGGAGGATGAGAGGAGCTGGTGTTTAGGGAACCCCGCAGGCCAGACCTGGTGCCAGGTGATTTAGTAGGCAGGAGCTCCCGTGAGTCCACCTGCCACCCTGCCAGGTGAGGTGACTGAGGCTTGAAGAGCTGCAGGTTGCTCGGGGGGCAAGGACAGCACACACAGAACCAGGGTGAGCCTGGCTCTGCGCCCCCAAGCCCAGGCCCATAACTTCTCTGTGCTCCATGCGCCTTCTGAAGAAAAGTGGCTTCTCTACCTGGGAGGCAGAGCCAATGGCCAAAGGTAGCAGGAAAGGATTCTTCAGATCACACATGACTGGAGCTGCTGCTTTCATGGCATTTCATCAAGCCAAGACCCCCTTTCTTGTCCTTTCCATTAGCCCATCCTCTAAAGAGCTTTTCCCCGTCACCTGTTTGGCCCCAAGTGTGATGTCAGTGCTGCAGGGATGTGGACACCATGTAAACCAGGGCCCTTTCCCCTGAAGAGTCGAGAGCCAGGTGGGAAGCAACTGGTCTGAGCACGAACAGACAGTCTGGTGTATTTGAGAATCTCCACAGAGGATAGAAGGCCAGCGGTGCCCAGGAGGAGAAGGGAGGGAGGACAGGACAGGTGAGAGTGCAGCAGGCAGGGGACTGTCATGGGTGGTGTGTACGAGTACAAAGAGCAGGGCAGGGGCTTCAGTGGGGAGGAGCCGCATTTTCAGATCTCCTTTGCTATGGCTCATTTCTGGTGGGGGGTGGTCCATGTCCTGGGATCTGGGCCACCGTTGCCAGCTGGGTGGCACTGGGGTAGATGTTGGTCACCATTGCCATCGCATGGGGTGGGCAGTCTGCTGCTCTGAGGCCCATGTGCATCCCCATGGAGGACACGGGAGGCTGCACCCTCCTTTGAGGGAGGGGAGATTTCTGGAGACCAGTGGTTCTCTCCATGGAGACTTCAAACACAGGGACAGTCCAGAGAGAAGCCTTCTCCTGCCCTCAGAGGATTCCAGGCAGGACCCCTAGGATGTCGGGGGTCAGGCCAGGCTTCTGGGTTACCAAGCTGCAAAAGAATGTCTACTTTTTCCCACCTTAGGAGGGGACACTGGGAGGTGACTTTTGTAGCAAAGTCCTAAGTCACTTGGAGGTACATGGTGGGGAAGGAGGGGTCTGGGTTCCCGTCCTGCCTCCTGCTCTGTGTCTTTATTTTATTTCTGAAAATAGGGACTCTTTTTCTAGCTCTGCCTACCCCATGAGAGCACTAAAGATGCCTTCAAAGGAAAGGTTTGACCTGATACCAAAGTGAGTTATTATGGAATGAATGGGCATATGGAGACACAGGAGTGTGCCCACCAGTCACCACTGCACCATCCCTGGAGCCTTGGGGCCCTGGAAGTGCCCAGGCAGGAATAGGTGGGTAAGGTGGTGCTGCCATGCTGGGCCTCCTGGACCGAGATCCAGGAGGCAGGAAGGGGTGCACATGGACTGGGTCGTTGGAACCTGGGCAGGGGAGAGGGCTGGGTGTCATGCTGTAGCAGCTGCCTGCACCCTCCTCACCCACCCAGGTTCAGCCATGTGCCACTCAGTGCCTGTGACTGCTTTCGGGATGGGAGCCAGACCCTGACAGAAAAGCATCTGGGATGCAATGGGATGAGGAGGCACCGACCCGACGCTGGTGTTAGCCTACCCTCCCAGAGCCTTCTCACTGTCCTGCTGTGAATGGAACTGGGAGCTTGCTCCGGGCCCCAGGAAGCAGGCAAGGTGGGCCTGGGCACCCTAAGCTGGGATGATGTTCCTACTGCTGCTGCGAGACAGGATCAGCCAGATGTAATAACCTGCTCTTCCTGGGAGAGGCGTTTGCTGTAGGAAGTAAGGAACCCCTGAGTGAGCAGCAAGGGAAGCGGAGGATGTCTCAGCAGACTTGGAGCAGGGATTTCTCCCTTCACTTCAGAATTCAGGGCTATCAGTCCAGCGGAGGCGTAGTATCTGGGCTAGTGAGTTCCCTTGACAAATAAAGAGACCCAGACCCGGAGTTGGCTGTGGCCTGTCTATGATTAGCATCCGAGCAGGACCTGAAACCAGTGTCCTGATCCCTGGCCGGGGCTTTCTATTCTGAATCTCCACCTTCTCTCTGGTAGAGAAGTTTAGATAACAAGATCTCAGTTCTCTGGGGCACTCAGCCCCAGTCAGCGTGGGGAGATGACAGTGATAGTTTGTGGGTGCTGAGGAGGATGGGGTGCTAGCTTCTCTCTGTTCTGTCCTCCCTTCCAGACTTGGGAGGAACCTGAGGGGCAGGAGTCCTTTCTCTGGGGACTTTGTTTAGGGCTCTGCAGTTTCCTGCGTGCAGCCTGTCTTTTATGGGGGATCTCAGCTTATCTGGACATCCATCCCCACTGGGAGAATTCTCAAGGAGGTCTGAGATGTGAAACTGGATGCTCCTGAAATACTCCCAATGCATTTTCAAGGCAAAAGATTCCTCTGACACTCCAGTTTCTTCACTACTTAGTCACAGTCAAGGTGTGTGACTTTGGGAAGCCCCTTCCTCTCTTTAAACTGGAGTTTCCCAATTTGAAAAAAGGGGGATTATATTATGATTCGAAGACTGATCAGACCCTCATACCCTAAGGTTCAAACAGATTCCCAGGTGCACATCCATTATGCACTCTTTCATTCAGCTGACAAGTCTTTAGAGCGTGCCTACTATGTGTAAGCGACCTCATAGAGGGTAGACCTGCCCACCCGTGGGCAAGGAGATGGGTTTCTTGATGTTACTGAATCACTAGAGCTGGGGGGTGAAAACCCCCACTCTGCGACTTCTCAAAGAATATTAATTATTCTCCAAGGAAGTCTTCATTCTGAGTAGTTCCCTTTCTCCGGTAATTAACATTACATGTCATTAACAGTCAGGGAACATTGTATGATCAAAGACAGCATAATTCTTAGCAAGATTCTGAAGAGTAGCACAATATTTGTTAATTATGTTATTGATTCTTATGGTCTGGAATGTCCTAATTATTTCCAGTCCCAACTGGACCCACCATGGCTGCCAGGCTGACTTTGAACAGCTACCCTCCCCTGGGTGGCCGGCCCCCTGCTCTGGGATTGCTGGGACCACAGCTTTCAAATGAATCAGAGAAGATTTGTCTCCCCAGAGCCACATAAAAGGGGGAGCTGTTTGGGACTCAGGGGCTGCTTCTCCCAGGGTCCCTCGCAGCTCTGACTGAGCGAAATGTAACATCTTGCTTTAATTAGTCAGATGCTGGTAATTGACTTCTTGGGGGCTCCAGGGGTCACTGCTTTAGGGGAGCAATGGACCGAGTGTTTTTCTAGACCCTAGGCCTTTTACTGCTGCTGAAGAAGCAGCACTGGGTGGTGCCTGAGGTCTGGTGGGGACGGGGATGCCCCTAAGGGAGAAGAACATCAGTGAAGTGTCTTTGGGCAAACCTCCCACCCAGCTCTAACTAGTAAGTCATTGGTGTGTTTCTATTAGTGATATAATTACAAAATGATGCCTGTTTCTTAATCGGCTGTATTTGTGAGTGGGCTGGGTTCCCTCCCTCTTGTTGTTGAATCCTGCAATTAACCTTTGTAATTGCGTGACAGTTGGCGTCCCACTCTATGTTTTGTCTGAACCCCTGTGGTCTGCATTATGAGCGATGCTGTTGGGAGTGTAGCCTGTTTAGCTCAGCAAGGGGCGGGGGGTGGTGAAGCGGTGGGGGGTGGTGAAGGGGTGGGAAAAGAGAGGAAACTGGAAGAGAGCCATGGACATTGCCACCAATGATCATTTTTAACAGCTTCTCCCCAGACTGCACTGACTCATTGTGTTCACAGAGGTCCCTTGAAGTAGATCCTATTAATATCTCCACTTTATAGGTGGGGAAACTGAGGATCAAAGAGATCAAAAGATTGGCAAGGTCACCTGCCCAGGCAGAATCAGGAGTGAATCCCATTTAGACGGGCTGGTGCTATGATGCAACATGTCATGTGAAATGAACAGGACTTATTCTCTAAAGTCCTCTCTAAAGTTTCCAGAGAGTTAACTGAAGCGATGATCCAATGCTCCTGGACTCCAGGGCACCTGTAGCTCTGGTTGTAGTTAATTGGGGAAAGGAGACGAGGGGGCAGGAACAGATGTAGGAGCAAGAGGAGAGGGAAGAGGGGGCCGAGAGACCTCCTCCTGCCAGGCATAAATTTGACTCCCTCCACCTGGCATCTGACCCCCTTCTCTTGCCTGACCTTTTCAGCTTCTCCTTCTAGCTTTGGGGATTTAACCAAAGGCCTCCTGCTGCTCATGGGGGAACCTAGTCCCAGAACCAGCCGTATTTCCTGTGCGTCCTATGGTGGGAGAGATGCTTCCTGCCCAGAGCAACCTCTCTTCGAAGGGACCATGTCAGATCCCACGACTTTCTTGGCAAGGAAGGTGACCAGGGACCTGTCCTACTCCTCCTTCACTCTCCAGTCCATCCTCATCAACAGTTAGAACATAGCAGATATGGAGGGACTGCCCCGGCTGTTGTGGGGAGGATCTGGGTGGGCAGGGGAACATGGAGCAGGGCACAGGGACTGAAGAACATCCAGACCCAGGTGTGGTCAGCCTTCTGGGCAGGTGTGGGGTCAGCTGAGTGGTCTGGAGATTTGACCACAGAGGATTAGTCCAACCTATGAGCCCCAAGCTCACTGTCGCAGCCTCTACCACTCTGCCCATCCCAGCCCCACCCCATCCATCCTTCCATCCTTATCTCAGGCAGTAGATTGCTTACTTTTCTTTTCCTTCGTTTCTTTCTACATTCTGGGTCTACTGCCAACAGAGCCTGAGAAGAGGCACTGGCCAGAGGAACGGGCAGATAAGCTGAGACCTGAAAGTCTACACATAAATAATGTCACATAAATGTGATCAGATGATAATTGGGATTTTTTTTAGCTATTCTTTAAAATGTTTTTTATTTAACTTGCCTCCTTCCTCCCTTTCCCCCTGCATCCTACCCATACCCCAGCCCACTCAGGGAGTCTTTACCAACAATGCACTCATATACAAACTCATATATATATATATATATATATATATATTCATATACAAACATGATTGTGTGTGTCTTTGCAGATTGTTTGCTTTTTAAAAACAGGATTATACTATACACTCTCTGACTTTTTCCCTTCCCCAATTCCCCACCCGGCAATCTCTCCAACTCAACCAGTGTTTCTCTCATCCATTCTTTTTAATGGCTGCCAATATTCTATGGGGGTGGATACCCATCATTAAAGAGAGAAATAATGAGGCAGATTGGTAAGATCTGGGCTGCCCACAGGGGTTGGGGAGGACAAAGGTTAGGTGGGGGCTTTGGAAAAGATGAGATGGCTGAGGTTTACCTTTGAGTCTCAGTGGCAGCTGAAAAGTCTCACTGGGCCACCATCCACCCCCAACCCCAGGTCAGGGAAGGTATCCATATAATGTCTTCCTTGGAAAGAATGGCTTCAGGGGTGACTCTGAGTTTTCTGGTGGGAGCATTATAGGAACTCATAGGAAGTAGTTAGAAAAAGCAAAGGCAGCGGAAATAGTTGAAGAGGGAGGACAAGGCTGAGAAGAGAGGTGATATTCCATGAGAAGGTGCTGATCTTTGGAACCAAAGCATGACGAGGGACTGAGAACCCTGGCTTATTCGTCTGCTTCCACTGTCTTCCAGCTACTCAAAGTGCTCCATGGATTGATGTCGACCTGAAAACTGCTGGGTCCACAGTGAGATAAGTGCAGACATTGAAAGAAAGCACTGAAAATTTGAGATATCACTTGACATTGATATAATCAATGAATTCCTTTCATTGGATGGAGTAGAGACCAGTGTAGGCGGTGGGAGTGGCAAGTCACACATGATCTGAGCAGCATGAAATCATGCACTGTAGGACATACTGGAAATAAAGGCCAAACTGGTCTAGACTACAAGAAACACCCATCCAAACAGTGACCACTGGCTGGTCTCTCTCTCCTGAGGGTGGACCAAGACAGGGATATTCTCAGCAGCCAGTAGGAGGGGCTTCTGTTGGATCTGCAGGAATGAAAAGTTGTAATTTGCTGTCACTGCTGTCTGGAAGAAATGTGGCCTCTTGTCCTCTGAGGTCTTGACAGAAACTGTCTCTTGCTATCTGGAGAGGAGAGGCCAACCACAGCATCTAAACAGCCTCCCTGCTTGAGTTCAGTAGTGAGAATTCCCTGCGCTTATGCCTTTATCATACATTTCAAATCACTCTCACTGATGTTATCTTTTTTATTTTTACAGCTGCCTAGAGGTAGATCAAAGCAGACATGATCATTCTCACTTTATAGACTAGACAGTGCAAGAATCAGAGAGGTTAAGTCAATTACCCAGCAAATTAAAAACCAAAAGGATGAGATAGTGCCCAGGGTTTTCTTTTTTTCTTCTTTAAAATCAGTGGTAATGAAGAGGGGTTTGGGATAAAGTGAAGAAAACAGCAGTATAAACAGTAACTACTGTTTACTGGGTGTCCAAACCCTATAGCAGCTGTATTTGTGGGAGTTTTTACAATGTGCCAGATACCAAGTGTAATTACCTCATTTAATTTTCACAATGGATACAATTACCATCTCCATTTGCAGATGAGGAAACAGAGCCTCTGTGAGATTAAGTCATTTGTTCAAAATCACTCAGTTAGTAATTAACAGAGCTGGTTCTTGATTCAGACTAGCGGACTCCAAAGGACATTTTCTACATCAGAAGCCAGGCAGCACCCACACGTGCCCCGGGGACCCAGCACAGTACGTGCGCCCTGGCCAATCTCTTAGATAGAAACCAAGGCGTGGTCCCCTTAGGATTCTGTCCCAGAGCCACATGCCTAGTGGGGTTCAACCCCATCTTGGCTTGGGTTTGGGGCAGGCGGGAGGGTGGGGGTCTTGATAGCTGAACCTCATTCTTCTGGTGCATTCAGAGTCACAAGCTCTGCCCCTGGGCCCACAGGTGGGCAGGTTGGGCGAATGGGTCAGCCCACAAATGGAACCTAGTTGGTACCTTCCCTTTTTCTCCGTATAGTGAGGACTGGAAAGTCAAACGCATTCAAGTCAGTGCCTGGCAACTGCTAATTATTAATACCCGCGCCGCTGGCAGCGCCTCCTTATGTCACGTCGCACAGAAGATTTATGGCCACTTTGAAAGTGGCTTTGAAATGAGACAAAACTCAATATTGAATTTTTTTTTCTGTCTCCTTTTCCCTTTGGGGCTTCAGGGCCTATGATATCAGCTTCCTGCCATTAGCATATTTTTAACGAGGGCTTATTAAGGTGAATTTCCTTGCAGCTCTCAGAGTTTTCATTAGAGAAGAGAGTGGGAGGGAGGACAAGGCGCAGGCAGATGAGGGGACCACAGGGCTCCTGGGCCTGGTCTGCTTGGCTCCTGTCTCCTTGGAGTGAGCTCTGCTCTCCTGCCCATGCAGGGAGGTGCGTGATGTTTTTCTTCATGGGTTTGGGGGGAGGCAATGTCATATAGAGGAGCTCACCATGCTGGGGGACCCGGGTTACCTCAGTTGCTGCCCAGTGACAGCAGGCCATCGCTCTGTGAGGCTCAGTCCCCTCCCCTGTATGATGATTATAGTCCCACCATGTGGACAGACCCTTTGGGGAGAAGTGGTGTCTTCTTTTTTCTCTTCTGTATCCTCAGTGCCGGTCAGTAAACAATGGTGGGATAGACAGCTGCGTAGAGAGAAAAATGACAGGGTGGTCTCACAGATGGGATGTGCTTGTACCTGCCATTGGGGATACAGTAAAGGTTAGCTCATCTACCACCTCTGATTGGTTTTGGGGCTGGTGATCGGTGCCCAGGGCACTGGGATGAGCGGAGGAGCTGCGGCCCCCGAGCCCCGAGTCTGTCGTCACGCAGATAGGCTGACCATACGTACCGTTTTAAATAGAGTATCATTTTTTTTTCATATTTCCTGACTGTCCTGTCACTTTAATATAAATGTCAATTTTGACCCATTTTCAATAAGCCAGGGTCATCTTTAACACAGGGCTAAAGGGGTAGTTGAGCTTCTCTAGGACCAGTCTGCTGAGAGGCCCAAATCAGCTGCCTCTTAGGCCCCATGTTAAAGGCGTCCCTGCAGGCACTGACTGTGGTGGACAGTGGCTTCCCCTGCTGTTCTCACCCCCGGTGAGGAAATAGGAGCTGTGGGAAGAGGATTTATCTCACCCCACATATGCATGTTTCTTCAAAGTTAGCAGAACACCGCAGTGTGGTTGAGCCACAGGTAAATACTATGGGGGTTATCTCTGGCACTGTGGGGGTTATCTCTGGCATTGTAGGCATTATAGGGTATTCCTGGCACTGTGGTGGTTCAAGTGGCATGTGTTTTAGGTAGGACATTTAGAGCGGGGATTGTAGGGGAACCAAATTTGGTGTTTGCCTAAGGACCAAAATTTCTTGCATCTGCCCTGCCAGGCCACAGG
This sequence comes from Solenodon paradoxus, assembly GCA_004363575.1. NCBI lineage: Eukaryota > Metazoa > Chordata > Mammalia > Eulipotyphla > Solenodontidae > Solenodon > Solenodon paradoxus. The sequence goes on along the minus strand of RJWH01000217.1, from coordinate 32,741 downwards.
CTGTTACTGCGCTAGGTGATCTACAATCAGCATCACATAGTCCTTACTTGTTGCTGGTCTGGCTGTTCTGCTTCTATTCCAGTTGCTCTGCCTCCTCTCCTCCCCTTAGTCACCAAATACATGACCGACCCCATCCTCTTTTTGTCATCCCTGTGTCCTGTTTTTGTCTCAAGGAGATATGGTCACCTACATATAGATGTGCTGTGGGCATCGCTGTGGGAGCAGCATTGCCTTCCCTTTCACCTGGGCCTGACTTGCTTCTTGAAAGGGTCAGGTACCTTCACTACTGGCTTTGTGGACTCCCTGCTCCTGTCACCCAATCACACTTTGATGGCAGTTGGGGAGGGCTGAGTCCAGGGCAGAATCAGGCTACTGGACAAGACATCTGGTGGGTACCTGTATCTGGGGTGGGAAGGATGAAAGGGACAGAGAAAGGACAGGATCGCCCCCTCTGTAGGCTTTCAGCTCTATGGGGGTCCCTAACCTCTGCTCTCAGGGAGTTTTCTAGGTGATTGGCCACCTATTCTGCTCATTAGAATCACCTGGGGAACTTTAAAAACTATGAATACCCAAGTTCCAGCCATAGATATTTAGTTCTAATTGGCTGAAGTGAGGCCCCATGCATGAATCTTTTAAAAGTCCCAAGGGTGATTCTAAGGTACACCTAGGGTGGGCACCTCTGCATAGCATGGTGGTATGTTGGAGAGGGCACCAGATGTCCTTCCAAGGAGGTGTGATGTCCCATCTGCCCCCTGCTGTGGGGAGCCCTAGTTCCTGTCCTGTGATCTCTGATGGGGGCACCGTGATTTCTCCCTTTGTAACTTTCAGGGACAGAGGAGGTGCTGGAGGAAAAGGGTGGGGAATTCGTTGCCACCTCTGTCAATCTTTTGCCCATGCCTCATGGTTCCCATTCTGCTACTGAAACTTTGGGTCCCTCCTCATCCTCTGGAGTCCTACCTGATCCTCCCCTCTAATGGGTAATTCCAGGATGAACTGAGACAGCAGATGAGGACAGGCTTTACAAAAGGTCTACTGGAGGGTGAAGGATGGCTAGCACTGGGGACACTGCAGAAGTTGTCTGAAGAAAGAAGACTGGTAAAAATAGTTTCCAAGGGCCCAGGAAAGTGGGGCAGAGAGAAGAGGGGAGCCAAGCTGTGTCTTCCTAGCAGAGACATCTGAGGAGCAGAAAGTCAAATTCTGGATGCTTTCCTGCTGCACTCTACTCCATTTGCTGCTTCTGTGTCCATCTTTGGAGGAGGAAAATAAATATTTACCAAGAAGGTTGAAGGAGGTGGCAGGGAAAGACCCTGGCCAGCTACCATCAGTCCTTCTCTTTGCGCCCCAGGAGAGGAAGGCCCTTGGTACAGGGCTGGTGAATGAGCTGTGAAGGCAGCAGACTCTGGGGAGGACTGAGGGCTGGCAGATTTGAGATGCCCAGAATCCAACAGGAGGTCTTGCCATCTTGCCTCCAGGATTGCTTGGTCTTGCCCATCTGCAACGAGGCTGTTCAAGTGTCTTTCTTCCTCCTTCAGGTGGCATGGTGGAATGGTAGGGGCACTAGATTTGGGGTCCAATGACCTGGATTTGAGGCCAGCTCCATCTGTTATCCCTGTGACCTTGGGCAATTGTCTTTCCTTTCAGCCTCAGTTCTCACATCAAACATAGAGCTGTTCATTGATTAATAGATCCAATCATTGGCAAGTTATCAAGCATCTACTGATACCCAGTCCTGTGCCAGGTGCTGAGAGCACTGGGAGGGAACCCCTCCTATCTCGTGTATACTCTTGCTGCAGAGAATCACTATAGAATTTTTTAGAGCTACACGGGACCTTAGCCAGGGTTCAGATTTGGTTCTAAAATTATAGGACTGTCAGTCAACATCCTTTTATATGTGGGGAATGGGGGCCCAGGGATGCTGTTAAAAGTCTTCTCATAGTCCCATGTCTGGTGGGCATTACTAGAAAGCAAAAACTCAGGCTTCAAGCCCATGTCCTCACCTCAGGTGAAATGATCCACTTGAGAAGTGAATCTAGATTTTATTGGAAAAAAAACTCAGAGAGGTACAGCAACTCATTTAGGGTCACACAGTGATTTTTGGTAGACCTGGGGCAAAAGACATGATTCTGGGATTCTCTATCCCTGGCCTGGGCGCTCAGCTCGGGCCATCCTCAGAGCTCACAGGCAGCCTCATTAGCAGAGTCTGTTTCCTCGCAGGTCCTCCCCACAGCAGCTGCACTAGGATGGCGGCTGCACTGGCTCACTCCGTCTTCCCATATTTATACTCTGCGACACATAAACGCACAGCTCTACCATTTGGCTTTAGTGATTGCTCCACAGTGGGTGAAATTGGTTTGAAATAAATGTCTTCTCTGCCTTCCTCCCTTGGGGTGATTTTATCATCAACTCCACTTTGTGGAGCGATCCAGAGTCTGGCATGCACCTGTTCTGTCTAGATATGTCCTTTTTGAGGCAAAGATGTTGCCATGGCTTACTGCTGAGCCAGATGTTTCTTAAGAGCCCTGCTGAGGTGGCTGCAGCTCCAAGTTGCCCCTTCCCAGTTGCCTGGGGCTGTGTCCCAACATCCTGGGGCTCCCTGAGCAGAGCTGAGTTAGGGAGGGCTAAGTGAGGGATTTCAGGTATTGAAATATCTTCTGGGTGGACCCTGCTCAGTCCTGGGGCATAAAGTTCTGTCTTGCTGGGCACCTGGAACCTTCTGTAATGTAATTAAACTCCCTGTCTCTGAGGGCAGGTGTGCTGCAGTGGGAGTCATTGCTTAATTACTGATCCCATTCAGATCTTTTGTCAGTTATTGCTGCCCTCGCCATTAGCCCAAGTTAGCCCTAAGGGTAGTGCTTATCCTCCTGAAAGTTCTGTCCCTTATCTCTCCCTGATTCCTCAAAGCACACTAAGACTGTTTGGTGCATCTGAAGAAGGTCATTAGGTACGAGGGAAGCGAACACAAGGATGTTGTAAAAACCAAGATCATCGGCCAGGGGTGACCCATCCTCACCAGTAGCCACAGCTTTGCTCAGGATGGCCAGCCTGTTCAGTTCCTATCTCAGAGACAGACAGCCTCCTATGTGCCTTCCAAGGTCCAGGTCATGGGGACCTTAATGACCATTTAACCTTTAGGCTCCAGGGGGATTTCAGCCCTAATGCTCTGTGGCATCCACTCTACGTAACAGACTGGCTTCTCTCCTGTGCATCTAGAAAGGTACGAGTTGTGTACCTTCCTTGGGAAAGTGGAGCAAATAGTCTCTCAAATCATTTTCTGGGATCCGTGGTTCCAATGAGGAATCCCTGCTAAGAGAGGCTTCCTCCCGGCTACTGGAGGACAGTGAAACACTGAACTAGCTGAAGGTCACACTGGAAATCAGGCCAGTCCTTCCTCACAAGAGCACAGTGTCCTCCCTTCCTTTGCTCAGGTTTTGTGAGTGTGGAGGAAACACTTATCCAAAGAGAGACCCCATCCCACACCTAATCCACCACACAATGCACATGTGTGTGTGCGCAAACGTACTCTCCATATTCACACAGGCTCCTGAGTCTGAAGGGCAAACAAACATCTGGAATCATAGCTCTGGACAAGCAGGGGGTCCTGAGTTCAGATCTAGTTTATTCACTTCCAAATCTCACCCTCCATTTTAGAACCTGCAAATGGAGATCATAATGCCTCCTTCACAGAAGCACCGTGGTGGTCCGCGCAGTGCCCGCGCAGGGCAGGCTCTCGAGGCCCCGTTCGCACCCTGTCCTCTGGTGCTCAGGCCGTTGCTGCTCCGCGGCGGATGAGTGCACATGCCAGCCTGCACCCAGTCCTACCCGCCGCTCCCCTTTCTTTCTTCTCTCCCTCTTGGCTCTGTGTCAGAGGCCTACACGGGTTTAGCGAGCTTCTGGCCAGCCTCCCATTCTTCCTACCCCATTGAGTCCCTGTGTGTGTTCTGGCAAATTTAGACATTTGTGGGCACACCTCCGAATTAGCACATTGGGGAAGCATAGCTGAGACTTGGAGAAGCGGTCCATTTCCACATTCAGCAGCTTGGAGGTGATTCAGCATATTGGATGTTAGCGCCTGGCAGGCCAGGCCTGCCAGGGGGAAAGGGCAGAAAGCAACTTGGAGAAGAAGCTGGAGTCAGAGGGGGACCTTGCCCTGCCTCCATTTTACCTTGAGAAATGGTTCCAATTTCTGGATTTCCAGTTGAGCTGAAAGTTACACAGAAAGGACCTTCCCGTGATTCCTCTACTTGCCGCCAAAACCCTTTTGCCGTCGTGCCCTTTTCTTTTCCTGCCCTGGGAAATGGATGGTGTGCAGAGGCATCAAATCTGTTGGGATTTATTGGGACTTTATATGGTCAGGGTTGAGGTTCTTCGAGGACTTGTCCTTCTCTAGGAGGGGGGATGAAAAAGGGAGACGAACCGGATAAAGGATCACAAGCGCTAGCCCTGGAAACTACATTTTAGGAGGAGAAAGAAAAATCTGAGATGGAAATGCACTAGCAAAACCCAAGCTTGACTGGCCCTTGTGAGTGTGACCCGCTGCTTGGGGGCATGCATTCCTTGGTGCTTGCTTAATTGTGGGTTCTAGTTAATTGAGATTAGACTGTTTTCTCTTGGACGCTCAGGATGGCTGCGCCCACCTGGGCCTAACTCAGTGACATGCCTCAAATCCTTGCACCTTCCCTTTCTCACCTGCCATGCCTCTCTCAGGCCTAAATGCCTCTGTCAGCATTGCTCCATGGGACCCTCAGAAGGAACTGCTCTGACATGTTAAGCTTTTTAATTTAGCATACACCGTGCGTCTATGCCCCCAGATGAAACAGAATTGATTTATAATTCTCTTAATGGAAGCAAGGCTTTAGTTGCTCCAGAAATAGATCGTTACCTCCACCACCTTTTGTAATTTTTTCACTCCCATGTATATATATATATATTTTTTTTTTTTTTAAATGCCACTGTGATCTAAAAATATGACGTTTCATTTCAACCTTCTGTCATAATCTGCTAAATACCAGACCAGAGGTTTAATTTATAGCATGTTTGTTCGGTTTTTCTTTATTAATTAATGTTCTTCCCAGGCCCCCACGCCAGAGTCTTTGTGTAATTCCCTCTTACAGTAAGCAGGTGCTTTTATCCTTAATGAACAATTTCCTGGAAAATACTGAAATAAACAACGAATAATCAGGCCAGGAACACAATGAATCTGAGAGCTGTGTGCCATTCCTCAAATTAAACCTGGGGAGATGAGGGACTGATTTTTATCCGGCGAGGGGCTCTTTTGGTGACTCTTTTCTCTGGGAGGGAGTGTGGGTGCTGAAATTCTGGAAGGTGAGCGAGCTGCTTGCTCCTCCAGGAAACCAGAGTTCAGGGGAGCCGGTTTATCATAAATGCACGCAGCTGTGGGGATGGCTGTCAGACACAGTCTTAGCCAGAAACACAGCCAAATTGGCCTCTGGTTCCAGACTTGGAATCATCTCAAGCTTAGATTGTGGGTCAGCAGGACCTGGACTGGGCCAAACTGCAAAAGTATTGAAATTCATCTCCAGTCCCTTTTCCTCTATTCTGTCAAATTTGCCCCACCCCAAGGAGGCAGTCCTTATGGGAGGACCCAAATAAATGCATTCTCCCTCTGCACACATACCCTGGGGAGAATTTGCATGGTTTCCTCCACCCTTGTCTGAGCAAGCATGCAATAACTATATTTTACCCAGTGTGTTTCTGCCTCCAGGCCCCTCTAATAATCCCTCTGACTCAGTGAGTCAGGTTTTCCTCTCCTTCCTTTACAAAGAGAAAGCTGGAAGTCGCAGAGGCTAAGTGATCTGCTGAAGGTCACACAATTGATAAGAGGCAGAACTGGGAGGGGGACCCCAGGAGCTTGTTACCCCTGGAGAAACAGAGCCCGTGGGGTGCTGGGGATTGAGCCAGCCCTGGAGCGAGATGACACTCCCCACACTGACCTGACCAGGCATGGAGCCAGAATTCATCAGTGCTGCGGACAAAGGCTGCAATAAATTTCTTTTAAAATCTGAATATCGGATTCATTTATTATCCTGGATAGAGCTGACAAAATTTACATTATCCATCCATTTTTCTGTGTCCTAAGATCAATTTGGGACTCTGAAATGGCATAATGTTTTCAATAGCAGCGTGGATACAATCATAGCATGGACACATGCCATTGGGTTGTAATGACAAGTTTCCTCAGTTTGATGGCTTCAAGGGCTGCCTGGGAGCTTTGCGCAGTTGCCTGTGTCCCTTGGGACAGCAAGTTCAGGGCTTAGTGAACCCCTGCTCTTTGATAAAATGCTCCCCACTAAGCCCAGGGTGACAGGGCAGGGGGTGGCGGGTGGGGGTGGGGCTCTGGGCTGGGAGGAGGAGAAGTTGTGGGGAATCTGTCCAATGGGCCCTGCTGTCCTTGTTTTCCAAAGAAAGACATCTTTTTTGTGTGTTTTTTCAAATTTTCGTATTGGGACCAGCTCATCATAGAAAAGATTAACATACAGAAAAGTACAGAGAAGAAAGTAAGTCACTTCCAATATCGGTTACATTTTCAACACCTTTCTAGCCATCTTTCTGGTCTTGTTCTCTTTCTCTCCACACACAACATTTTTATATATTCATGCTGTGTTGTAACCTGTGTTTTTCACATGATAGTACATCAGGGTCTTCTTCCCACCGTCTGTGAAGGATGAGCACTATTCATGTGGTCTCAGAGGCTTCCATATTGTCCCTCACATCAATATTTTGAATGTTTACATAGTCTTTTGTTAGGTGATAGGCTGGAATTTATTTAACAAGTCCCCATGGATGTGGCTTTTTGGTGTTTCAATGTGGCAACAAATGGCTTTGTTTAAAGGGATTATACAACAAGCATTCTTGAACCTATCCTTGACCTTTGTCAATTTTTAACAACTAAATTAAAAAATGGAATGCTGGGTTAAAGATATACATTAAAATATGATATGTTTTGAAAAATTGTTTTCCAGAAAATACCAATGCATAGTTCTACTACCAATGTACAAGGACCCTTCAGACATTGGGACACTTAGTGTCTGGCTTCAGAATCTCCTGGCCTAGGTCCATATGGAAGATTCCAGAAGGAAACCTGGAGTCTGCCCATGTCTGTGGGCTGTCAGGCCTTCCTGTTTTGTTCCTGACTAGGGAAAGTTGGCCCCCAAGGTGTGATGGGGCAGAGGCTACCCTGCTATGGGCACTGGGCTGGAATAGAGCACAAGACAAGAGAATGGTGCTGAGAATTAGACAGAGGGCAGGAATATAGGACCCCAGCCATCCCAATGCCATGACACCTGCGTTTCCAGTACTGGCCCACAGGTAATCCTCAGGAGAACCTGTTGATCCCTCATCTTCCCAGTTAGTCAAAGAGGAAAAGGAGGCTCAGAGCAGTTAAGTAAGTTCTTCAGGATGCAAGACTAGAAGTGAGGTCTCCTTGCTATGGGGCAGACCTGAGGAGGGGTGGAGAGAGAAGAATGTGAGGAGGAGGAGGACAGGCAAAGGAGACACATTGTGGGTGAAACCGTAGGGCTGGAAAGGTCCAAGAGATGATGCAAATGTGACTCCATCCTTAGAGACAAGTTAAGAAAGTAACTCAGAAAGGGAAAGCAACCTCTCCCTGGTCACACAGCAAGTTAGTGCTTAGCAGGCAGAGGGGAATGGGTCTGTGGGAAGTTGAGTTTCTTCTGAGCTGAAGTGGAATTCAGGAGGGAAGCTGGAAGAGGTAAATGGAAGTGTGACTGCTATGAGCCCTGACAGAATGGAGCAGGGAGACTGAATAAGCTTGTGAAGGGGCTGGGCCACTGTCCCTCGGAGGAGGCAGTTCTGATATACAGAGTGCATTCAGACATCTGGAAGGGAGATAGGCCCAATTCAGCATGTGGGGAACCTGCAGGGAGGTTAGGCATTCATCCTGAAAGTCTCTGATTTTCCATCACTCTTGCTCCAAGCTTCCTTCAGGGGAAGGCCCAGTGCTCTTAATTAAGCCTGTGTCCACTCATGGCCTTCTTCTACATGCTCCAGCAGGCACTGGTGGTCTTTGGCTTGAGTTGTCTTTGTGTCCACAGTGACTGGCAAGAACCCAGTAAACGTTTGCTGGCTAAATGGATGAAAGATGAGGCCTGTGTTGAGTCACCATATATATACAGCCATAAGGAGATTTTCCAGTACAGGATTTTCCTATCAGTACCTCTTCCCCACAACTCCCAGCTCCTTTGAAATTCAAGAAGCAAAAATTGTAGAATTGGAAGAATCTTTGAGGTGGGAAAATATGGGTTAGGAGGAAACTAATATTTTGCTAAGTATTTCTTTGTGCCAGAAACTAGGTCAAGTGCTGTACTTGCTGACCATTTAATATGCTAACAGCCCTGTCACGGGGGCTTACCCGGTGTGACCAGAATAAAACACTGGGTCCTGGAGCAGGTAAATGATTCAATCCAGGTTGTGTAATCAGTCAGGTGGAGTCGGGATAGGAACCCAGGTCAGTGCAACGCCACCATTCCCTTCACCTGAGTCCTGCCATCAACATGTGATGCCAGCTTGAGTGAGTCACCTGGGACAGTTTTCCCTCCTGTGGGATGAGCTGTTAGACAGTTGAGACAGGTCTGTCCTGGTGCCTGTTCTGATGCTACTCAGCTTACTGTCAAGTGTCACCCTCCCAGCTGGGCCCAGGTGGGACGCTTGACGTTCCCACGGTGGGTGAGTGTCCAGAGTTCTGCCCCTCACCTCTCTCTTCCTATCTGGGCACTTGTGATTGCATCCTGTGGTTTGAGAAATGTTTGTTCAGAATGTGCAGGAATGGACAAGAATCCCTGTGGGGCTGTGCAACCCTGAGGTTGACTTGTGTTTGAAGGGTCCATGCAGATGGCCCTGCTATAGTGCCAGGGTGCAAGAGACCCCCACAGTTCCAAGAAAGCAGCAGTCCTGGGAGGGTAGAGGAGCAGAGAAGGCCTGGAGTGGGCTGGGTTGCGGGGGCAAGCAAGACTTAGGGTTGGCTGGGCCATCTGAGTGTTCCCTGATTTGCAAAGAAATGGAAAGATGAAGATAATTGCTTTATGAGAAATGGAATGGCCTAAGAACACAGATAAGTTTTCTTGCTTTCTCCTCTGAGGGGCTGGAGGCTGGGGTGCAGCTGCTGACTAGGAATGGTGGGGCCGAGGGCCCAGAACTCAGAGGTTGCCTATGATGAGGAAGGGAGGTGAGTGCTTTATTAGTTTGCTGATTTCTCTCTCTCAGCCTCCCCACCCTGGGGTGGGCTGTGATTTCTCTCCAAGATTGACTTGGAGGGTTATCTGGTCTCTATTGGACTGGAGGGCATAGGGAGACAGGACAGCCTGGTGACCCTGATTAATGGGCACTGTAATCTCTGTGGTACCATTTTCAGGATTTGCAGCCCGAGGCTGCCCAGGCAAAGAGAAAGCAAAATTTATCAGGGTGTTGGAGCCCAGACTCAGGGAGGACATTTACCATGTCTCAGGCGGTGCCTCCAATCCCCTCCGATTTATCCAGTGGGCAGGCGCCTGGCAGGGCTGCCACATTGGCCTTGGGAAATTCTGCTGTGCTCCCACAGTCAGGGAATCGCTCTTTTGGAGATTAAGAGCTGAGGATTTATTTTTTCAAAAAAAAATTTTTTTTTTTTTTTTTAAGTACTGGGAGATTAGAAAGCATTCAACAGAAAACTGGCCCCTGGTGGAATTGCTGGAGGGGAGTAGGCCTCATCAAGGCAAAGGGCAAAGCCTCTTAATTATGGGCTGATCACATTCCTCCTTTCATCTCACACTCTTCAAACCCCAGCAAGGCCAGTAAACAGAGAGGGGTTTGGGGACTGGGAGCCAGCTGAGAACAAGAGGAAGACGAAGGGGAAGGTCTGCTAGATGGGATAATAACCTTGGCATTTGCCCCATTGAGTACAAACTTGTTCATTTTTTTTTTTTTTTAATTTAGAAAAATAATAGAGGGGTGTGTGTGTGTGTGTGTGCGCGCGCGCGTGTGTGTACATCTTCTATAAATAGAAGATAGAAATCTCTCTGTATACACCCACATGCTGGGAGGCATATGAGATATTGGCTTTATCGGTCTCAGTTTGGGGTTTGCTTTTGCCGCTTCTGAGCCTGAAAGTGCCTTTTCATGAGGTCCTTGAACACTTGTCAATCCCCATTTGCAGCCTGGGCTACTGGCAGTTTCAATGGGTGCCTTGTGCGCAGTCCTGGAGCAGACATGCCCTGGTGCTGGAGGGGTGGACCCGCTCTCAGTAAGTCATAGGTGCTCACTGTATCCATTGCCAACAGATTGGTGTCTGTGTGGTTCAGTGTTAGCACAACATGGAAAATGCCCCCTGCAGTTCCACCTGCTGTCGGGACAGACACAAGCAGTGGGGCTAATTCTCAGGCTCATGATGACTGAGAGAGCGGGGAGGTTGGTGGGCGTAGAGTCAATAACCGTCAGAGATGTACTGAGCCCCCTCTACATGCAGGTGATGCTTTGGGTCCTGGGGACAGCAGTGAACACGGTAGACCCAAACCCCTGCCCTCGGGAAGCAGTACTAGTGACATGGTACAAAGGGAATGAAAACAGTATGCAGGTTCTAAGGCCCAGAAGACTGAGCTAAGGTCACATCTAGATAGTTTATATAGGAGAGGAGCAATTTCTAAAGTTAGTAACAACTACTCAGTGATATAGTACAGAAACAACTGTGTTCATCTCCCATTCAGTGCCCTGACAGGCATTACTAATCAGTCACCGCACTCTTTACCACCAGTGTCAGTTTCTTAGCAGCCACTACCAATGGATTGCAGTATTGTATGAGTGGAAACCTCTCAGGGTTCACAAATAGTGCCTGACCATTTATTTCTATCATTACTACCAATGCAAATTTGAATTGAGAAGAAAGCTTCCCGGAAGAGACGGGATGAACAGAGGGCAGGTTCCAGGTACTAGGACCAGATGCCCGTGTCCAAGATTTGGGCACATTCCGGAGAACTAGGCAGGAGGTAAAAGCCAAACAGGTAGGGGAGGATTTTTGCACAGATGGACTGTGAGGTCATAACAACTGATCCCAAGGCAGAGGCCATCTGTTTGTCTGTCTCCCCTCTGCCCCAGTTTCATGCATCTTGGCTAATGTGAGCAGCTGGTGGCTGGCCAGGTGTGTGCTGTCACCAGAGACGGCTAGGCTCTACAGGTGCTGGTGATAGTGGGGCCCCAGCAGAAAGAGGGGCCTCCAGAGTATTCCACCATCTCTAAGTGTGCTCAGTCTGCAGGGCTGACCAGACCAGAGCAGGAGGAAGGATCCTTTGCTATGATGCTGGTGTCTCTTAAATGCCCAATGGCAGATTCCCTTTAACACCAGATGCACAGAAGGTCCTTAAGTATTAGAATAACAAAGGAATGCAAACTCTGAGGATGCAGATTGGCAGAACCAGGTCTTCCTTCAGACTTAACTTATAGGGGAGCAGAATCACCAGTCTAGTGTCCTGAGAAACTCTGCTCCTAGAGCAATCACCAGAAAGAATTCTATGGGAAACAGTGGGAGAAACAAAGTAAAAACGTGTAAAAGGCAGTAAAATAGGTCCCTTTACTTCGGGTCTTCCTGGAGCCTAAGTTCTGCTAAGATAGACTGTGAAAATTTAAGACAGGACATAGCATGTAGCATCTCCTGAACTTCCTCATGGAAACCTTGGGAATTTTCTATCACTCTTCATGGGATTAAATGCTCCAAAGAGCCCAGTTTTGGTAACTGTCTTCCAAAGTCCCCGCTCCTTAGGGCAAACCTTCTGCTCCCTGGTGCCCTGAACACCACCTGCACACTCCTGCCTCCGTGTGCTTGCAGGGCTTGCCCTTGAAGTGCCCTTCCTAGGCTCTCTGCCTTTCCACAGTCCGTCTTAGTCCCACCCACACCACAGTCTTCCACAGGCCCCTGGTAAGACTTAACCACCTGATGCGTGAGTCGCCTCAACTTGTCTGCAACTGAATTATTTCTTTGTTCCCTCCAGGCACAGCCCAGGGCCAGGCAGGTGTTGCCTCAGGAGTGCTCAGTGGAGCAGGTCGAGGGCACAGGTGTGCGGACTGGCTGTGGGCCTGTGGGCCTATGTGAGAGACTCATCTCCTGGCTACTTCATCCCTGCCTAGTTCATCAGGGGTCAAGTGCTCATATGCCCCAGTCAGGAAAGAAATGTCTCCACCTCTAGGATTGCAGTGCCGTCCTCTGCTCCTTCATATGCAGGGGGCCTGGGCAAGAGGGACAGGAAGCAGCCCATCTCTTTACACGCTCTCTTCCTCGGAAATGAAATCGGGCATTTTCTTATTTAATTATTAATGCCCTAAATCAGATGGTGCCCGACAGGTTAACCTCTGTCACTCCGAATGGAGTTGGCCTAATAACTACTGTGGCAGGTTTGATTTTCTCTCAGTCATCTCATAAGCGTGTGTCTTTGGGATCCATCCTCTGAGAGCCAGCGGTTGGGGGAAGCCCCATTAAAGTTAATGGCAAAGAGTTGCTCCCATATGGGGGTGGCTCCTCCTGGCTGCTCGTCACTCTGCCTTCGTGGAGTGTCTAAGACAAGTAGAAACACTTTTTCTAGTGTCAGTTCCCAAAAGCAACTGATGAATTCAGCTGAGGACTTGACTCCACCTTCAAAGTGCTTGCAGACACATGGGAAAGACAGAATCACCGTGGAAAGAGTTGTCAGTGCAGGACTGGAAGGGACCCAAGCTGACCCGTGTGGCCTAGCACCGAGCGGGGCTCAGAGAGAGGAGGGTTCTAGGAACCCACATTGGCCCTGATATGAGGGGAACAGTGTTTGGCTGTGCAGTTGAGGGAGAAGGATGCTGAGGGAAGGGAGCAGCAGAAGCCAGGTTACCTTCATGTCCCACCCCATCCTGTCGTCACCATGGATGCAAAGGAGCCAGAGGAACAGTCTGGGCTCCAGGCTGCCCCATCCTTTGATATTCTGAATTGCCTAAGTTTGAAGATGCATCAGGGAGACTTCTTGGGAGAATGCTAGGCACGACAGGAGCCACCAAAATAATGCAGTAGGCCATGGAGAGGACCAAGCTGGATGCTCTCTCTGACTGATAGTCAGACTGCTTTTTGGAGAACTGTGCGCCTTTGTTTATGTCTTTATTTGATTCATGAGATGCCTGACCAGCCCAAACCTCACTTGACTCTCCTCGAAATTCAATGACATGTGCTGGGCAGATCCTTTCTCATCCCGACTGTATCCTCTTTTCTTTGAGGAGAACGGGTTGAAATGAGGGGTGGCCCTCGTGCTGTGAGGACCCCAGGGTGTGTGACCCCATCGCGGTGCCCATCAGGTTTTCAGTGATGGGGGTGGGGTGGGGTGAGCAGGTAGGGGAGACAGGACTGGCTGTGGTTTGTATAGGTGTGGACTCTGCGAATTGGACAGAAACACCAGAATGTTTCCTCCTTGATTTTTCAGAGCACATTTAGCCAGATTATTTCCAGATTTCGAATAGAGAGAAAAACCTCATTAATCATTAATTTGGACCCCCACAGTTATACACAATTTGTGACAATTTGTTTGTCTTTGAAGGAGCTGTTAAGAAGAGTTTAACAAGGAAATTACTGGGGATAGGAGAGTGTTTAACCTTTTATGAAGACAGGCGCTCCATTTTGCTCCCCTCTGGGTACAGATGGGGTGTGCACCACACCCGCACAGGGGGAGTACTTCCTCGTCTGTAAACTCGGGGCCAGTGGATTAGACCCTCAACCATTTCAAGCCCAGAAACTGCTTTTGCATGTCAAAATATTTCCTATACCATCCCTGCCCCCAGGTTTTAGATGCTGCATATATTTAGTGGCTAATTGAGAAGTAAAGCTACTCTGAATTCAGGAAGGCTTTTTAGCAAATCATAATAGCATCTGTGTGCACACGAGAAACAGTGTTATTTTTCTGAGTCATGGTGCTTGCTCATTCAGCCTAGAGAACATGTTTGGGCGCGTGTGAATTCCAGCTCCTCTGGAGGTGGTTCTGGGGTCCCCTGCACTCCTGCCAGGTGGGAAAACACGGGCAGGTCTTTAAGGCTATGGGACCTGGAGTCCTGTGGTACCAGGGCAGGAAAGAACCTCCAGGGTCATATCAACCACTCCCACCTTAATGATTCTCTGCCTCTCTTTTTTGGGGTATCTTCAGCTTAGGGGGACAAGGGAGCTGACATCTGGCTGTCATTTCAGGGGTCTGGGTTAAAACCGACAAGCTGCTTCCTTGAAGTCCCTCACCATGGGATGCTGTGCGTCACTCTGGGTGTCTGTGGCTGACTTCCCATAGGGCAAGAGAAGCAAAGTCCAGTCTCATGGGTGCCCAGCACATGTCATGTCTCGTGGATGGCTTGCTTGAACGGTTGCCTGGAAGGGCTTTCTCAGCTCAGCTCCCCACAAGGGCCATACCAGACACCTTTCTTTTCTTTCTCAGTGACAGGGAGTAGGGAGCAAAGGAGGATGGGCAAAGTGTGTCAACGATGAAGAAGCGTACAGAGGAGGGAGCTGCCTTTAAAGGAGTGGTGATCAGGAGTTCTTGGCCCAAGAATGGACTTGAGGGGGCATGGAGACACCCTGAAATTTTAGCCAAATGTTCAGGGGAGGGGGGCATTTTCCTGCAGAGTATCTAACTTGCATTTATTTCTCAAAGTGGATTATAACTGAAGACCTTTCAAAAGCCCTGACTTTTCCCTGACTCAAGTTCCCACTCCTTAGTTACTCAGAACTAGTGGAGTGCTGCCCTGTTCCTCAAGGGTGAAGTATCAAACGCTCATTATATGACAATGAAGGGGAGCCTAGTCTGCTTAGGGAGTCTGTTCTGCTGCCTCCTGTGAGAATTTTCAGCATAACAGATGCCTAGCAAATGTCTGACTGATGGAAGTGCCTCCTTTGTTCTCCACACAGGGCCCAGGATGGCGCCCACATCCACAGGACTCCTCTTCTTCTCCCTCCTGCACACCGCCCTCTCCCTGAATCCTGAGGACCCCAATGTGTGCAGCCACTGGGAAAGGTAAGATGCTGACCTCAGCAGGCCAGGCACTCTCTGGGTGGCCTCACCTTGGGCATGGCACCATTGGAACAAGGGCTGAGTCACCAGGTCCAGAGCTGTCCTCCAAGCGCCTGAGGTCCAGCTGGGGAGACAGACCAGATGCCAACAGACTCGACAAAGCTGGAGAGAGTCTGTGTGAGACTCTTTGCCTTGGGAGGTCAGGTTGGAGGTGGCTGAGTTTATTCCTGTTCCTCCCTGCATTCATACCTCCCAGCTATTTCACAGATGAGGTCGTAGGGCCCAAAGGGGCCTACTGTTGTCCACAGTTAGGTGGGGCACCGTGAGAGACTGGGGTCCTTATGTGTTGTTCTGTGATGTCTCCAGGAATGGCAACCACACAGCAGCTGGGCTGGGTGGGGTGGTCAGCAGCCTCCCCCTGAAGGATGGGTGAGGGGTGCCTGGCCGCTTCCAGTCTGGTGGGGTATGGGGCTGCCAGGGGAGGGAAGCGAGGCCTCTGGGGGAAGAGCTGGCTATGGGTCCACGAGGAACAGGCTAAGGCCCTGCAGACAGCCTGACTTGGAAGCTCAAGGTTAAAGTATTGATTTTGGTAAGCAAAGAGACAGTGACCAGAGACCCAATCAGGAAAAACCAAATTAAACCGTGGAATTGATTAGCCATACTGACCGGGATGACTCTGCCACTTAGATGTTAATAAATCAAACGAATAAAATTAAGATGAGGGCTCGAACCGGGGAGGAGGATGGTAGAGAAGGACAGGCCAGCCCCACGGCAGGGACGGGCATCTCACCATGGACTCTGGAGGGACTGACTGGGGAGGCGGAGGGACAGTGTCCCCATTAACTCTCCAGGAGACCCTCCAGAGGTGAGGCCAGAGGAAGGCAGTGCTGCCGTGAGCCGCTATTCAGTGAAGTGGGAAGAACTTGAGATTGGGATGACATCTTGGTTGGTTTCCATTCTCAATTTCTTTTACCTGCTCACTGTGGGACTTTGGAGAGAATAATGATCTCTGCCTCCCAGGCTTGTTGAAGGATCAGGGTACCAGTTTCACAAACGTGCTTTGAGGGCTGTTCAGCGGAGTTACTGCCTCTTCTTGGCAGGACCTGGTGATCCCAGCCTAAAGCACACCAGGCTCTAGGACAATCTCCTGGGTTTTCTCCCTGAGACTGGCTCCATTGGTCTGTGGTAAAACCGAGGGATACTCACTTTCAGAAGTTTTCCATGGGATTCTGAGGTTACTCAGGCCCCTGACCCTTTCTGGCGCTGGTGAATTTAAACCTTGGTTTCCCAGTGGGTGAGCCAGATACTCGTTGAACTTCACATTAGATTAGTCTTTGGTGTGTGGGCTACAGCCTCCACAACCTCCTCGTGTCCGCTTGTCTTAGCTGAGAGACATTTGTTTCCTGCTGTTGTGTGCGCTGTATCCCGGCCCCTGGAAAGCCCCTTTTGCATTTGCTCAGCACTGCCTCTCCCAGAGGTTCCAGCCAGGTTCCTCTTGTCCAGGGAGTCTTCCCTGCTAGCAGGGCCCACCTCAGCTCCCTCCTCTCTGAGTACCTTTGCACTAGTGGATCAATGAAAACTTCAACCAAGCCTGCCCAACATGAATAAATGTGAACTTGAACTTGCATGGAGCTGACATTTCAGGCCGGTGGGGCTATCAAAGATTATAGCTTTAACGGGAGGACACAAAGTGAACTTAACAGGTAAAATGAGTTTGGGGACCCCCAACCCCCACTTCTTTAACTCCTAGGAGGAGGTCTTTCCATGATGCCTTGTGACACCGGACACCTCCTCATTCTCAGCATTTCTGATACGCTCCATTGCCAGTTACACGTGGAGGAGTCTAGTCTGTTTCATTCCAGAAACACACTCTGCCCCGCAGAGACCACTTAGGGAGAATTTCCCAATTGGATTAGTGCTTCTGGAGGGCTCCTTGTTAATCACACCCCCTCCTCCATAAAACCAAGTGGAAAGGCCTCTCCTGGCTAGTAAAGCCTGGCTCTACAAGATTAATCTGGCCCTCATTAGCATGGTGACAAATGAGTGTGTTAAACCACTCAGCCATGAAAACGGGGCACACACTTCTCATGGAGACTTGGAGTTGGTTCAAGGTCTTGTTGCCAGACTCACTCAGCCCACGGCCCCCCTAAGAGAGGGTTTGTCCCTCATATCCCTCCCTATTTATTCTGCTGGGTGGCTATCTTTTCTCTGGGTACCTTCCGGCACCCAGTGCTGAAGGGGTTCTTGGGCCCCCATGTGCTTGAAGGGGTTCTTGGGCTCCCATGTGCTTAACAAAGGTGGGAGTCCATTCTGGATGTGGGTCTGGCTTCCTCAATATGGTCAGGGGGGAGATATCCCTTAGCGCCTAACAATATGGTCAGGGAGGTGAGTCATTGCCAGCCATTTAATAATGATAACCAGCATCTATGATACACTTACTGTGCACATATTTTACTTGTATTATTTTGCTTTGTAATCCCATCACTTGAGAGATCAAGACTACTCTTGCCTTCTTTACTCCTCACAATAAGTACATGAAATCTAGTACCTAGACTTACAGGTGAGGAAATGGAGGCTTACATACACTAACTCACCAGTCTAAGGACATGCTGCTAACAGAGTTCAGACTTGACATAGTGCCGTCACTGTCCTCTAAGCTCAGTGGAAGTGTCCGAGTACAGGGCATGGACTTTCAGAATTGGAAGGGGCCTTTGGGAAGACAAAGGTGGAAATCCAGATGCCTCAGTTTCCCCCTGTCTGGAGGTAAAGCAGGGTTGGGTCATGCCTGGAGAAATACATGCCTCTGAGTCCCATCTCTGATGTGTTGTTGAGTGGTGGAGTCTCACCAGGGGCCCCCCTTGTACCCTCAGTGCTTCCACCAGACAGTTTCTCACCACTCTGAGTCCCTGGGCATTGCCGACTGCTCCTGGCCCCCTCTTCCTAAAATTCTAGACCTTTGACCTTTCAGGTATCAGAGAGACTTACTGTGGACCCATTTTGGTAGCTGACCTGCTCAGCACCTCCTACCAGTAAGCCAACAGTTTCCTCAGGCAAAGCAGACGGGCTTTTATAGTCTGGACCTGGCCATCTGGCCCAGGTCAGTGAGCCTTCTGGGGGGAAAACACTGAATAAAACCAGCCTACATAAAAATTAATTCCTGAAGTCTCAGTGAAGGACTGTCCCAGCTGCACAGAAAGGTTGAGTCCTTGGTTCAGACTCTGGCTTTTTATGCCAGGGGTAGGCGGGTAGAGAGGCTTACTTCGGTGAAACTGGCATCTGCCTCCCTATGGCTTCCGCTCACTGGTCCAGGTTTACAGCTAACAGGCAGGAAGACAAGATACTGTGTCCATCAGAGGTCTGAGGGCATGTCTTTGATGTGCCCCCAGGTGTACTAGAGACGTAATAGAGCAGGAGGTAACTGGGTGACCTTGGAGAGGTCACTTATCTCTGATAGTTTCTTGTTTGTAAAATGATGATAATAATGCTAAGAATGTTAGCATTGTAAGGTTGTGTGAGGATCTGGTAAGACTGTGTAAACCTGTGATGATTAAAAGGGATTGAAACATTTAACACAGGGCACTCAAAACATGTTAGCTGTTACTGGTACCAGCTGTATGATCTGGGCCAGCTGCCTCTCTCTGACCCTTAGTTTCTTTACCTGAATAATGGGACCACTTCATACAGTTGTTGCAAAGATTAGCTTCCATACAAGTACTTTAAAAGCCATAAATATGTGAACAAAGTATTTTGAAACTTGCTGACTCAGAGCTGCATAGAATAACCTATACCTTCCTTTATGCAACAAGTGAACTAGAATTTCAGAAATGAGCTCAGATGAAGGGCAGTAAGCTCTGTGATCTGGATCCAGCCCTGGAGTCAGCGAGGTTTGAATGTTGAGAGCATCCAGGGCATGGTGGAGTTGGAGTCTCTGGTTGCCTAGCCATGGGGTCTGGCGCCCCTGGGGAGAGGGACCCCATCCTGAATATCAACTCAGCTTCCCAAGTGCTGATCATGCTGCCATCTCCTGTCTGGTTCTCAGTTATGCCGTGACTGTCCAGGAGTCGTATGCACACCCCTTTGACCAGATCTACTACACGCGGTGCACAGACATCCTGAACTGGTTCAAGTGTACCAGGCACCGGTGAGTATCTCTCAGATGATGGAGCAGGATGTCATTGTGGGCCCTCAGCTCATTTTCTTCCTCCCCTCCCCATTCTTCCTAGGATTATCTCCCAAATAAACTACTTGTCTTTGAATCTTTGCCGCAGGATCTGCTTCCGGGGAGGGGGGATTCCAAACTAAAACAGCCCCCTCAGAGCAGATGTGGTCTTGTACCAGGCATCTTACTTGGAGAACAGAGTAAGGCTAGAATTCAGCACCCTCTTGACACCTTGGCCAGGCTCCATGGGAAGTGATCTACCTAAGTAGTGGGAATCCTGTACCCTGAAAGGAAGGAAGGGAGAACGCGTTTTGTGGGGTGTCCCTGGGCAAATCATTTTACTCTGGGATTCCCAGTGCATCATCAAACATAGAATTATCCTTGCCTGCTTCTCCACAGGGTGCAGTGAAGTCAGGGATGTGTAGAGACTTTGAACAGTACAGGGGGAAATGGGGAAGAGTATGAGGGATCAGGTATGGGCAAGGTGGCATTATTTGAGAGGTGAAAAACCAGCAATGAAAGGTAGGTGAGGGGATGAGGGAGACGCTGCTTAGTAGGCTTGCTTCCTAGTTGCTGAGTGTGTGTGGTTTCCATATTTCTTTTTATTCCCTCCTGTGGGCCCAGTCTCTCTTGGGGATTTATGCGGCTATCAGGGTGGGCAGCAATGCGGGTGGGGAAACTTGCTCTGTGTGGCAAAAGCCAAAGTCTGATCTGCTTTGAGGTTTTACTGCTAAATTTCTGTGAGTCCCTGAGAGTGGATATGAGAGCTACATTAACATCCTCTTTTGTTAATTCCAACACCTAGGTCATCTCAAGGTGGTCTTCATTGATTGTGTTTTTGCTTATAGGTAATCTTTTCTAGTTTTTTGATCTGTCTAGGAATTTCAAATTATGTTCTGGGCATTGTTCACAGCAGTGACAGTAGAGACTGCACTTTGGTATGTCCCCCAGAGAGTATTGATT
This sequence comes from Solenodon paradoxus, assembly GCA_004363575.1. NCBI lineage: Eukaryota > Metazoa > Chordata > Mammalia > Eulipotyphla > Solenodontidae > Solenodon > Solenodon paradoxus. Next base: position 12,614 of record RJWH01000217.1, on the reverse strand, counting down.
CACTCTTGTTTTTGTTTGCTTCAATAGCCAGTTAACTTTGCTAACTGCATGCTCCAAACTCTGGAAGTTCAGAATTTTTAGTTAGTTGGACTGCCTGGAAACTACCCTCTGCATACATAATTCAAGGGCCAGAGTTTAGGCAGAGATTTTACGAAGAATGTGGGGTTCTCTCTTTGGGGCTGTCTTCTTTCTGGGGTCTCCCTTTTCACTTTCCAACTGGTGGGTCCACTCTAGACATATCCTGTGGGTCTTCAAACCTGTAAAGCCGCATTCGTTTCTATTTGAAATTTAGCCTCCTGGAGTATTAGCACCTTTGTTCTCTCTCTAGCACTCTCGAGTTGTTGATTTTTCTTCCTCTAACTCTTGACAATATAAAATGAGGAGGTAGGACCAAATATCCCCTTCTAACCCTGCCAGTGTGCCAAGTTAGCTGCCTGTGGACCTGGACCAAGGTGGAGGCAGAAATAGGAGTCCTGCTCCCTCTGTGAGCTCTCTCAAGCCCGGTGCCAGAGCCCAGTTTGCTCTGAGGTGTGGCGTTGTGGGATGCTGGGTGTCCAGGACTGCTGTCCATCACCATTGGGGAAATGTGAGTGAGTGGTTGCTTATTAAAATAGGCTGTATTTCTGGAACACAAATGATATTATGAAATTATTGAGTCACCTTGCAGTTTTCTTGATGCCTCTGTCTGTGGTGCTGACACTTGGACCATCAGTCTGTTTCAGGGCAATGGCTTGTTTGAAGCAGCATCTTTCTCCTGAGGGCGTTTGGCTCCTGACCCTTAACTTCTCTGTTTCCCACCGCAGCTAGGAGCAGCAAGCATAGGAAAACCAGAAGCAGGAGGATCTCTCTCTCTCTCTCTCTCTCTCTCTCTCTCTCTCTCTCTCTCTCTCTCTGAAATGAAGGTGAGCAGAGACAGGCAGGCAGGAGGAGAAAGGAAGGAGAAACACTTTCACCATCTTTATTTAGTTGTTCATCTTGGTTGTTCCCCCTGGCTTAGGGACGTGAGCCTGCATCCTTGGGATGTATGTGGATGGCTCAGCCAGAGATGGTATAATTAACCACTGTTCCATCAGGGCATGTCTCTTGGGAGGTTTTAATGATTCTGGAGATCACCTCTCCATTGGAAGGGTTTGGGGGTTAACCCTGTTTGGTGGGAGGCATGAACTAGATAAACTCTGAGTCAACTCTGAGTCATTCCTTATCTGGGAAGTATACACAACCCTCGAAATTGCCAGGAGCTGCCTTTCTGTGCCGGGGAAGTAGCTCACTTTGAGGCTGGTTTGCCTTTCATTATGGGTTTTGACAAAGTAGGGTGACCTTAGTTTATGACATTCCCAAATATCATAGATTTCCCTGGAGTCTCGCACTGTCATTTGTCATAAAGTGAGGGCTTTAAGGACTTGGAAGCTGATTCAACCTGAGAGGCAGGACTCTCTTCCCCAGGTGGGCTGTTCCTCTATGGGAAGCAGGCTGTAGGCCTCTCCAGTGATTGGCCTGCTGCTCTGCCCTCCCGAGGGGATCCCCAGGGCAGGCTCCCCTGTGGTGCTGGTAGGGAAGTGAAAGAACCCTGGTTTCAAAGCTGAGGACTCAAGGTGGAGTCCTAGGTATAGATATGACCTTGGGAAATTACTTTCAGGTCTATAATGACCGCTGTGAGCCTACATGTGAAGGCAGGGTGGGGTTTGGCTATTAAAACCCCATTTTGACCTCCTTCTAAGGACTCAGTCATCACATGTTCATATTTCCCTTATTTAACTCCTTCACTGTGGTCATCCTGTGTGTCCAACAGACCACCCTAGGGGCACAGGATAGTAGGCTGGGCCTATTGGCTTTGGAATTAGAGTCACCTGGTGCCAAAATCTGGGATCTGAAACTTATTGACTTATGATATTTGGGAATGTCATAAACTAAGTTTATTAACTTCTCTGAATCTCAGTTTTCTCATCTATAAAATAAAGGAAGGGGGAAATAAAATAAGAGACACACCCTGGTGGAGCAGCAATTAGGTCAGTTGCCTCCAAAAGAGCAAGTCCCGTACCCCTGGGTTCAAGATCCAGGTCTGGGGGCAGGGGCAATAGCCAGTATGAAAGAATAAAATAAAAATAAAGTGAAATCTTTTTTCCCTCTTCTCTCTTCCTGCCTGACTACACGCCTTCATTCCTTCCTATACCTTTCTTAAAAAAAAAAAATAAATAAAAATAAAACAGAATGGAAACTCTTAGAAAGAAAGGAAATCTAAGGGGCATAGGAATGCTCCCAGCGTCAGAGTGTGGAGGGAGATTTAGTGGATACATTTCTCTGTCATAGGCTGAAGTCTCAGCACCTGTGTCAGCAGAAGAACTAGAACTCAACATCTCTAACTCCCGCTGCAGAGCTTCCTCTGCTCTCTGATCTGTCCTTTCTTCTGCTGCAGAGCCAGGGTGGGTCCTGAGCCTTCCCAGGGATGGTGTGGGAAGTTCCTCTCCAGGTGGTGTTATTTTTGGTGTGAGGGGATTCATCCTCTCTCTGGGACTGTGTCAAACACAGAGGATCCTTTTGCTGACTCTGCTTCAGTCCTCCAGGCGGAGGACCAATAGCCAGGGAGCTGCGAGCAGTCTGGTGTCAGGGAGGTGGGGTGGAGGTGGTCAGGGAGGTGGGCAGGCACAGAAAGTCACAGGGCCCAGCTCCTGTCCAGGTCTGCCCAAGGACTGCTCCCGTCCAAGCCCTAACCTCCACAATGTCCCCCCAGAAAGTAGCTTCTGCAACCCTTCTGGCTATCAGAGGCTGGGGAGACTGGGGAAGGCATCGGGTATGGCGAATGCTGTGTCAGTAATACATTCTGCACCACAGCGGCTCAGATCCCACCATCGATTTTTCTTTATTGTGTTCCTTCATATTAGAAGCCGCCATGCATTTTAAAGTAATTATTGAATGGCATCCTCCATATAGCTTAACACAAATATCATTCTAACGGGAGTGATTGATTTTCAATACTTTTAAGTGGCTTTCTTCCTTTGCCCTAGGATCAGTTATAAGACGGCGTATCGACGCGGCCTGCGCACCATGTACCGGCGGAGGTCCCAGTGCTGCCCGGGTTACTACGAGAACGGAGACTTCTGCATACGTATGTAGGGGCTGCCAGTGCTCATCGCAGTGGGGATGGCTGGGAAAGGGAGTCCAGGGGAGGGAAAACAGGACTGTCATCCAGGCCTGGGCACCAGGTCTTGGCTGACCCGAGGGCTCCAGAAGTCCCTACCTGCTGTCAACTCTGACAGGATAAAAGGTCTGGTAAAGACATGTTAGGAGAGACTTGTTCATCAGCTCAGTCTCCTAAGAGGGTAGATGGAAGCAAGTCAATTTTAGCCTTTGATGTGAACACTTCTGGAGTAGGTGCTTAGAGGAGCAATGGGGAAGAAATAATTAGTACCTCTTTTCCTTTTTGTCTGCAGTGACTCAGAAAACTGAAGCTCTAGTGTTCTCAGAGAGACAAGGGCTGAGTTGCTGGCCACTGCAGGCCCCTGGGTGTCAGGCACTGCGGTGCACTGGGAGACACCGAGGTAGAGCCCTGCAGCTCTGGGTTCTGGCCCCTTTTCCTCGGCATGTGGCTTTGAGCAAGGCTCTTAACGTCTCTGGCAGAATGCACGTAACAGGCTCTATGCGCTGCCCTCTGACCAGTGGAATTGGGCCAGTCTGGGACTTCCCATGGGCTCTGGGCTGTTCCCTCCATTGCAGGGCAGCTGGGAGCCCCTCGTGTAGTGACTGAAAGGAGAATCCACCCCCAAAGATTTTGCCTTTTCATTCGGAGGCTGATTTGGTGAGTGAATTTCCTTATTAGTATTCTCCTTGCCATTCGGGTGTGTAGAAGGAGCGAGCACCAGAGAGAAAATTTGGGGCGTGTGGGTGTGTTGATGTTGGGAATGAAATGACAATTTTCCTCTACTGTTGTTACATCTCGCTTAATGCTGAAGAAACTCAATTGTAATTGCATTATAGAAATGAATGAAAAATGCTCCTGCAAATGGGTTCGATAGTGGTGGTTTTGTTGGAAAAATACAAAGATATTCACCCAAAGCTAACTCAAAAAGGCTGTTTCTCAGGAGCAGGGTAGAGAACTGGGCAGGGACAAAGCCTTGGGCAGCACTTCACCCAGGGTGGGGTTACTGTGGGGCCCTAGGCTTTCCTGCTGCTGCTCTGTCTGCCAGAGTCAAGTGAGGGTCAGCCTTGGGGTGAGACACGGGAGTCATAAAGTCTGAGCAGGTTCCATGTAGGTGGCCCTTCGAAGCTCAGGGCATAGACATGGACTCAGGGACATTAGAAAGGGAGTTGGGACGTCAGCTCAGGCCCCAGGAATGGATGAAGTGCATCGCCTTTCTAATTCCCACCAGTGGGGGTTGGCAAAGTCTGTGGGAAGTGAAGAGCATGGCAGAAGTGCTAAGTGTCCGACTGCACAGACTCTTGCTGACTGGGAAGGGTGGCTGATGACTCCCCCACCCACCAGGAAGCACTGGTGCCGCCTGCCACAGGCCAGGCCACCTCCAGGAAGCAGAACAAGTCACTTTCAGGACAGAAGACCTTCAGGAGCACTTCAGCAGCGAGATGGGGTGCTGTGGCCAGTTAAGTGCTGGTTTTGATGACATGGAGGGATAAGGGTCACACAGATCTGAGTGTGAATCTCAGTTCTGCCTCTGCCAGCTTCCTTATTACTATTGTCCTCATCTTCAGAGTATACTTGGGTGCCAGGCACACACATCACTTTATAAACACCAGAGACATTGACTCCTTGTACCAGTCCTATTTCTCCCATTTTACAGATGGGGAAGCTGAGTCACAGACCAGCTAAGTATATGATCAAGATCACACAGCTAGAAAGTGGTAGAATTTGAACTTGCACCCAGACTGTCTGGCTCCAGAGTCCCCTCTCAGCCACTCAGACAGTTTCCTTCATGAGCCTAGGCAGTACATTGCCTCTGCATTTCAGTTTCCATTTACGGAAGATGGGAATGGTGACACCTACGTCACCAGGTGCGGGGCCAAGTCTTCAAAGATGTCAGCTCCCTCCTCTGTGGCTGCAGAGCTTAACATTACTTTCAGTCTTGGCTTTTATTTTATTTTTTCAGAGTTCTGTGACTTCTGTCCCTGAAACACATATACACATAGCCCTTTGTGCACAATTTCAGTGAGATTGGGACTCCCTGAAGTCCTTACAGGGTTCTTGGACCCATGATAAATAGTTTCTGCCACGTGCTCATGTTTATCTGTTCAACTTACTCTTGTCACTTTCCTATTGTGCAAATGCAGGGGGTGTAGGTGCAAACGAGAGATGGCTGCTCCCAGGAGCTTGCAGCCTCATGGAAGGCTGTGATCTGGGACACAAACCCAAGCACCAGAGTGTTCCAGCTGCTTCGACAGGCCCTGGAGAGAGCGGGGCAGGAGTAAGTAGGAGAGGCTGTCTTCTTCAGTCATGCCGGCTTGATGAGTGTTAACGAGAGATCAGCTAAACAAGGAAGACTGAAGGGGAAGGCCTGGTAGGGGGTTTCAACCAGTGTTTATTAAACGCCTACTTGGCCTCCCGTGCTGTGCTGCGGGATATGAGAGGAGTGTTCGAATAGCTCCTGCCCTCGTGGAACCAGTAGTCTTGTTAGGGAGGCAAGACTAACACACAGGAAAATCATTAGGTAGCAACCTGGAAAGTGATGTGAGAAAGACTAGAACTCAGGCAGGAGAGAACACTGAACCTGCCATCATTTGGAAGGCTGCGGGGGCAGAGGCGGCATTGAGCTGGATGGATTGGCATCTTTGGGGTGGGTGGGAAAGGGAACCCCAGTTGCAAAGACATGGAGTTGGGCCTGAGCAGTGGGGCAGTGAGGAGGCTGGACTGACCGTGATGGGCAGGTCTGGGCTGGGAGAAGGGGAGGGGAGGCTGGTAGCGAGGCAGTTATTGGTTTCCAGGAATGGCCATAAATAACAAAGTACCACAGCCTGAGTGGTTCCAACTGCAGGAGTTTATTGTCTCGCAGTTCTGGGGCTGGAAGTTAAAAGTCAAGGTGTCAGCAGGGTTCATTTCTTCTGAGGGCTGTGATGGAGGAGTTATTCCAGGCTTCTCTCCTTTCTTCTGGTTGTGGCTTCTGGTTTGTGGCACCATAAATCCCTTCTTCACATGGTGTCCTCCTTGTATGTGTGCCTGTCTTTCCCCTTTTTATAAGGTCCACCCTAATGACCTCATTTTAACTTGATCCCCTCTGTGAGACCCTATCTACAAAAGGTCGTGTTCTGAAGAATTGGGGGTTAGAATTTCATCAAATGAATTTTAGGGGGACACAATTTTATCTGTTAGCCATTACCAGCATGCTCCTGTTCCTGCCTATTGTGATGCAAAGACAGGGAGGGGGAACCAGCCAGCCCCACCCCATGGGCTTTGCCACAAGTCCACAGGAACCTGTGAGTAGCAGAAATGGTAATGAGAGGTGAGGATTGCATCCTGGGTGCTGAATGCCAAATGACATGCTTGTAAACCTGGGAGCCTCTAGGAACTGAGGTCCTACAGTCCCTGCCCCTCCAGCCCTCCCTATCCCCGCCTGGAGGTTAGAGAACCTCCAAATTCACCAGGACCCTATATAAGGAGGTAGAAGGACACTGACCTGGGAGTAAAAGCCTTGACTGACTCACTACACTGCTGTGGAATCTTGGGTAATTTTGCTTTTCCAGACCCATTGTGGCTTAAAATGGATCATCTGTGTGGATGGAAGGAGGAAAGCTGAAACAGTAAATGGGTGCTCCTTGGAGGCACAGGGTGCAAGGAGGCATTATTTTTCTCCTCTTTCTACCATTTCCTCTGCCCCAGAATGACCATCCTTATTCCAGAGCCCTTGGCAGCCCTTCTAGAACCATCTGCACCAAAACTTCCCACACCCCCTCCCATTATTTACAGCCGTATCTGAGTCCTGGCCCCCCATGGTTGCCCAGGCATCAGATACTTCCTGAGGCTCACTGGGCACAAGAACCTTTCTTTCTCCTTTTTTGCAGGATGGAGCAGTGGGCATCTTTGCCTCTGCACATGGAGCTCATTTTAAGTCACTTAGAAGATGGAGTTTGAGGCATTTGGGGAAACTGCTCTTTGAAATTATTAGTTCACATCAGACTGGATAGACTGACTTTTGCTGCAGTAGCAAAGAACACTTAGACCCAAGTGGCTTAAAACAAAGTTTTAGGCTTTGTTCATATGACACGTCCATCATGGACTGCTGGGCTGTTCCCTGTCAGCTTCCCCTCAGGACCCATGTTGCTGGAGTGTCGCTGATGGCCATGGTAGAAGGAAGCAGAGGGCCAGAAATATTTAGTGAGCGGTATTAATGGTTATCCCAAGGGCTGAACATGAGGTACTGCAGAAATCACAATTCACAGTTCATTCAAATGGTTTACTGAGCATTTGGTAACCTAATGTGAGACAGGTGTCAGAATCATGGGAAGACATGTTAACCACACAGACCTCCCGAGGTGCCAACCTCAGCGTCTCAAGTTCAGAAGATTTAGGGTGGGGTTGGAGAATTTGCTTTTCTGACAAGTTCCCATGATTGTGGACTGGGACGCGCACTTTGGAATCCCCATTATGGTAAGGGATGGTTGCTTCTGAGTAAATTGCAAAGAGGCCCAGCAGGGTGCTTAACAGGTGCACCTCTGCAGTCTTTAGGTAGAGTAACAGGGAGAAAGTAAGCCTCCAAGTAACCAGCAAGAAGGGCAAATTTATCTGTCTGCCACCCCAACTCCTATTTCTCCTTGGTCAGGGTTTCCTTCATAGGGAGGTGAGTCCCCAAACTTCCAGGTAGAGTGTTCTAGCTCTTTCAAGGGCTGCTTGGGATCTGCTGAGTGGTTTTCATCTAAATCCAAGTGGAGGGTGGCTGGGCTGTGGCCTGCAGGGACTGGTGTGCTCAAGGCAAGTAGCTGGGCAAGCCCAGAAGATGGGCTGCCCTGGGGTTCCGTATGCATGGGCTGGCTGAAAGGGAGCCAGTCCCCGGATCTGGGAGACTGGCTGGCCTGAAAGCACCAGAGGAGCTGTTCTTTGACTTGGTGAGGGAGGGGTCCTCCATGGCCATTGTCCTTGGTTCCTGTTTTGCCTTCTTCCTGGGGAATGAGATAGTTGGTGTCATTTTCTCCCCCTTTCTAGCCTACCCAGAGCAAAATGTGATTCTGGCACCAATAAACACCATTTTTATGATTTATTTTATGCTATTGATTATTATTTAGATTTCACTTTTGTTTACTAATACCTTTGCTCTCTTCTCGCATCTCACTTCTTTCTTGACTGGGCTTCATTCTTCCTGAAGGGTCGTCTTTAGGGGTTCTTCCCTGGAGAGTCTACTGTGAAAACTCTCTTGTGCATGACTGGTCAGAAAACACCTTTTATTTTGTCCTCACTCTGGAATGGCGGTTGACCTGCCTGTGCACACCTAGGTTTTCAGCCCCGTTCTTGAAGCAGTTTCCAATGTTTTCCATCACGTTCTAGACCTTGTCATTGCAATGTGCTGCAGTTTCCCTCGGCTCTGTCTGGTGTGGACTTCTTGTTTTATTCATGCCGTTTGCTCCCTGGCGGTATACATCTTCTTCAAGCTAAAGATTCGTGTTCTTTATCAGTTCTGGAAAATTCTCAGCCCTAACTCTTTCAAGATCTCCTTCCCTTTATTCTCTCCTACTGGCTGGCTCTCCCAAGTGTTGGTTTCTGTCTTTCTAACTTCTATCTCTCCTGCTCCCATTTTTCATCTCTTTATCTCTCCATGCTGCATCTTGATCACTTTTCTCAGATCCATCTTTCAAATCCTTGAGCTCTGCTAATGAACCTGTCTGTTGAGGTCTTCATTTCAATGACTCCGTGTTTCATTCCTAGGAGTTCGATTGGCCCTTTTTCAGACCTGCATGTTCTTTTCTGAGGTGTCCTATCTTTTCATTATGAATTCTAATCCTTCTTTTATTGCTTTAATTATTTTAAACATATTTCTTTTATGGTTTCTTTCAGGTAGTTCTCTCTTGAGCTATTAGTTCCATTAGCTCGAGTTCCTAGGGTATCAATCCTCCTGTTTGTAGAAACTGCTAATTCTTCCTGCAGGAGGATTGTCTCTTACAGCTTTCCATTATTTTCTCTTTTGCCGTGAATGCCTTAGCCGCCTTCCACTCCCCTAGATCCCAGGTTGTGCAAGGGCCCTACACACCAGTTTTGCATTTTCTTAGTGGGCACACTGATGGTTTTCACTGGCTCACAGCCAGTCTTTGCATTGATCACTGGGACTGGGAGTTCCATGTTGTGTATGGTGACGTGATGGGTTTTTTTTTTTCCTTTTATATTGATGAGAAATTCACAGACCATAAAATCCACTATTTTAAACTGTACAATTCAGTGGCATTTAGTAGATTCACAACATTGTTCAAGCTCTTCTAATTCTCAAACATTCTCATTGCTTCTAAAGGAGACCCTGTGCCCAGTAAGCAGTCCCTTCCCAATCTCCTTTCCTGGTTTTGTGTTTCTTGTGGGGACTCTTTTCCTCTTCTGCAGTCCATTGTTTTATCCCTAGGTGGGAGGGCAGCATTTCCACTCCAGGGAGCAGGAACTCCCAAGGCCAAGTCTGCCCCTGTGTGGATATGAACCCCTGGCTCCCTGATGGGGCTGGGGCTGGGGCAGGGGCCGGGGCTGGGGCAGGGGCAGGGGCTGGGGCTGGGGCTGGGGCTGGGGCCAGGGCTGGCCAGGGCTGATGTCCCTGGAGTTGCTGTACCTTCAGCATCTGGCCTTCTGCAACTTCCCTTTCTCTCACAATTAAGGATTTACCTTTCTCTTATTAGCACTCAGCTATGTATTTAAAAAATTTTTTTTAAAGAGGAAATCAGGCAGGTAGGAATAAAGCCAAGTAGACTATCTAAGAAGAGAGAGGAGGAAGAAGCATTTATTTAGTTGTTCCTTTTGCTGCTCCCCCCAATTCCCTTGGATTTTTTTGGTGGACTTCACCAGAGCCACAGACTTAGTGCCTGAGCCACCAGGGTGTACCAATATTTAATATTTAAAAAATTATACTTTGGGAGTGATTTCATAGTGGGAGAGGTCTCCATTAGCACTTTCTGCCATATCACTGGAACTGCCCCTGTTTGGCAGTGAGTAGTAGACCCTGTGACATTTAATTCAATGCTTTCTTGGACTGATTGCTGACTTCCAGCAGCAACAATAAAACAGTGTTGTAACTTCCGGTGGTTTTCCCAGTATGTCCTATGTGGTGTATCACGTGTTCTTCACAGACTGCAGCGGTGAGTTTTCTATGACAACTGCTATACAGCAGAGAGAACTGCCTGAGCGAGGCTCAGCGACTGGTCCATGTGGATAAGAGCAGACCAGGAATTCAGATCCCACAACTTCCAGTCCTGTGCTCTCCTTCCCTCCAGGGATTTTCACTTGGCAGGAGGGGCCTGTGATCTGAAGAGAGAAATGGGGTCAGCCAAGAGGGCAGGGGAAGAGCTTCATAGGGAGAAGGGATTGAAGACAAGCTGGTTTGATTTTAACATTTTGCTAAGGTGAGTCATGAGTGTGCCAGCATCAAGGCAGCACGTGGGGACTGGGGTGTGTGCAAATGTAAGCAGGTCCTGTGTGAACCTGGCTTTTCCTCATAGCTACTGGTAAGACGAGTCCCTGCTGATACGCTCCACAGCTCCCCAGGGAATCCTGCCTGCTGCAATCACCAGAAAGAGCGCTGGCACAGCTCCTGTGGGACACCGAGCCCTGGTGCTGAGCTTTGCTGCCTAGAAGAATATTGTCCATCCTTCTCTCTGTCCATCCATTCATTAATACTTATGAGTCCTGGGATAGAGATGAATAAGAAGCATGTGGTGGAGAAACAGATGGTGGTGGTGGGGAAGGACAGGTCCTCACTGAGTGACCAGGGTTGATGCTGCTCTCATGATCCCATCCCCCAGTCCTGTGCGTTTAGAACATTGATTTCGGATGCCCAGAGTGGCTGAGCTCCAGTGGATGACTCACACTGACCAAATTCATAAAATACTGATGCTTAACCCTGCTGCCAATGACTTAATTTACAAGAAGAACACAATGACCAAAGATTTGCTCTTGTCCATTTGTTAGTACTTTTCACAAGCCCTCAGTAAATAACAGCTGAGTGAGTAAATTCACAGTCTCATACCCAAAGACCAGTGGACCTCTCTGGACACCCTCTGTCAGTACCTATTTTAGATTCCTCCTGTGTCCCTGTAGAACACACCTGTTTGGGAGCACGTGGCAGATTGTTCCACCCACTGTCTTTAGGCCACTTTGTCATTCTTGTCCCTCTGGGTGTGATACTGTTGCACCTGTCCATCTGTCCCAAAGTGAGTTTCCAAAGCAGAGGGATGGTGCCTCCTTTATAGATTATTCACAGGGCCAGGCACAGTGCTGGCACTTAGCGTGGAATAATTATTGAATGAATAAGTAAATGGATGATCAGGCATGTACACCCAATCCTGACAGAGCTTTTCGGGAGGAATAACTAACTCAGGAATCAAATATCAGGGGATCAAAGAGGACTTCTTGAAGGAGGTTACTTCTAAGTTGGGTCTGGGATAAATAAGGAGGCACTTGCCAGGAGGATGAGGGCTGAGTAGTGCTGAAAGAGCCCACTCATTTCCTCTGTGTGAGCCCAGGTGCCATTTCCCCCAACCTTGGTTTTCTCCTCTGTAAAGTAAAATAGGCTGTATTACATACCTACCCCTTTGGGCTGTCATGTGTATTAAATGAGTCACTACAAAGGAAGGAATTTAGGACAGCACCTGGCTCAGTCAGAGCTCAGTAATTATTAGCGTCTGTTGTCTATTATTTTCCTGAGGGAGCAATCTCTGGCAGAGGGGACAGTTGAGCAGAGATCGAGGTGGGAAAGAGCAGACAGGATTATGCAGCTATCCTCTGTGTCTGGTCAGGGAAGTAGGGGGAGAAAATAGTGGCAGAATGGCTGGGGAGGTCAAGTAAGGACCATGAGGGTCACACCAGGGAGCCTAGACAAGCTCATGAGGTCATTCAGGAGTTTAAGCAGCTCGTGACCTGCTCACAGGGGTGTCAGGGAGCTGTGGCTCTGGGGGCATCCACAGGGAGGACCACTGAAGGAATGACATAAAGGTGAGGGACGAGGATGTGTCAGGGAACCAGGCCCAGGCACCTATTCCAGGGGATGCAAGGGTTCCAGCGTCTGGCTGGCTGTATTTTGCTAGCCTAGCCCCAAACTTCCCTGTCAGGCCTTTCCCCTACCCACAACTAGTGCCAGCTGGGGCCTGTGTGCTGAGGAAGCCATGGAAAGATCTAGGTGCTGTTTCATTACCAGCTGCAGCTGTGATTAAACCTCTGCTATCCGGACTGGGCAGCCTCTCAGGGGAAGCCTTTATTAGTGTCTGAAGCAGTCGGGCATTTATGTAAATCCCCTTCCTGACTGTTCTGAGCCAGGTCAAACCTGTGTCGAGCTACTGTGTCCCCAGCCAAATATCTTTTCTCCACAGAAACTTCCCAAAGGAAGGAGAAGGGATAAATCCCCACTCTCTGTGGAATGCCGCCTCTGATTCTGTTCTGGTTGGGTGCTTGCCACTTCTCTGAAGTTCTCTCCATGCTGCAAGCCCCATGTGGCCTG